>JAJHZJ010000132.1:11225010-11890010 GCA_023548195.1 Bettongia penicillata ogilbyi | reverse complement strand
TCTTTCTTCATATGTCCTTTATAGTTTGGGTATTTGTAATAGTCAAAATAATTTATTCACTCAAAGTCATTCTTAAAACAAGATTGCCATTACTGTACAGTGTTCTCTCTCCACCTATTTTGTGCCTCATTATTTCATGTAAGTCTTTCCATGTTTTTATAAGACCATTGAGCTCATCACTTCTTATAGCATATAAACATATAGTAGTACTCCATCACAAACATATACCACAACTTGTTCAGCCATTTCCCAATTGATGGGCATCCCTACACTTTCCAGCTCTTTGCCACCACTGAGAGCTGCTATAAATATTTTAGAACATATAGGTTCTTTTCCTTTTTCCCTAGTCAGCTTTGGAAACAGACCTAGTGGTGGTATTGCTGGGTCAAAATATATATACATACATATATATATATATATATATATATATATATATATATATATGTAGTTTAATAATTCCTTGGGCATAATTCCAGATTGCTTTCCAAAATGGTTGGACAAGTTCACAATTCTGCCAACAATGAATGTGTTCCAATTTTTCTATATCCTCTCCAATATTTGTTACTTTCCCCTTCAATCATTTTAGCCAATCTGGTAGGTATAAAATGATATATCAAGGTTGTTTTAATTTGTATTTTTCTAATCTATAATGATTTAGAGCATTTTTTAAAAAAATGACTGTAAATTGTTTTGATTTCTTTATTGGAAAAATACCAGGTCATATCCATTGACCATTTATCAATTGAGGAATAACTCATATTCTTATAGATTTGATGAATTTCTTTATATGTTTTTGATGAGAACTTTATATGAAAAACTGCCTATAAAATTTCCTTCCAAATTTTCTATTTTCTTTCTGATCTTGGCTACATTTGTTTTATTTGTGTAAGACCATTTTAATATAATGTAATCAAAATGATCTATTTTACACCTAACTTCGCTTTTTATCTCATTTACCTATAAATTGTTCACCTATCCATAAGTCTGATAAGTAATATGTTCCATGTTTTCCTAATTTTCTTGTAATATCTCTCCATGTGCCCATTTTGACCTTGTCTGGTAAATGTTGTAAGATATTGGTCTATGCCCTGTTTCTGCCATACTGCTTTCCAATCTGCACAACAATTTTTTTTTTTACCAAATAATGAATTCCTATTCCAAAATCGTAAGTCTTTATACTCATTAAATACAAGGTTATTATATTTATTTGCTGCTGTAAATTGAGTGTCTATTCCATTGCTTTACCTATTTCTTAGTCTTTACTAGATAGTTTTGATAAAGACTTCCTTTTATTGAAACTCTATAGTCATATAAAAAATGCTCTAAATCAGTATTGATAGAGAAATTCAAATTAAAACAACTCTGAGGTACCACCTCAAACCTATCAAATTGGCTAATATGACAGGAAAGGAAAATGACAAATGTTGGAGATGTAGGCAAATTCTGACACTAATGCAT
Source organism: Bettongia penicillata ogilbyi (assembly GCA_023548195.1). Taxonomy (NCBI): domain Eukaryota; kingdom Metazoa; phylum Chordata; class Mammalia; order Diprotodontia; family Potoroidae; genus Bettongia; species Bettongia penicillata. The sequence continues at coordinate 11,888,552 of JAJHZJ010000132.1, read as the reverse complement.
TGTTGGTGGAGTTGTGAACTGATCCAAACATTTGGAGAGTAGTTTAGAACTGTACCCAACCAAAGGGCAATCAAACCGTGCATATCCTTCAATCCAACAAGACCATTACTAAGTCTATATCCCAAAGAGATCATAAAAAGGGGGAAAGAGTCCTGCATGTACTAAAGTATTTATTGCAGGTCTTTTTTTTTTGTTGGCAAAGAATTGGAAATTGAGGGGGTAACCATTCATTGAGGAATAATAATGCAATACTGTTGTGCTATAAGAAATGATGAGCAGGCAGTCATTTCAGAAAAACTTGGAAAAACTTACATGAACTGATGCTGAGTAAAGTGAGCAGAACCTGGATAATACTGTACACAATAGCATCAACCTTGTGTGATGACCAAATCTGATAGACTTAGTTCTTGTCAGCAATATAAGGATCCAAGTCAATTGGTAAAGGCTCATGATGAAAAATGCTGTCCACTTCCATAGAAAGAACTATGGAGTATGAATGCAGATGGAAGCTTACAAATTTTACTTTTTCTTGTTTTTCATGGCTTTTTCCTTGTGTTCTTCTCCTTCTTTCACAAGATGACTAATGTGGAAATGTTTTCCATGATTGTGCTTGCTATCTTGGGGAGGGAGAAAAATTTGGAACTCAAAATTTTATAAAAAGTGAATGTTGAAAATATCTTTACATGGAATTGGAAAAATAAAATACTATTTACTAAAAATAATAATTACTGCTGTGTAATATAGTTTAAAATTTGGCACTAATAAACCTCTTTCCTTTATATTTTTTCCATTATTTCCTTTGATATTCTTGACTTTTTGTACTTTCAAATGAATTTTGTAATAATTTTTCCTAATTCAGGAAAACTTTTTTGGGTCATTCAATTGGAATAGTGTTGAAAATATACATTAAATATGTTGGTTATTTGAAGCAAGTTGTTTGTTTGATTCCTGTACTTCATTCTTGAGGAGGATCACAATGACATTACTATCAAGGTACAGCAAGTCCCTCTATGACGGATCAGACTAATACAAGCTTGAAAGGCTCTACTACAGGTCAAGTCCATATGAACATTTGGAGTGGAGATGTCTCAACATTTTGCATCTCACTTTCTTTTGAGCTGCTGCAATTCTACTTTTCTCATAGATCACAGTGCCTGCTTTGAAATGGGGTTACCATGCTGGACAGCCCTGTGCCAGCTTCTCCTGTGTCTCATGATTCCAAAGTTTAACATGTACCAGGTATCAGGCACCATACTAGATGCTGATGATATGAAGAAAGGCAAAAACATGGTCCCTACCCTCAAGGAGCTCCCATTCCAAATGGGGAGACAACAGATAAACAACTATGGAAACACAGTTTATGAATAGAATAGATGGAAGGTTATCCTTAAAGGAAGGCAATAGCAAATGATGGTGGTAGTGGGGGACCAGCAAGGGTCTCTTGTAGCAGTGAGATTGGAGTTGAATCTAGAAGGAAGCCCAGTATAGTTAAAAAGGCAGAGCATTCTAGACATGGGTCAGCCATTGAAATGACCCAGTTTTGTGTAATCAGCTTGATAGGTGAAGAGAAGTTGGATTGGAGTGGAGGACACTCATGGTTGTATCCTATTTGCTTAGTTGTCTAGGAAGCTGAGACATGAAGTGATTCCCCAGGGTAACATAGCCATCCCATGTCAAAACCAAGTCTTTATGATGCCAAGGTTGGCTGCTCTCCACTTTGCCATGACTCTGTGTACATTTGTATATGGATATATGTGTACATATACATATGTATATGTGTATATGCACAGAGAGACAGACACACTCTCATCAAAAGTGTTTATGCAGCCCAGAATTCCAGTGCAAATGGGATTCTTTGTAGATTGGCATGTAGTTTCCCATGTGCTCCTGTTTGTGGACAACATGACAGTTATGGTATCATGCAATGCTAGTCTGGTGCAGTGATAAAGTCATTGGATCTGAAGATGGAGGAGTTGGGCTCATGACCAAATTCTGTCATCTTTGTGACCTTAGGCAAGGTCATTTAACTTCTGTAAGCTCACAGAGATGAAGTTTTTTCCCCTGTGAAATGAGAGGGTTGGATTGAATGAATGAAAAAGCACTTACGTGATTATTGAGTGCCAGACTCTGTGATAAGCATTGAAGATAGAAAGCTAAATAAGTGGTGTGGGGAGTGGGGGCAAGATAGTCCTTGCTTCAATGCTGTGTAATAGAAATGTCTTGGAGAGACTTTGGAGCAAGTGTAGACATTCTGTAATTGGTTCCAGTCTGCTAAACACACTTAGGAGAAGTTTTTGATTCACTGCCTAGCTGGAGCTAGCAGTACATTCCAAAGGTACTAGTCAGCCAGAACTTGAGTCATTCTGCTCAGTTGCTCTCTGGATGGTTCTTTGCTCTTGGTTGGACTCCTTTGACCCTTTGCTGTTGTCTAATGAAAGACATCTAAGGCATTGGGAAGACCATGTTACACCTGAGTGTGAACTTGGTAGGACCGATGATATATAGAAACTGAACTAAGTCTGAGTCCATTTTCTCAAGAGAGAGAGGTGGAATAGGGGAGAGCATATCCCTGAACTGTTGTGGGGAAATATTTGAATTTTTCTTCTTGCTACATCTTTGAAGTAAATATCCCTTTGTATGAGCTAATTGATATTAAGTGGTTAAATGGAAATAGGGCACTAGTCACTGGTGGCTAATAGTAGGGGTAACAACTAGTAGGGGATGAAGATAACATTTGAGAAGTGACACCTCAACTTTCCCGGGCACCCCTAGAACCATGAGGGAGGAAGTGCAGTGGGTCTTCTTCTGAGACAGTGAGCCTAAGACATATTTGCTACATAAGTAAAGATAACACATAGGGAAATGGTGGCCAGAGAGGGAGGACTGGGCTTGGGAAATCAGAGCGATAAGTGGCAATTGATTAAGTAGTTGATTGGTATGCCCTTTCCTGGTAATATTTAGTGGATTACCATTCCCAGGATAAGAAGTGAGAAGGTGGGCTAGAGTGTCCATTTTGGATGATGTGCCATGAAAATGTCTGGAGGGCACCAGGCAGAATAGTATGTCTCGGTTGGGCTGCTTATGGTTGGAATAGATAACCTTCGAGGTCCTTACCAGACCTAATCATGTGATTCTATGGACCACTGAAAGGCTGTCTTAATGAGGTCCAAGCCCCTCAAAAGAGATTGGCTTACTAATCCACAAAGGAAAATGAAGGGGATGAAGAATGGAAGTTGCCAAAGTGTGACTTGGAATTGAATAGACAGCCTCGACATTTCAAGGGGGTCTGTTTTTTCCTTCTTACCAATAATGACTTATATGTAAAAAATGATATGACTCCAGAAAATGTATGATGAGGTATGTTGGTCACATGATAATGGGAAGTAACACTTGGACAGTCCATGGGGACCTTCACTGGTACACAGACGTGGAGGAAGACCACAGCACAGGGTGTGGAGTGTTTAGGGAGGATTTCAGAAACATGGGTGAGAATTTCAGAGGAAGGGGAGGTGTGACCTTCACTGCTGGAGAGAGGACCTGCCTCTAGGAGCTCAGGGCTCTGTGGAATTGTGGTCACATTCACTGTGTTGACTGAATGCCTGGCTTTATTTTCTTTGTTTCCCACAATTGTCCTAGGAACAGTACATAAACATCTCTAACTGCACCCAGAGAGCAATGCTTCCTTGTGCCCCAGTGATGGTGGCCAAAAGTGAAGGCTCACTTATTTGCTGGGTGGGTCTGGCAAGTAAGTCTCTAAATCTCTATGATTCTCAGATTCATTAACTGCAAAGTAGGACTAACTCCCTACCCTACCGGGATCCCAAGGGTTTTGTGAGAAAAGCCCCTTGTAAGCCTTGAAGTGTTCAAGCTCATGACTGTCAGTCCCTATTATTATCTTCACAGTCATCCTGGAAGAAAGGTAGAGGAGCCAGAATAGGGCTGAGTTTTTGAAAGAGAAAAGCCCCGCAGTGGCCAATGACGTGCTCACAGATGCCCTTTTGTTCTTCCGAAGTGGCTCCATTATCAGGAGAGTTCACTGGGACAGTTAATTTGTATTCAGATTTGTATTTTTTGGTTTCCATTTCCAGTGTGCTCAATGAGAAATCCTGATCATTCATAGTCATTAGAAAAATACCATTTTTGGTCTAGGGGAGGGGATGCTGGGCTTGGAGTTAGAAGAGCCTGGGTTCAAATCCTGCTTCTGACACTTCCTAGTTCTGTGACCTGCAAATCCCTTCGCTCCTCCAAGAATGCTTCCTCATCTTTAAAATGAGGATAGAAACATCTGTAAACCTATGTCCCAAATTGCGAAATGCTTTGCCATCTTTAAAACATTGTGTAAATGTCATTTTTGTTATCACCATCTTATTATTCTCCTCTTGTCTTTTGGAATTCAGATAGAAATCACCCGGGAACAAACTACTATCAATCAGTTAATCACCTAATAACATTTACGCCACTTATTCTTTAATTTTTCATGCTCTGAAGACTATTGCTTAAGTAGATTCTCCTTCTCTTCGTTGTGGTTTTTCTCCTCCTCCTCTTCCCTCCCTTCCTCTTCCTTCCCCCTTCTCCTCTTTTTCCTCCTCTTTCCCTTCCTCCTTCTCATATTTTAATGGGGTTCAGACAGAAATGATCCTGGTACAAGTTGCTATCCTGCTACTCTTCTGTATTCTTTTAGGTTTATTATTTGAAGAACTGTTGCACAGTTGGATAAAATACTTACTTTTTGTAGCTGAATTAAAGCATTAGGATGACAGTTCATCTTCTATAAGTTCCACAAAGGTATTCTCAGTATAACTCCAAAAGCAGACACAATGACGGGGATGATGTGTGCCTCATAGTGTAATTGGAGAACCTTTTGCTCCATGCTACTTGGAGAGGATGAGATTTTGGTAGGGTGACACCTATTAAGGTGTGGCACTTAAATTTTTGTGGATCAGTATTACACCAAAGTGATTGTGGGAGATAATTGCTTTTGATAATCATCTAGTTTTGGTACAGGTTATTTATTGAGTTCTCAAAGCCATTTTAAGGTCCATATTTATAGATGAGGGTTTATCACCTGTCAGTCATGAAAGTTGTCAAGTTTGTTGATGATGATGATGATAATATGGTTTAAGGTTTTCAAAATGCCTTACTTATATAGTTATCATAATCGGCAAACATTTTTAAGGGCCTACTATGTGCCAGGCATTGGACTGAGTGCTGGGGGTACAAGGAAAAGCAAAAATATAGTCCCTGACCTCAAGTAGGTCCCATTCTAGTAGGGAAGAAAATTTGCAATAGGGGAAATGGGAAGCAGTAGCATAGGGCTTGGAACACAATAGGTGCTTAATAAATGCTTATTTCTTGCTTGCTTTGATCCTTATAACAATTCTATGAGGTGAGACAAACAGAAGTTAAATTACTTGCCCCAGGTCACACAATCAGTAGGTATCTGAAGCAGGATTTGAACTCAGGACCTTGGGCTCCACTCTTTTGACTACCTCAGGCTGCCTCTAAATCTCTCTGAGACAGAATGTGGCCCATTAAAATGATTCTGTTTTCAGCCTAAGTGTTTTTGATATTGAGTTTGGAAATAGCCAGTGAAGTTTGCTTGTCATCTGGGCATGTGAACTCATAAAAAGACTAAGCATCGTGTTACTACTATACCAAAAGCTGTTGTCATAGGAACATTCCTGCCCACGATGGCACAAACAACAAATCACTGAAACCAATGGCAGTTTAGGTCATTGGTAAAAGTAAACAGTCTTAATGCCTGGATTGACTCATTCTGTAGCTGCTGCCAACCCTAGTGCCAGGCCACTAGACTAATCTGGTTTAGACTATCATTGGATGAAGAGAGTGTCCTAAGTGGGGGTCCATAGCCATTAAGGCAATTTCCCGCTTCCAGTTGGGCAGGGTGGGATTTTAGGATGCAACTAGAAGTGGGATGGATTCCTCTAGTACCTTTTGCCTCCCTTCTTTCCTAGTCTGATTTGTTAACTTGCTCTGTCATTCCTTCACCACTCCTGTCCTCTTGCCACTACCTCCCCTAGCCAGAACACTGAATGAACTCAGAATTGTTTTTTCAAGGCCGGTGTAAATTACCAGCATCAAAGTTATGGCACTCTGAGGTCTCAACCATCTAATGGTAGCCTTTCCTCGACACCTTTCTCATTTTTTTTGAAGATGAAAGCCTACCCTCTCCTTGGCTGAGGACTTCACCCCATTTGCTTTATAAGGTCAGAAAACCTTAAGACAGAAATGGTCATATGAGTTTTGTAAAAGCCCTGAAGGAACAGCAAGAAAAAACATCATTTCAAAAATATCAGCTCAAGGGACAACAGAGGTACGGTTCCAAGAGATTGGAAGGATTGGGGCATCAGGAAGTTGGGTTATTCCTCTGCTGTAGATTTTTTTCCCACAAGTTTAATTGGACAGGACACACAATTCGGTAATTACACTGCTTAATTCACTTTGCTCAGAGCAGTTTAAGTGGGCTCCATTTCTAGCAAAGAGAAGTGAGGCTAGCCACAAGAAAAGAGTAACTCATGAATCAATGAGACACATTTTCAAGAAAGATGCAACATGGCTTTCCTTCAAAGTTATGAAAATTAGGCGTGAGATCAATTCTCTCAGAGGTTGTTTGCTACTTTTGAAAAGTTTTTATTAATCTCTTTTCTTTGTGTGCCACAATTCTTCGCTAATATTATATTCTTCTTCTCCTTTTAGAATCCTTCCTGGTAAAAAGTAAAAAACTAGTTAAGCAAAACTGACTGCCACAAAGACAGTGTATGCCACATGGGCATTCCACACCCACATCCCCCACCTCTCTATGAGGGGAATTTGCTTCAGCATCTGTCCTCTGGAACTAAGAGGGATATTATCATTTTATTTGAGCTCATCTGCCTTTAGTTTTTTTAAGCTATTAAGTTTTTTCAACTTATTTTAATCTTTGTACATATAATTGCCTGGTTCTTACCAAGCATGGTGGTACAGTGGTTAGAGTCCTAAGACTGCAGTTAAAAAGCCCTGAGATCACATGCAGCCTCAGACACTTGCTAGCGGTGTGACCCTGCAGACATCATTTAACCTCTGTCTGCCTCAGGTTGCTGATCTATAAAATGGAGGTTATAATAGCATGGTACTCCTAGTCCTGTGGTGGAAATCAAATGAGAAAACATTTGTAAAATACTTTGAAAATCTTAAAGCACTTTATTATTACTATTTTTTTCTTCTGTACCAGTTCATGCAAGCATGTGTCTCTGAATTCTCATGTCTTTGAATTCCTTGGGGGATTTTTGAAGTAGTCCTTAAAATCAGAGAGATGGATGAGATCAAAGGTATCTATTCTGGGGGTCAGCATCCCAGATAGCCCCAATCAGATTAAAATGTAATTGAAAAATATTTAACAAAATAGGTAAAAATATGATACAACAAAGATAATGTTAATTTGTGGTTTTCTAAGGCATTATGTGGCCTGCAGGTTTCTATTTGACTTTGAGACCAAGGTGCTAAATGACTTTTAAGAATTATTTAAATTGAATCCAACAAACATTAATTAAATATGTTGTGTGTACAAGCCCTGGGACCACAAACACAGAAACAAAACAGTTACTACCCACAAGAAAGTTACATTCTGGGAGATGTGGAGGGGCAAGGTGGGACTGTAGAGGGAGCTAATTTAGCACTTTTTCAGGATGCAAAAGATTAAGGGAGGCTAATAGCTCACCAGGTGTAGACAGAGAGATCTGCTATCTCCCCAAGGGATGAACCAAGACATAATAGAGAACCTCAGGATTTGTGTCAACACCTTCCAAAACCAAACTCTGCCTTTTGTCCACTCTGTGACCTCTGATGTTTTGACCCTCAGTTCTCTCCCATCAATGCACATAAGCTACACTCTCCTCCCTCTTCTATCTTGATCACTTGGAGATCCAGTTCAACTCTGCACTGTTCTTTTCAGTCTCTCCCCCACTTATTCAATTGTCCACTGTGTTCTGCCAGACTTAGATCACTCCCACCACCTGTTTCATTCTCTTCTTGTAAAAGCAAATCCCAAATAAAAGCTCTTTAACAGTTTATCTTGGCAGCAAGAAGGAACATCATGAAAGGATTAGAACAGTTGCAATTTAGGTGTGCTTAGTAGTGATGATAATGGGTGATAGAGAGAAGGCAGGACTACTCAGTGCTTAGATTGTTGCTTCAGCATTCTCTACCAAGGAGAGTAACCTTCAGATTGGCAGTGCGCAAACATGGTTTACTAATTTCAAATCCAGGTTGTTTCAACTCTACCAAACCACCCCTCTGTCCAGGTTTTTTGGTCTAGGAAAGGGAGAAGGAACCTCTTGGACTTTCCTTCTTTTTCCCTGTCATTCTCTACCTCCTTCAGTTATAATTGCCATGACTTCTCCCCCAGTTCTAACTGGATGTTGCAATTCTATTTCCCTTACTATTGCTTTAAAGGACAGGGCAAATTTACCAAATGGATATGTTACACATACCTAGGGGTCCCCAAGCTTTGATAAAATACAGCAGTTGGCCATCTGAAACCAGACAGAGCTTTGCTCAAGGAAGTCTTGTTTCATTGTATTAGTTTCCAAACAGTTGTTTATAATCTGGCCTTGCCCATATCTTCTCTGTGAAGTATGCTTCCACATCACCTGAGAGTCCAGGCTTCAGTTCTTGACCAACGTATCATTTGTGAATAAGGGATATACTTGGGGTAGTAAATGCCTTTGGAAGCCTTTGTCTCATTGGCCTCCCTAGTTAACATGGAGTTCCAAGACTAACATGACTTCGAGGGGCCCCAGTTCTAGAATCCAGGTCAATGTTGCATCCCTCTGCCTGGCTTAGTCTAGCTGGCCAAGCTCTCCATTCGGGTAAGGCCTGTCATTATTCCAAACATGAGAGGCTATTGCTTTTGTGTTACTTATTTTTAAATGTAGGGATTTGTCCAGATTTTTAATTTCATTGAATTATTATCAGCTCTCCTCACATTGCTTCTCTTCATTCATGTTACAGTTTCATTTAATTTATAGTCATCATTTTTGTCTTTTCTAGACCCAGGATGTCTTCTAAGATTTTACAAGTTCTTGTGAGGCCCTAAAAATAAAGACAGGGTAATGTTCAGAGCTTATTTTATTACAGTCTTCAAATAGAAACAGAAATGTTCTAAACAACTTATGAATAAAATAATAGCCCAAAAGCATTTTCCCCCATTCTAAAAGTGTTGAAATATTCAAGAAGAAAAAAATCTAGTGTAATATAATGGTTGTTTCCTTTGCTTTTGATGTTTATTACCTCAGTCACTTTGGGCAAATTACATAACTTCTCTGGGTCTCAGTTTCCTTATCTTTAAAATGAGGGAGCTGGACTAGACAGTCTGAGACTTTTTCTAGTTTTAAATCTATGATTTGAAATTAAAGGCCTCTAAAAATCTGCTCCCCAGAGACCCCAGAGGATTTGCATTGGCCCTGGATATGAAAACAATTAGAATCTAACTAAATGTCAAGTGGCTTTAATTTACTGCTATAGTAAAGAAAAACAGTTTATCAAGCCCAAAAGACACAGTGCCCTTACATGAAATGGTGGGCACAGGATTCTACATCTGTTACTTATTTCCCCCACCTCTTTACTGTCAGGAGGGATGAGGGACCTAGATTTTGTTCTTTATTTTCTAGGATCAAGATTAGATTCTCTAGTTATTCACTATTTGACTCCTTTCCTTTGCTTTCCTTTATATCATCATGGTTATTGTGTATATTTGTCTGAAGCATCTGCTTATATCAGTGCATCAGTTCATACAAATCTAAAGTTTCTCTGAGTTTCTCACTTTCATTGCTTTTTAGGGTGCAGTAATTTTTCCATCATATTCTTGAGCCACTTGAGCAAATGAGATGATGTTTGCAAAATGCTTTGAAAACCTTAAAACACAGCATCATCTTCAGCAGTGACTACTTTCCATGTTTCTGCTGTCATAAAAGTCTTGCTATTAATATTTTGGAACATGTAGGACCTATCTTTTTTATCTTTTGACATTTTTAAGTTATATACCCCCTAGTGAGATTGCTGACATGAACAGTTTGATATGAACAATTTTCTGATTTTTGAATAATTGTAAATTATTTTTAGAACAACTGCACCAATTCACAGTGCCACCAATGTTTATTAATGTTCCTGTCTTCTAATATCCTTTCTAACATGGACTATTTCTATCTTCTGACATCTTGAATGAATTAAAAAAGAATATTAATTAAATTCTCGGCACTGTGCTAAGCACTGAGTATACACATACAGGCAACCAAGACAGTCCCTTTAGTTCAGGAGCTCACATTCTAATGAAAGAACGCACAAAAGGGTGAGCTAAAGTTGGAGAGGGAGAGGGCAGAGATGGACAGGATGTGGCATTGTGGGTTAGTGTCCAGGCAACAGGAGGTTGCCAATCACACCCCAGGGGACCATGGCTCCTTGTCAATTTGAAGGCTTTAAGGTGAAATGTTACAGTTGTTTTTATTGTAATTTCTTTTCTTATTAGCAATTTGGAGCGATCTTTCACGTGGCTGTTGATGGTGTGCAGTTTTCCTAAGTAGTATCATCCTGATGAGAGCTTCAGTCTGGCTCACCTTAGAAGCTGATGACCGGACAAAATTCTCTATATAGAGTGAAGTACTCACTTTATATTCAATTTGATGTTAATCAGCCAACTTCCTGGGGACCCCAAATTACCCAGTGGAAGTCAGCTATGGGAACCTGTTTCAGGTCTCTGAATGTCAAAGTATGATTAACCTAATGGCTAGAGCAGAGTACTGCCATCATCTTGGGCAGATGTCCTTGCTGGGTCAATGCTTATTATCTTTTCACTAACTTTACTTAGCCCAGGAAGGGAAAGATTTTCTAAAAAGTGTGGGTGTTTCAGTCTTAGAGGACCCCTGCCATCCCTTTTCCATGACGGACTCTTTTCTGCCAGGATTAAGTTCCTTCTTCCATTTTCAAGGTGAGACTTCCACTTAAAGAACTCTGCATTCCCTCAGAGACATATTCTTTAAAAACCTTAATCTCCATAGAAAATTGCTAATTCTTATTTCTTCTGTCTCCATTAACTTGATAGGATTTTTATTCATTAGAGGGGGGAGGACAAAGTTGCTTGGAATTTCAGACACATCCCATCTTACCCTCTTTCTAGGCTCAACTCATAGGCCGGTTCATCTGGGAAGCTCTTCCTCACTTTCCCAGTTGGTGTCTTGCCTTTCTCCCAACTAATCATGTCCTTGCTTATCTAGACATATGGCGTATCCTCTCAAATAGGAGTTACTGGAGGTCTCCAGGTCATCAGTGCCCAACACAGTCTTTTATGCAGCATATACTTATAGAATGCCTGTTGAATGTATGAATAACTGGTTAAGAATAACTGATACTTTGGAAGCGTTCTCAGGTTTGCCAAATGGTACGTGTATGTGCATGCCTGGTCAGTCCAGTCTGGGACTTCCATATCATGAGAAGACTTATTCACACTGCTCTCACTCTCCAGTGCTGGCTCACTGGCCTGTTGGAACTCACAGTGGCCTGTTCCCCAGATGCACTGACTTCCTGACCGGCTCATTTGGGTACCTTCATCCCCCTTTCAGCTCTCCCTTGTTTTTGTCTTCCTCTATTATTATGTAAGCTCCTTGAGAGTAGGGCTTGTCTTATTTTTTGGTTTTTATATCCCCAGTACTTAGCACAATACCTGGCTAAGTGCTAAGTATGGTAAGTACTTAATACATGCTCCTCCTCCTCCTCCTCCTTCTCCCACCACCACCATCACAGAGCAGTCTTTTGTCTTTCTTTGTTTACCTAGTGGTGCCTGGCATCTAGTAGGCATTTAATAAATGCTCGTTGACCCTGTACATTTTCTCCATCAACTTCATCCCATCTCTGATGCAGATCCTCGAGGGATGAGGGCCCAGAGGGGATCACTCTCAATTGATCTGCGGCTTCATTTTTAGAGAGAGAAATCTCTTTTCTTTTGGGAATGAACATTCATCTCCTGGGAAGGTCCAACATTTTATTCCTCCAAATCCATTTAAAAATTCACTTTTTATAGGTGACATTCTCTGCTGATGAGGGAAGACTTGAGACCTACTGAGATTTGGAAAGCAGATTGATCCATACTCCATGTTTTTTGCCAGATCGTCAGTACCTTTAAAGGAACTTGTATATTAGCTAGAATTCCATGGACCACAGGACACACTTCCCCTGTCTAAAGGGATCACAGATTTTGAGCTGCAAGGGACCTCAGAGGTCATCTAGGTAAATCCATTCCTTTTACAGATGAGGAAACTGAGGCTCATGATGTAGAATGACTTCCCCTAGGCTATAAAATCATAGGATTATGGTTCCACAGCTGGAGCCATCTAGTCTAACGCTCTCATTTTATAGATAGGAACTAGGAAGGAATCTAGGAACTTTGTGACTTGTCATAGATCATGAGGTTCAGACCCACAATTCGAACCTGGGAGTTTACACATCCAGCTTAGAAGTCAACTAGCAGAGATCTCTCTCTTTTTACAGGTGAGGAAGCTGAGGTCCAGAGGAATTCAATGCTTTGCCCAAGTCCTGTGGATAGTAAGTGGCAGACCCAGGATGTGAACATGGGTACTTGGGTTCCAAATCCAGGCCTTTTTCCAGGGCATCATGCTGCTCTACCGTATCATCATCACTCCTTCCAGCATCCTCCATCCCACACTCCCCAAAGTGAAACCAAATGCTTTCAATTCCTTTCCCCTTCATGTCTCCTTAGTCAGCCCCCTATCTTGGCCACTCTTCCCAGTGTAATTAAAGACCTCTCTCTCTTTTTTTCTCCCCAAGTTAAAAGGAAACAAAGTACCTACTAAAGAGCATTTCTCCTATTTCTCATTGTGGTTAATTGAAGTCACAGGAATGCAAAAATACTTTTCAACTGAATATCCTTTAAGATTAATTTTAGAAGCAGCAGAAACCACCTTGAGATACTATATTTATTCCTAATTTCTAGGATGACATCAGTGGGGGATGCAGAGCAAAACTTGAAAATAATCACTTATAAAGTTTAAGTGAATTTAATTAGATGGCTTAAAACAAAAAAAATACTAAATTATAACCCAGCGTCTACATGATTAATTATATTTGCACTCTGCCTACAGCCTCAGAATAAGACCAATCCCTACTAGGCTCTCTTTTTGAATTTATAGGGGTTTGGTTCTCCTAGAGAGGGGCCCCTGGGCAGTGGTGAAATGGAGACCTGGTATTTGCCAGCAAGCCAGCTAACATTTTGAGCTGTAGTGGCAATGCCCTAAAATGTTTCCCATAAGGCAGCAAGAGCAGGAAGGGAAAGAGGAGGAAAGGATGGACAGCTAAGGTGAAGGATATAGAATTGGGGGTTTCATTAGTAGAGGGAACTCCCAGGGGAGGAAACTCCTTCCACCAAGGCGTCAGCACTTTGTCTTCCAGTTACAGTCTAGAGAATTGCCCAGAACATTGAGAGATCAAGTGACTTGTCCAGGGTCACATAGTTTGAGTCAGAGATGGAACTGACCCCAAACCTTTCTGGCTTTGAGGTTGGCCCTCTCTCTAGTAGCCTTTGCTGCATTTCAGAGAGGGCACTAGGTGAGAGGGCATATGAATTAATAAATAACTTAGAACCTTGAAAAGAGTCATGGTTTCCTCTAGATGAAGCTTCTGTCCAATAAAGGAGATCCCATCCCATGAGCTCCAGAAACTGATCCCTTGGTGGGCAAGCTGGTGATGGGCCTCTCCCAACTTAGTTGGGCTGGTCTTTGGACAAGAGAGTATTTAATGATTCCTCCAGGGGTTGTACCCATGGTAGACTCTTCTAGAGTTTGGTATCTGCTGGCCCAGCTTTCCAGAACCAAGGGTAACCACCACTCTGTAAGAAGGTATCTGAGAATGACTTTGGTAGAGTAACTAATAAATAATTCTTGTATAAAGTAGAAGGCATTGATCAATAAATAGATATTTGCTAAGGAGTAAGCTGTATCTGAGAGGTCATATGGAGTAGTAGCTAGAGGGCCTGCCTTGAAATTAGGAAGAGCTGGGCTGCCTTTGTAGAATCACAGAACTGTACAGTTGGATATGATCACCCATACATAAAAGGAATCCTCACTATACCATATTCCCAAAGTTGGGCATCTATTCCCTGACTAAAGACTGTAAGTAAGGAGACCTCACCACCTCCTCAAGTAGCCCACTTTCTTCTTTAGACAGCTGTCATTGTCACTGTTGAGTAGCTTTTCTTGACATGGAGCCTAAATCTGACCCAATAGTACTCATCCATTGCTCTTCTGGGACCAAGCAGAGGAGGCTAAGCCCTCTCACACATGACAGTTTTTCAAATCCTTGAAGACAGCTTCCCTGCTCATTCCCTCCCCTCCCCTGAGTTTTCTCTTTTTCAATAAAAACACCTCATACCGGTTGGTGTAGCAGGATCTGAAGGTTCTTCCCTCTCAGGGTTACAGTAAATTTCTTATGTACTCACCAGGCATCAGCACTGAATAAAAGGAACCTAGAGACTGTCCAGTTGCAGCAGTATTTCTGTCCTCCTCCTTCAGTGGAGGCTATGGAGACCCAGCCCTTCAGCCTTTTCCCCTAAAGCTCCTGAGTTAGGGCCCATCTGTTCATTCATGAAGGAAAGAGGTTTCCAGGCCTAGAGTACGTTAAATGAGAGCAAAGGAGAGCAAGAGAGGAGAGTTACTTCAAGGATCCCTAGTTAGTGGTGGAATCCCAATGTCCTGTGACTTTGGGAGGATTGGGTACAGAAGCATAGCTTCTAGGAAACATGGAAGAGGCAGACAGGCTACTGAGTGGAAGTGCCCATTGGGCTGATTCAGTCCAAGGTTTCCTGCATTCTAAGGGGGTGGCTAGGGAGCCCTGGTGAGTTTCCAGGGCCTGCTTATTCCTGAACTGACCCCATCTACCTCCGGAGGGGCTCCTGTTGGTTTGCCTTGGCACCTAGAGAAAAGCCCGCTTCCATAACAGAATAGCAAGCTGTCTGGGACATTTGTGGAATTCTTTTATACATAGGATCTCATTCAATCCTCACAAAAAGCGCTGAGAGGGCATGAGGTCTCAGATAGAGCAGAGAAGAAACCTCAGAGGCCACCTAGTGTCCTTCGTTTATTATTCTCTTAAATTAATATTTTTGAATTGGCAAGCATTTATTCCCCTTGCCAACTGAAGACCGGAGAGGAGAAGGGGCTTGCCTGAGATTCCCCAGGTATTAAATCGAAGAGCTGGGATTTGAACCCAGGTTCTCTGACTTCTAATCTAGCACTTTCCATACTTCGTCTCCAGGTAGCTACTTTGGCTATTATAGAAGGACAAGAGACCAAGGCTAATGGAGGTAGCTTGATCTCAGGGTTGTTCAGTCCTATCTGACTCTTTGTGACCCTAATTTGGGGTTTTCTTGTCAAAGACACTGAAGTGGTTTGTCCTTTCCTTCTCTAGCTCCTTTTACAGTTGAGGAAATTGAGACAAACGGGGTTAAAGTGACTTGCCCAGGGTCACACAGCTAGTAAGTAAGTATTCGCAGGCTGAATTTGAACTCATGAGGATGTCTTCTGACTCCCAGTCTAGGGCGCTATCCACTGCACCACCTAGTTACTGAATGTCAAAGACAAGCTCAGGATCATTAAGTAAGTGCAGAAAGGGCCATGTCTTGAAATGTTGCCCCCACAGACCTGATTTGAGGGCTTCGATATTTATATCCTCATGGGGGCTTTGGGATGATGGAAGTCACCGTGTCCAGTTTCAGTTGCAGTGAAATGAAGCCCACTCCCCCTCCTCATCTTTTCCTTCCGTCACATGTACACCAGCTTGGGCTCCTTCAGAGAATGAGGAGGCTTTTAAACAGCTCATTAAAACTATTAAAAGCTGAAAACTGACCTCAGGAAATGGCAGTGCAATGATTTCATTAGGATTCCTCAGGGGGGAAAGCATTAAAAACCCTCACTGCCTAACTATCAGTTTCTCAGGACCCTCCATGGGGGCTTCTAAATTTGGACCTCAAAAATTATTGAATTTCTCCTGGAAAAAAGATAAAAGATCTGAAGTCCTGCCAATCCCCCAAGCTCATCTCCTGTTCGGAGGCCCAATGCCTTTGGAAGGAGGAGAGGTCAGCCTGGGATGCTCCGCGTCTAGGTGAGATGAGGGCTGGTGAAGGCTGAGGGCTCTCTGCTTAACTGACCTTCTTTCTTTCAGGTAGACTGTGTTTGATTCTTGACAGTCACTAAAGGCTGAAGAAAATCCAGATCAAAACAAATATAAAATAGAATTAACAAAAACTAACTGCTAAATAATGGAGCCCCTTTCAAAATGAAATTTCAGAACAAAGACCTTGGAAATTCCACCCATATGGAATGGACTCCATATCCACACAGATGTTTGCAGCAGTACTTTTTGTGGCAGCAAAAGGCCAAAAACAAGGCAGATGCCCATTATTTGGGGAATGGCTAGACAAATTGTGGGATGTGCATGATTTGGAATATAAATAACTATGCCATATAAATCAAATATGTGATGAATAGAGAGAGGCATGAAAAGGCATATGAACTGATGCAAAGGGAAGTGACCAGAGCCAAATCAGAACACAATGATTGCATTCAACTAAATGGAAAGAAAAAGAATTCCACAACAATTGACATTGAATGTTACAGAATTATAACGAGCACATTTGACCCTAAAGAAGGGATGTGAGACGACACTTTCCACTGGTCTTTGTTTGATTCAGTTTTCTCGTTTGTAAATTGAGCTGGAGAAGAAAATGGCAAATCATTCCAATATCTTCACCAAGAAAATTCCAAATGGGGTCATGAAGAGTTGGAAACAACTGAGCTGCAACAAAAAGTATCTTTCATTCTTTTGGTGGATCTACGTTTGGCAGGAACTCAAGGAACTTCACCACCTGTCTCCCTTTCACAACCTATCAATTTCCTTCCTAAAATTTTCTGTCTAATCCAGACATGGTCTGACTAGGGTAGAATGTGGTGTAACTGTCATCTCATTATTCCAGGAATCTCTGCTTCTAGTAAAAGCAACCTAAGAGACCACAAGCTATTTTGACTTTCAAATCACACTGATGAATTGCATGAGCTTGTAGTCCACTGAATCTCCCAAATCTTTTTAGACCAACTACCGTGTAGTCATGTATTTCCCATATTGTACATGTGAGGTTGTTTTCTTTTTGAGGCCAAATATGAAGTTTCACATTTGTCTGTAGTGAATTTCACCTTATTGGATTTAGTTCAATGTGCTGCCCTCCGATACATCTATTTTCTGTCTTAGACAATCAGTGTTGAGGTCAACTAGGGGCGCTTATCGTTTCTCTATTTCTCTTGAGAACTATCTGCTTACTGACCATTCATATTTTGTTCCTTCTAGTGCAAAGATCATTCTCCTTGGATGAGAAAACAGACCCAGCTCTCATTTCTCTCCCAACATCAGCCGTTATTTGGTCAATCACTCTGAGCATCAGTTTATCATCCCCTTAGCAGCCTAATCTAATTCTGAATTTTAGCACCACTATTCTTACTGGACTGGTACACAGGGTAAGTTCCTTAACAGGTAAAAGTTCCCCTTTTCTTGAGTACTTAGCAGATGTATTATGTCTGCAGAGGCTTTTATTCATTGTGGTTGCATGGGTGGTGTCTCCAGGACAGTGAACTCACCTTGTCCTGGGTTAACTAGCTCATAGATAATATCAGGTGGTACAATGGTCACCCAATAAGACCCAGTAAGCCTTATACCTCTCACATGGGTGCATGATCACCTGCTCACCCTCTAGTACTAAGTCAAACCTATTCTCACGCTGGTCTAGGTTTCTAGAGAAAGATCACTACCTCACATTTACACCACTTTGGCTCTTTGGTTCCCATCAGTGTGTTTCCATGAAAACAGACCAGCCACTCAAATAATGGTACTTGTAGATCTTAAATATAAACATTTACTTAGTAACAAGGCAAAGGAAATAATAACATTACATGTTCAGTAATTAAATAACCATCCACACATCAATGTGGTTTACACTGTCCAACCACATTACTCAGCATCTTTGAGGGAGAACAAACATGTGCTTAGAGTAACTCACAGCTCTGCACTGAAGGATTAGATGTTGTTGGTCATTAACGAGCATTTCCATAACACAGAACCCCTTCTTTGCTCATTGCTTTTGGTCTCTTGGTTCTTATCACTCCCTAGTTAGGTAAATCCTCCTCTCATTTATACGCAAACCAACATACCCTTTACAAGCACTCTCACTTTAAAATCACCTCATTTTCTGTTGCTGAAGCTTTCATCATACTCATGTTTTCCTGTTTTTAATAAAGAAAATTCTTTCTCTGTCATATTAAACAATGAAACTATTCACCAATAAAGCATGGCATCCTCCTACATATTTATCCTACATATTTATGCCACAGTTCGTTGTCTAACCCAAGTTTCTCAAATTCCAACTGAAAACTTAAAAACACTAAATAATATTTTATTTCCCCTTGATTAAATGCAAAACAATTTTTTAACATTTAAAACAAGTTTTAGGCTCTAAATTCTCCTGCACTACCCCCAAACCCCTACAGATGGCGAGCAATCCAGTGTAGATTATACATGTGTGTTCATGGAAAATGTTTCCATGTTGGATTTCTAAGTCAATATGTAGCCAGTCTAGTGGCCCTCATTTCTGTTTGAGGTGACACTATTTACTAGTGGATCTAACTCCTTTGACTCACACAAAACACTTTTTTTTCCTGTCCTCAGCACTAAAATACTTTGTATGAACTGGGACGTGCCCTTAAAGAACAATACTTTACCTATCCCACCTGGGCTTTGCTCTTGAGCTTGACCTTCCCAAAGGGACAACACATGGAGTCCAGGGACAGAGGGGATATAATTCCTGGGGGAAGGTTCACAGTCTACTCAGTCTTTCTAGGGAACCACATAGCTCCTCCAAGGAAATGGGGAGCGATGACCTGCGATCAGATGATGAGAGATAAATTTCTAGACCAAATTGGAGTAAGAAAAAGAACCATGATGAGGAGGAGTGATCAGAGAGCTTGTCTGTAGAAGTGGTAGTAATAATAAATAATAGTCAGCACCTATATGGCCCCAAAAGGCTGGCAAAGTGGTTTGCAGATGTTATCTCATGTGATCCTCATAATAGTCGAGAGCTGGTTCTATCATCCCCACTTCATAGTTGAGAAAACTAAGGCAGATAGAACTAAAATGACCTAGCCAGGATCAGCTAAGTGTCTACGGCTTGCTTCTGGATCTAGTGCTCTTTCCACTGGGCCTCCTACCTACTTTAGTCCTGTGTTAAATCAACTAGGGCTTCTTAAACTTTCCGCACTCATGATCCCTTCATCACTTCTTAAATGGTGAGTTGTGACAGGGCTTATGAAATGATGGAAGGTATGCAATTGCTGGGGAGGAAAAAGAGGGGTGTTCAGTCACCAACTGCTTTCCTTCTCCCTTGTTCGGGAGGCAGAATAAGACAAATACTGACACTCCCGGGGAAACCCTGTATAGACACAAGCCAAACAATAGGAATTTGGAGGGATGGCCTAAGAGTGAATCCATGTAATCCTAGAGTTTTGGTTCTAGGTCATGGGTTACACATGAATAAGATTAGAGGTCATACTATAATCTGATCCAGACTTGGAAGTGACCTTGAAGATCATAGGTCAACCTTCTCACATGGCACTTGAGGAAAATGAGGCCTGGATATGTGAAGTCAATGTTATTAAACAAACCTGGGGAAGAGCAAGATCTACCCTCAGGCTCCTGACTTCATAGCTAGGTCTCCTTCCATTGTATTCCCACTGCCATCCTTTGGGATAAAAGGGAGGACAAGTCTCTGAATCCTCCTCAACTTTCCTTATTTCTCCAAACTAGCCTTTTGAAGATGGCAGTTGAGTTTTCTCTTTGTCAGCCACCTGGATCATTTTGCCAATGCATCCTTATTGAATGGCCCCACTGCATTGTCTAAGAGTCACCTGCTGATGCCATCTGCTTGGTCCTGTTGAGGAACTGAAACTATACTCCCTCAGATAAAGTGATTGATTCCTCTGATCTCCATTTTTGTGTATGCTTTTTCTCTATTTTTTTGGAGTTTGGATTTGGGAGTCTTATTGTAATAGAAATGAATCTGGCAAGAAGGAAGTCACTTCATCTCCTCAGGTCTCAGTTTCTTTAATTGTAAAATGAAAGAGCATAAAATGGTGGGTTAGGTGGTGCAATGGATAGTGCTGAGTCTAGAGTCAGGAAAACTCATCTTCCTGAGCTCAAATCTGGCCTCAGATACTTAGTCACTGTGTGACCCTGGGCAAGTCACTTAACCCTGTTTGCCTCAGTTTCCTCATTTGCAAAATGAACTGAAGAAGGAAATGGCAAACTGCTCCAGTATCTTTGCTAAGAAAACCTCAAATGGGATCATGAAGAGTCAGACATGACTGAACAAAATTAACGACAAAATAAAACGAGTTGGGCTTGATGGCTTTGGAGTTTGCTTCCAGCTCAAGCCCTGTGATTCTTTGATCCATTGACTGTAAATGAAGCTAGAGAGGAGTAGGTCAAACCTTGCCTTTGTAACTCTACCACATTGCCTTCTTATAGTTTCAAAGCCCCCAAATCATCCAATTAGAATCTCCTTTCTATTCTAGCTGCATTGATTCCAAACTGATGCACAGAGAGAAAATCTCTGTTGGTGACCTCTTTGGGCATGCATGTACCCAAAGTGGAAGCCCATATTTATCCATGAGCTGACAATCCAGGGCCAGCTTTGTGTCTGTTTCTCTGAGGAATAAGACCATGGAGGGTACATGACCCACATCTCCCAGCAGAATCTGTCTTCTACTTGAAGGGGATGCTCGATAAATGCTCTGCTGAGAGCTGAGACTGATTCCAATCCTCCCTGTTGGAGGCAGCTGCACCTAGGGATGACTCATCAAAGACAAAAGCAGTTTGCAGAGAATGTAATGGCGTTCCCCTTGGTTACCTCCCTCTTTAATTTCCTCACATCTGCTGTGTTTCCCATGTCTTTTTTTCTTGTGCTCCCTGTTCCCCTCCTTCTCCATTTCTTAGATCCTTCCACACAGCTTTTGTCCCTGCCTCTGCCTCAATGATTCTCTTTTCTTTAGGATTGCCATTCTTTCATGAATAAAAAAAAAAATTCACATATATGATTAGGACGGCAGACTGTATGGTGTTGCCTGGCTCTATAAATCATGAGAATTGTCCATTGTAATAAGATGAATTCCCATGTTCTTTGGAAGGCAGTCCCTTTATAGCCATGCTCTGAAATCTCTGAGAGGATTTTGTTTTCATCTTGGATTTCTTTGCTTGGCTTCTCTCTGGTGCCCAACCTTGCAAGCTGCAGTTCTAGGGCACGGAGTGTGAGCAGACCGATAACTGTCATAACAATGGGCTGGAGGACGCATTAACTTCTTTTCCCTGTTCTTTCTTGATGCTCTTAGGGCCAGTGGGATGGGTTGTTCTTTATTTCTCTGCCAGGAAACTCTGGAAATCTTCAATCCTGGTAATAAAAGTGTTGGCATGATTTTGGAGAAATTGGTAGATAGGATCCTACTTCGAGAGCTGAAAGTGGCCTTGGAAATGATCATCGACTTAGAGCTGGAAAGGACCATCAAGTTGAACCCTATCATTTTACAGGTAGGGAAACCAAGGCTCAGATAGTCATTATTGGAGATTGGGTTCTAACCCATGTTTTCCATAGTAGCAAAAGATGGGAGGGAAATTGCACATTTAATGATCATGGTATAACTGAAGAAATTGTGGTGTATGAACACAGTGGAATACCATTGTGCTACACAAAAGGATGAATGTAAAGGAAAAAGGAAAATTCCTATGGTGTGCAGAATCAGGAGAATGATTTATGGGAGTCCACAATCAAATAAAGGACAATGGCACTGAAGGACTCTGGGGTTCGGATTAATCCGATGTCCAGTTCTGATTTCATGGGCATGCTCATGAATCACACTTCCAGACCCAGCCTCAGCAGAGAGAGTGGTGTTTGGGTGACCAGGACCATGAGTGTGCGGAACTGTGGATGTAGGATGAGGCATGTGTTTTTGGGTCTAGCCAATGTATCAGTTTGGCTTGTTTGACTAGGCTTGCTACAATTTATCCTGTTATGAGGCAGGGGCATTACTGAGAAGTGAAAGTAGTATGTGTGTGTGTTCATCCTTCATTGTCGAAGAAGACCGTGCCATCAGAGAAACAATGACATGACTTGCACTTGACTTTGTTTTGAGTGAGGGAGGGCTGTGCAAGTCACCAGCCTCACTTCTCCTCCAGAGCCATCTGAATCCAGTGACCAGATATTCATCAGGATGACTGGAAATGACCCAGGATGAGGCAATTGGGGTTAAGTGACTTGCCCAAGGTCACACAGCTAGGGAGTATCAAGTGTCTCAGGTGAGATTTGAACTCAAGTCCTCCTGACTCCTGATATAGAACAAGAAAGAAACATAAGAAAATTTAAAAAAAAAATAAGAAACTGGGCAAGCTCTAGCTGTTGTTGGACCAAGGTTCAGTCTTTGTGGCTGTATTTAATACTTAGTTTCCTGCTGGATTTTGTTTATATGGTTCTGCCTTTCTCAGCCCTGATTCAATTAATTGTGCCAATAGATGATCATATTTCTATTTAATGAGTGATAATGCCAAAACAAACAGCAAAAACTGTCTTTATGCTTTTCCTAAGGCCCAGATCTGACAAAACCGGAGAAGTAACTTGCTCTAAAACCTTCAATGACTCCCTATTGACTCTCAGATAAAGTAAAACATCTCAACCTGGCATTTAAGCCCATTCATGGTCCAACCAATCCTTCCAGGATTATTTTATATTCATTCTATTTCCTCACTTTAGTCTATTTCCTGTTCCCTATACTTAGAAGTCCAGTTCTGGTTTCCATGCCTATTCCCTTGTCCAGGATATATGTTCTCCTTTCCTTTGTCTCTTAAAATCCTTACCTTTCTGTAAGACTCAGTTTAGATGCTACCTTCCCCAGAGGCAGGTGGCATAATGTCCAGACTGCTAGACTTGGAGTCAGGAATCCTGCCTCTGGCATTTGCTGGTAGCCCTGACCAGATCCCTTCACTACCCCAAGCCTCAGTTTTCTGTTATTTCACAGAATCTCAAGCTTGAAGACACTTCACAGGTTGTCTCTTCTGCCCCTAGCTACAAGAAAATGCTCCCTACAACCCACCCAAACAATGATCAGATAGCCTTTGTTTGGAGACCACCAAGAAGAGAGTCCCCTAGCTCCCACGCCAGCATGAATTGTTAGGAATATCAAACATCAAACCTAAATCTACTGTGAGACCTCAGATGAGTCATTTCTCTTGCCTGGGTTTCCTCAGTTTTTTTATGAGTATAATTATGACATAATGTAATATATTGTTAATATGATACATAATATATATTATATGATGTATATATAATACATTATAATCTAGATTCTCGGTTCTTGAAGCCCTCTTTCATTTCATGAGCTCCAACATGATACCTGAAGAAGCCTTTTTATTGATTAACACAAAGAAGAGCTTGTCCCACAGACATATCAATCATTTTTGTTGAGAAAAAATTGGACTCTAGGGTTTATTTATTTTAAGCAAAGGAAACATTTGTATAGCATGACAGTTATTCACCTGGCAGGTTTTAATAATCATGAGGAACAATATGGACTCAGAGACCCTTTTCCTACTACCAGAGAGAAGAAGAGTGAGGACAATAACCCAGATGCCCTTATCGAAAGAATCTTTGGTGGCCAAGTATGCTCGACAAACACTGATGGGAGGGAAAGAGAAACTAAGAGTCAGTATGTGGGTGGATGTGAGATTCATGGAACCCTCTAGCCCGGACGTGCTCCTAATTTCTGTACTCTGTCACCAGGAAGGACCATGATCCTGGCCTTTCCTATCTGCAGCAAGTTCAGTGACCCACATCCAAGATGTCTCTGATGAGACCCCGCTGAGGTTAAATGGAATGTTGCTCCAGGCCCTGGGTTTCCATGACTGCTTTTTTGGGAGGAGGGTGGTCTCCGCACTGGAAAAGGCAGGATGGTAAAACCTGCTCAGATCCAGGTGACATCCTTATATTAGCTTATCTCCTGCTAGCTGAAAGGAGACTATTATTTCCTTTAAGTCAACTTCACCTTTTCTCCTCCTTTCCTTCCTTCCATGTCAGAGTCAGGGATATCTGACTCTCCATGCTCCAATTAGGGGCTTCTTCTGAGTGCTCAGTTTGGCAAAAGCATTCAGCCCTAATTCAAATCTCCTTTTGTTTTCATAATCATTTTAATAAATTGCCCCCTTCCCTGTTGGCATTTGGTTTTGCTACATAATCCAAAATTAATAATAGCTGGCATGCATATAGCAGTAACTGACATTTACATAGCATTATACATATGCAGGAGGAGGTTGGTCTCTGACCAATTGATTTCCCTCTCCCTCAAGTCCTCAGTTGAATTAATCACAGAAAGGAAGGAGCAGATAGTAAGCTGTTGAACTAACTGGAAAGACAGCCAGCCAACATAACCCTGTACCCATGGGGAGCAAATGTCTCCTTGCTTGAATGAAAAGAACAACAGGGAGATAGCTGGCTGTGACCCAACTGCCCCTTCCAAGGCAGGAAATCACAAACTCTGCAGTCTGCCCAGGCTCAGTGCAGCTTTGTGAACCCTCTAGTCCAACCCATACCTACACAGGGATCTTCACTACAGGGTCCCTGCTGAATACGCTCCCAGACTCTGCCTGGAGGCTTTTATTAAGAGGGAGCACACCACCTACTTTAGATGACCCACTATTCCATTTTAGGGAATTGAGAAGGTTATATCATTTCCCTTTTATCAAACCTAAATTTGCCTTTTGAAACTCCATCCTCCACACCCTTGCTTCTTCTGCCTTTTGGAGCCAAGGAGAACATGTCTCATCCCTTTCCCACGTGGTAGCTTTTCAAAAACTTGAAGACACACTGGAGGTTTTCAAAGCTCACCAGAAAGTTATTTCATCTTATCTTGAGTAATTGGCAACAAGATGGTCAAATGGGATACAATTGAAACAAAATTTCTCCTTCATTTTCTTTCTTCTCCTTCTCTGCCACCACCACCTCCTTCTCTTTCTCCTTATTCTCTGCTTTTGTATTCTGTTTAATCACAATTCTCTAAACTTTCCCATCCTGTTTCCCATATTAGAATACTATGTATGACATTGATGATTCATTATCTAATGAGAAAGTGGGAAAAAATTAGAGGAGATTCAGGAGAAAGCAATGAAAGTGATTCAAGTGCTGGAAACAAGATTCAAAAGGGAAGATTAAAGGCACTAGAAGCATTTAATCTGGAAAAGAGAAGGTCAAGGGCTTTCAACAGGAATTTAAAGGTGGTCTGTGGCTATGTCTTTATGATGTTGAAACAATGAGTTGAACAAGCAAAATAAAAAAAAATTGTCAATCACATACTCTGAAATTTGACAAAGATGGCAAAAGATGGCAACAGTCAAAGTTGGAGGGGTTTGGGGAAGATAGGCATATATCTAGGCATATGCTATGGGATTGTTGGTGGTGCTGTGAATCAGTTATAACCATCATGGAAAGCAATTGGGAATTACGTAAATAAAGTGACTAAAATATCCATAATCTTTCACTCAAACATTTCACTACTAGGCATATATACTCCAAGGGGGATACTCATAAGAAGAAAGTTCCCACATAGGGCAAAATATTTTTTACATGATAAAAAGAATTGGAAATAAAGTAGATTCCTATTACTTGGGGAATGGCTAAACAAGTTGTGGTACACAAATGTAATGAAATATTACTGTGCTGTAAGAAAAAAATGAATGTGATGAATACAGAGAATCCTGGGAAGATCTATATGAACTGATGCAGATTGAAGTTAAGCAAAGTCAGAAAAAAGAACCCAATATATACGATATCTACAACAATATAAATGAAAAGAACATCTGCAAAAAAGTGAGCGTTGCAAAATTACAAAGAATAAACTTGACTCCAGAAAGTATGAGAAACCACCTCCCTTACCCTATCTTTCTGCAGAGGGAGGAGATTCATGAATGGAGTACATTGCACATATTTTAAGATTTCCTTTACCTTTTTTGTCTTTAAAATATTATTTTTTATATGGAGTGGCTGTCTAGGAAGGGAAAGAGGAAGAAGAAGATGATATAAAAAGAAAAAGGCATCAATGAGAATGGAAAAGAGTCAGTCAACTAATTGTTTGCTTAAGTAACGCTAAATAATTGTTTTCATACACCACTTAAAATTTCAAATTGTTTATCTTTGCTACCATGGTTTCTACCATAGTGGATGGGTTGGCCAAATAGTAAGGTAGAGTATAGAGTCTTAAGTGCTGGACTCGGCGTCAAGAAGACCCAAGTATGAATCTCACCTCCAATAATTATGACAAACTCAGGGCTACAAGAGTCCTTCGAGATCAGAGTGTTAGAGTAAAAAGGGATTGAAGGGGCTATCTATGTTATGCTGGCCACTTCATTTACAGAGGAAACTGTGGCCCAGAGTGGCTTTCCCAAGGTCACATAGGTGGTAAGCGGCACAGTTACCGTTCAAACCTGCATCCTCTGACTCAAAATCTAATACTCTTTCCATCGCTCCATTATCAGCTTGTTCAATAATGACAATAAAATGGTATCAATGATATTAGTTTACATATGATTTGGTGTGTAAAGTTTTGTTGCTGGTCAGTCATTTCAGTCATGTCTGACTCTTCATGACCCCATTTGGAGTTTTCTTCGCAAAGGTACTGGAACAGTTTGCTATTTTCTTCTCCAGATTATTTTACAGATGAGAAAACTAAGGCAAGTAGGGTTAAGTGACTAGTCTAGGGTCACACAGCTAGCATCTGAGGCCAGATTTGGACTCAGGAAGATGAATCTTCCTGACACCAGGCTTGGTGCTCTACCCACTGGCCACTTAAGATTTGCAAAGTGCTTTGTATATGTTATTTGTATTGTACCTTCACAACAATGTTAACTTTCTCATTTTATGGTGAAGGAATTGAAGCCTTTGGAGGAGAAGTAATGGATCCAAAGTCACACAGCTTGTTAGTGGTCGAGTTATGACTTGAACTTGTGTTTCTTGACTCTTTGCTAATTGCCCTTTAAATCACACTGAACTGCCTTCTGACATGGGAGCCAGCCATTGTTCTCCATCTCTACTGGAGAGCCTTCATATTGAATGGTCAGCCCAGTGGAATTTTTCTGTGATTTCCCACCTCTCCCTCTCTCAGTAGCAGCCTACTGGATTGACCATCCGCTAGGCTAGAATGAAGTGTCTAGTGCACTGGGTTTGTGGTCAAGAAGACCTGAAATTGAATCTTACCTCAGATGCTTGCTAGCTTGCTAGCTGTGTGACCCTGAGCAAGTCATTTAACCATTATCTGCATCATTTTTTTATCACCTGTAAAACAGACATAATAGCAGCATCTTCTTTATAGGATTTTCACGAGAATCAAAGGGAATATTATGAAATATTTGCAAACATTAAAGTATTATACAAAATATTAGGAATTATTATTCCAGTGATGGTCTACACAAAAGAGGAAATGAGATATTTATAAAGTGCTTTACAAAGATTAAAGTTCTACATAAATACCTAGCTATTATCATTCACTATTAAGAGATACTATAAAAGATATCACTCAGGAAATGTATCATTGGAAAAATGAGAAGGATAAATCCAATTTTGAAAAAAATTATTAAGTAGCTATATGTTCCATGTACCATGCTGAGGAATGACAATATAAAATCAAAATGAAGAATAATTCTTGCTTGCTTCCCATTCTACTGGTCTGGTCATGTGTTGAGATCAAGGGATAATAGATACACAATCAGAGAGTTTCAGTGATTTACATAAGAGGTAAAAAATATCTTGTGGAGGGCCTCTGGCCTCTTGGGTCAATTTTTTATGGGAGAATATGGTAAATAATAAAAATAACATGTAATAAATCCATTGGATAATTATTGTCCTTGTTTTCCTCTCCGGTCCCTAATAGTCTCCAGTTCTCTTTTTATTGGTTAATCTCTGGAGGTCAGTAAAAGGAAAATGGGGGAGGGAGGAGGAAAGAGATGAGAAAAAAAAGATGTCTTGAGAGGATAAAAGCATAATGTTCCTAAAAGTGCTGGCAGATAAAATATGGGAGCTGTCCAAATGAGCTACGAAACTAAAGAAAGGTCTTTTCTGTCATCTGGCAAGAAAAATATCCATGATGATCTAGTTCCACAGTGATAATGCCATAGCATCTTTTCCCCTCCACAGAAACTTCATATACTGGAGATTTTAGAAACTTATTTCCCCATTTATTCCAACAACATTTGTGTTCTAAATGTTTTGCACCACAAATGATATCCTCAAATTCCAAAGCATGCTAAACAGAGCATTTTGATGATTTTTACAGGAAAAAATGGAAGTGTTCTTTTGATAACATTCCCAGTTGAAGCACCTTTAGGAATGAGAGGCTACCTGTATGGATAGATGGGCCCTGACTTAATGGTAGCATTGGAAGAGTACTGAAGAGTCAGTTCTTTTTAATCAAATGTCTGATCCAGTAGCCATTCACAATCCCAGGGTCAAAGCCAGTACATGTATTTCCAAAAAGTGTTGGTTAAAATGTAGAGCCAAGATGGGGGAGTAAAGGCAGGGGCTCACCTGAACTCAGTACAAATACCTTTAAAAATGACGCTAAACAAATTCTAGAGAAGTGGAACTCACAAAAGAAAAAGTGAAACAAATTTCCAGCTCAAGACAACCTGGAAGGTTGGCAGGAAAGGTCTCTTGCCCATAGTGAGAGAGGAGTGCAGTCCAGTGAAGGCCTTGTCAATGTAGACTGAATCCAAGCAAAACCACAGTAGGCCTCAGGGTGACTGAATCCTCTGGCAGCAGTGGTAGTTTTCAGATCCCTCTACCCACAGATGCCAGGGACAGCTTGGAAGGTCAGCAGGAATGAGCTGTTGCACTTGGGTGAGAGTGGAACAGGGTCCAATGCAAGCTGAGTCAGAACAGCCCTGGCCTTAGTAAAATAGGCTTTGGGAGTGACTGAATTAGCAGATGCGGTGGCAATGGCTGCGTATTGAGCTCTCAGCTCCCAGACAGTAAAGGGGTCAAACAACTGGTCAGAAGGAGATCACAGGGATCTTTTTGCTAGCACTGAGGCAGGACTTCGTTGCATTGTCCATACTTAGAACAGGGATGCAGTACTGGTTGGCAGTGACAGGGTGAGGAGGAGCACTAGTACAGCAGAACTTGTGACAGTGGTGAGGAAGGAATCCTCCTCACAGTTTTAGAGCAGAAAAGAGTGCTTGTGGTCACTCACAGACTAGAGAATTGGTCAGAAGAGTAGTAAACACTTCTCCTTAGATTATACTGCCTTGGAAGAACCTAAAACTTACAGGTCCTTAGAAGTATCTCTGCAAACAGCTGCACAAAATTCCTAAAGCTTGGGACAGTGTGCCCTCCTCCATAGAGGCAGAACTATATTTTAACAAAGACTTAAAAGTCAATAATGGTTGGGAAAATGAGCATACAATGGAAAAAAAAACCCCTCTGATTATAGAAAGGTACTATGGTGACAAGGAAGATAAAAACACACACTTGGAACACAACAAAGTCAATGTTCCTACATCAAATCTCCAAGAAAAATATGAATTGGTTTCAGGTCATGGAAGAGCTAAAAAGGATTTTCAAAATCAAGTAAGAGAGGCAGAGGAAAAATTGGGAAGGTGAAATGAGAGTGATGTAAGAAAATGAAAAAAAGAATCAACATCTTGGTAAAGGAGATACAAAAAAATGCTGAAGAAAATATCACTTTAAAAAAAACAGACTAGGCCAAATGATAAAAAGAGATCTAAAAAACCAATGAGAATACCTTAAAAAACCAGAACTGGTCAAATGGAAAAGGAGGTCTAAAAGGTCACTGAAGAAAAGAATTCCTTAATAATTAGAATGGAGCAAATGGAAACTAATAAATTTCTGAATGATGAAGAAACAATTAAAAAAAACCCAAAAGAATTAAAAAAATAAAAGGTCATGTGAAATATTTCATTGGAAAAACAACTGACCTGGAAAAAAAATCCAGGTGAGATAGTTTAAAAATTATTAGACTATAGGTGGAGCCAAGATGGCAGAGTAGAAAGACACATATACTCTATGCTTCCACCACAGCCCACAAAATACGTGTAAAAAATGACTCTCAACAAATTCTAGAGCAGCAGAAGCCACAGAACAACAGAGTGAAAGAGATTTCCAGCCAAAGGTAACCTGGAAGGCTGACTGGAAATGTCTATTGCATGGGACACTGAGCAGAGTGGAGCCCAGACCTGACCAGGCATCACAGGGAGGAACAGGACCAGAACAGGTCTCCAGGGCAGAATCCCTAGTAGGGAGGGTCCCAGATAACTCACAAGAAAGCTCCATAGGTCAGTGTGGGAGGGCTTTCCCAGCTGGGCAAGAGGGAATGGGTTTCCTCCAGCAATATCCCCAGGCAATGGCGGAGGCCATAGCAGCAGACTGCAGAAAGCTACAGTGACCGGAAAGCAACATGGGTCCATTGTTCAAGCAGCTCAGCTTAAAGCCTCAGGTGGTAGGTATCAACTGATCTAAACCTCAGCCATGAGTGACGGCCCCACTCCCACCCAAAACCCAAGGGGAACTGAGCAGTTGAGTCAAATTTCAGCCTTGAACATGATCCCACGGAGAGGAGGGAGAATAGGAACATCCTCTTGACAAAGGACTCAGAAGTCAAGTAACTGGCTGGGAAAATGCCCAAAAAAGGGGAAAAAAAAATAAGACCATAGAAAGTTACTTTCTTGGTGAACAGGTGTCTCCTCCTATCCTTTCAGATGAGGAAGAACAAGGCATACTCCCACAGGAAGTCAAGGCCCCTGCCTCCAGGTCCTCCAAAGGGAACTTAAACTAGGCTCAGGCAATAAAAGAGCTTGAAAAGCGTGCTAGTAGCTTACTAAAAGAGAACCAAAAAAATGCTAAGGAAAATAACACCTTTAAAAAGAGGCTAGCTCAACTGAAAAAAGAGGTCCAAAAAGCCAATGAGGGGAAGGAGGCTTTAAAAAGCAGAATTAGTCAAATTGAGGGGAAGGTTCAAAGCTCACTGAACAAAAGAATTTGTTGAAAGGGAGAATTGAGTTCAGGAAAATGAATGACTATGAGATAAACCAAACAGTTAAAAAACAAAACCAAAGTTTGAAAAAATAGAAGATAATGTGAAACATCTCATTGGAAAAACAACTGACCTGGAAAATAGATCCAGGAGAAACATTTTAAAAATTATAGGACTACCTGAAAGCCATGATCAAAAAAGAGCCTAGACATTATCTTCCATGAAATTATCAAGGAAAATTGTCTTGATATTCTAGAACCAGAAGGCAAAATAAATATTGAAAGAATCCACAGATCACCTCCTGAAAGAGATACAAAAAGAAAAACTCCTAGGAATATTGTGGCCAAATTTCAGAGTTCCCAGGTCAAGGAGAAAATATTGCAAGCAGCTAGAAAGAAACAATTTGAGTATTGTGGAAATACAATCAGGATAACACAGGATCTGGCAACTTCTACATTAAGGGATCAAAGGGCTTGGAATAGGATATTCTAGAAGTCAAAGTAACTGGGATTGAAACCAAGAATCACCTACCCAGAAAAACTGAGTATAAAATTTTTCCTAGGAAAAAATGATCACTCAGTGATATAGAGGACTTTCAAGTATTCATGATGAAAAGTCCAAAACTGAAGAGAAAATTTGTCTTTCACACACAAGAATCAAGAGAAGCATGAAAAGGTAAACAGGAAAGAGAAATCATAAAGGACTTCCTAAAGCTGAACTGTTTACATTCCTACATAGAAAGATAATATTTGTAACTCTTGAGACTTTTCTCAGTATTTGGGTAGGTGGAGAGATTACACACACACACACACACAGACACAGACACACACACACACGCACACACACACATAGAGAGTACGTGTTGAGTTGAATCAGAAGAGATGATTTCCATAAAAAATAAAATTAAGGGATGAGATGGGAAAATATTGAATGAGAAAGGGAGAAATGTAATGGGGTACACTATCACTCATAAGAGAGATAAGAAAAATCTTTTTCAATGGAGAAGAAAAGGGAAGAGGTGAGAGGGGAAAAGTGAAGCTTAATTTCTTCACATATGGCTCAAGGAAAGGATAATATGCTCACTAAATTTGGTATGAAAATCTATCTTACACTACAGGAAAGTCAGGAAGAAGGGGACAAGTGAGGTGAGGGGGATGATAGAAGGGAGGGAAAATAGGAAAAGGGAGTAATTAGAAGTAAACACTTTTGAGAAGGGACAAGGTCAAATGAGAGAATAGAAAAAGGGGGGGCAGGGTAGGATAGAGGGCAATATAGTTAGTCTTACATAACATGACTATAATGGAAGTCTTTTGCAAAATGACACATATATAGCCTGTATTGAATTACTTGCCTTCTAAGTGGAAATGGGTAGGGAGGGAGGAAGGGAAATTGGAATTCAAAATATTAGAAAAGAATGTTGAGAATTATTATTGCATATAACTGGGAAATAAGAGACACAGATAATGGGGTATAGAAATTTATCTTGCCCTACAAGAAAAGAGAGAAGATGGGGACAAGGGAAAGGTGGGGTGTAATAGAAGGGAGGGTACATTGAGGGAAGGGGTAATCCGAATGCAAGGTATTAGGAGGTGTGGGTAGGGGAGAGATGGGTAGAAAAATTGGACATGTTACAGAGTGATGTAAAAGCAATTAGCATTAAAACAATTGACTCAGTTAATTACTGAGAATAAATCAGAGACATCTTTAGTTTGGGGAAAAGAATTTTAGTTTAAGTTTCTTAGAGGCAGATAACCTCAGGTAAAATTTGGCATTGATGAAAAAGTTAAGGTTTTAATGGTAAATTTGATTTTATGATTGTTATTTAATCAGGAACTAGAACATGTATAGAAAGGCACGTAAGCCACTTAAAGACTTGCCTCAAAAGATGTTCCTTAGCCAATGAAATTATAGTCATATCTGAAACCTGGTTATTGGATCTTGCTATTTTAAGATGCTATGGGACTATTAAGTGACTGTCCTCTGAGTCTAACTCCAGGTATGCATAGCAAGAAAGGTGATCTGAGCCTCTAATCCATGATGCCAGTAAGCCTGTGAGATGCTGGTATGAACTTCAAAAGGTGATCTCATGGGAAGGATGGGAGAGTGGCTGTTCAGCCTGGGCTGAGGTAGGAGTCTCCTGACCCAGTTTTCCCACTGACATTTGGCAGACTTTAAGCCTGATTGAATGAAAGTTGACAATCTACTCCTGCCTGAAATTGATATGAAGTTGGTGAGACATTGGTTCCCTGCAATGTCCCTACTCTTAGTGGCAATTTCCTATAGTCAAAAGGTTTGTAAGCTTAATACTAGATCCATTAAATTATAGATTGTTGGTAGGGGAACATCCGAGGTTAAGTCTAAAATTAAGCTATTAGGCCTAGGACTTTAGACCAACAGTAATTCTTAGCAATAGTTATTATTTGTGTCTCAGTTGGTTAATGTTAAAAAAAATTCATTTGTTGTCTATATTGTAAATGCTTTAAAACAAGTGTCATCTGACCAAAAGTTGGAATTGTTTTATGTGATATGAATTGTGTTAGAAATGTGTTACAAATGAAAAATGAAAAAAAAAAAGAAAAAAAGAGGTGATCATCACACACACACACACACACACACACACACACAAAATATTTGACTACCTGAAAGCCATGATCAGAAATAGAGCCTAGATATAATCTGTCAAAGAATTATCAAGGACAACCTGCCCTGATATTTTAGAACCAGAAGGTAAAGGAGAAATGGAAAGAATCCACTGATCACCTCCTGAAAGGCATGCCCAAACGAAAACTGCCAGGAATATCATAGCCAAATTCCAGAGTTTCCAGGTCAAAGAGAAAATCTTGCAAGTAGCCAGGAAGAAACAATTCAAGTATTGTAAAGTCACAGTCAGGATAACACAAGATTTAACAGCTTCCATATTAAGGATCAGAGGGTTTGAGATATGATATTCCAGAGGGCAAAAATGTTAGGTTTATAATCACGAATCATCTACCCAACAAAAGTGATGATAATCCTTCACGGGAAAAATAGACTTTCAGTGAGATTGAGGATTTTCAAGCATTCTTGATTAAAAGGCCAGCCTTGAATAGGAAATTTTGCTTTCAAATACAAGACTCAAGAGAATCACAAAAAGGTAAACAGGAAAGGTAAATCATAAGGGAACTAATAAGGTTAAACTGTTTACATTTCTACAAGGTATGATTTTATATATATATATATGTAATACATACACATGCACATGCACACACACATATATACATACATATATGTAGACTGAGGGCACAGGTTTGAGTTGAACATGAAGGGATGATATCTAAAAATAAAAAGTAAGGGGTAAGAAATTAATGTTCTAGGAGAAAAGGAAAGGGAGAGGTAGAATGGGGTAAATTATCTCATATAAAAGAGTCAAGAGAGGGGAGGAGCCAAGATGGTGAAGTAGAAAGATTCACATATGCTAGCTCCTAACACACAGCCCATAAAATACCTGTAAAGAAGAACTCCCAACAAATTCTGGAGCAGTGGAAGCCACACAGCAATGGGGTGGAGGAGATTTCTGTTCCAGAGAGCCCTGAAAAACCGACACCAAAGGTCCATTGCGCACCAGACCAGAGTAGAACGCAGCCCTGCCTTGGCCATGCGGCACCACCAAGAGAAGTAGATCCGAGCAGGCTTCAGGGATGGAATCTCCAGTGGCCACGCAGGTCCCTCCACCCACAGGCGCCAAAGGTCAGTAAGAGAGCCCTTTTGACTGCCCAAGAGGGGAGTGGGGGGGGGTCTCCATAACTCAGGTCCCCTCTGGAGGCAGCAGTGGACAAGGGCTCCCAAAGCAGACAGGAGCTCAGATCAATTGTTGAAGGTCTCCATGTAAACCCCCTAAGGGAACTAAGCCCTGTGTGGTGGCCCTGCCCCCACATGAGCAGCTGAACTTAATCTCACACTGAATAGACACCCTGCCCCCACTGAAAGCCCTGAGGCTGGGAAGCAGTATTTGAATCTCAGACCCCAAGCACTAGGTGGGAACATCTGGAGGTGAGGTGGGTGTGGAGAAGAATCTCAGAAGTCAAGTAACTGGCTGGGAAAATGCCCAGAAAAGGGAAAAATAATAAGACCATAGAAGGTCACTTTCTTGGTAAACAGATATCTCCTCCCTTCCTTTCTGATGAGGAAGAACAATGCTTACCATCAGGGAAAGACATAGAAGTCAAGGCTTCTGTGTCCCAAACATCCAAAATAAATATTCAATGGGCTCAGGCCATGGAAGAGCTCAAAAAGGATTTTGAAAATCAAGTCAAACAGGTGGAGGAAAAACTGGGAAGAGAAATGAGAGAGATGCAAGAAAAGTATGAAAAACGGGTCAATACCTTGGTAAAGGAGACCCAAAAAAATGCTGAAGAAAATAACACCTTGAAAAATAGGCTCACTCAATTGGCAAAAGAGGTTCAAAAAGCCCATGAGGAGAAGAATGCTTTCAAAAGCAGAATGAGCCAAATGGAAAAAGAGGTTCAAAAGCTCACTGAAGAGAATAGTTCTCTCAAAATTAGAATGGAACAGATGGAGTCTAACGATTTTCTGAGAAACCAAGAAATCACAAAACAAAACCAAAAGAATGAAAAAATGGAAGAGAATGTGAAATATCTCATGGGAAAAACAACTGACCTGGAAAATAGATCCAGGAGAGACAATTTAAAAATTATGGGACTACCTGAAAGCCATGATCAAAAAAAGAGCCTAGACATCATCTTCCATGAAATTATCAAGGAAAACTGCCCTGACATTCTAGAACCAGAGGGCAAAATAAGTATTGAAAGAATCCATCGATCACCACCTGAAAGAGATCCAAAAAGAGAAACTCCTAGGAACATTGTGGCCAAATTCCAGAACTCCCAGCTCAAGGAAAAAATCTTACAAGCAGCTAGAAAGAACAATTCCAGTACTGTGGAAATACAATCAGGATAACCCAAGATCTAGCAGCTTCTACATTAAGGGATCGAAGGGCGTGGAATAGGATATTCCAGAAGGCAAAGGAACTAGGACTCAAACCAGGAATCACCTACCCAGCTAAACTGAGTATAATGCTTCAAGGGAAAATATGGTCTTTCAATGAAACAGAGGACTTTCAATCATTCTTGATGAAAAAACCAGAGCTGAAAAGAAAATTTGACTTTCAAACACAAGAATGAGAAGAAGCATGAAAAAGTAAACAGCAAAGAGAAGTCTTAAGGGACTTACCATGAGTGAACTGTTTACATTCCTACATGGAAAGACAATATTTGTAACTCTTAAAACTTTTCAGTATCTGGGTAGTTGGTGGGACCACACATACACATGTACACGCATGCACACACATACACACATGCACACACATACAGAGATAGAGAGCACAGATTGAACTGAATAGGATGGGACCATATCTTAAAAGAAATTAAGGTAAATTGTGAGAGAGAAATGTAGGGGGAGGAAATGGAATGGCGTAAATTATATGTCATTTAAGAGGCAAGCAGGAGACTTTTTAGTGGAGGGAAAAAGAGGAGAGCTGAGAAAAAAAAACAACAAAAAAACCAAAAAACCAAGAAGTCTACCCTCATCACATTTGACTAAAGGAAGGAATAAAATGCACACTCATTTTAGTATGAAAACCTATCTTACAGTATAGGAAAGTGGGGGAGAAGGAGATAAGCAAGGGGGGGATGATGGAAGGGAGGGCAAAGGGAGGAGGGAGCAATTTGAAGTCAACACTTGGGGAGGGACAGGATCAAAAGACAGAATAGAAACAATGAGGGGC
This sequence comes from Bettongia penicillata ogilbyi, assembly GCA_023548195.1. Classification (NCBI taxonomy): domain Eukaryota; kingdom Metazoa; phylum Chordata; class Mammalia; order Diprotodontia; family Potoroidae; genus Bettongia; species Bettongia penicillata. Next base: position 11,851,595 of record JAJHZJ010000132.1, on the reverse strand, counting down.
AGGATAGGATGGAGGGTAATTCAATTAGTCTTACACAACATGACTATCATGGAAGTCATTTGCAAAACTACACAGATAGGGCCTATATTGAATCGCCTGCCTTCCCAAAAGGAATGGGTGGGGAGGGAGGGATGGGGAGAATTTGGAACTCAAAGTTTTGGGAACAACTGTTTAGTATTGTTGTTGCTACTAGGAAAGAAGACATACAGTTAATGAGGAATAGAAAGTCATCTGGCCCTACAGGACAAAAGAGAAGATGGGGACAAGAGAAGGGAGGGATGATAGAAGAGAGGAAAGATTGGTGATAGGGAAAATTAGAATGCTCGGTGTATTGGGGTGGGGGAAGGGGATAAAAGGGGAGAAAATTTGGAACCCAAAATTTTGTGAAAATGAATGTAAAAAGTTAAATAAATAAATAAATAAAAGAAAAGCAGGTCAACACCTTGCTAAAGGAGACCCAAAAAATTCTCAAGAAAACACCACCTTGAAAAATAGGCTAACTCAATTGGCAAAAGAGGTTTAAAAAGCTAATGAGGAGAAGAATGCTTTCAAAAGCAGAATTAGCCAAATGGAAAAGGAGGTTCAAAAGCTCACTGAAGAAAATAGTTCTCTCAAAATTAGAATGGAAAAGATGGAGGCTAATGACTTTATGAGAAACCAAGAATTCACCAAACAAAACCAAAAGAATGAAAAAATGGAAGATAATGTGAAATATCTCATTTGAAAAACAACTGACCTGGAAAATAGATCCAGGAGAAACAATTTAAAAATTATGGGACTACCTGAAAGCCATGATCAAAAAAAGAGCCTAGACATCATCTTTCATGAAATTATCAAGGAAAACTGCCCTGAGATTCTAGAACCAGAGGGCAAAATAAGTATTGAAGGAATCCATCGATCACCGCCTGAAAGAGATCCAAAAAGAGAAACTCCTAGGAACATTGTCGCCCAATTCCAGAGTTCCCAGGTCAAGGAGAAAATATTGCAAGCAGCTAGAAAGAAACAATTCCAGTATTGTGGAAATACCATCAGGATAACACAAGATCTAGCAGCTTCTACATTAAGGAATTGAAGGGCATGGAATAGGATATTCCAGAAGTCAAAGGAACTAGGACTCAAACCAAGAATCACCTACCCAGCAAAACTGAGTATAATACTTCAGGGGAAAAAATGGTCTTTCAATGAAATTGAGGACTTTCAAGCATTCTTGATGAAAAGACTAGAGCTGAAAAGAAAATTTGACTTTTAAACACAAGAATGAGAAGAAGCATGAAAAGGTAAACAGCAAACAGAAATCATAAGGGACTTACCAAAGTTGAACTGTTTACATTGCTACATGGAAAGATAATATTTGTAACTCTTGAAACTTTTCAGTATCTGGGTATTTGGTGGGATTACACACACACGCACACACACACACATACACACACACACACACACCTGCATGCAAACACAGAGACAGAGAGTGAATTTAATAGGATGGGATGATATCTTTAAAAAATTAAGGTAAATGTATAAGAGAAAAGTATTGGGAGGAGAGAGGGAGAAATGGGGCAAATTATCTCTCATAGAACAGACAGGCAGGAGACTTTTTAGTGGAGGGGAAAAAGAGGGGAGCTGAGAAAAAAAACATGAAGTTTACTCCCATAACATTAGACTAAAGGCAGGAATAAAATGCACACTCATTTTGGTATGAAAACCTATCTTACAATACAGGAAAGTGGGGGAGAAGGGGATAAGCAGGGTGGGGGGGATGATGGAAGGGAGGGCAATGGGAGGAGGGAGCAATTTGAAATCAACACTTTTGGGGAGAGACAGTATCAAAAGAGAATAGAAGCAATGGGGGGTAGGACAGAATGGAGGAAAATATAGTTAGTTTTACACAACACAACTATTACCGAAGTAATTTGCAAAACTACACAGATATGGCCTATATTGAATTGCCTGTCTTCCCAAAGGGAATGGGTGGGGAGGGAGGGATGGTGAGAAGGTGGAACTCAAAATTTTAGGAACAACTGTTGAGTGCTGTTGTTGCTACTAGGAAATAAGAAATACAGGCAATGGGGAATAGAAAATTATCTGGCCCTACAGGACAAAAGAGAAGATGGGGACAAGGGAAGGGAGGGATTATAGAAGGGAGGGCAGATTGGCAATAGGGGAAATTAGAATGCTTGGTGTATTGGGGTGGGGGGAGGGGACAAATGGGGAGCAAATTTGGAACCCAAAATTTTGTGAAACTGAATGTCAAAAGTTAAATAAATAAATTTTAAAAAAGAGTCAAGAGAAATTTTTTACAATGGAGGGGAAGAGGGAAGAGGAAGATTGAGTGAACCTTCCTCTTACCAGAATTGGCTCAAAGATCAAATGACATACATACTCATTTGGGTATAGAAACCTATTTTACCCTACAGGAAAGCAGGAGGAAAAGGGGATAACAGAAGAGGGGGGTGTGACAGAAGGGAGGGCAGATTGGGAGGAGTAGTTAGAAGCAAAACACTTTTAGGGAGGGACAGAGTGGAAGGAGAGAGAGAATTGAATAAAGGGGGAGGGAAATGCAGTTAGCAATAGTAAACTGTGAGAAAAAAAAATTAAAGCAAGTTTCTCCAGGATGATGGAGGATTTTTTAGGTGTGACGAGGAAAGAGCCATTATGTAATGGCCTATCTGTGTCAGGCACTGTTGTGAACAATTTTGACAAACATTATTTTTCTTGTTTGTTCCTCAGAGCAATCCTTGGAGTTGGGTATTATTATAATCCATATTTTACAGATGAGGAAACTGGGGCAGAGAGGCAAATAGAAGGTCCTAAAGCTTATAGTGTCTGAACTTAGGTCTTCCTGATTCCAGATTCAGTGCTCTAACCACTGGACTACATACCCACCACAGGGGCCTTTTCAGCAACATTAACCTTTGTGAATCATCTACTAAGTTGTAGCAAGTTTGAAAGCTATATAGCCAGAGGAGGACCCATGCTATTCCTGTCATAGATTCTTGAAGTTTTGAAGCGTTGGAATGTGCCTAGTATGTGCAACATATGCCTCAGTGATACACAAGATTATCTAGCCTGCCATTTAGCAAGGCTCAGAGGGAGCAAGATGCTTAACATATTCATTCAATTCTTTCTGCTGCCCAGTGATACTGGGTATATGCGAGCCCAGTGAAAGGAGGATTCATGAGTACTTTTTTTGGAGAAAGTCTGGATTTGTGATTTTCATTGGCATAAGGAAACCTTACTGAGAAAACCTCCTTGACTAATGCATTGATTCTGAACATTAGGGGCAGCTAGGTGGTGCAGTGGATAGAGCACTAGTGCAGGAGTCAGGAGGACCTGAGAGTTCAAATCTCACCTCAGTCAACTTGACACTCCCTAGCTGTGTGACCTTGGATAAGTCCCTTAACCCCAGTTGCCTCATCCTGGGTCATCTCCAGTCATCCTGTTGAATATCTGGTCACTGGATCCAGGTGACTCTGGAGGAGAAATGAGGCTAGTGACCTGCACAGCCCTCCCTCACTCAAAACAAAGTCAAGTGCAAGTCATGTCATCATTTCTCGGATGGCATGGTCTTCTTCGGCAAGGAAGGACTAATACACATGATTCTGAACACAGAGGGTTGTCTAAAGAACTGAAATGCCAAGATCACATACATGGTGGCATCCGACAGAATTGAGGCTTGAACTCAGCTCCTTTTGATGCCAAAAAGAGCTTTTTCTCCACTCTATCACATAGCTTCCCATGTACTAGGGTAGAAGATGACAAAAGCAGATAAAGCAGATGGAGAGAAAAAAGTTGACAAGCCAATGAGAAACCTTGTCATAATTTTTCCCTGTATGCATTCCTGTTCCTAGGGATTAAAACTCTGAATTCCATGTTATAATACCAAGAAAACCCAGTCAGCTGAGCAGTGGGGACAGCAAGGAAGCTACTGTGGGCAGCAGCTCTGAAGACAGCATCGAGTTTTCATCCTCAGTGTGTCTCTCTTCACACAACTGATAAAATCAGGGAGAATTTCTACAATGAAAAGGAAAAAAAAATTGAGGGAGAATACCTTTGAAATAAATATATATGATAAAATTTTGAAGATGTTATTTTAAACCAATAAGTAACTGATGCAGACACAGAGAAACCCCAACTTTTGTACCAATGGAATGCTAAGCAATGAGCAGTGATTTGTTGCTGGCAGTTATTTACAGGAAAAGCAGCAGACAAAATAAAGGTGGAGAATAATAAGAGGTGAATCTTTTTGTTCTTGCACCTAGATTTATTGGCATGTTCACCAGGAACATTATTTGGGATTAGACGAAATCTAATTCAGTCCCCCAGTTCCACGAAGTTTCTTTCAAATGGTTTTGGGAATGTACTCTGACAATCATATATAAAGTAGGGAGTAAAGGGAATTTTCAAACCCTAATTTTGGTTACTTGAGGTCAGGGCCTTTGAATAGGCATCAGGAGAAAGCTAGAAAACCAGAAAATTTTAGCTTGTGGCTTCTGCTGGCTATTTCTAGGTACCTAGCTAAGTATAGTTGAATAACCTTAGGCTAGTCACTTAAAATAGCTTTATTCCAACACCATCCTTAGGCAGCCAGGTGGTGCAGTGCTAGGCCTAGAGTCTGGAAGACTTATTTTCCTGAGTTCAAATCTGCTCTCAAATGCTTACTAGCTGTATGATCCTAGACAAGTCACATAACCCTCTTTGCCTCAGTTTTCTCATCTGTAAAACGAACTGGAAAAGGAAGTGGCAAACTATTCCAGTATCTTCACCACATAAAACTGCAACCATAAAACTCACAAAGAGTCAGACATGACTGGACAAGAAACACTGCCCCAGCAAACGGTAGCAGAGAGAAGCAGATATTTCCTAAGAGGCTGAACATTTGAAAATACGCAGAAGGCAACAAGTGATAGCTCAGTGACCACGAAATCAGCAGAGACACGTAGTGGAAAATAGAGGGAGATAAGGCACCAACTGAACTAATGCTATACTTAGCAGAAAGTAGTGTGGAATAGCACATCACCAGGAAATACTGGCGACTCTTCAGTGTCAGAGGTGCCTTGGCCATGTGCTGACTCTTGCCACACATCTTCCTACACGCACATTCCCTAAACATGCTGCTTGAGCACAAGTGACCCCTCTTTGTGTACTCTTCCTGTCTCTTCTCTGTTCCTGTGTGTTCTCATTTGTGTCTTCTGCCAATGGTAGCAAGGTAACTGGTGGGAGAGTGTAGACTTTATCTGTATAGTGATCTTTTCTTGCCACACAACTTTATTAAGTAGTTTTTATTTTGAATGAATGTGTCCTCTGGTTATGTAAGTAGAAATACACTGGTGGGGGCTTGTAATCTATGACTTTGAATGAATGGTACCCAGGGCAAAAGAACTGAGATTGGTATTATTCTGTTCAAGATTAGATCACTCCCTCTTTTTAAAAATGACAATGTATACAGTTCAGATATTAGGTTTTATTCATGGTTTGGACTCATGTTTTGTTTCCTTATGTGTATTTATTTGTTGTCAAGTTTAATTAATTAATTACACAATTAATTAATTACACAGAGCACCTCAAACATGGAGTAGTTTGTGGGGACACATGCATGAGGGAGCCCCTGAGTGCTCTGCTGGTCTCGAAGAGAAATAGCCATTCTCTGATGGGGACAGGATCAAAGGACATGAATAGACAATTTGTGGAGGACATGCAAATTATTAATAATTCCTTAAAAATTTGTTCACACTCTACAACAATCAGAGAAATGCAAATTAAAATAACCTTGTCCCCTTGAAACGGACGAAAATAGCTAAGAAGAATAAAATCTCATGTTGACAGGGCTGTGGGGCACGCTATTAGATTGTTGGTGGGAATGTAAATTGGCAAGAGCATTTTGGAGAGCACCCTGGCAATGTACAATGAGAGTTCTCAAATGGATTCCAGCCTCTGACCCAGCACTCCTACTCCTGCCATTGTGTCCTCAGGATGTTATTACAGATAGAGAAGGGATTGTTCAGTATAAACTTATTGAAAGCTATTTCTTTATAATAACAAAACCTGGAAACAGCCTACCTGCCCAGGGACTAGGGGATGGCTGAATAAATTGTGAGGTATCAATGTAATAGAATATTATTGTGCTGGAGAATGACAGATACAGGAAATAGAGAGAAATCTGGAATGCCATACTAGGGGATACAAAGGGAGAATTGCAGAAGTAGAGCATAAATAATGAATACATGAAAGTTTGAGTGAATAAGAATGGGAGAAGGACTTTTGGGGGTAAACTTTTGGGAGGATATGGATGAGAATGACGTAGGCTGGGCAGCCATGTTTAGGTTTTGATTGGCATCATTAGCACCCCTGAATCAATGAAATCACAGTTCTGTTGAATACTGGAGATCAAAATTTCACAAACACAGAAATGGAAAAGAAATCCGAAAGGCACGCAGGGCAAAAGAACTGAGATTGGCATTGCTCTGTTCAAGATTAGATTACGCCCTTTTTTAAAAAATGACAATGTATACAGTTCAGATATTAACTTTTATTCATGGCTTGGACTCATGTTTTGTTTCCTTATGTGTATTTATTTGTTGTTAAGTTTAATTAAGCAAAAAGCATTTATTAAGCACCAACTATGTGCCTGGCATTACATTAGGCTCTGGGGTACAAAGACAAGCATGCATAAGTTATATTTTCTCTTAAGGAGCTCATGACTGTTGGATTTTGTATCACGAAGACCCGAGTTCAAATACACCCTGAAGCATTTACTAGGTTGTGTGACCCAGGACAAGTCACAGCTTCTGTCAGAATCAGTTTTGTAATTTATAAAATGATGGTAATAACAGTGCCCATGTGACAGAATTGTGATAACCAAATGAGATAGCATGGGAATCACTTTACAAACCTTAAAGGTCTATAGAAATTCAAACCATGATCATTATTATTAACTAAATCTCCTTTGCAACATTCCAGACAACAGGGTGGCCACTTACTAGTGAATAGTTTGAAGACCCCGCCCCCAGTGAGAGTCACCGCTACCCTTGGCTGCCTTTTTCATTGGAATTGCTCTAATTACTAGCAAACCTTTCCTCAGATCGAAGTCATCAGAATGAAAAGTTCGAAGATTTGCTTTGCACTACACAGTCAATATATATCCAAGGTGAGACTTGACCCCAGATCTTCCTGATGTTAAAGCCAGCCTTCTGTACTCTGTGGTTCTGCTCTACAGAGCATTAAACTTCTCTGAGTAGGAGTGATATTCCATTTTTATCTAATTCCAATTCATTGGTGTCAACAACCTGTTAGAACGGGTCAGGTTGGAGCAGTTATAATTGTATGCAATGTTTTCACATCTTCATCCATTTTTCTTGTTTGTTGTAGATTTGACATTGACTTATTTTAATTATTGTAACGATTGTGTTGCTTAAGCAGGATAATAATTAGAACACCCAAACCTGCATGGCTCTCCAGCAGTATTACTTACACATTCTCCCTCATCTTTCTGCTGACCTCTTTTACCCCAGGAAACTTTGGTAAATTAATTTCATTTTAGCACAGGAAGTTCTTCCTCTATTAACCTAAACTATACCTCCCTTTGCCTTTAATTTCTGCCTTCTGGAATCAAGTAGAACTAGTCCATTCCTTAAAAAAATAACTTTTAATAAACACCAACTATGTGCAAGACACCGTTGTTAGACACCAGAGATGATACAAAGTTTATATAAGATGTGGTCCCTGTCCTCATCTACATGCCAATCCTTCAAATACTTGACAACCATCATTATGTTCCCAAGCATCTTCTTTTCTCCAGGATCAACATCCCCCTTCTGCTTTTAAAGTGGAGCTCCATGCTTTAAATGAAAGTGAACCAAATTTCTGTCCCACCCCCTTGGTTTCCAAGCTTCCCATTTTACAACCCAGCAATGAGACTTTATGCAAAATAGTACTTGGATCAATACTTCATCAAAAAAGACACTGAGTGGAGAAAATGGCCTGAGACCCAAGAAGAAACATGTATCAAAATAATTTGTAGTCCATTATGACTTTGTGCAAGTATCCAAGGAAACATTGAAGACACCAAGGAAATGGTAGTAAATACTTTGAATTAAATTTTGTCCAGTAACCTTTTGGCTGCTTTTCTCACGTTCTGCCCCGCATCAAAATAGTTCTCACAGGCACCTGTAGTGAGGAAAAGTTAACGTTTTGCAAAATGACTATTAAAAATATACATGAGAAGGAATCACATGTTTGGAAATAGATTTTTGGTCCACAGGAAACAAGTAGCTAACAGCCTTTGAACCTTTGGAGTTTTCTTAATTCTAAACAAGCAAAACCCCCAAAGAAACCTCCACCTAGCACCCAAACATTTATCCTCAATAGTTTTCTCAAACTCTGACTGGGTGTAGATTCATCTCAGCTTCTTTTGACCTCTCTGCTACCAACCACATCTCCCCTAAATGTAACTTGGTAGCCAGCCTGACCTTCTATATCCATTTGAATGAGAAAAGGCCAGGATCACAGAGCCTGTGAGTTGGGAGGGACCCTAGGGGCTCTCTAGTCCAGCCCATAGTATGAAGAAGTCCCCATTTTGGCTGGTTCTGAATTAGTATGAATAATGAAACCCCAGAATTGATCCCATGTATTTGAATTCCCACAATTTGAAGTATAATTATGTTAAAATATGGTAACTGGTTCCAATCCAATTGACATATGCTGTGTGAATTAGAATGCTGTGACCACTTCATGAGATTCAATATTCCCATTAATTGGGATCTTGCTGTACAACACATGGGAAAATAGCAATTAGTGATGCAAAAGCCATGTGCTACTTTGTTGTCATGACAGCCCCTGGAAGACATTGGGCGCTTGCTCAAGTGGAACACTCAGTCAATAACCATTTATTCAGTAGCTGCTATGTTCCAGGCACTGTGCTAAATGCTGGGGATACAAACCAAGACAAAAGACAGTCCTTTCTGTCAAGGAGCTCACAACTCAACAGGGGAGACAACAAGCAAATGAATATATGCAAACAACCTATAAATAGGATAAATAGGAAAAAATTCACAGAGGGAAGGCATTAGCATTAAGAATCCCTGGGGAAGGCTTCCAATCAAAGAAAAGATTTTAATTGGAACTCGGGGGAATCCAGGGAAGGCAGCAGGTAGAGAAGAGGAAGAAGAACATTCCAAGCATGGGGGATAGCGAGAGAAGGGGCTAGGAGCTGAGATGGAGGGACAATGTCTCTGAATTAAAGAGTACTTCTAGGGGAGTAAGGTGTGAGGAGACTGGAGAGGTAGGAGGGGGCCAGGTTATGGAGGGCTTTGAATGCCAAACAGAAGGTGTTATGACTGATCCTAGAGGTAACAGGGAGTCATTGGAGTTTATTGAGTGAGGTGTGTGTGACATGATCAGATCTGTGCTTTGGAACAATCACTTTGGTGGTTGAATGGATTGGAGTGGGAAGAGACTGGGGGCAGGCAGAACCACCAGTAGTTATTGCAAATGTTCAGGCATGGGGTGATGAGGGTCTGCACCAGAGCGGGGGCAGTGTCAGAGGAAAGAAGGGGCATATCTGAGTGATGTTACAAAGGGGAAATTCACAGGCCTTGAAGACAGATTCACTATTTGGGATAATAGAGAGTGAGGAATCAATCAACTCCTGGATTGGGAGCCTGAGGGTCTGGGAGGATGGAGTAGCCCTCAGTAGTAACAGGGAAGTTAGGAAAGGAGGAAGATTTAGGGGAAAAGATCAGAAGTTTGGATTTGGACATGTTGAGTTTAAGGTTATCTATTGAACATTCAGATTGATATGTCTGAAAGGCCTTTGGACAGGTGAGATTGGGAGTGAGCAAACCCACCATTTCATGTTCATGGCTGCCCATCCTATGTATGCCTTGGAATCAAATGATTTTCTCTTAAACAACAGGGGGTCTGCAGTTTTTGAAATACTGGCAAACCTTACAAGTGGCTGCCCTTGTACTCTGAGGGCTCAGCAAAATTCTGGGGATGGATGGGTTTTCCTGATATCGGAATTGCTTTTTCCTTACCATTTTCTTTGAGTTCTTTATAACTTCTATGGTTTCATTTATCAACTATGTTCTTTCCTACCACTAAGTTATGGACTTTAGATAATAACAATGCTCCCTAATTCAATTAAATTCCACAGACATTTATTATACTCCTAGTACATGTGAGCCACTGTGTTAGGTGCTGTGGATGTGAAGTTAGAGAAAGGTCCCTGCCCTCACAGAACTTACATTCTGGTAGAGAGATAGGGCCATGGATAAAATTTTGAGACCATAAATAGATGATTCTTATGGGAAATAGAAAGGGGAGGTTATCTAAAGAGGTCAGTAGAGTTGTATAGGGAACTCATCCATCCGACTGTCCATCTATCTATCAATCAACAAGTATTTTTAAAGAGCCTACTATGTGCTATGAGCTGGGGATCAAAATCCAAAAAATAGAGTAGCCCTTGTCCTCAGGTAGCTCCAATTCCAATGGAACACAGATAAAATTGTGGCAACATAAACAGATTATTTGGATGGGAAAAAAATGACATTGTCTTAAGAGAGCAATTTATGTCCTTAGGGAATGTGCCAAGCAAGCAATCATTTATAATTAAGCAAGAAGGTATCAAGGGACAGGATACTGTCCTACGTGCTGGGGATTCTAGTTTTAGAAAGGCTATTAGATGGAAAAGCAGTTACATTTGGCCTATTGAGAAATATCCCAATAGGGTGAGTGGAAATTGCAAATAGGAAATTTAGTTTTGATGGTGAAGATCATCCTAACAATGAGACTAGTCCTGAAGAGAATGGATGCCTCAGGAGGTGGAGGGGTCCTCTTCACTGAGGATCAAGTACAATCCCATTCAAAGATAGGTTGGGGGAGGTGACCTTTGAGGTTCCTCTGAGCCCTGAAATTGTGTTGTTCTGTTACCCCGCTAAAACAAATGCTCCTCCCTTTGACTTTGGCTTCCTTTTTTCACCCTGTCTCATGAGGTGTTTTGAGTTATCCATGGAGGCAAGAACCATAATAAGGAGCTTCCAGCTTTCTTTTGCTTCTGAAACTGTCATTGATAGAGTTATTTTCATATACTTCTTTGCAGACAGCCTTAAGCTGTAGCCATGTCTTTTCAAAATCCTGATTTTTTTTTACCCCTAGTTGAACCTGTCTTGGTTTCTATATATTTTTGGTGACTGGATGGTGTCTTTAGACATTCTTGACTATCCTAGGAAACCTTAAAGCATATACTCAATCTCTTCTTAAGTGGAAACTGAAAATTCAAGTCTATGGACAGACCAAGAGGAAGTTTGTTTCCCAAGGAACATGTTAGACCTATTGTAGGATGAGTTTTTAGCGTGCCTGCCTTTACTTGGGGCAGCCTTCCCATCATGGGGCTCAAGGGCTCATATAACCTTGGATTTGGAGGGTCCTAGAGATGGCACTGGTGGCACTGATGCTCATCCTATTAATTAGGATAAGAAACACTGTAAGAGTCCTGGGGTTCCCTAAGTCATGGTTCATGGTGTCTGGGGAGGTGAGAGGGTTTTCAAGTAGGTCTGGGAGTATCCCCTTCTGTGGCTAGGGATTAGGGCCAAGATATGCTCAAGAGGGATTCAGACCTAAGGTTATGACCTAGAGGTACTAGGGGCACATGTGCTAGGCAGACTTTAGAGAGGCCCTGAGTTATAGCTGATAAGGTCTAGAGGAAGTTTCCTGGGTCCTACTCTATGAACTCTGTGGATGTTAGCATCAAGGAAGTCTTTTCAGTGGTGTCTGGGGCCCCTGAGTTGTGGTCACTAGTCTTGAGAATGAGGACTCTAGGTTGTGATTGGTAGTTTCTGGATGGGATAGAGATTTGGATGGATCCTGGGACACAGTTCATGAATTCTGTAGTAGAATAGGAGTTTCTTGAGGACAAGGTCTATTTTTAACTATATACTCAGTGATGCAGTGGATAGAGAACTAAACTTGGGGTCACGAAGCTCTCACTTTGAATCCTACCTCAGACATTTATTAGGTGTGTGACCCTGGGGCAGGCATTTAACCTCTCAACCTCCATTTCCTAATCTATAAAATGGATATAATACACTCTTTGCAGACGATATGATGATATACTTAGAGAATCAAGTAAAAAACTACTTGAAATAATAAAAAACCTCAGTAAAGTTGCAGGACATAAAATGAACCCACATACATCATCTGCATTTCTATATATTACTAGCAAAGCCCAACAGCAAGAGATAGAAAGAGAAATCCCATTTAAAGCTATGGTAGACACTATAAAATATTTGGGAGCCTACCTTCCAAAAAAACCCCCAGAGACTATATGAACACAACGACAAAACACTTTTTGCACAAATAAAGTCAGACCTAAATAATTGGAAAAACATGAGTAGCTTGTGGGTAGGCTGGGCTAATATAATCAAAATGACAATTCTACCTAAATTAATTTACCTATTCAGTGCCATACCAGTCAAACTACTAAATATTATTTTATAGAGCTAGAAAAATCTATATCAAAATTCATCTGGAAGAACAAACGTCCAGAATATCAAGGGAATTAATGAAAAGAAATACTAGGGAAGTTGGCTTAGCCATAACAGATTTCAAATTGTATTATAATAAAGCAGCAATCACCAAAACTACTTGGTACTGGCTAAGAAATAGAGGGGTAGATCAGTGGAATAGGTTAAGTACTCAAGACACAGTAGTCAATGAATATAGCAGTCTACTGTTTGATAAAGCCAAGGACCCCAGCTTCTGTGGTAAGAACTCACTGTTTGAGAAAAACTTCTGGGAAAACTGGAAAATAGTGTGGTAGAAACTGGATATAAACCAATGCCTGACACAATATACCAGAATAAAGTCCAAATGAGTATATGATCTAGGTATAAAGGTTGACACTATAAACAAACTAGGGGAGAAATGAATAGTTTATCTGTCAGATTTATGGGGAATGGAGAAATTTACGACCAAACAAGAGATAGAGAACATTATGAAGTACAAAATAGATAATTTTAATTACATTAAATTGAAAAGTTTTGCACAAACCAAGGCAATGCAACCAAGATTAGGAGGGAAGCAGAAAACTGGGAAAGAATTTTTATAACTAGTGTCTGTGATAAAGGCCTCATTTCTAAAATGTATAGAGAACTGACTCAAATTTACAAGAATATAAATCATTCCCCAATTGATAAATGGTCAAAGGATATGAAAAGGTAGTTTTCAGAGGAAGAAATTAAAGTTATCTATAGTTATATGAAAAAATGCTCTAAATTACTATTTATTAGAGAGATTAAAACCAAAACAACTTTGAGATACCACATTACATCTATCAGTTTGGCTAACATGACAAAACAGGAAGATGATAAATGTTTATATTTTTCTGCCCAAAGAAACAGCATCTCAAGAGAAAAGAGGTGGGAAAAAGAAAACCCAATCTAAGTCTTATGGTAGGAGAAATATCTATAAAGGTCCCTGAAATAAATGAGGCTTATTTTCCCCTAAAACAGTAATAGATCCTCATTGATTGGGAAATGACTGAACAAGTTGTAATATATGGTGGTGATGGAATAGTACTGTGCTGTAGGAAATGATGAGCTTAGTGATCTTAGAGAGGCATGGAAAGACTGACACAAAATGGCAGCATGAAATGAACGAAACCAAGACAACAATGTACACAGCAATATATATGGAAAATTATCCTACATACATATATACATTTGTGAGTGTATATATGTATGTGTGTGTGTCCATACACCTATTTGTGTCTAAAGGTAGCCATCTCTAAGATAAGGTGTAGGTGGAGGTAAGAAAAAAGGAAAAAAAAGAAATCTACATGATAACCTTATTACATATTTAAAAGGAATAGAAAGGTATACACAATAGATTTGCAGTTTTATTGGCAGTCATCTTTCTTTTTACTAGACTATGTTATGGAAATGCTTGTTTTATTCCATAAATTAAAAATTAAATAAATAACCAGTAGTGAAACTGTTCTCCAATCTTAACTGGTTCAGGGGACTTGAATTCAGGTCATTGCTTGATACAAAAACCAGTTCAGAAGATGTCAAGGTCTCTTCCTTCAGGCTTCACTACATTTCTGGCCAGCTTCTTATGTGATGGTGGTAAGTGTGGAGGCATGAAAGTCTCACTCACTTGGCCAAAACTGTATCCTTGCTGAGCTATGGTTCAATTAAAGGAAAACCTTGGTCATCTGCTAGAGACTCTGAGTGTCTCCTTTCACTCCAATCCCCAGCTGGGTCTGACGTGTATTAGGGGAGACAAGGTGAATGAAGCTTTGAGGAGTCATCTGATACTTCTGGGAGTATCCTAGAAAATGTCTGTTGTCTTTGCTGAGCATCCGTTTCCACTGGGAAGGATGCAGGATTTCTTTGGTGCTAAAGTTATGGTGAAAACAATGGCAGTTTTAGTCTGAAAGCCCCACAAATGGCTTCTTGTAAGGCCCCATGGGGCCTGCTATTTGGGTACAGTACAAAGGGACAAAGAAGCAGACTATCACTGGAACCTGCCTTCTAGTCTCAGGCTATGGAAAAGAGCTGCCATTATCCAAAGTCTGAGTATGTTTAGCCTTGGTAAAGGCTGACTTCCTTTTCCCCCTCCTAGGGGAGAAAATGCTCCCTAGAAAGCTGATGCAAAGTCTTTTTGCACATCAGCTTCCTCCACAAACAGCACTTAAATGAGTTAAGTGTAAACAAATAAGGCTCCAAAGGACTGGGTTTCACTTAAAACACATAGAGCTGAAAAAAGCTCAAAGGAGGTGAGGGGAAGTGCTCAGCAAGAGACATCTGGGTGTTTGCAAATCTCACACAGGAAATAGTAGTGGAGAAGCTCTCCAGATGGTCTGCTTTGACCTCGTGCCATTGCTGGTATCATTAACATCATTACTGATAAAAGCATGTGCTGGAACATTAGACTAACTCACATCTATGTGGTTTTGTAAGCTGTGCAAAGTCCTTTCTGTACAACAACTCTGCAAAGAAGGCACTGTGAATATGATTATCCCCATTTTACAGATGAAGAATCTGAGGTCCTGAAAAGTGAATGAATTATTTTTGATCATATGTCTAATAAGTATGACAGAGGGGAGACTAGAAACCAGCTTAAAACTGAGCCTTTCCGTGCTTTCTTGGTCATATTTATGGCAGCAGATATGGGACCCCATCAGTAAGACATTATAAGACCCTGCCAACAACCTTGTCAAACAATGGAAATCAATGTTATTGTTTCTTTCAGCTTATATCTATCAATCAACAAGCATTTATTAAGTATCTGTTATGTACTGGGGATACGAAGTCAGGAAAGAAACAGTCAAGGAAGTTACCATCCATTGGTATAACTATATATTAATATATACAAAATGTGTGCAAATTAAATACGAAGTTTCAAGGTATCTTTTTATGTGTGGGTGAACATTACTCCCGGGTCATTTGGATAGCATAGTCTGGTCAGTGTTTGAGTTGCAGTGACTTAGTGAACCTTGACTTGACGTGATCAGAAAGCATACTTTCACCGGAGTCAGAAAACCTGGTATCAGATTCCACCCCTGACACGGACTATGTGTATGATGTTTGGAAAGTCATTTCACCTTAACGGGTTTCAGTTGCTTCATCGGTAAAAAGATGGCATACTGAACTCAATGACCTTTGGGTCCTTCCAGTTGTATATCTGTAAATCCTGAAATGGCTTCAGAGACTATGAGCATTAGAGACTTTAAGAGCAACCCATTAATCTAGAGTGATGAGCCAACCAACGATCCAAAAATCTCCTTACCAAGAGTCTGGCAGCCCAGGGGCCTTTGTTTATAAAGAAGGGAAAGCTCAGGCCTTTGGAACTTTAACAAGGAAAGGAAATTAGACATACAATTTATAGCAGTAAATAAATATAGCAACCTTTTATTTGACAAGTGTAAGGGACTTAAAATTTTGGGATAAGAATTCATTATTTGGAAAAATTGTTGGGAGAACTAGAAATGTATGGCAGAATTTGGGCAAATACCATTTACTATGGAACATGTTACTTATCAGACGTATGAGTAGGTGAACGATTCATGAATAAACAAGAGATTGAGAGCAGAGTGAGGGGTAAAATGAATCATTTAGATTACATTAAATTATAAAGGTTTTGTACAAATTAAACAAATGTATCCAAGATCAGAAGGAAAGTCAAAAATTGGGGAAATCATTTTATGGACAGTTTCTCAGATAAAGGTCTCATATCTCAAATATATAAAAAACTTTGTAAAATCCATAGTAATATAAATCATTCCTCAATTGATAAATGGTCAAAGGATATGAACAGGCAACTTTCTAAGGAAGAAATCAAAACAGTTCATAATAATGTGAAAAAAATTCTCCAAATCATTATTGGTCAGAGAAATGCAAATTAAAACAACCTTGAGATGTTATTTTACACCTATCTGATTGGCTAAAACAGATGGAAGGGAAAACAACAAATGTTGGAGAGGATGTGAAAAATTGAGACACTAATTCACTGTTGGTGGAATTATGAACTGATCCAACCATTTTTGGAGAACAATCTTGGGAATTATGCCCAAAGAGCTTTTAAACTGCCTTTACTCTTTGACCTAGCAATACCACTACCCAGCCTATTTCCAAAGATGATTAGGGAAAAAGGAAGAGAACCTCTATGTTCTAAAATATTTATAGCAGCCCTCTTTGTGGCAAAGAACTGGAAATTGCAGGGCTGCCTATCCACTGGGGAATGACTGAACAAGTTGTGGTATATGATCATGATGGGATACTACTGTGCTATAAGACATGATGGGCTTGGTGATCTTAGGAAAACATGGAAAGACTTACATGAAATAATGAAGAGAAAATGAGAAAAACCAAGGCCATGTTACATACAATAACAGTAAGATTGTTTTAAGAACAACTTTGAGTGACTAAGTAATTTTCGCTATTATAAATGCCGAAATTATCTACAAAGGATGTTTGAAGGAAGATGCTATCTGCATCCAGCGAAAGAAATGACAGATAGAAGTGGGTATAGAAGGATTTCACACACATTATATATACATATATATGCACATACATACATACATACATACATATTTGTGTTTAATGGTAGCCATCCCTAGGATTAGGAGAGGGAAGAAAAAAAAGAAATTTACAAGAAAACTTTATTGTGTATTTAAGAGGAAAAGCAGTTTCTACATAATAGAATTGCAGTTTCAGGTGCAATCATTTCTTCTACTGTGTTATGGAAATGCTTGTTTTATTTCATAAAATAAAAATAAAATAAATAAAATTTTAAAAAGAAATAAGGGAGGAAAGAAGAAAAAGGAAAGGAAAGAAACATTTATTAAGTATCTAATATTTATCAGAGACTGTGCTGAGGGCTTAACAATTATCTCATTGGATTCTCACAACCACCTTGGGAGATGGGTGCTATTATTATCCCCATTTTACAGAGGAGGAAACCAAGGCAAGCAGTAGCTAAGTGACTTGTCCAGGGTCACAGAGCTGGGAAGTGCCTGAGCCTAGATAGAGTTGAACTCAGGAGGCAGCAGTAAATTAGCATTGACTAAGCTGTGATGGAGAGACCTCAGCAGAGTCACTCTGTCGCCACCATGGTGAGTGTCACTCCCACTGTCCTCTGGGAAGGGAAGTGAGGAAGACAGGGCTTGGGTGGGGGTGCTTTTACTACAATTATCAAGGCAGAGTAGGGAGGCAGCAGCCAATTATCCTAATGAGGGCACCAGCCTTTCTTCCTCATTGAGATGGGCTCTAACCAGCTCTTAAAAGCTGAGTTAGTCCAGGTAGTGTGTGTGTGTGTGCGTGTGCGTGCGTGTGTGCGTGTGTGCATGTGTACATGCATGCACATGTGTGAGTGAACCGATAGATACCTTGGTCCAAGCTATACTTTTGAGAAATGACTTTGGCTGTGTGTGGCCAATGGATGGCATTCAAGAGAGTCTTGAAGTAGGAAAATCAGAAATTATTGCAATAATCCAGTCCAGAGGTGATGAAGGCCTGAGTAGAGAGGAGGTGACATAGGGGAGGGATTTGTGGTGACAGAAATGACATGATTTCACATCTGACTAAATGTCAGATGTCTGAGAGTGAGAAGTTACAGAGATCACCAAATTCTGAGGTTGGACGACTGAAACTCTCAAGAGCAACAGAGAAGGTGTGAAGAGGGTTACGTTTTGGGCAGAAGACAATGAAGACTATATTGGACATTTCAATTTCACAAACATTTTTTAAGTCCCTACCAGGTGCCAGATGCTGTGCTCAGTTCTGGGGATACAAATAGGACAAAGAATCTTACAATCTAATGGGGAAAAACCACACACAACAGGAAGTGGGAGAGTGTGGAGGAGTGACACCAGACAGTACCCAACGGGGGGGCATCTTGTTGAGTTTGAGATGCCCATGGGGCATATAATTCATGATGTCCAGCAGTCAGTTTTTGATAGCCCTGACTACTTGTACTCATTCTACATATTCAATCTGTTGTCAGTTTATGTTGTTTTTGCCTTTGCAACTTTTGTCATGTACATGCTCCCTTCTCTCTTCTCACAGCCGCCATACAGGTGTAGGTCCTCTTCACCTTACCCTGGATTATTGTACTAATTCCACGGTGGCTCTTGTCTACTGGTCGGTTTCTCTCCACTGCAATTTTCCATTCAGCTGTCATAGTGACCTTCCTAAGAGCAAAGGTCTGAACCTGTCACACCCCTCCCCACTCCCTTAGATAAACTCCTCAGTTCCTTGTTATCTCTAGCATCAAATATAAAATCACCCACTTGGCTTTTTAAACCCTTCACACCCTATGTTCTTTCTACCTTTCCTCTCTTCCATGATCCAGTGACAACTGGCCTGTTTGCTCCTCCTTAAGAAGATGCTCTATAACTTGACTCCGCTTTTTCGTGGGAAGTCTCTTGTGCCAGGAATGCTTTCTCTCCTTGTCTCTACCTCCTGGCTTCCTTTAAGACTCAGCTCAGATTCCATTTTCTGCAAGAGGCTTTACTCAGTGCCCAGCACCTCCACCTCTTGCTGGTAACTTCCTTCAGAGGTGTGCTTCTGAAATCTCAGATACGTACTAAATCTATCTGGTGTGGACAGAATTGTTTCATATTGTTTCCCTTCTTGACGACTTTTGCCTTTCTATTTTTGCCTTTCTCTGTATCCACAGTGCTTATCATAGTACCTGGCACATAGCAGATTCTTAATAAATGGTTATTGACTGCTACTCTGTTATGAGAGTTCAAGTTGGGAGAGAAATTCTGGTTGGAGAGATCTAGGAGTCATTTGAATAAAGATGGAAAATGAACCTATGGGAGCTGATGAGATAAATAAGAGATGAAAGAGAAGGGCCATGCCACAGCCTTGCAGGGCATATTTAGTATGTACATACGATGAAAGAACAGCAGAGATTAAGAGAGCTGAGGCAAAGAAGCACTGCCATGAAAATGCAGAGAAAAGAGTGTATTCAGGAAGACAGAGTGGTCAAAAGAGAGGCACATGACACAAAGAAATCAAGAAAGAGAAGGATTGAGAAGAGGATGTCAGGTCTGACAATTAAGAGATCACTGATAATTTTGGAGAGATTATGCTCAGTTAAGAATGATGAGGTTGGAAGCCAGATTATAGAGGGATAAAAAGAGATTCAAAAGAAAGGAATAAAAACACCAATTATAGACTTTTTAATGGATTTTAAGAAAAGAAGAGAGAAGATAATAGTTCTCAGGGATGATAGACTATAGTGAGGATTTTCTTTTTTTTTTTACAATTAATTTTTATTTTATTCTTTTTCTCAGTGACATATAAACAACATTTTTTTAACATTAATAAATGAGTTTCAAATTCTCTTTCTTTCTCCCCTTTCCTTGAAAAGGCAAGCAACTTGGTATAGATTATATATCTGCGGGAATGCAAAACATTTCCATATTGACCATGTTGCAAAAAAGATGCAAACCACTTGCTCACTCCAATAAAGAAGTAAAAAGAAAAAAAAGCATGCTTCAATCTACATTCAGACTACATCATTTCTTTCCCTGGAAGTGGGTAGCATTTTTCTTTCTAAGTTCTTTGGAATTGACTTGCATCATTGTATTTATGAGAACAGCTAAATCATTCACAACTGACCATTGTACAATATTCCTGTTACTGTGTACAATATTCTTCCTGTTTTATTCACTTCGTTTTGTATCATTTTATATGTCTTACCCAGTTTTGCTGAAAACATCTTGCTCATCATTTCTTATAGCACAAAAATAATATATTTCAACATGTTCAGCCATTCCCCAACTGATGGATGCACATGCCCCCGATTTCCAGTTCTTTGGCACTCCAAAAAGAACTGCTGTAAATATTTTTGTACAAGTAGGTCATTTTCCTTTTTCTTTGGTCTCTTTGGAGTAGAGACCTAGTAATGGTATTACTGGGTCAAGGGATATACACAGTTTTATAGTCTTTTGGGTATCATTTCAAATTGTTTTCTAGAATGGTTGGATCAGTTCACAATTCAACCAACAGTACATTAGTGTCCCTATTTTTCCACATCTCCTCCAACACTTGTCATATTCCTTTTCTGTCATATTAGTCAATCTGATAGGTGTGAGGTGGTACCTCAGAGTTGTTTTAATTTACAATTTAATTTACAATCAATAGTGATTAAGAGCATTTTCATATGACTATAGATAGCTTTTATTTCTTCTGAGAACTGCCAATTCATATCCTTTGGCCATTTATCAATTGGGGAATGAGTCATGTTCTTGTAAATTTGACTCAGTTTTCTATATATTTGAGAAATGAGATCTTTATCAGAGAAACTTGCTTCAATCTGCCTTCCATTCCCAGTTTCTTACGTTGCTTATAATCATAATTGCATTGATTTTGTTTGTCCGAAGCCTTTTTAATTGGATGCAACGAAAAATATCCATTTTATATCCTGTCATATTCTCTATCTCTTGTTTGGCAATAAATTCTTCCCTTATTCATGAATCTGACAAGTAAAATATTCCATACTTTCCTAATTGCTCATGGTATTATCCTTTATGTTTAAATCATGAACCCATTTTGACTTTATCTACACACAGTGGGAGATGTTGCTACATACCTAGTTTTTGCTAAACTGCTTTCCAATCTTCCCAGCAATTTCTGTTAGTGATTTCTTGTCACAAAATTTTGAATCTTTAGGTCTGTCAAACACTAGAGTCCTATGGTAATTTACTACTGTATTTTTTTAATACCTAATCTATTCCACTGATCCACTACTGTATTTTTTGGCCAGTACCAGATTATTTGGATGATTACTTTTTTTAAAAAATACAGTTTGAGCCACTGCTGGGCCACCTTCACATTTTCAAATTGATACTTTTGATATTTTTAAACTTTTGTTCTTCCAGATGAATTTTCTTATTTTTTTCCTAGCTCTAGAAAACTTTTTTTCCTAATTTTATTGGTGTGGTACTGAATAAGTAAATTAATTTAGGTAGAATTATCATTTTTTATTATATAGGTTTATCCTACCTATGAGCAATTAATGTTTCTCCAAATGTGTAGATCTGACTTTGTGTGAAAAGTGTTTTGTAATTATGTTCACATAGTTCCCTGGGTTTGTCTTGGCAGGTAGATTCCCAGGTATTTTATATTGTCAGCAGTTATTTTAAATTAAATTTCCCTTTCTACTTCTTGCTGTTGGGCTTTGTTGATAATGTATAGAAATGGTGATGATTTATGTGGGTTTATTTTATATCGCACAGCTTTGCTGAAATTGTTAACTATTTCAACTAGCTTTTTAGTTGATTCTCTAGGATTCTCTAAGTATACCATTGTATCATCTGCAGGAATAATAGCTTTGTTTCCTCATTTCCTATTCTAATTCCTTCAGTTTCTTTTTCTTCTTTTATTGGTATAGCTATCATTTCTAGTACAATAATAAAAGTAGTGGTGATAATAGGTATCCTTACTTCACCCCTGTTCTTACTGGGAAGGTTGTTAACTTATCCTCAATACATATAATGCTTGCTTATGGCTTCAGAGAGATACTACCTAACATTTTAAGGAAAACTCCATTTTTTTCATTATCCTTTCTAGTGGTCTTAATAGGAATGTGTTGCATTTTGTCGAAAGCTTTTTCTGAATCCGTTGAGATAATCATATGATTTCTGTTGATTTTGTTATCAATATGGTCAATTATACTGATAGTTTTCTTAGTACTGAACCATCCCTGCCTTCTTGGTATAAATTCTACTTGGTCACAGCATATGATCTTTGTGATATACTGCTGTAAACTCTTTGCTAGTACTTTATTATAAATTTTTGATTTAATATTCATTAGGGAAATTGGCTTATAATTTTCTTTCTCTGTTTTTGCTCTTCCTGATTTAGGTATCAGCACCATATTTGTGTCACAAGAGGAATTTGGTAGGATTCCTTCTTTGCCTGTTTTCCTAAATAATTCATTTAATTGTTTAAATGTTTGGTAGAATTCAATTGTGAATCCTTTTGGTTCTGGTGATTTGTTTTTTCCTTAGGGAACTCATTTATTGCTTGTCTAGTTTTTTTAAAGATAGGTTTATTTGGATATTTTATTTCCTCTTCTGTTAATCTAATTACAGTTTTTGTAAATATTCATCCATTTTACTTAAATTACTAGATTTATTGGCATATAATTGGGCAGAATAGCTCCTAATAATTGCTTTAATTCCATGTTCACTAATGGTGAACTCACCCTTTTTTTTTTTTATTCTGGTAATTTGGTTTTCCTCTTTCTTTGAAAAATAAAAGAAACCAAAGATTTATCAATTTTATCACCTCCCACAAAACCATCTTCACCTCCCACAAAACCATCTTCTAGTTTTATTGATTAATTCAATGGTTTTCTTACTTTCAATTTTATTAATCCTTTGATTTTCAGATTTTTAATTTGATGTTTAATTGGGGGGGTGTTAATTTGTTCTTTTCTATTTTTTTAAATTGCGTGCCCAGTTCATTGATCTTCTCCTTCTCTATCACACAAATGTTCGTATGTTGTCTCATTGTTTTTGTTCTCTTTGATGAAATTGTTAATTGTTAACCATGATTTGTCCTTTGACCTACTCGTTGTTTAGGATTAGATTATTTATTTCCAATTAATTTTTAATCTATTTCCATGACATTTTATTGGATATAATAACTTTTATTGCAAAAGATACACTTAATATTTCTGCTTTTCTGCATTTGGTTGTGTGGTTTTTATGCCTTAATACATGGCCAATTTTTGTAAAAGTGCCATATTCAGCTGAGAGAAAAGTATATACCCTTTTATTCCCATTCTTTCCCAATAATTCCCATTAGTTCCAGAATTGGGTCATGTCTAACTTTTCTAAAATTCCATTGCCCTCTTTAACTTCTCTTGATTCTTGTATTTGAAAGTCTATTCTATTCAGGTCTGATCTTTTCATCAGAAATGCCTAAAAATTCTCTATTTTATTAAATATCCATCCCCCTAAAGCATTATATAAAGTTTTGCTGGATATGTTATTCTTGGATGTAATCCTAGCTCCTTTTCCTTTCAGAATATCATATTCCCAGTCTTCTGATCCTTTAATATGGAAGCTGTTAAATCTTGTGTGAACCTGACTGTGGTGCCACAACATTTGACTTATTTCTTTCTGCCACATTGTAATATTTTCTCCTTAATCTGGGAGGTTTGGAATTTCATTTTGGAATCTCTTTCAGGGTTATTTCTATTTTATTTTACCTTCTTGTTCTAGGATATCAGAGAAGTTTTCCTTGATGATTTCTTGAAAGGTGATGTCTAGACTCTTCTTTGTGTGTGAGGCAATCAGGATTAATTGACTTGACCAAGGTCACACCTAGTAAGTACCAAGTATCTGAGACAGAATTTGAACTTGGATCCTTCTAGCTCCAGGTCTGGTGCTCCATCCATTATACCATCTAGCTGTCCCTTAAGCTATTATTTTGATCATGGCTTTCAGGAAGTCCAATAATTTTAAAAATTAGCTCTCCTGGATCTATTTTCAGTTATTTTCCATTGAGAGATTTCACATTTTCTTCTATTTTTTCATTCTTTTGATTTTGTTTTATTGTTTCTTGGTGTTTCCTGGAGTCATTAGTTTCCACTTGCCCAATTTTATTTTCTAAGGATTTATTTTATTTAGTGAGCTTTTGTATCTTTTTTCTTTTGGTCAATTCTGCTTTTTAAGAAATTATTTTTTTCAACGAGTTTTTGCATCTTTCTTGGACAATTCTCTTTCTTAAGACATTCTTCTCCTCAGTGTATTATTATGCATCTTTTTACCATTTGGCCTATTTTGTTTTTAAGGTATTATTTTCTCCAGTATTTTTTTGTGCTTTTCCCAAACCGTTGATTCTTTTTTCATAATTTTCTTGCATCACTCTCATTGCTTTCTCTATTTTTTCTATACCTCTCTTATTTTATTTTTAAAATCCTTTTTGAATGCAACCAGGAATTCCTATTGAGACTTATAGTCAATTCACATTTTTCTTTGAGGCTTCAGTTCTAGTTCAGTTCTAGTTGCTTTGGTATCATCTTCTGGCTTCATGTTTTGATATTCTCTGTCACCATAGTAATTTGTTATGGTCAAGGTGTTTTTGTTGTTTGCTTATTTTCCAGTCTATTTCTTTACTTTTTACTTTATGTTAAAGTTAGGCTCTGTTCCTGAGGTGGAACGAGCACTTCTCTTGACCCTGGGGCTATAACTTGGTTCCCTGCTCTCCTGAAGTCACAATTGCTAGTGTTTCGCTCTGTCTTGGAAGTGAGATCAGGGCTCTACTCTCCTGTGAGTGATCACAAGAATTCTTTTACTCCCTGGAACCTCAACCAGGGTTCCTGCTCCTCTGTAGTCACAAGTGTTATTACTCCTTTTGGCCCTAAAATTGTGACCCAGAACTATATACACGCAATGGGATAGGGTCGTAAACCAACATCATCAAATGATCCCCTGCAATATCCTTCTGACCATTTGTTTGACACCCTTCTCTTCCCCCATCCCCACTACTGAAGCTGCCTCCAAGGTGTGGTCTTGGCTTTTTGTGCTAGGTTGCCTGCCCTTTCTCTCCTCCTCACAGATCTTTCCTACTTACCTCCTAAATTGTCGTGAGCTAAAAAAATTATTTCACTTGACCTTTTCTTGGTTCTGCTGCTTCAGAATTCAATTTGAAGCATTATTTTATGGTTGTTTGGAGGAGAATTTGGGAGAACTCGTTTGAGTACTTCTTTACATGCCATCTTGGCTCTGCTTCCTTACTGGGTTTTATCAAGGATGGGGGAGAAATTTGTGTGTATTTGTAGACAGTAGAGTATGAAAACTGGATGGGAAGAGACTGAAGATTAATAGGGAAAAATATTCAAAAGCCCACTGGAGAAGATGAGATCTGTGAGGAGCTGACCTTGGTCAGGGGAATAGTCACCAGTTTATCAGAGAATAGAGGAAAGAAATAGTGGCCATGTCAAGGGTTATGAGATGAAGTAGTTTGTGACTTGCCTTTTCTCAATTAAAGGAGTTGGTAACAAAACTGATAGAGTAACGTAGGTGGTTTGAAAAGAGAAGAAAAGACATAGAACTGGTATTGTGGAAGTGAAGAGTAGAAGGGCTGCCTTGAGGAAAATTAGGTCCCAAATGAGATACTACATAAAATGGAAGAAGACCTAGTCAGCATAGTTTCATGATTTCCTCCAACTCTATTCAGTCACCTATGAGTAGGAACAAAGCAAGCTGTTATTGGGATTAATCCAAGGTTCGGGGTTGAAGAGATAAGTGACACAGGACAAAGCACAAGGGGTCTAAGAGAAAAGGCTAGTTGAAGTAGTTGAACTAAGAGTTGAACTAGTTCATCACATATTCCAGATTGGTAAGGGGGAGACTGTAGCCAGTGCAGGGTAGTGATGACTTGCAAAATATTGAGGGTAGGAGGAATTGAAGGACATGATGAGGATGAATAATAGGTTTAGGAGAAGAAAGGTCTAGAGATAGGATAGAGTATGATTAGATTATGGAATTTCACAGTTCATGAACTTGGAAGAAGAACATGTATGGATATAGGTGATGACCACATCAAGGGTATGACCATCTCTGTGTATAAGTGGAAAAACAGATCTTGGGAGTTGACTAGGCTGAGGGACTGGTCATGAGAGAATACTTTGTGATTGTAAATTTTCTTAGAGCGTGACAGCTATGAAAAAAATGCCACATGTAGCTTTTATTTTTTTGCTTTAATCATTGTTAGGTTTTTTTGTCAGGGACTATGGGTATTGGAGTAATTATGCCTGTGGTTTGTATTTGAATGTGGCATAGAAATATGGAAATATCACTTAATTTGCTGCTGACAATTTAGTTTTCAATCACAAGGCTGGAATGTATTAGGAGATATACCTCATGCCATGATAATGAAGTATTACATCCTCCAAAGGATTGGGCTGACAACTCCCAGGATGATGGCAAATAGCAAGTGGAAGATTTTTTTATGCTGGGTTTTAAAAGTAGAAATTGGCTTTAATTAAGATAACAGGTTGTTCTGCCATTGCCAGGTAATGCCATGTTATCATTTGATGGGCTATGGTAAGGATTGGTGTCTCTTCAGACTTTTCTACCTTTCGTTATTGGGCTATCGCCAATTTCTATTACAGAATTCTGTATCGTAATTCCTCCTGGATTTCTTGGGTTCATGCAATTTTCTGCAGCAGTAGCATGTGTCTGATGTTGGGCACTAGATAAAGTAACTTCATGTTTTAGTTCCAAAAGTCATGCTTTGAAATTAGATATTCTAAGAGTGTGGTGACTAAATGCTATTTTGAAACCAGAGAAGACTGGTTGGGGAAGATAAGGTTGCTAGCTCAGGATATTGCACTGATTGGCTTGAGATATGTGACTGTGGAGGGTTTGCAATGTCTCTGTGTCCTCTGGATAGCAATCGGCCCAGAGATATCAGTAGGCAGTCGAACGGTAGTGTGTGCAGGGCACGGGATGGGACCCTGAACCTGCACAGAAGTGCTACTGGAGACACAGGTTGCTGATGGCCAATAGCATCAGCTTCTTGCTCAATATTAGTGTTCTGATTTGATCAATCAGCACATCCTTAGGGAGTGAGTCTAAATAAAACACATCCCTTGCAAAGAGGGGAAAGCTATAATTTGCGAAGTGTATTGTAATTGTTCCTGGTTAATTATCTCAGTGGTGCCTTTGGAGCACCAAAGGTAGACATTTACATTCACAATTGTAGATAAAAATAAGACTGCTTTCTCAGGGGTTCTTAATGGCATTTGTGTCATGAACACCTTTGGCAATCTGGTGAAGCTTTGAGACCCATTCTCAGCATAGTGGTTAAAATAAAACACATAGGATTACAAAGGAAGCCAATTATATGGAATAAAGATGGATGTTTTTCCTATCTAGGCTCATTGAACCCTTCCCTGTGTGTCCCCCTTCCCTTAATCTATTTGCAAATTCCTAGCTAAAAACCTCTGCTACATGCCAGGTTTGTTTTGGGACATAGAGAGTTAACTACCTGATGGGAATGATTTCAAGGGGCTAAAAAAGGATTAGGGGAACTCTGGGATAAACAGGTGTTACTGACACTCTTATTTCTCTACTACTTCAGGAATTCTTAGCCTGAGGTTACAAACTTGTTTCATACACACATGTGTTATACACACATATGTATGTATTTATATTATGCATTTCATTGTACATATATAATAATAACGAATATTTATAACGGCTAACATTTATATAGCACTTACTACCTGCCAGACACTGTTCTAAGTAAGCCATTTACAATTATTGCATTTGGTCCTCCTCACGGCAGGTAGGTGCAGTTATTATTCCAATTTTACAGAAGATGAAACTGAGGCAAACGGGGTTAAGTGACTAGTCCAGAGTCACACAGCTATTAAGTGTCTGAGGCAGACTTGGAACTCAGATATCTGATGTATATATACATATACATAATATATTCCAATATAATTGGATTCCTTTGTAATTCTCTATTTGATTTTATTCATTTGAAAACATTATTTAGAGAACAGGGTCCATAGGTTTCACCAGAGTTGTACCAAAGGGGTCTATGACACAGCAAAGACAAGGAACCTGTGAAATACTTGGATTTGATGTCAGGTTACTGTTGGAAAGACGGGTCTTGACTGGAAAGTCATCAGGGAGCATCTGAGAGTGACTTCGGCTTTCAATGGTGACTTTCTTCTTGGGGATGTACATTGAGGAAGAATCCCCCTTCCCCTAGTGTATAAACTGTGTGAAGGCCAGAGCAGGGAGGGTTCTAGACTCTTCTAGCATGGAATCATCAGTTCCCTTCTGTCTGTCAGGTCCCAGACCAGTTCTTTTGAAGTCCCACATGTTGCCTCAGCCTTGCTTGTCCCTCAAAGGCCCAGGCTTTTGATCAAGGAAATGTTTGGCTTTATGCTGCACAGTGAAAATCACCTTGTGTCTTGTCGGAGGAGCTGGGGTAGAATTGTGGTTTTGCTAGCAGCTCTCTATGAGACCCTTAAGAAAGTCCTCTCTGCGGGCTTCAGTTTCCTCATCTGTACGCTACATTACGTCCAGGGCTACCTTTCCTCCTAAATATTGTGATCCACACGTTTTAGCTTAGCTGGGAGAGCACATATGCATGGTGACACTCTTCCAAAGTTTTCACAATTAGTGCAAGGGAGGGTTGTGTGCGTATGTGTCAGTGGTGTGACTTAAAAGCTAAGAAAGCTATTGGGCCCTGAGATTGCTTTGAGAGAGTGACAATTCCCTTGCTGCCACAATAATCCTTGGAGTCCTGTCATCAGGGCTTCCCTTTGCCTTTTGGAACTGGTCCATACATCCTTCCTAGGCTCATTTCAAAACCTCTCCCAACGAGGCTTTTCTCCACATCTCCGATTGCTAGTGCTCTCCCTTTCCCACTGGATTATTTCACATGTTACATGTTCTTATGCCCCTTCCCCTCCAGAAAGTAAGCTCTCTGAGGTCAGGGACTTTCCCCCTTTTGTCTGCTTAACACCCGCACCTTTCACTTAAATGCCTGTGAATCGGTTAACATTATTGGAGCTGTCTAACCTGGAGAAGAGGAGAATTGGGAGGATGGGATTCTATTTTCAGATATTCGAAGGGCTCTCATAGAGCATTGGGCCATAGTGGATGGAAGGCTGGCCTTGCCGCTTGAATCCCACCCTTGGACCCTTACTTGGGTAGCCCTGGTTAGGGGCAGGTTTTACCAGAGGACTTCAGAGTTTTTTCCAATTCTCAGAAACTTTGAGTAAAACTTTCACTCCTTTTGTGATGAAAAGCTAGAAATACCACTCAACTAAACCACAAAGATTTTAATGTTGCAAGGACTCAGAGATGAGATCAAACAGGCTCTTGGAAGCACGAGCTTCCTCTGGGGTGAGGGATGGACATAACAGAAGCTTAGCAGGATAAGGAAGAGCCTGGCGTGTCTCGATCCAGGTGCACAGGCTGAGGCCAACAGGGTTACTGCTCCATGCGACGCTTGACAAGTGATCATCTGAGTCTCCCGCAGGAGCGATACAAAGGCATCATGGGCTGGGAGAACAATGAATAGATCAAATGGGAGAAAAAGCAGGTTCTCTAATGAAGGGGCGACTACTGTATAAACAGTCAAAGAATCAGAATAAAGAGATAAGAATAGTCCAGGATCTCAGTGCTGTGATGGGGAGAAAAAGAGGAAAACCAAAAGTCGGGAGGTAGAGAAGGAAGGCAAAGAGCACGACTAAGGAGGAGGAAAGCGAGCAAGGATGGTGATAAAAAGGCCCCATACTTTAAATGTAAGAAAAAAGAGCTTTTCTGAAAAGTTAGACTTGTTCTGGCTTCACTTTGCCAGTCTCTTTTTTGGGAACCAGTGGGATACAATGCTAAGACTTTGGGACCAGAAGACCTGACTTCGAATCCTGTCTCTGCCCCTTACTACGTGTGTGATGCTGGACAAGTTACTTCAGTTCTATGACTTTCTTCTGTAAAACAAATGGTTTGAGCTGGATGACCTTGAAGCTTCCTTCAAGTCAACATGTATTTATGAAGGGCCTGCTATGTGTCAGGCATTGTGCTAAGCTAGGAATACCAAAAAAGGAGAAAAAAGTCCCTCCTCTGGGGGAAGGGGGTGGGTGGAGCTGGAAACAACTTAAAATATACAGGATCAACTGGGGATGATAACAGAGGCAAGGCATCAGAATTCAGGGGGAACTGGAAAGGCTTCTTGTGGAAGGTGGGACTTCAAAGAGGTCAGGGAAGTCAGGAGGAGGGAGGGAATTTCAGGCATGGAGGACAGCGGATGAAAATGCCCAGGGTGAATAGTGTGTGTCTTGTGCAAGACATAGGAAGGAGGCCATGTTGTCTTCAAGTGGTACCTCCAAGACTCAGAAACCCAGAATCATCTCTGCCTCTTAGTCTCCTTCACCATTTATATACAATCAGCCACCGGGTCACTTAAATTCAACACTGCAAAAAATCCAGAGAATTATCATATGCTTGATGCCCTCTTGGAGCTGCCAAGTCCTGTCCAGTTTGCTTTGTGGTGACTCTTTGCATCTGGTTCTTTCTTTCCATTTCCATTGCCATGACTACAGTTCAGTCCGTCATTGTCTCTCACATGGACTCAGCCACCAGGCTCTCCTTGCTACAATCCCTCCACACACCACTGCCAGGTTAATCTTCCTTGTGTTCAGCTCTGCTCATGTTACTGCCCTGCTTAAGTCTTCAGTGATTTTCCATTGTCTGTAGAAGGAAGCAGGCCCTCATTACGCTGGCTCTAATTTGCTTTCCCAGTCTTGTCTCGTTTATTTCCCTTTATAAACTCTATATTCTAGCTAAACTGGACTGTTTGCCATTGTGCAGATGCATTCTGCTCTCTCCCATTTTTACCTTTTCTTAAGCTCCCTCATGATTGGAATGGACTCTTCTCTGAAATCTCCATCTCATGAAATCCTACCCATTCTTCAAAGCTCAATTAAGATGCAAGATCATTATTGAACTCCTTTGTTTTCCATGCCAGGACCCTACCCTGAATGACTTAGAAATGTATATTCTGTATTTGCTCATCTGTGCCCATGCTGTCTCCCATCCCCCAGGTCTCAGAGGGCAGGGAGTCTTGCTTTTACGTCTGTGTTCCATCCATGTACCACAATACCTGGCCCATTAAGTATACAGAATAAACAGAGGTCAAACTGAATTCAATACCCTACTCCCAAGTGAGTGCTCTTCTCCCTTGAATGTCAATGCACAGTACTGCCTCTCCTCTGCTTTTATCCCATTCTCATTTGAGTCCCTGTCTTATATCCCTTCTAGACTATAAATTCCTTGAGGGCAAGAGCTTACTTTGTATAAATCTGTACCTTACACGTAGTAGGCAGTTTTGAATGAATGAATGAAGAATGAGGGGAGCTGGGTGCTAATTCCAATGACTGCTATCCACCTTTTTTGACAAGGGACAAGTCATTGAACCTCCATAGGCTTGGTTTTTTTTGTAATAAAACAATGGATTTTGCCATCCGTTCGGTGGTTCTACCCCTGAGATTCCAGATGGCCTGTCTTTTGTCATGTGCAAATAGAACCAATCTTGCAGACTCCTGTGAGGTTTGAAAAAGACCAGCCCTCTGGAGATGGGTGCTTCGTATCAGTATGGAAGATGAGCTGTCCATCTCTGGTAGCACGCAGGCTCTTTGTCAGTGGAGACTTTGCTGTTGCAGTTCTTCTTCTATCTCCCAGCGCAGAGATGGTGCTTAATTCATATTTTTTGGCTGATTGCTGTCCTGTAGGAAATGGGTGGCAGAGAAAGCCACGGTACTGAGCATAGAGGATCAGTGAGTCTCTTCACATGGTGCTCTGTCTAATGAAGCACCGATTCTTAAAAATCCCAGGCTAGAAAATTGGCTTAATCTTCAAAAATTTCCCCAATTTGACTGTAACTTGTTGTTTTGGACTTGGGAATGGAACTCCATCCCCTTTCTTGGTGTCTTTGCCCTGACTGTTCACCATTCTGGAACGCCTCTGTCCTCATGTGATCCCGCTTTCCCGCTTTCTTCATGACAGGAAAGGCATGAATGAAGCCTTTCCTGACTCCAGCTGTTGGTGCTCTCTCTCCAGAATGATCTTGAATGTAAATACTCTGAATATATCAATCAGTAAATATTTATTAAGTACCTACTATGTACATCACTGTGTTAAGATATCGATATGAATGGAAACTAATGTATTTTTATTTATATTTAATCTGTATATGTTTACATAGGCACTGGTCTCCTGCATTAGAATGGAAACTCCTTTCGAGAAGGGGTTGTTTCATTCTTTGTCTTTCCAGCCCTACCTACGGGGGGATTGAATGTTTGATGTGCTCGATTGATATCACTAAATATGATAAATAAATATGAAAAATATTGATAAATGATTGATATTGACAACTATTTGATTGATGCATTATTGGTTTCCATTCTTCCCATGATGAAACTGCTCTTGAAGTCAACTGAATTTATGTGAGTTTTGTCCCCTTTCTTTGGCCCTCCCTGCTGCCAGAGAGGGAATACAAGCAGTTTGGTCTAGGTTTGGGATGCCAGAAGCTCATGTCCCACTCATCCAGGGACTGTGTGGGCCTGGACAAGTCATTACACTTTTTGGTACATCCAGCAACTTTCTAAAACTGCATTCATAGTGGAGTTGTTCTTCTGAATCAATGGATAAAGTTCCTCATGTTGATAAAATTACCTGTTTGAACCAGAAAAAAATTCTGAAGTCCTCAGGCAAAACAGCGATAGAAACCATTTAGCAAGCATTTATCAAGGCACTGTGCTAGGCACAGGAATACCAAAATGAACATAATTCTAGCACTCCAGGAGTTTATAGACTAACGTAAGAAGGGGTTGGGGTGGGGAAACATGCACCTGCTCCT
This sequence comes from Bettongia penicillata ogilbyi, assembly GCA_023548195.1. NCBI lineage: Eukaryota > Metazoa > Chordata > Mammalia > Diprotodontia > Potoroidae > Bettongia > Bettongia penicillata. The sequence goes on along the minus strand of JAJHZJ010000132.1, from coordinate 11,818,689 downwards.
CAGTTCTGTGATAGAAACAAGGAGATCCAGACGGAAGGCGCTAAGACCCCTTGAAGTAGGCTCATGGCCAAGGCCCATTGGTGGCCTTTCTCTCCTGATGCCACCTCTCCTAGTCCTCCTTTTCTTCTTCTCCACACCCAGGAGAAGAGGGGAGAAGGCACAATCCCCCTTTCATTGGTGGAGAAGAAAGACAGAAAGCTGAAGTGTCTAGTAGGTGTTGGACACTGTGCTGGGCACTGAGGACACAAAGGCAAAGAAGAAGTTGATAATGTATCTACCTCAAAACACCCTTTTCCTCAGATCCCTGTTTTCTTAAGTTTCTTAAGGGAATCAGACTCAAACAAGCCTACTTCCAATGCTTAACATGATGCTTATCGAAGGTGCTTACTAAATGTTTATTGATTTGAATCCTATTTCCAAGAAGAACCAGGTCCTAGGAAATCCCAGTTCATCCTGGTGGTTCTGTGCTCTGCCCAAGCCCACAGGGCACTCTTCTCTTGGGTTTTCAGAGGAGAGGTCCTCCTGTTTCTGAGCTTTGTCTCTCCTCTGGGTAGCTGTGTTCCATTTCTTAGTCTGAAGGGCATGGTTGGAGGAGGAAGGGAACAGGTACTTTTTGAGCACCTGTCATGTGCCTGGCTCTGTTCCAAGAGCTATACCAATGTTATCTTCTTCCATCATCACAACAGCAAGCTATTATTATGCCCATTCTCCAGAGGAGGAAATGAATGCAGGCAGAGGTTAGCTGCCCAAGGTCACACAGTTAGGAAGTATCTGTGGCTGGATCTGAACTCAAGTCTTCTTGACTCCAGGCCCAGTGCTCTCTCTACTGAATCATCTAACTGGCCAGCTGGTTTGGATTCACCCAGTCAAATGGACTGGGCTCCCATCCTGCAATTTCTTCCTCAGTGTGCTACATGTTGCTGAACCTTAGTCAGATGTTTATGCTAAACCAGCATGAGTGAGATTTCCTTAACTGCATTCAGGGTGTAGGATAGGGGCCCCCCCTGCCCCGAGAACCTATTGTTACATTTTTAGTGTGAGGATTTGCATCTCAGAAATGGGCAAATGCTAAAAATCAAGGCTTGATTTCTTGTTCTGTTGATTGTCTAGATCCAGAGTGATGAAGAAAATGTCTGTAATTGAGATGAAAATTACAAGTGTGTCATACACAGAGCCTCTGCTTCCCCCTGCCTCCAACCAGTTGTTAAACATTTATCGGCACACTTCTTCATGAAGGCACAGAATCAACGAAAGAAATCAAATCAGAAATAAATTTAAATATCTCTTGTTATCTCATTACCTGATGCACTTCCCAGACCCTGACTGCCCAGGACCCATTATTGAGGTCTGGATCCTCCAGGGGTTTGGAGACAGACTTGGATGTGTTATCTAGCTTCATTCCCAACTCAGCCCTCAGCAATAGGCAAAGGAGAATGATTCTTAAGTACTGACATTCTCACAGCCTCCAGCCTACTCCCAGCAGTAAATGGGTGGAAGAATATCTGCCCCCCCCCACCGCCCTATCCCTCATGCTGCCTCCCTTCCACTTATGAAACTATCTGTTGCAGTTAGCAACCTTGGAACCACTCTCCAGTTGGTTTTTGGTACCCTGATCTGGGGTTGAGCTGGAGATGGGTAAGACTTTGGTCACTCCTAGAGAGAGCCATGTAGTATTGTGGATAGAGAACCTAGCCTGGAATCAGGAATGCCCAGGTTCAAACTCAGCCATAGATATTTCCTGTGTGACCTTCAGTAATTATCATTTTACCTTTCTCAGCCTCAGTTTCCTCATCTGTAAAATGGGTATAATGATAGCATTTTCCTCCCAGGTTTGGTATAAGGAACAAATGAAATTTTATACACATACACTTTATAAACCTTAAAATGCCATATAAAGGCTATCATTATTAGCCAAAGTTCATGCTTTAGTTAAAGAATATTTGTCACCTCCACTGAAAGATAGACTATTTTGTTCATTCATCTAAAGAATATTATGTAGATGCAAAGGATAATCTAATCATAAGTATACTTTTAAGTATTATATCCCCTCCCCCACCCCAGTAATTTATTCAACTAAGTTAATGTTCAAAGATGGTCAAAACCTGTGATATTTAGTGCCTGTAGAACTGGATTGGAGAGGACCAGGGGGGTGCTTTGTATTTTAAAAATTTTCTTGGTTTGATGGAGATGTGCATGGTGGGCACAAATAGGGTGCGATGTAGCACAAATGAGGAATTACCCTGAGGAAATCTCACAAAGGACATCAGCAGAGGCAAGAGTGATTGCAAACGACAATGGTCTGGTCTCAGCAAGGATCAGCAATAACGAATGGACAACTCTTGATTTCCAACTCTCCTGGAGACACTGAGAAGTCAAGGAAGACCCCTATCTGTTTGAACCTCCCCACCCACCAAGATTTTAATGGAAAATGTAGATGGGGGCTGCAATCTGCACGGAGGGAATATCCGCATTGATGAGATGAGGAGACATTGGATTTTTGAAGTAATTCGTTGAGTGTTGTCTGGTCCTTTGTTGATCTAGCTCTGAAATCAGAGAGGTCTTCCATGAGTCTGAAGTCAGGTACCCTGGAGATCTAGCAAGGAGCCTGTTTAATTCTTCTCTGCCTCCATGTTCTGAAACAGTCAAATTAGGGGAAGGAAGCTGATGAACCAACTGCCTTTCTGGCCTTAGAGCACTGACTTAAAAACTCTATCACAGGGGTAGCATGCTCTGCTGAGCTGAGGTTGGAGTGCTAAGTCTCCCCGAAGATGAAATTCCATCAGACTGATTCTGGGCTCACCACTTCAAGCTGTTGTATACTGCCAGCAGTTTCAGTAATGGATTTTTTTCCTAACAAAGGTTTACCATGGGTATATTGGCTTCGCCACCCACAGGCATATCCTCATTACTCTCTTAGTGTGTGCCTCTTTACAATTTAATTAACATGGAGCCACCAAGAGTCACCCCCTCCTCTCTGCTCATTCCTCACTCTTTGCTAGCCAAGGGCAACAAACAGCTGAGAAGTCTCTTGCTAAATCTGCTGCTGGTGTCTCTTGCTGGGGGTTTGCATTGAGTCAAAAGCTATCCCACGCATCCCTCCACTGTTCCTCCTTTCTCCAGAAATGGTGTGTGTGTGTGTGTGTGTGTGTATATGTGTGTGTGTATGTGTATGTGTGTATGTGTGTGTATGTGTGTGTATGTGTGTGTGTATGTGTGTGTATGTGTGTGTGTGTGTGTGTTTGGGGGGTTATGGCCTTGTTTCCTTCGACTGAATGGTAACTGTGTTGAGATTCTGTTTCGCTTGCTGCTGCTGTCTACCTGGTGATGTAGTGTGGTTAAGACAGCTAGTTAATTCCTGATGCAACTTGGGAAATGTTAATTAATTGGCCTGTCCCAAACCTCTCTTATCCATGTGGGGAGCAGGTGGAAGTAGCCCCCATATGGGGGAGCTCTTACATGATTATCAAGATGTTTAATGCATTCTATAAATATAATAAATCTATAATAATAATATAATTAATCTAAGCAGTTACATTTGAGAAACCTCGATGTGTGTGACTGAATGGGGGGTGACTTGAGCATGGCTGACTGAAACTGACTTCACCATAGCAATAGTGGGAAAAGCCACCAAGTGAAGAAACAAGCAAGGATGGAAGATTTGCCCTTAATTTTCTGGATGGAGCCATCCACATAAGGAGAACCATCCTACCTTTGGAAACAAGTGTGCTGCAGTCATCTGCCATCAAACATTCATTAAGTGCTGGCTGAAATGCCCTTCCCGGCTTGGCACTATAAAGGCAAAGAGTCCCTGCCCTCAATGTCCTTACAGTCTAATTGAGAAAGACAACATGTATAGAAACAGGGACATGTATCTTTTTAAAATGTGCAATCTGATTCTACTAAATATTTCCCAATTACATTAAAAACTTTTTAATATTCATTTTAAAACTGAGTTCCAAATTCTCTCCTACCCTCTCACCCCTCCCTCACCCATTCAAAGGCAATGATATTGATTATACACTGGATGTCATTGAAAACACCATTGCCATATTAGCCATGTTGCAAAAGAAAATTCTCTCTCTGCCTCCCTCCCCTTCCTTCCCTCCTTCCCTCTCTCTCTCCCTCTCTCTCTGTCTCCCTCTCTCCCTGTCTCTCTGTCTCTCTCCCTCTGTCTGTCTCTGTCCCTCTGTCTGTCTGTCTGTCTCTCTCTGTCATACACACACACATACAAAAGTGAAAAAAAGTCTGCGTCAGTCAGCACTCAGAGTTTGCCAGTTCTCTCTCTGGAGGTGGATAGTGATTTTCCTCATGGGTCCTTTGGAATTGTCTTGATCAGAGTAGCTAAGTCCTTCACATTTGATCTTTCTTACAATGTTGCTGTTACCATGTACAAATTAAAGTTGCCTTTTGCATCAGTCAACTAGTATTTATTAAGCAGCTGCTACGTGCCAGGTGAAAGGGCCTGGGTCTCACATTGTATCCTGGACCATCAAATATCAGACCACTGGACCCACTCTTCTTCTCCAGAGAAGAAGGTGAGACTGGTGACCTTACACAGCCCTCCCTCACTCAAATCAAAGCCAACTGCAAGTCATGTCATCATCTTGATGCCATGGTCCTCTTTGAAAACAAAGGACAAACACAACAACAGCAATGTATAATGTTCTCCTGGTTCTGCTCACTTCACTCTACGTAAGTCTCCCCAGGTTTTTCTGAAAGCATTCTACCCATCATTTCTTATAGCATGATAATATTCCAAAGCAATAATGTAATACAACTTGTTCGGCCATTCCACATGATTGATGGCCATCCTTTCAATTTCCAATTCTTTGCCACCACAAAAAGAGGTGCTATAATATTTTTGTACAAATAGATCCTTTCCCTTTTTCTTTGTTCTCTTTGGGATATAGACTTAATGTAATATTGTTGGGTCATGCAGTTTTATAGCCTTTTCAATATTTAGCTGCAAATTGTTCTCCAAAATGGTTGGACCAGTTTACAACTCCATGAACCATGCATTAGTGTCTCTATTTGACCACATCCCTTACAGCATTTGTCATTTTCCTTTTCTGTCATGTTAGCCTGATATGTGTGAAGTGGTGCCTTAGAGTTTTTTAGAATTTTGATTTCTATAATCAGTAGTGATTTAGAGTATTTTTCATCCAATCTGGCCTTAGATATTTACTAGCTGTGTGATCTGGGACAAGTCACTTCACCCTACTTGCCTCAGTTTCCTCATCTGTATAATGAGCTAGAGAAGGAAATGGTAAACCATACCACTCCGGTGCCTTTGGCAAGACATTCCCAAATGAGGTCATGAAGAGTCAGATATGACTGAAAAATGACTGAACAACAGCTCTTGACTGCTTTGATTTCTTCTTCAGAAAACTGTAGGGACACACATTTTGAGGATATTATCATAATGCTTAACAATTGTCCTTTAAAATTTGTTTTTTGTTTCTAAGAGAACTTATGTGAGAGGGCTAAGTCTGCTTTCCACGTAAAAGGCTATTTTTAACCTGGCTGAACTACTGTGGTATGTCTCTGATTTCTCCACCATGCTCTAGGGGGCTTAGCATTGGGAAAACCTTCTCAGCCTATACGATTCTGTTAGCTTTGGCACTCTTCCTTATCACTACCCTCTGCCTCTCTGATTGAAGGCTGGAGTCATGCACTCCACAATCTCTATTTAAGGAGGGAGGTCAGCTCAGAACATCTTGTTTATCACCTATCTGCCCTACAGTGGGACATCTGACCTCTCCATCATGTCCCCAAGTTGGGCAACTCCCCCCTGCCATTTTGTTTCTTTTTGTATGCTGTCTTCCCCTCTTAGATCAGAAACCTCTTGAAAGCAAGGAACTGTCTTTTTTCATCTTGCATTCTCAGCAATTAGCCTAGCACATGTAAGTGCTTAATAAGTGTTGATTGACTATTAGATGGAGTCTAATCTAACGGAGAGGGCAGTATCAGAGCGTAAAATGATCACTGGAGCTAGAGTGAGAGGATCTAGGTTAAAATATCACCTCTAATTCTTCAAAGAAATGTGACTGGGCCAGCCCCATAATTCACGTGGGCTTCCATTTTCTCTACTGTCAAATGAGGAGGTCGAACATTTAGTTTCAGAGATTTTTTTTCAGCTCGAATTCTTTAATCCTATCATTAAAAGTAGGCATTGAAGAGGATGGTGGGAAGGAGATGTAGCACTCCAACCCCAATGGAGCAGCCCAACTTTCTCAGTGCCTCTGAATTTCTAGTGGTTTCCAGGAGTTGACGCTCCCCAGTACCATCCCTTCACCCCTCCCCAGCAAGGGTATGGTAGGTCCCATCTTGTTTTGGAGTATAACAAGATGCAATTATTGCTATTATTTCCTCTAGAATTAATTTAATGTCAGTCTCATAAACACCTAACATGTGCCAGTCACTGTATTAGGCATTGGTAAGGCAAAGGGAAAAATGAGACTGTTCCTGAGCTCTCAAGGCAGGTGTGGTAGCTCTAGTCCCATCAATTCATGCCAACATAGCCCCAGAAACCTCAGTGAATCAACCAACAAACCAATAGAGCAAACCAGGTGTTCAAGAATTTTCCATCCATCTAGTCACAATGTGTGAGCACACCTTGCCTGGTTACTTCCTAAGTCTGGGAAGGGATCTAAGTGACAGATATAGTCAGGGAGACCTAAGTTTAAACCAAACCTCAGACACATGTGTGACCTTGGGTAAGTCATTTAACATGTCTGCTTCAGTTTCCTCATCTGTAAAATGGGGATAATGATAGCACCTACCTTGGGGATTGTTGTAAAGTTCAAATGAGATATTTGTAAAGTGCTAAGGACAAGCACATAGTAGGTGCTATATAAATGCTAAGTACAACTATAATATATCATTGTTTTATTATCATCATAGTCTGTTGACTCCTTGACAGTATTCACAGCTCAGCCAGACTGAGAGATGAAGGGTTGTGCATGGAGATTCAACTCCTTTCTCCTTTTCCCATATGACCAATTTTCTCTTTCATTTCATTCCCCTTTTAAAAAAGTTTGTTTCAGCTTCCCTGCCTTGTGCTGCAGTTGAAGCCGGACAACTTCCTAACCATGGACTCCCTAACAATGCAATCCTGGGTGATGTTGGGATAGATCCTGCTAGTTGTCACCCAGCAACTGATCATCAGCTTCGGTTTTGATTTGGCATGGGGAAAAGATGCTTGCCCATCTCTTCCCTCTTCCTGAATGTTCTTGTATTCTCTGTTGCTTCTAAAAATTAATCACACATGTAAATGCCAGCTCCAACTGCTAGTCTCCGAGTGCAAGTCACCTTTCATGGCTGAATTTATATTTAAAATGACTTCAAATGTTTTTTAAACCTTGTCTCCCATCATCATCTAAGCAGCAAATCTTACAGTGATTCCTTTACTAATAGGATTCCTCCCTCCCAATTCTACCGGAAAATCAAAGAACATTTTTAATGAAAAAAGGCTTGGTATCATCTTTTATGCAAACCCATGATCATTTTGAGCCTGTTGGTGACATTTAGACTCCAGCAGATATTCTGTGGTAGATGGAGGCTCAGCTTTTGACATAGTTTTGAAGAGCAAAATATTTTCACATATCCACCTGTAACCTTTGCTTTCAAATAATGTCAACAGAAAATAAAATAAATGCCTCACGTTTGGACAGAGAGAGGTGCAAGTGCTCCAGTAACCAGCAATTTCCTCCTTATTCATATTCATCCCCCAAGAAATAGCTTCTATGTCTTTTTCTTATAAGGTTAGATGGCACATAAATTTTTTATTTTTTGTACTGCATGATAACCGAGCACAACAATCTCCTACCCCACCCCCAATACCAAATCTGTTGTTAGGAAAGCAACGAACATAGGGCTGGGAATCATAAGACATGGGTTTAAATTCTGGTTTTCCTATTTGTAACCTGTGTGAATTTCAGTGAGTCTCTCAGCCTCAAGTCCCTCATTTGTAAAGTCAGGCTTGGACCATATAATATCTGAGAACTCTTCTAGGTGTAAACCTATAGTTCTACGGTCTTTCTCATCATTAAACTCATTCCTAAAGATTTTTTAAAAAAAACCTTTATGGATATCAACAGTCATATAGTCCAACTCTCTCATTTTATGGTAGAAGAAACTGAGGCCCAGAGAGTTTCAGTAATTTGCCTAAGGTCATCTAAGTCAAAGATCTGTGATACTCTAATTCCAAATCCAACGTTCTTTCCAATTGGCCATCATACCTCAGGGGCCATTGCCTGGCCATCAAGCACAAGCTGAGTGAAGTCCTCCAATCCTTAGAGACATGTTTTTAATGGTGAGGGCATCCCTTTTTGTTGATACGGATTACCATTCCTTCTTGACTCACAAGATGTTTTCACAAGTTTCTGTGGCAACAGCAACCCGTTCCCCTGCTGCTGACCCTCTCAGAACTTAGCTAGGCTGATCCTCAGACTTTGGGAACTGGTCACAGCCTTGCAGGCAAACCTGTAGTAGGCAGCATTTGCCTGAGTGTTCACTCTGTTGGTCAAGCCTTCAAGAACCCGGACACACCTTCTTGCCTGAATGAGTAGAGATTACGTCTTCAGCAGAGGGGGTAATAGAGTAAGAACCATCCGTTATATTTGGATGCAGATATCTTTGGTTGTTCCCAAACCTCAGTGACTGTAATAATGACGAAAGTATCCCCGAGAAGAATGTAGCTTAGTAAGGGTAAGTTATCGACCTCCAGCTTTTACTTAGGAAAGAAAAAACACACTGTGCAATGTAAGATCTTGGAGAACAGGGGCTGTTTCAGTTTTGTCTTTCTGTTTCCACTACATGCTTGCCACAAAGCAACTACTTAATAAGAGCTCATTGGTGGATTCTTTTTTGCATATTTACGTCTGTGTATGTGTCCCCTCCCAGCAGAAGGTGAAACCTAGAAAGGTTAGATGAATTGTCCAAGGGAGAACAGCTAGTGAGCAGTGGACCTGTGATGCTAATGCAGGTTTTTGGACCACAAATTTCCACTGAAACTTCTTCTACAGATGAGGAAGATGAAATACAGAAAAGGAGAGTGCTTATCTAAAGACCCACAGACAGCAAGAAAAGGATGTTAGGAAAATGGGATTTGAGGTAGAACCTCAGAGATGTTTTAATGTGCATATCTCTCATTAGTGATTTGAAACATTTCCACTCCCCTTTCCCCATATGACTATCTGGAGTTTACTATTCTTCCTGCAGAACCTGCCTATTCATATCCTGTCATCATCAGGGATATTGTTCTCATATTTATATGTTTAAATCAGTTCCTTGACATCTTAGATATAAGAGCTTTATCAGAGAAACTTGTCCTGAAGAATTCCACCCTCCCCTCCACAGCTGTTTGACTTCAGATTTTGATTCTCTGAAACCTTTTTCAATTTTATGTAATCAACATTATTCTTTTTATGTCCTATTATCCTTTCCATTCCTGCATTTCTAAAGAATTCTTTCTCTTTCCAGAGTTGAGGTGTCTTAAGTCCTGTTCCTCTAACTTGTTTTATAAGTTAACCTTTTGTATATGGGTCATATCTATTTGGAGTTTATAAGGTGTGAAATGTGGCCAACTCTAAATCTAATTTCTGCCAGAATTTTTTCTAGTTTTCTTCACAAAAAAAAATTGTTGAAGAGTGATCCCTTAATCCAGTAGTTGGCTCTTTGGGGTTGTCGAATACAATCAATCAACATTTATTCAGCACCTATGTGCCAGTTGCAGGCTTAAGTGCTGAGTATGACGTTCATTTGCTTCTTACTCTTGTAGACCTAGTCTCTTTCACTGAGCAACTTTCCTATTATCACAGCCCAAGACAAAATGATTTTAATGATTGCTGCTTTTTAACGTAGTTGGAGATCAGGTATTGCCAGGTCCTTTCCCTTCACTTTTTTCTTTATTTCTCTTTAGATTTTTGTCCCTTTGTTCCTTTAGATAAATTCTATTATCTTTTCTAGGTTTATTAAGAAGTTCTTGGTAGTTGGAGTGATGTGGCACTGAATCTGTAAATTAATTTAGATAGCTTTGTCATTTTTACTATATTGGATCTGCTCAGCCATTAGCAATTAATATCAGGGGAAGGTCATAAAGTATTAGATACTCTTCACTATATTAAGGAAAGGTCATTTTATTCCTATGCTTCTTAATGTTGCTTTTAAAAAAGATTTTCATTAAATATTGATGTAATTATATCATTTTACTATTTTTGTTATTGTGATCTATTATTTTTATAGTTTTCCTAATTGAACCAACCTGGCATTATTCATATAAATGCAACCCAAGCATAGTGTAAAAATCTTTTTTACATGTTTCTAGAGCATCTTTGCTATTATTTGATACAAATATTTTTGTATTGCTATTTCTTAGAAATATTGGTCCATATTTTTCTTATATCCTTTTACCCTGGTTTTGGTCTCAAGGACAAAGAAGAAATTTTATAAGACCTCTTATTTTTTCCTATTTTCACAAATAGTTTATATAATATTGAAATTGGTCGTTCCTCAGATGTTTGATAGATTTCACTTAAAAACTCACTTGGTACTGTTTTTTTTTCTTTTTAAATTTGTGGCTTGTTCATTTTTTTCCTCTGAAATTAGATCATTTAAATTCTCTACTTTCTCTGTTAACTTGGTTTATTTGTGTTTTTGTACATATTCATCCATTTCATTTGTTCTCAGTTTTGTTGGCATATAATGATAAAATATTTTTTAATTTCTTGTATTTCTTTTTCCTTCGCTATAAATTTTCATTTTTATTTTTGATATTTGCAATTTGGTTATCTCACTTTTTAAAATATTAAATTTACTAATAGTTTTCTTTGTAATTATTTTATTATTATTTTAAAACTCCTAGTTTTACTTATCAACTCAAGGATGTTTTCTTTGCTTTCACTCTTGTCACTCCAATTTTGACTTTCAGAATTTCTATTTAGTGTTTATTTAGTTTTTTAAAAGTTTATTATTTTGCTTAGGTTTGGTAGATTTGTCAGAAAAGGGCACACTGTGGTTCCCAGCTTTTACAGTTTTGCTTTCTATTTCCCCCTACAATTCAATGAACTTTTCCTTTATGCTTTTGAATTTCATGCTATTTGATGCATATGTATTCTTTTCTGATTTTTTTCATTCTCTCTGGCACTTTTAATGGTAATGTTGTTTGCGTGTTTACCTCTTTTTAACTATATATATTTTTACTGTTGCTTTCTCTGAAGTTATGCTGGCTACCTTGTTTTTTTTTTTTTGAGTTTGCCTGAAGAATAATCAATCAATACTCAAACTTATTTTGATTTTGAATATTGGTTTCACATGAGTTTCTTGTAAATGGTACATTATTGAATTATACTTTATAATTTATTCTATTTTCTCATTTTTAGGAATGAGTTCATCCCTTTTACATTCATAGTTGTGATTATTACTTATATATTCTTTCCATAATTATAGTGTTTTCTTTTTCTTCTTTCTTCCCTCATCTTATTTACAAAGAACAGAAAAACGGGAAAAGAGAAAGAATACGTTCTGCACTAGTGAATGAAGAGATCTGCTTTCTCACTCAAATCTGCATTACTGGTTCTTACACTTCTTTTTTTTTCCTTTTAATCCCTCACTTTTTTCTCTCAGTGGCTCTTCATTCATTTATCCATTCATATCTCCATCTTTACCACTGAAGTTTTTTCTTTTAATTAAAAGCCCACCTGAAATTATTTTGCATTTTTCACTTACCTATAAATGTATATGTTGTGTTCATTCCCATCCCAACAAAATGTAAGCATCCATGAACTGGTTCATTAATTCAAACTTTTTTTTCAATGATCAAACATTTAGTTTTCTCTCTCCCCATACATTTCATTCTGCATTGAGAAAAATAAGAATAACAATGGCCTTATAACAATGTACGTAATCGAGAGAAACAAATTCCTATATGTTCCCTGTCCAGAAATATGTCTCATTCTGCATACTTAATCCATATACTCTCTTCCAGGAGGTGGGTAGCATCTTTAGCACTAGTCTTTTAGGATTGTGGTTGAGCATTGCATTGACCTAAGACCTTTGTTTTTCAAAATTGTACATTTTACAATGTTTTTATACAATTTATTCTGTTTCTTCTCACTTCACTTAACATCAGTTCATCTAAGTCTTCCCATGCTTCTCTAAAGCCATCACCTTCATCATTTGTTACAGAACCCTAATATTCCATCACATTCATGTACTAGAATTTAACTGTTACTAATTGATGGGCACTGCATTAGTTTCTAGTTCTTTGTTAGCATGAAATGAGTTATTATTAATATCTTTGTATATATGGCAACTTTTTTCTTTACTTTCTTTGGGCCATGGTGTGATAATTCTGGGTCAAAGGATATGCCTGAACTTCATTTTTCATATCCCTAGTGTCCATTATGGTGTCTGGCATATTAGACACTTATAAAACCCTTGTTAAATGACTGGATAAATTCCCACCTATTGAGATTATCTTGGAGCAGGATTCTGTCATCCAGCATATTTTCCACAGTTCCTGGCTTCATGTCACCTGCAAAGCTGATAAGTATGACACATCTATCTCCATCTTTAAATTTCCCCTGAATCTCTGATATAAAGGTTGAGCTGATTGAGGTCGAAGCCTGTCATTCACTCATTTCTGAATCCATCTGACTGCATTATCATCCAATCTCTAGCTCTCCATTTGCCATGTCCTTGGCTGCAGGAAAGGCTCTGTCAAGTGCCTGGCTGCAATCCAGGAGTCCTACTTTGGTGGCATCCCTATGATGTCCCAGTCTTTGAATGAAACTAAGAAAGGATCTTGGTCAGCTCAAGGGACTCTGAGAAGATTCATTTTTAACCCAGAAGAGATGTTAGTTATGGGGCTAGTGACTGGGCAGCCATGAAATTTCTTACTTGGGAGAGAATTATCTTATGCCTTGAGGGTGTTGGTGCTTTCTTCTAAAAAGCAAGAGGAAGGATTGGAATAGTCTCTTGGCAACCCTTCTAGCCATAGGATTTCACTGTCCCCTGGTCCCTTTTCAGTGAAAGTGGCTTCTTAGATTTTGCAAAGAATTTCCTTGGCCTCTGACTTTCACTAAAAAGTCTCATCATGTTAGGGGGTGGGAGGAGGAATCAGTTTCACCTTTGGAGGTGGTTTGCTCTTTCAGATATTCCCAGCCTACACAGTGATGCCTGCCTTCCTCTTCCCCATCACTGGACTGGATGGTGTGTAATCCTGACCCACAAACTGTTCCTCATATATAGCAATCCATCTCCCATCTCCATGCCTTTACAAGGTGGTACCCAGTTCTGGTGCCTGCTCTTTCTACTGCAGGGAATGTCCAGATTCCTTCAGGGGCTGCCTCTTCATTCTATCTTCCTTTTAAATATTTTGTAGGAGAGGATTCTGGGAAGATGGTGGGATAGGTCAGAAAATTTTTGGTTTTCCAAATTTCCTCCACAAAAGATAAAATTGCTTCAAAAAAAAGCATGGGATAAAGCAGTTTTCTTCATAAGGTAGGGGTGGGGGGAACTTGCAGCCTTGAGGACACATGTGGCCTTCTAGGTCCTTGAGTATGGCCTTCTGACTGAGGCCAAGTTTTGCAGAACAAATCCTTTCATTAAGGGGATTTGTTCTGTGAATTTGGATTCAGTCAAAGGACTGCACTTGAGTATTTAGAGGGTCCCATGTGACTTCAAGTCTGCAGGTTCCCCACTCCTGTATAAGACAATTTGAGAAGACCCCAGGAAAACCTCAGCCTGAGTAATCAACAAGCTCTGGGGGCATCTGGGTTGAGAGGCAGCCTCAGCCTTAGAAACTTTCATCTCATAGACACTGTTGGGTTTCTGACAACTGAGTAGGAGATTGAAGGACCTTCCACTGTTAAGAGATGCCAAGCACAGCTGTGCTGACCAGACATGCATCTGGCTGGTTTTAGAGAGGAGAGCAGAGTCCCTGGTTTTAGTTCTGTAGCAGAGAGGATAGATGTAATCTGCAGCTACTGGAGGGACCAAAGGGGGCAAGATCATTTGTGTGACTGGGGGACCTAACCATGGTTTAGGAGTAGAGAGGAGAGCCCAAGCTTGGGCCCTGAGACAGACCTCAGAAAATAACAGTAAAAAAGAACCTGAGACTTGGGGCATCATTCCCCCTACCTCAGGACTACAGCTTGATTACACTAATAGCTGCTTAAAAGAAATGAAAATGAGCAATCAGAGGAAAAAGAACCCAATCAGAGATAGTTACTAGGGGGGTAGAGAAGATCTGGGTTCATATTCAGAGGAAGATAACGGAGCTAAAAAAAAACTTCTTTTTCAATGAAGACATCAAATGGTCTTGAGCACAAAAAGAATTCTTGTAATAGCAAAAAAAAGTTTAAAAATCAAATAAAAAAGAGTGAGGAAAAATTAGAAAAAATAAGAGCAATCCAAGAAAATTATGAAAAGGAAGTCAACCAAATGGAAATAGAGAATCAAAAACTTAAGGAGGAAATAAATTCCTTGAATACTAGAATTCAGCACAGGGAAGCTAATGATGTTCTAAGACATCAATAAATCATAAAACAAAATGAAAAGAATGAAAAAATAGAAGAGAAAGTGAAGCAGTACATTAGAAAAAACAACAAATCTGGAAAACAGATTGAGGAGAAATAATATAGTAATATTCAGACTATCTGAAACTTATGATTAAAAAAGAAATTGATAGAATATTGATAGAATATTATTAGAAATTATTAAAGAATATTGCCTTGAAGTTCTAGAATGAGAAGGCAAAGTAGAAATAGAAAGTATCCACTGATCACCACCTGAGATTCCAGGAGAAAAACTTACAGTAACATCATAGCCAAGTTTCAAAGCTCCCAGGTTAAAGAGAAAATATTGGAAGCAAAGTGAAAAAAAATTAAGTATCATGGAGCTACAATAAGGATTATAGAAGACCTAGCATCTACTGTGGTGAAGGACCATAGATCATGGAATACTGTATTCCACAGAGCAAAAGACCCAGAGTAACTTACCCAGTAAAGTTAAGTATAATCCTGAATAATAAGAGTAACCATGGATATTTAACAAAGACTTTCAGGCTTTTGTGACAAAACTTAAACCCCCTAGAACTTAAGGGAAATTTTCACATATAACATCCAGGAGAAATTACAGACCAACTATAAGGGACTCAATAAGGTTAAATTGTTTACTTGGTGTATGTGAAAATATTAGCAGTCACGATTGTGCTCATTATTTGGGTGGTTTGAAAGGAAGGTGTGGGTGAGCTGAGCTGAGTATGATGGGGTGATTCGTTTAAAAAAACTTTGTAGGAAGAGCTAAAAAAGGAGTAATTATACAAATGAGACATAAAAGGAAAAACTGATGCAGAGGAAGCTAGTAGTGGGGAGGGCAGGTAGTGTTGGAGTCTTACTCTCATTGGGAATGGGTTAAATACATATCTAGAACAGTATAAGTCTTCTAAATTCAGAAAGAGAGAAGAGGACAAGGGGCTAGGGTAGGGGGAGAATAAGGGAGGGACTCTTAGAGGGGTGGGTAGGTTAAGGAATGAGGGTAAGGTAGCAGGTAGAAGTAAAGCAGAGGAGTGAGGAGGGATTGGGTAAATAGGGTGAGAAGAGTAGTGAAGAAAAATAAGAAGGAGAAAAATATGCAGAATGTGAATGGGATAAATTTACCCATAAAACAGAAATAAATAGCAGATTAAAAATTTGAATTCAACAATATACTGCTTTCAGGAAACATTATAAAAATGAGAGATATATATAATGATAAAACAAAAAGAGAAGGTGTAGAATTTAGTATGGAAAAGCAGGAATAATGATCATGATCTCAGAGAAAGTTAAAATAGATTTAATCGTAAGTGCAAAATAGAGAAACTACACTATGTATCAGTAATATTATTCAGTATTGTTTTAGACCATTTAAAATACCTAGACAGTATAAAATACCTGAGCATATGCCTGCCAAAACGGATACTGGAACTGTTTTAACATAAACTGTATTAACATAACATAAACAAAACACTTTTTTATACAAATAAATTCAGATCTAAATAATTAATATTTTTGTTTACAGGTAGGGAAAGCCAAATTGACAAATTTACTTAACAATGACAAATGACAAATTTACTTAACTATTCAATGTCATCCCAATTAAAATACTAAAAAAAATTAACTTAAAAAAGTAACAAAGTTCATTTGGAAGAACAAAAGTTCAGGAATTTCAAAGAAACCGGGAGGGAAAGATGTAAAGGAAATAGATGCAGCAATAACAAACCTTAAACTATAATATAAAGTGGGAGCAATATTGAACTATTAAAAGGATAATTTCAATTATTTTAAATTAATTTTTTCATATAAATAAAATCTATATACCCAAGAACAGAAGGAATGCAGAAAACTAGGAAAACGTTTTCATAGACAATCTCTCAGATAGGATGTGATTGGGTTGGATTATTGCTGTGGTGTAGGAAATAAAGAGCTGGTTGATCTAGAAAACCATGGGAAGATTTGGACTTAGGAAGGCAGATGCTCTCCACCTTCAGAGAAACAGATGATAGGAGGAGATAAGCAAGTATGGGCTTACACATATGTGTATGAGCATATATGGGTATATATGTGTATGCTTATAGATATTTATATATAAGTGCATGCACACCCACCCCTCCCCCCCACCATATTCATGCTGAATTTTAGCCTTCTTTAGACTGGTTGTGGCAAGGGAATAAGGGGAAAAAATAAAGTGAAAGTGCACAGTAGAGAAAAAAAGGAAAACATCAAGGAAGGAAAGAAAAGCAAGGAAGCTTTGAAAACAATGCGTTCATTCATTCATTTATTTATTATATAGGTTTTCTTGAAGTGGAAGTTTGCTGTTTTATATGGTCTGCTGCGGACACAGCAATGTTTTTTTCTTTCTTTCCTCATTTTGTAGCTAAGTTTAAAATTAAAAAAACATACAAACAAATTTAAACGTTTTACATTACATGGTCAGCTCCATGGTGCACTGGGCAAAGTACTACACTTTGAAATGGGAAAGACCTGACTTCAAATCCTTCCTTAGATATTTACTGGCTGGGTAAGCAAGCTATCTAACATCTGTTCCTGTTTCCTCGTGTAAAACAAGGGGTGTGTTGCCTCTAAGGTCCCTTCCAACTGCAAATTGTGATCATGCTTTGTCTCTGCGCCTCTGTGTTTGTGTTGCCCCCACAGTAGAAGGGGAGAAGCACCTTGAATACAAGGGCTGGGTTTTTTTTTTTTTTTCATTTTGTTGTCGGTGCTCCAGTGTCTGGCATGTGCTTCACCCATCCTCACTAAAAGGAATCAAATTGAATGCTAGTCTTCTGGTCTGAAAAGTGGCAACTTTTCCTAAACCTCACTCCCTCTTTCATGGATGGTCTGCAGATAGAGCTGGAAGGGGTCTCAGAGGGCATCTAGTTCAACCCTTTCCTCTTACAGACCTGTAAACTGAGGCCCAGGGAAGTTAAATGATTTGTCTAAGATCACATGGGTCATGTACCAGAGATGGAATTTAAAACCAGATCCCCTTATTGCAGAGCCAGAGCTCTCTGTCCCCTTATACCTGTAGGCTTTCGACACTAGTTAATGGCTAGTACTTCAACCTGGTGAGGTCAGAGTCATGGACAACCTCATTGGGTGCTGATTGGAAGTGTTATGATTTCCTCCTTTGCAACCTCTTACAAAATGAACTGAAAATTTCTTCTCACAGCAAGGAAACTGGAGTGATTATTCTAGAGAGTAGAAAAAAATAGCTTGATCTCTTAGTGTAGCTTAGGAGACTCTGTGGGGCTCCCCATGTCTCTCCAAAGGACTTTTCCAAGAGGGTAGCTTCATCCTTCTTCAGTCTAATCTGTTTAATGAAATCCAGTTGGATTAGGGTTGGTCCCAAAGACAACTGTGTTCCCCACAGCCCTGTCCCTCCCTCTTTTCATCCTCACCCTGGTGATACTTTTCTGCTCATGAAAATTTAATGTTCTGCTGTCAGCAAGAAAAAGCTGGGTTTCTCCCAAGTGATGTACAAGCTCTCTGCTGAACCATTTCAGGGATGACTGACTGGTGGTCAGGGTGCTATGAATAGAAATGACTCCTTTTCCACCATGCTTGAGGATCCCAGAAGTCCAGGCAGGGAAAAGGAAAGTGGATATAACTGTTGGCATTCAGGGCTGGCTGAACTCCTTCCCCACTCCCCCAGCATGGGGAGCTCCTGGGGTATTCCTTCTTCAAAAGAGGATGGGATTCTCGCATGAGACTATTTACTTCCAGAAAAAACAAATCCCCCAAATTCAGGATGGCTCCCAGCCTCCCTGGATCAAAGATTTAGAGCTGGGAAGGGACTTCAGTAGCTAGGCTTCTCATCTTACCCAGCTCCAGAGAGGAGATTTGCCTAGATTCAAATGTAGACTCAAAGGTCAGGATTAGAACCCAGGTCCTCTGGCTCCAAGACTAGTGTTCTTTCCACTGAACCATACAGTCTCCCTAAGAGTAGTGACCCTGAAGGGAGTGTAGTGAAAAGAGGCCTGGGTCTGAAGTCAGAAGTCTTAGCTCTTATCTTTTTGCCACATACTTTTCTACGGACAAAGCACTTAATATGAATTAGAGCTTCGGGACTGGATCTGTGAGCTCCAGGCAAGACACCTCTCTCTCCATTCAGATTGGCACTTATCATCTTAGCTTGTCTTGAGCACTGAGAGGTAAAAGCATTTCTCTAAGGTTACACAGCCAGTATATATCAGAAGTGGGCACTGAACTCAGGTCTTCTTGCTTCCAAAGCCAATTCTCTCCAAGCCACATGGTGTCTCATCACCACCATCATCAGTATCTTCATCATCATCATCATCTATGTTTCACTTTAAGATTTTCAAAACACTTGACAAATATAACCTTAGTTGATACTTACAACAGCTCTGGGATGTGGCTACTATCATTGTTCCTATTTTCCTTCTGCTCCTTCATTTCCTCCTTTCATCTGCAGCTCTGCGTAGTTTCAACTCCACGGAAAAAGATGCACACTGTGTGGCACCAGGTATCCCCCCTTTTCTAGCTCCTGCTTGTGTGTTGTCTTCCTTCATTAACTCCTTGAGAGTAGAGACTTTCTTTTCCTTTCTCATCACTTACCATAGGGCCTGACATGTAGTGAGTGCTTAATAAAATATTTCTTGAATTTTAGAGGAAGAAATTGAACCAGAGGCTAATGACTTCCCCAGGGTCACACAGCTAATAAGTATCAAAGATAAGATTTGAATTAGTTTTCCTTCTTCCATCATTCTATCCATTGTGCTCTGCTCTCTACCACCCATTCACTTCTCTGTAAGAACATCTATAAAGTGAGATATAGGACTAGATGTTTTCTCAGGAATTTTCTCCTCGGAATCAACACAAGAATCCCTCTTCCCTACCTTCCTCCCTCCCCCCTGCCCATCCTGGCATATCTAAGAATCTTTCAGTGGTTTTCTTCCTGTGGATAGAAAAGTATGTCCTAAAGGGAGAGGAGGCAGAAGGAATGGGCAGAAGGAGAAACAGCCTATCTAGGCTGCGGTTAAAGAAGAACCATGATTGAACCTTCCTTCCCAATGTCAGGCATGTCACTTGTTGAGCTGTTGATGAACATATCAGCCTTTGAGCGTGAGGAGTTTATTAAATTAACCTCTCTCTGTCAAACATACCCTCTTTCATTCTGTTGATTGATTTTTGGTTTTGTTAAATCTCATACATTGAAGCGTGTTATGAATGTTACCAGTAGAAGCTGCCAAGAGTCAGGTTTAGGTAAGGTGTTAGGAGAAACTTGCTAATGATGTCGAGAGCTGGCCCAAATGAATGGAAGGTGGTGACCTCCCTATTCCTGGAAGTCTTCAAGCAAAGGCTTGTTAGAGAGAGGGATTCTTTCTCAGGTAGGTTTGGAATAGGGCACCTCTAAGGTTCCTTCTTTTTCTGGGGTTCTGTGACTGTGAACTCTTGAAGGAGAAGAAGGGTATAGAGAGGGGAAGAAAGTTAAACTATGCTTAATATCAACAATATCATGGGATTTCCAGCTTGGGGGAACAGCTCTTTTCTTATAGTCACATGGGCGTATAGTGTCAGAGGACTTAGTGTGATGGTAGGAGCCACTTGATGCAGAGTCAGGTGACAACTGAGTTCAAATCCCACCTCTGATTAGCTGTGTGACATAATCTCTCAGAGCCTCAGTTCCCTTATCTGTCAAATCTGACTAAAAATTAGCTGTAGAATGGGGGTCCAGGAACTTGGTTTAAAAATATTTTGATAACTATTCCAACCTGTTTGATTTCTTTTGTAATACTATATATTAGATTTTGTGCTCTTACAACCACTAATCTAGGAAGGAGTAAAAGGTTACTCCAGATGCCAAATGGGGTCCATGACATAAAAAAGGCAGATTCCTTCCAGTAGAGTCTTTCTCAGAGGGTTGTCAGGAAAAATAAATGAGATCATATGTGTAAAGCACACTGTATAATTCACAGATTGTTATTTTTATTGATATCATTAGAACATAACACAGGAGAAAAAAATGAAACTGCTTGAAATATTTTGAATGTAATGCCCTGCTCTTTGATCTACTAAAGGGAAAATTCGTAAAGACATCACACTTAATTTTCAATTTAGACTGTTGTATTTTAAACTCAATATTATTAACCTGAGAGGAAGTCTAACATAGTGGTTAAAGTGATGGTCTTAGAACAGAAGACCTGAGTTTCAAGTCCTCCCTTTGATATATACTGGATGTGTGACCTTAGGAAAGTCATTTAAACTCAGTGTTCTAGGCAACTCTCTAAGATTACAAATGACTGGCCAAGTGCTGCCCTACCTTGTTAGGGGGTGCTTCCTTATCCAAGGGCTCCTCTATAGCAATGAAATTGCTGGTCCAATCCCTAGTTCCTAATATTAATGAAAGATGATTGCATTCTCCTTTCTTCGTATAGAAAGGATCCACATTAGTGCTTTGACATGACACCATTATTTAAAAAGAAACTGGAAAGAATCAAGTTCTGGGTTTGTTTCTCCATTAATCATTAATATGACTTCAGGTAAAGCACTTTTTCTCTGGACCTTAGTTTCCTTTCCTATAAAATAAGCATGTTGGACTCCATAATCTAAGTTTCCTTCCACTAACATGTTGTGATTCCATGACTGAATATATAGTTCCAGGCACCAGAAAATATGAGTAAAAGCTTGCCTTTGTCATTTTCTCATAGTATTGGTAAATGGGGAATACAGCTATGACCACATCTGGACAAATCCCTCACTAGCAGCCTATCCACCTTCATAGACCCTGATTTGTCACCTAAAAGGAAATACTTTGACCACTTCCATGGATACTACTGCAGATAGTAAACACAATTAAATCGATCTCTTCTATCTTTGTCTTCAGGCTCAATTACCTAAGGTCCTAGTCACTGGAGATCTGTCAGTAGAGGCTAGTAGATCTCTGGTTGGGAAAGATGAGGTAGGGATTTTTGCTCAGGCTGAGCTCTGCATGGCTATGAGAGTCTCTGAATTATGAACCCATTGGCTCTGCCTCTGTTATAATAACCCCATTGTGGGTTAAAGGACTAGGTTTCCTTCTTGAGTTTTGTTCAATCTGAGGAAAGTCTGAAGAGATTTCTTTTTCATGGTGGACCTTAAAAATGCTGGCCTGGTGAAGATAAAAAAACTGCCTCACAGTCTTTTTCTCTTCCTGCTAAGTGCATTTAAGTGAATGTTGGGGGTAGGGAGAGAGCAGGAAGAGACCCTAATGAGAAAAATATTGGAAAGTCAGTTAAAAAACGATTCCAGTCTCTAAATGAAGGCTAGGGAAAGCCAAGCATCACAGCTGCTTTCGGTAATGGCCAGCCTGCCTCGAAACAGCTCAGCTGTGAAATGATGCTTGCCTAGCCGGTGTGGGCTTCCCTGATGGCTGTCCCTGGGCCAGAGGCTGGATGAGGCAGAATGCTGCAAACACTGATTCTCCATCCCAGGAGGATCCAGGGCATTTTGGGGAAGATAGCAGTTCCTGCTCAATGGTCCTTTTCCAAAGGTCATCCAGGTCATGAGTGACTTTTTTCTGAAGTATTAGCACCAGTAGCCCCTTCCCTGAAGGCCAGCCTCCTCTTCATGGAATTCTCTCCAGTCCCCTTGGTCCCAAGGCAGAGAGGAAGGCATGGCAGACTCCTACATCTTGGCCATTTGTCAGATCTGCTGGCCTGTGTAGCACTGAAGGCTTATGGACATCTAGCGGTTGATGGATGGAGCAGCTCTCGTTCCCACGTAGGCCATATTCAAGTCACTGGCTTGCTGGCAGGACTGTGTTCTACTTTACAGCCAAGGTTGCTCTGGTTTGCTAATTTCACAGACCAGCAATTAATTGACCTGCTGTTTTATTTATTAAATTGTTAATGGCTTTTTCTTCACAGAGCCATCTGGGTCATTGGGAAGATATTTTTCCCCTGAGCTCACAGCTTAAGTCTATGCAGGAACATGTTATTTCCAGCTCACAAGAGCATGGAATAATCAACGTAGGGCTGGAAGCAACCTTAGAGGTCATCCAAGCCAATTGCCTTATTTGGCAGATGAGGAAACTGAGTCAGAGGGAGAGGAAGCAATATGCTCCTGTGTCCATGGGGAAGGCTGGGATGGGAACCCAGGCATTCCAGCTTCCAATCTGACACTCTCTTCCCAAATAAGTTTCCAGATTTGGATTAAAATCAGATCTTGTCTTGTGGGCAAATCCTCGTGTATTTGAAAACCTTAAAGGGATATGTAAATGTGAGTTATTAGTATGATGATGATGGCATATGGAAGATTGTCTATGATGAACATTTATTAGTTCCTGAACTTCCCTTTAGATTAGTGAGGAAAAGAAATTTTCAGTAACATTCCTAGATGAGTATAAAAATGCTTTGCTCCTAATCTGTTTTCTTTTCTCCTGTCTTTCTTGGAGAGGGCAGGCATCCTCGCAGAATGTTCTTTCAATGCGAAAGTATCATCACTGTACTAGTGTAACCTGTGGGTCTCATCATCTCTGGACCCTCAAGGATTCAGGTTCAAATTGTGACACCTGTGAAGGGTAATTTACCAATGACATTGCTATTCAAGGGTGAGGGAGGAAGGTTGCTCAGGATGCAAGGCATGAATCAGGTGAGATACAGCCCCAAGACAGCTAGAAATTAATCAATCAAGTTCTTGACTGAGCGCAGTATCGGAAGATCACAGATTGGAGCTGAAAGGGACATTCCTTTTTTTGATTAGTTTTTTATTTTAGTTATTTTAGGTACAAGTTTTTTATTATTTAATCTAACTCCCTATTTGACAGATGAGGAAAGTGGTCAAGAGAGGGAAAATGACTTATCTAGGATCACACTGAGTAAGTAGCAGAGGTAGGTGTCATACTTTCTCCCAGATTGGTTCAAGAGGTAAGGACCCCTAGGTTAAAATCTTTTTAAAACTGGAAAGAAAGTTAAAGCCATCAGCTGGGAGCTCCTAAGTTATCCATCAGTGATATACCCAGTCAATGCTTCCTGGTGATTGGGAATATGCTTTCCTCTTTGCTGGATGAGTTTTCTTCTGAACTGAGGCAAGGGAAATCTTTCCAAGAAGTCATTCAATGTGGCTTTTAGCAATGATCTTTCTCTGATCTCTGGAAAAGTCCCTCCTTTTCCAAATGGTGCTTTACGCTAGCTGCCCTCTAAGGGGTTTTCCGGATTCAAATGCTCCAGGTTTATGATGTAACTGAAATTATTTACTTCACAAACATCGATTGCATCTCCTGCATTTGAAGCATTGTGCTAGATTAGGAGATAGAGAGCTTGGCTGAGCCATGGCCCTTATCTTTATACTATGTGCTGTCTAGGGGGGGGTCTAAGGCATGTGTGTAAGTAACTAATGAGGCAGTTGAGTACAAGGGAAAGAATCAGCCAGCCACAATGAGTATTTCCTTGTAAAACTTCTGCTACTGTCAGGAAGGGGAGCGGGGAAAAGCAACCAAAAACTGACCAATCATAACATATTAAAATACCAAGTCCTTTCAGCAGTAGGCCCCTTGGCTACAGGTGGCCCCAGAACCCCAACATGATGAACTGGAAACAGGCAGACAATATCTGCTCAAGTTCTGTACCAGTTGCCAGGAAGGGCAAAGCTGAGTGTGCTCCATGACCCTATCACATGTATTGAGGATACATTCCATATGTAGCCACACACATGTTTGTATATGACACATATGTATACACATGCATACATGTGTGTACCCACTGCAGATGTATATATACACACACATACACCTACATACACTATTGTCTCCCCCATCAAATGTAGCCTTCTTGAGAGCAGAGACTGGCTCACTTCGGTCTCTGGCTCTACGGCTTTGCAGTGGTGCTCCGTTGGCTGATTGATTTTCTCAGTCTAGAGAGAAACAAATATACCTCTTAGTTCTTCCAATCTCTGTCATGCTACAGCAGTCAGCCCCAGGGACCATAAAAATTGTCCTGAAGCTCTGGTCGGCCAGGAAGAAGCCCCAGCAGTCTGGAGGGGGTGGGGCCCCATGACTGGGGATTGTTATGGAAGCCCCCCTGGCCTATTCTGCATGCACTTAGGTTTTGCTGCTTTTCTTAGACTTTCAAAGCATGGGCTCCTTTGGGATTTTTCCTTATATGTGCCGATGAACTTGACATTATAAACCACAAGTCATATAAACTACAGTGGATGGCACTCTGCACATGGAACACCTGCTTGCTACTGAGTAAGAGCCCAGCTCAGCTTTCAAGTTTAGTTTGGGTTTGTAAATTGTAGATGGCAATTACACGGTCATTTTGTAGGTTGGACTGAAATAACCTCTTCTGACTTACTGTAGGTAAGGATGACTCTGGCTCTTGGATCCTGCCTCTGCTCAATACATCCATCCTCATCCCATCTGGATTTAGTGGCTTCCCCTCGAGGAATGCTATTTCTCAGCAGTCTGTTGGGTGTTCAAACTCAACTGCCATTTTCCAACTATGTGACCTTTGTCTCTGAACTTTAGTTTCTTCATCTGTAAAATGGGGAGAATATGTGTACTACCCACCTTGCGTGCTTGTTGTGAGACTTTATATGTCAACTATTTTTATTAGCAAGAATACTGGATGGATGTATACTATTTTTTATTTGTATTTATCTGGTTTTTGATTTATTTATTATAATCTAAATAAAAATAAATTTATTAAAATAAAAAATATGTTTATCAGTGAGAATACCATGGAGCAGTACAATCAGTTAGGTTCATAGGCACCCTCCACCCCCACTGTACATGGAGGTGGGTGAGGATGGGAAGGAAGAAGGTGAGAAAGTTGCTGATTACTGATTACCTGGCAATGGATTCTCAGAACTGTTATTGGATGGGAGCCCAAAGTACTTAATTAATAATATTTTTATTCTACATTATTATCACGCCCATCATGTGAGGTGGGTACTATAGATATTGTTATCCCTTTGAAGATAAAGAAGCAGATGCTCCAAGATGGCTTGCCTGGCATATTGGCCAGCTAGTTGCAGAGGAAGAATTGGCATCAATGAATCACCAAACACTTATTAAACACTTACTGTGTGCTGGGCATTGAGTTAAGCTCTTAAGATACAAAGAAAAGCACAGCCAGTCTATACCCTCAAGGAAATTATATATTCTAGTGAGGGGGACAATATGTAAGTAATAAGGGAAACAAGGATCATTTCAGGGTGGATGAAAAGTAACTTTAGGGGTAACATTAGCAGCTGGAGAGACAAGACCAGGTCTCTTGTAAATGGTGGTGGTGACTGAGGTAAGTCTGAAAGGCAGCCAGGGATTCTCAGAGGCAGAGGTGTGGAGGAGGGAATTACTAGGGAGGCAGATTTCTCCTTATTCCAGGTCTAGTTGTCGTTTGCCTTTTGTCCTCAAAGATGACTGTGACATCAGGAAGGTGATACCATGACTTTCAAATGAATTGGATGTAAGTGGGGGGTGGGGGCTGTGCAAGGTCACCAGGTTGGCTTTCGCTTCTGGAGCCATCTGGATTCAGTGACCAGACGTCAGTTAGGATGTCTAGAGATGGACTCCACTAGGTCTGGTGCTTTCCCCACTGAACCATGCTGCCTTTCACATGCTGGAACTTCGTATAGATTATACAGTTAGCTGGTTGTGTACATGTTGTCCCTACCCGGTGAAATGTAAGCTCCCTGAGGGCAGAGGTGTTTCATTTTTATCCTTATGTTCCTAGTAAATTGAACTGAATTAAGCACTGTTGCCAATGTGTCCTCCCTCAGTAGATTACCCATTTCTCTTATCTGTTGTGTTCTATAGTAGATGGCAAACTCGTTGTGGGCAGGGGCTGTTTTTTTATATCTCCAGTTCCTGGCATAAATCTTACTAGTGTTTAAGGAATATTTGTTGAATTAAACTGAATCAGCATTTAGGCATTTAGGGTATTTCTTGATTCATTCCCAGTTAACTGTTAGATTAAGGATAGAAACATATCTGTATATACAAGAGACCGACTTGAAACAATGTATATGATTAGATAGATAAGGTACAGAGGGCAGTCATTCCTGCCACAAGCAGGAGGATGTTTTATCATCTTTTCAAAAATTAAAAATAATAGTCTTTTGAATTGAGAACTCAGGTTTGGAGTGATCTTAGAGATCCTCTATCCATTCCACCCTCATTTTGCAATAAAGGAACTGAGGCAGAAAGGTGTAAAGGGCTTGCCTGAGTTCCCACAACTCCAAAGTATTGCAGAAGTGCAATTCAGTCTCAAGTATTCCTCCCAGCACATAGTGCCGCTTCTCAAATGTTTGTTGAATTGCTTTAATGTCTTATAAATTCCTGCTAGCTTGGTGTGACAACAAGATGTAATATTTTGTAATTAATTCTCATATACATAGGAAATTCTCTTCCTGATTAGTTAAAATATATACATATTATTTGTTTGATTCACTAGGAACCTAAGACATTTACTGAAGAAATAAATAACACAATTGCTTATACGATATCTGAGTCAATGACAATCTGAATCCATTTAAGCAAATGAGGTAGTAGATGGAGGTTGACTCCCTTAACCAAATTACTGTGATTTTATTAAGTCTCCATTTGAAATACGAAGTCTTTACTCTGTCTGTTCAGAAGGTAAATGAGGCCCTGACATCTGATGTCGACAGCCTGTAAATAATTAGCCTCTGAAATGAGTGCTTAGGGTAGAACCATTTGTTTGGCTAAAATGGAAGTAAGCGAGAGGCCAAATGGACCATGGAAAGGGTGGCAAACCCTCTCTAGTGCCTAAGAGAAAATGTAGCCTTAGCCAGGGCTGCTGACAAGGGGGAGAGTTTTTAATGAGGCAACAAAACTTCCTCTCAAAGAAGGTTGTTCCCTGGGTAGAAATAAAATGAGAGAGGATAAGAAACTGACCAGCCCGAATGAGTCAATATCACTCAATCAATGATTGAGCTTAATGGGCACTAGAGGGGAGGCAATTTGGAGGACTTGGAGTCAACAGACTTTGACTCTTGGACTGACTGTGAATTGTTGTGTTACCTTCACAGACTTCACCTGGGGCTTTCTCATCACAGTGCGTACGTGTGTGTGTGCGTGCGTGCGTGTGTGCGTGATATTTTTTACGCCTGACTCAGAGTGCCAGAGTGCTTGTATAAGGAAATACCTGCATCAAATTTATGACTAAGAGCCATTCCCCAACAGATAAATTGTTAAAGCATATGAACAGGCAGTTTTCAAAGGAAGAAATCTATGCTATCAATAACAACATAAAAAATGCCCCAAGTCACTGACTAGTAAAATGTAAATTAAAAAAACACTGAGATTATACCTTATGCCCATTAGGTGGGCAAAAGTGATTAAAGAAGAAAATTTAAGTTCTTGAAATGGAATTGGGGAAACAAGTACACTATTATTGATGGAGTCACAAATTTGTCTAGCCATTCTATCAAACAACTTGAACTATGCCCCTCAAAGGTGTTAAACTTTACATACCTGTCAACCCAACTGTACTACTTCTATGCCGATACCCCAAAGGTATCAAAGAAAGAAGAAAAGAACTCATATTTACAAAAATATTTATAGTAGCTCTTTTCAAAGTAGCCCCAAACTGGACATAAAGGGGGTGCCCACCTACTGGGGAATAGAAAAAAACAGTGGTGGTACATCTATATCATGGAATATTATTGTATAATAGGAAATGATGAAATGGGCTGGATCTAGAGAAAGTTGGCAAGGCTTGTATTAAAGTATTGCAGAGGGAAGTAAGGAGAACAAGTCACACGATGTTAACAACATTATAGCAAAAAACAATTTTGAAAGACTAGGAATTTGATTAATGCGATGATAAACCGCAAGTCTAGAAGACTGAAGATGAATTACACCACCTACCTCCTGCCAGAGTGGGAATGGTCTGAAAATCCAGAATGAGATGAAAATCTGGACTGGGCCAATGTGGAGAGTTGACTGGACTTAACTTGTTTTCTTAATTGTTCTATTGAGGGGGTAGTTGAAAGGAGAGGTAATCAATGCTTGTAAATAGTAAACAAACTTTTAAGAATTGGAAGAGAGTATTTGGTAAAGTGTAACTTGTTTAGTTATTTTCAGTTGTGTCTGGTTCTTCATGAACCCATCTGGGATTTTCTTGGCAAAGATACTGGAATGGTTTGTCGTTTCTTTCTCCAGCTCATTTTATAGATGAGGAAACTGAGGCAAACAGGGTTAAGTGACTTGCTCAGGGAAACCCAGCTAGTAAATGTCTCAGGTTAGATTTGAACTTAGAAAGATCTTTCTGGCCCAGCACTCTATCCAAAGCTTCCTATGCTGAAGTGTAAAGTTCAGGATAAATATAGTTTAGAGCTAGTGCAGGTGGTAGTACAGTGGATAGAACCCTGGATTTAGGGTCGGGAAGATCCAAGTTTAAATCCTACTATAGAAATTTACTAGTTAGTGACCTAAGGTAAGTCACTTAACATTTCTGCCTTAGTTTCACCACCTGTAAAATGACCAAATGGAATAATAGATGTAAAGCACATTGTGATCTTCAAAGTGCTGTATGAGTGTAGCTGTTGTTTGATGATTGTACTTACCCAGAGGTAGTATTTCCTGTCCATTTTTGTACAGTCGACTTCAAGGTGGACCATGGCAAACTGGAGCCTTTGCCAATCTGGAAAATGCTTCTTTCCCAACAGAGAACAAAAATAAAACTCATTTTAGAAAAGTAAAGGTACGTGTTGCTGTGGCCGAAGACCTCCTCCTGTGGACATCCTGTTGATGGTGAACCTATTTGTGCTGAGCTCTCTGGCAATCAGACACAGTCTGGTGCTGGGACAGTCCTTAAAGCCTTTCCAGAAAGGTAGAAACTGAATCATAGAAAAGTGAGAATTAGAAAGCAACTCATTGGCCGACTAGTCCAACCAGTAATCAAGAGGAGTCACCTTTATTAACATATCTGAATGCTTGTTGTGAGTGGGAACCCACCTAATCCCAATGCAGCCCATTTCCCTTTGGACTCTAAGGGTTAGAAAGGCTTTACTGTCAGCAAGCCAGCCTCTGTCTCTTGCCCACTTCCACCCACTGCTTCTCAGGTTGCTTACTGGGGCCAGACACAACACACCTAATCCTCCTTCTATATGACAGTCCTTCAAATACAATCCACCTTGACTTCCCTGACCAAACTGAAGCTCCCAAGACATACACCATAAGAACTCAGGCTTATCTCTGCACCATATGAATAATCAGAATAAACATTTGTAGGGGCTGAGCCCCTATTGTGAAGAACGTATGGGAGGACAAGTACAGACATGCATGGATGGATTGCAATCTGTCTCAGAGAAGGGACTACTGGCATCAATGATATTGTGTATCCACAGGAGTTAAGGTTCAAAGCATTAAGGAGATGTAAATAACAAACTCTATACACTCAACTCAATAATGGGGTAAAAGATTTTTTTTGCTTCATTTTGATTGCCCAGTATGTTTATTTTTTTCTGTCCTCCAAAGTGAGTTTGTGAAGTTGTAAATATATCCTCATTGTAAGAGTTTACATCCAAATGCCCTGCTGACATAAATGGGGATTATGAGCCCGACTGAATATGGAGAAGCTCATTGAAAGCTACTGAAGGTGATGCCTGTGTTGGCTGTGGCAAATCACTAGACAAAGGAAAATGCAAAGGACTATCTTCAGTCCTTTTCTGATTCTGTAGTAATGGAGGGAGAGAAAAGATCAGAGTATGCTGATAAACAAACAGTTCTTAGATGGGGCATACGTTTTAATTTGACTGTTGCTGAAAAGGCAATAAAATCCTTGACCAATGAGCTAGTATACTGCTAGACTGCTAGCTTATTAATTCTGACATCACTACCAATTAGAAGACATAAGGAAGTTGCCACTCAATGGAAGGATGATTTGGAAGACTTCTTGAAGAGGCAAAAAGATAGGAATGGGGTAGCGCTGAATTTCTTGTGTGTCTGAAAGCAGCAAGAATAGATAAATGACATTATTATTGAGGCAATAGAGGAATCATGCCCAAGGTACAAAAACCTGGAGCATCTTGTTCACATCTAGGCACTATTTTTTAGGAAGGACACTGATAAGCTAAAGGGTATTCAAAGTAGGGCAACCGGGATGTTGGAATATATGCTGCGTAAGAATCAGCTGAAAGACCTAGGGATGTTAAAATCATTTAAGTAGAGACTCAGGGAGTGGGAGTATGTTGGCTGTTTTCAAGTATTTGCTGTGCTATTACGTAAGTGAAAGTTTAAACTTGCTCTTCCGGTCCAGAGGGAAGAAGAGGAGGAGAAACTATAAACCGAGGAACAACAGGCAGAAGCTACAAGACGAAAAACTTAAGTTTGATATTGGGGGTGGGTGGGAAGTGGAGATCACCTTTATAAAGTTGTGCAAAAATGGAATTGTCTGTCTCTGCAGTTGTTTCTTCCTTACCGTAAGACTTCAAGCAAAGGCTGACCACATGTAAGATGTGTTGAGTTGAATAAATGAGAGAAGTCAAAGAGATAAATAGAATCTTAGATAAACTAGATATGATAGCCATCAAGAGAGAACTGGATAGGAATAAAAAGAAATATACCTGATTCTCAGGTACATGACACCTTTACAAAAACTGACCATATATTAGGGGCATAAAAACTTTGTAGCTAAATGCAGAAAAACAAAATATTAAATGCCTCATTTTTCAGATCATAATATAATGAAATTTATAGGTAATAAAGGGCCAAGGAAATAAGGTTTAAAATTAATTAGAAATGTGATTAAAATTAATTAATTAGAAACTAAACAACTGAATCTTAGAAAATGAGTGGGCTAAAGAACAAGCCATAGAAACAATAAATACTTTTATTAATGAGACAACATGCCGCATATGGGATGCAGCAAAAGCAATAATTAGAGGAAAATGTATATCTCTAAATGCTTTCATCAATTGAATAAGAAGTAGACCAATGACTTGGGTATATAATTTGAAAAGGTAGAAAAGGAACACATTAAAAATCCCCAGCTAAACACCAAATTGGAAAATCACGATGAGAATAATAAAATTGAATGTAAGAAAACAATTGAATTAACAAACAAAAGTAGGAGTTGGTTTTATGAAAAAATCATTAAAATAGATAAATTATTTCTTAAATATGTTTAAAAAAGAGAAAATTAATCACTAGTATCAAAAATGAAAAGGGTGAATATATACCACTGATGAAAATGAAATCAGAGCAATTATTAAGAATTATTTTGCCCAATTATATGTTAATAAATTTAACAGCTTAAGTGAAATGGAAGAATACTTAAAAAATAAAGGACCTAAATTAACAGAAGAGGAAATATCTAAATATTCCTATTTTATTTTATATAGTATTTTATTTTTCCCCAGTTATGTCAAGAAAATTTTTAGCATTTATTTTTACAAGATTTTGAGTTCCAAATATTTTTTTTCCTCTCCCTTCCCTCCCCCTTCTGAAAAGGTGTAGCTTATATATGTATTATCATCTAAAAAAATTTCCACATTAGTCACAGTTGTGAAAGAAGAAACAGAATTAAAAAAGACATGAGAAAGAATAAAGTGAAAAAAAACCCACTCTGATCTGCATTCAGGATCCTTCAGTTCTTTATCTGGATATGGATAGCATTTTCCCTCATGACTCTTTTATACTTAGATCACTGTGTTACTGAAAAGAGCTGAGTCATTCATAGTTGATCATCACACAGTGTTACTGATGCTATATACAATATTTTTCTGATTCTGGTCATTTCACTTTGCATCAGTTCATTCAA
Source organism: Bettongia penicillata ogilbyi (assembly GCA_023548195.1). Classification (NCBI taxonomy): domain Eukaryota; kingdom Metazoa; phylum Chordata; class Mammalia; order Diprotodontia; family Potoroidae; genus Bettongia; species Bettongia penicillata. Next base: position 11,786,420 of record JAJHZJ010000132.1, on the reverse strand, counting down.
GTCTTTCCAGGATTTTATGAAATCTGCCTGTTCATTTCTTATTGCACAATAGTATTCCATTACATTCATATACCACTTTGTTCAATCATTCCCCAATTGATGGGTATCCCTTCAGTTTCCAATATTTTGTCAGGATGAAATGGGCTACTATAAGTATTTTTGCCCATGTAGGTCCTTTCCTCTTTTTTTATAATCTCTTTGGTATATAGACCTAGTAGGGGTATTGCTGGATCAAGAGGTATGTGCAGTTTTGTTGCCCTTTGCGCAGAGTTTCAAATTACTCTCCAAAATAGTTGGGTCAGTTCACAACTTCACCAGCGGTACATCAGTGTCCCAATTTTCCCACATCCTCACCAACATTTGTCACTTTCCCTTTTTGTCATATTAGCCATTCTGATAGGTGTGAGGTAGTACTTCAGAGTTGTTTTAGTTTGGATTTTGTCTAATCAAAAGTGATTTAGAGAACGTCTTCATATGCCTATAGATAGCTTTGATTTCTTAGTCTGAAAACTACCTGTTCATATCCTTTAATCATTTATCAGTTGGGGAATGGCTAAATAGACCTGTTTTAGAAAAAGAAAGACATTGAACAGTCCATAAATGAGCTTCCTAAGAAAAGAAAAAGCATTAAGATCAGATGAATTTACAGTTAAATCCTAGCAAATATTTAAAGATCAACTAATTCCAATATTAAACAAATGATTTGGAATAACAGGCAAAGGAGTCCTACCAAACTGTGTTTATGAAACAGATATGGTGCTGATACCTAAACCAGGAAAAGCGAAAACAGAGAGAAAATTATAGATCAATTTCATTAAGGAAAATGGATGCAAAAATCCTAAATAAAATACTAGCTAGAAGACTATAACAATTTATCACAAAGATTATATACCTTGTGACCAAGTGGAATCTATACTAAAATGCAGAGATGTTTTAACATAAGGAAAACTATTAACATAATTAATTATATCTGTAGCACAAGCAACAAAAATCATATGGTTATAACAATAAATATAGAAAAAGCTTTTGACAAAAAAAAAGATTTTGACAAATCCCTTCCTCTCTTCCTCCATCTCTCCCTTCCTCTACTCTCCTTTCGTCTCCCTTTCCCTCTCCTCTTCTCTTATCTGTCTCCTCCTGTCTCCCTTTCTCTCTCTATACAAGCCCTAGAACAGAAGACCAAAGTGTGTGGGCAAAGTTCGGAGATCCACTGGAGAAGCTAGAAAGGACATACCTCTTGGGGTATATCTATTCAAACAAATGATTCTTGCTCCAATGCTCCATGAGTGTAAGTGCTACCCAAGTCTCTGTCCCAGGGCAAAGGCTTCCTCATCCAGCCTAGTTCTATCTTTAGGAGGGAGAAATCATCCCTTTGGGAGCCTTGAAGTCTGCTTGAATAGTTTCTGACTGGACAGAGTTAATTCCACCCTCATTTCTGGACATTTCCTCCAAGCTGACCCTAAGGAAACTTAAAATAGAAGCATTATTTAAACATTTTCAAAACCATCTGCTGATTTTTTTCCCAGTAGAATGCTGGCAATTTTGGAAGGTCCTGTGGCTGGAGATGACATCACTGGAGGGAAAGGTGGTAGGAGGGGGTGATGAGGCATGTGGAAGGCCTTTCACAGAGGCCTGGATATTTCATAGGCTTAGGAAATACCACCATTAGATTCTCCAGAAAGCAATTTCAATATAATAGCAGCAACTTACAACACTGCCTCTATGACCCACATCCAGTGTTTCGAGTATCTTACATCATTTATGGATGGAGTCTGCATGGCCTACAAGACATGTGCTAGGTTTGGTAGCAGGATGGCCAAAAATTCCCTAGGACTGATCTAGGCTGCTGGGTGTCACAGTGCAGAGAGCACTGAATTTGGCTTTGGGAAGACCTGAATTCAAATCCAGTCTCAGATGCTGCGTGACCCTGAGCAAGTCACTTAAATTCTGCCTGTCTCAGTTTCCCCATCTGTAAAATGGGAGTAAAAATATCACCTACTCCCAGGGTTGTTGCAAGGATGAAATGAGATATTATTTAGAACACATTTTGCATACCTTAAAGTATTATGCAAATGCTGGCAATTGTCATGACTGTTGTTATCTCAGGGATCATACCCTGTGGTTTTCAGGTGTCCTGTGAACATGAATGAGAAAAAAATTTTATTTTCATTAATTTCTGACAGAAATTAATCATTTACTTTAATTATGAGTGTAGGCAATAAACTGTTATTTTGAAAAGGGATTCATAGACTTCACCAGTCTGCCAAAGGGGTCCACGACAAAAAATGATGATGAGTTCCCCAGATTGAGGTTGTGACAGTTTTTATGCTGGGAGTTTTCAACATGGATGCAATCATAAACCCTCCAAGTATCTGTAGAACTAAGATTATAATATTCTAGGTTTAGAGGTGGCAAGGACTTCAGAAGCCATTGGGTCTAGCTTCCTCATTTCTTTTCAATTGAGGAAACAGGCCCAGAGAAGCAAAGGGTCTTACCCAAAGTAACACAGTAAGCATTAGTTACTTAAAACCCAGGTCCTCTGACTCCTTTACTTTTTACTGTTTACAGGACTATTTACTCCGTCCAATATGAGGCATAGATTCTACTGCCCTCACTCTGAATATGGACTTTCTGACTTTCCGGTCCAGAGCTTTTCCTATGGAAAAGGCTTTTCAGTGAAATGGATGCATCCTCAGCTGGCTGTTCTATATAGACTTGGGAGTGACTCTGGGGAAATCTCCATCTCCCCAGTTTCCTTGAGCATTTTCCCACCTGCCCGAGAACTCGTTGTCCATATTGTAAATCTGCTTGCTCAGGACACATTCACAAAGCTCTTGTGGGTCTATGTGCTTTGCAATCTGGATGCCTCATGCCCTGCATTTGTAAGCATAATTGCTGAAAAGGGAGGGGCCCATTAAAAAGTAATAGGAAGCAGCCTGACAGTTCTGTTTCTAGGAACATTAGTGTCATGGTGATGGATTAGTCAAATCTCTAAACCGGAAAGGCGGGTTTCTGAAAAATATTTTGCATAAGCATAAATATATTCACAAATGTTATTTTTTTGAGTCTCTAATATGCATATTTCATCAGGCCTATTGTCCTTATCAGAGAGTTCCATCAGATGACTATGGAAGAGCTAGAAGTGCCCTGGGTGTTTCTTTGTGTTCCATAACCCTGGATACTATTGGGATATAAGATGCCACAACATTTATGGAAGGGAGACATGGAGCGCTAAGCTCCATACAGTGAGCAAAAGGACAAATGGCTGTTGATGGAATTTCCTGTTGGCTAGGGAACAGATCTTATGTACACACATGTTTTGGTCACATGTGTTCCTTACATATTTGTGACTGAATAGGTACACCCTGTTCACATGTTTCCCTACATGTGGCCTCTAGTGTGTTCCTTATGTACATCCCCTCTTCCCATTGATGACATCTTTTTGTGGGAGATCATGATCTGTGTTTGTGGGGGAAATGTTTATTACTACTTTTCCTACCATGCTATTGCATTAAATGCCTTACCTTTGAATGGTCTTTTGCCTAACTAGTAAAGGTAAAGACATTGGTGGGGACTCATGAGCTGTGGTTTTGAACAAAGATGCAGACTCATGGAGTACCTTGAAACAAGGGCTACTTTATCTGAAATACCACTGGGCAAATTGTGGGATATCTTCAGATACTAACTGAATATTCTAGGGAAAACTAGATATTGGGATACCTTCTGTTGATGAGGCTGTGTTGTCCTGCCTTTCAAAACCTTTGTACTCAGTTTTCTTTTGCCACAGAATAAAGCTCTGGTTCCTGAGCAGTTATTTACTGACAATTGAAATGTCTCCATCCAGCAAAATTAAAACTTTTCTTCCTTTACTTTGCTGCTGGTACATTCAGAGAAAGAGGTAATAGAACCTGGGAGGTCCTGCCCAATCATTTTCCCTTTCCACACTGGCATTCATGTCTCAAGCTTCCACCACTGTGTTACTCTTTACTGGCCTTCTTAAGTATTTTCGGATGAGCTTATGACATCTGTTATGCTCCCAATCCCTATCAAGCATGTTCTAAAAGGAAGGAGTAGTCCCAGATGGCTCTCGCAGGCAATAATTATTATGACAAAAATACTAACTTGCTTTATAGGATCATAGGTTTTAAAGCTGAAAGAGATATTAGAGGTCATTTTGTTTAAACCTCTCACTTTACAGGTGGGGAAACCAAGTTCTAGAAAGGTTAAGTATGTTGCCTGAGACCATAAAGGCAGGATGCTAATAACACTTTAGTAGCACTTTACAATTGTAAAACCCTGTGAAGTCGACATTTAGTTTGTTTTGAGCTTAAGAGCACTTATTTATGAGAGACAATTGGACTGACTGCTGAACAGCCTTCGCTGCCTAGAGGTGCCTGGGCATTGGGTCACCTCAGCCTCAAACACATAAGGTAGATGCACTGGTCACAGTCTGGGGGACCCTTTCACAGAAGTTGGCACAACAGCCCAGTGCTCTTGCTCTCTCTGCTTCTCTGTCTCTGTCTCTCACATACACGCATGCCAATAATGCAAAGCCCCTTTAGCCCTTGCTTTAGATCTTCTCTCTTCCCAATTGGAGTCACCCAGGAACCACCACAGTTAAATCAAGCAGTGAAGAAATCGCCAAACAGATCTAGTTTCAAGGTTTGCTCTGATGGGTACTAGCTGTATCATCTTGGTCAATTGATTAAACATCATTAAGCCTTGGGCCGAAATACAACAAAGTCCCTAATGCATAGAATCTGAGTGGCAAGAGACCTTAGAGGCCATTTAATTCAATGCTTACCTGAAAGAGAATCTGCTCTATGACATGTCTGATAAATGGTCATTCAGCTGTTGCTTGAAGACCTCCAGGGAGAAAACTCACTACAGCCCAATGAAGTCCATCCCATTCTGGGATAGCCCTAAAGGTTAGGAATTTCCCCCTCATATCCAAACTAGGTTGAATTTTCTGCAGCTTCCTTTGTAATGCTCTGCCTGTTGTTGCGGGGGTGAATGCCACTGCCCTCTCCAGTTGCAGTGGCCATACTTGTCTTCTTTCCACTTCTACTCTCCAGCTTCATTGCCTTTTGGAGATGCTGATGTAATAATAACAATTGGAAGAGGTAACATTAGTGGATATGCCATCAACATTACCAAAGCCTAATTATTAAGATTATCCATCGACATATATTAGAGAGCAGAGTCTTAAGGGAATAGGATATATTCTAGGAGATCCTGACTAGGTGGATAAGATTATATTGGATAACCCTGATTAGCCAGAGAATAAAATAATGGAACGCAGAGAAGTGCTGAAACAAAAGGTGGAAGGACTTTATGGAACTGGCCCCGGGTGTGTGTCTTATGGTGCCTTAGGTGCCCTTCTTTGTTGAGGGTTGCAATTCATCAATGACAATTTCACACAAGTTGACTTAAGCTCTTTCTGATGGTTGTATGTGAAGATTGATGACCTCTAGTTTTCCAGCTCCAGCTGTAGGACAAGCATGGGTTTTAGGTTTTATAGAATCTGTTTAATGGACCCAAACAGACAGAAGGTACATCAACATGTTCTAAAGCAAGGTGAGTGCAGAGTAGTGACAGCCATCCATATTTTCTATGATTATTATATCCAGAGAAATATACTAATGATTCTGTCTATTCTAACAGGTGTCTATTCAGTCCCTACCATCTGCCAGTGTGCAAGGTTATGTACCCATGAGACAAATACAGAAGAATGAGCCTGTCCTTCCCTCAAGGAACTTATATTCTATGGAGTATATACAACATGTACACATATAAGTGAAAGACAAGTTGGGTAATGAAAGACCTTGTATCTGAATGTCTATACAGAAACCTCCCAAATCTACATGCCCAGTCTTCAGAATTCTTCCAAGCTGAAATCCCACATTTCCAAATCCCTGCTGGATATCTCCCTCTGTGTATTTATCCTATAGGATATCCTATCTCAAAGGCAGGGTATCCGAAAGAAAACTCATTAACTTTCTCTCAGATCTGATCTCTTCTAAGCCCTCCCTGCTATCTTTGTTGAGAACATCATCATTCTGCCAATCATCAAGGTTCACAACCTTGGACTCATCTTTGACTTTTCACTCTCCTTAATCCAAGTATTGTTGATTCCACCTTAACAACATCTTTTTCACGCCCCTCCCTGCCCCTATCAGACCATTCATGGACACAACTCTAGGTCAGGCTTTCACCCCTGACCTCTGCACTGTTGCAATAACCTCCCACTAGTCTTTACTTTCTCCAATAGTTTCCTCAAAACTCCCAAATATATATTTCTAAAATAGTTCTGACCACACTACTCCTCACTCTTGTCTCTAGATTAAAATGGGAATTGCCATTATACAGTTAAAACCCTTTATAAACTAGCTCCAAGCTCTCTTTCTAAGCTGATTTTACATTGCTCCCTATGACACACTTTACGTACCAGACAAGATAGCTTGATTTTCTCATACTGAGGTCCTCCAAGCCTTTGTATTGTCTTGAATCCATTTCTTCTCATTTCTCTTCTTATTCCTTGCTTTACTTGAGGCTTGGCTCAAGTGACGCTTCTTCTGGGGGACCTTCCCTTGCCCTCCAGTTGGTGGCGCTCTTCTATGACCCCCGATTAGTTTGTTATTTTGTATTTATTTAACTGTTGCCTCTTTTCACATTCTAGTAGAATTTATGTGTCTTGAGACTGGGACTCTGGTTTTAATCTTAATGTCTCCGGTGCCTCGTACAGTGTCTGTCATACAGTAGGTACTTAGTTAACGCGTATTGAATTTAGCAGTATTGAGTAATGGAGCCAAAGAGGAGATCTGGGCAAAGTGCTTTCAGAACAGCTGTGGGCAGATCTGTGTATGATACACCAGAATGGAACTGATCAAAAAAAATTCCAAAGGTTTGAATTGTTTAATTAAAGAAAGCCAATTCATTTTCAGAAACTGGGGATTCTCTATTAGAGGCAATCCTGAAGTTATGACCACAAAGCAGTTGTAAAAGGAAATACCCAAATGGTTATGCCTAAAGGAGCTCTGTCTTTCAAAGAGATCATGCTTAGAGTCTCTATCCTTATTATACTGATGCCATCAGCTATATGGAAGTTAGTGAAGTTGAAGGCCAAGTTCAAGGACTTGAATTGAATCCCAACATTATGGTTTCCACCTCCCTCCCCCCACTTTCCACTTACCCTTGTCTTTTGAGACTGACAGATCCTTCAGAAAGAACAGTTCTCAAAATAAAATTCATTACTTTCCCCCTAAACCCTCCTCTTCCATGTGAACATGCACAAAACCTATGTGGATAACACACACACCTTACACAAATATTGTGCAGAATAGATACAAAGTCCCTGCCCTCTTTCGGTCCACTTTGAACTTTCCTATATTCTATTTGTGCATATGTTTAATTCCCTTTACTAGACTGTAACCTTCTTCAGGGCAGATGGACTGCATTGTATATTATATCACAATAGAGTTGTATGTCATATGATGACATATCATAACATATAATCATATATTATACTGTATCATATGTATTATAGAAATAATTTTACATCATAATATAAAGCCATTATGTCACAAAAGATAAGAAAAAAGTGAATCTGAAGAGAATATGACATGAAACCAAGCTAAACTAGCTAATTTATATATGAAAGAAGGAAAAAATGTGGGTATGAAATGAACAAACTTAACATGATTTTCTTTTTGAAAATATAGGCCCATCCACAACAGAAGTCCCTATTGGACTCCACTGCTCCAGGTGATATGTGAGGAAAGGGAAATTGTGCTTAAGAAGAGGAAATAAGGAATGGTAGATGGATTGGAATGAATAGAGCTAGAAGGAGTCTTTGTTGGAGTTGACACAATTTTAAAGGCATCAATAATAAAATAGCAGGAGATCAGAATAGATCAAGTTTGGAAAACTGTATGACACTCTTACTGATCCCAAGCATCTCCTTATCACAAAAGTCTATAATTTAAAAAATACATATTGTAAAGGTGATTCTATGTGGTCACATTGTGGAACACCATGATCTCAAATTGTATGTGAGCCAAGAGACAAAGGAAAGACTTGCAGGAAGCAGATTCACACCAGTGATGGCTTGGGTGTGAGAAATATCTTATAAAGTCCATCATCAAGGACAGGTACACTTAGAAAGGGAGCTGGGCTGCTCATTCCTCAAATGACCAGGTCACTCTACTACTTAATAAACTTCGGAGCCTCCTTATTGTCTCTAGCATAAAAGATGAACCCCTATGTTTAGCTTTCAAAGCCCTTCACAAACTTTCCATGACCTATTTTTCAGCTTCATTATATGCTACTCCTATGCCCACACTCTATGGGCCAAGCTGACTTTCTCTCTTTCTCACAAATTGAACTCATTTCACAACCTTGCCCTTTCTACCTTCCTTTGATATCGCTCCCTTTCCTGCATGCTTCTTCTTGATACAGTAAAAAACAAAAACAATGAAAATAAACCAAAAAATAAACAAAGGAAGGCCTTCAGTGTATTGATTGGATCCTATAGGAAAGATATATGAAAGAATACATGGAAAGATAGGAAAAAGATTTCCTGAGATGAAGAAGAGTGGCCAGCAGGGGTGCTGTTGAGCTCACCAAGCTCCCTAGACTCTGAAATGCTGAGCTGTCCCTGGTACCGGTATTTAGCGAGTGTTAACACTTATTTGTAGAAATGAAATAAATTCCCATTCTTGCCCTCAGACTTCTCTCATATCTTGCTTCTGATGGTGTTTTATGATAAGAGCAGTAGTTTTTGTTTTCCCCTCCCAATAATCCTGGTTAAGAAATGGAAATTGTTTTCTTTTTACTGGCTAAGCTGGGGTTTCTTAGGGGATTTTCATCTTTATCATTGAATTACAAATTGTTTACAATATAACCCTGATTTGAAAATATCAAAGAAAAGAAATCTCCTCTCTAGCCCTCACCTAAGAGATTAGCCTCGTTCGGCAGGTTGGGTTTGAAGGATACGTGGCTTCCTTTATCTGCAGGCTCTCATGATTACCTGAATTAGTATTTTTCTTATTTCATCTCTGAACATCCAGTATTCATCATTTAGAAAGAAACTTTTCCTGATTAAAGCATATAAAAATCATCTCCTTCCCAGCAACATTTTCCCCGTCACATTTAATATTTATCTCATTTTTCTTGGTTCAATTTTAGAGAATTTGTAATGCTGTGGAATTAAGGCATACAATATCGCAGTTGCCTGCAGGAGTTAAAAAGAGTTAACCAGCTGGGAGAAGAGTTCATTTCTGAGCTTGATACTCAGAAATAAAAAGGCTGGATCTCCTTCAGTGATGGAAAGTTGTAAGATAAATGAATCCTGTAAGAAATGAGGCTAGCCAGGGAGTCACAGCAGACCACTTATATTTGATCTCGGTAGCTATAAACATCTTGAGTTTGAAATGGTCTTACCCATGTCCTCTGAACTGAACGAGGCCTCTGGTATGAGTTGGAAGGTATCTTTTACATTTTTAACTCCTTGTGGGGATGCTAAGGTAGGCTTTAGGCTAAGCACCATTACACTAGCATTCCTTGGGACCTTAAGAGAAATTATCATGTCTGTTTTGGGGAGAAGGAACTTGGACAACAAACTCAGCTTTGTCACTAAAATGAAGACTCTGATAGTAAATGGATAAAATGAGGAGGGGAAGCTGAATCTGCCCCCTTCTGTGAGTAGGAGGCTTTCCTCATTCTGAACTGAGAAAAGAAATTGGGGAAAGATGATCCACAAATTGGATAATCTTCCAACAAATAGCCAAGAGTTGATTATATTCATATTTTAAATCTGGTTATAAACTTTGTCACAAAATGAGGAGAAAAACATTCCTTCAATGATTTCTCTCTGGTTTTAGATAATTTATTAGTCTATAATTAGTTTTGAATAAGTCTTGTTAGTTATGGACAGTGGTCCCTAAAAAGAGTACTAAAACTCTAAAAAGATTTTTTCTTAAAAAAAAAAACAAACCAGCAAATCTTCCACAGTGTAATCCTCTCTAGCCTGTTCTTAACTCTCCCTATTTTCTCTGTCATGTGGTAGAAGTCTCTTTACTCTGGAAGTTCATATTACCCCTGCACCTCACACACTGGATGTACCTTCAGCCCCTTAGACCTCTCCCTTGGATTGCCTGGCTCCTCCCAGGACCTCCATTTTATGGAGGAAGCCTAAGTCAGCCCTGTCTTTATTCCTTTTTCCACTTCCTATCCTATTCCCCTGGATATTCTCTCCTGTACCCCAATATTAGCCACCTTCGCTTCTGCCTTTCCCACCCCTTATGTTTCAGCTTCCTTTTGTGCATTGTCTTCCCCCTGGAAAGGAAATTTTCTGAGAGCAAGGCCTGGCTTTCTTTCCACTTGTAGTTGCACTCCCAGCACTTAGCACAGGGCTTGGCACACAGAAAGTGTTTCATAAATATTTGTCGTTCATGACGAATATGAACCAAGATTTTGCAAGACTGAACATGTATAAACTTTATCAAAGTGCTTGCCTTTTCAAAGAGGGGGGAGGGAAGGAAAGGATTTGGAACTCAAAATTTAAAGAAATGAAAGTTAACCATTATTTTTACATGTAATTGAAAACAATATTTATAAAAATAAATATTTATCATTGTTTTTGGTGCTCCAGACTGGACTTAGGGTAAGGAAGACCCGGGTTCAAATCCTGTTTCCAGCAGATACTGGTTTTATGACCCAGGGCAATTCACAAGAGACAGCCTTGTGTGGTGTATGAAGCACTGGGCTCAGAACCACGAAGACCTGGTTTCAAATGTTACCCCCAACAAGATCAAATGAGATAATTCAAGCAAGCGCATAGGAAACCTCACATTGTAGAAAGGACAATTCAATTCAATAAACATTTATTAAGCCCCTACTATGTGCTGGACACTGTGCTTAGTGCTGGGGATAAAGATAACAAAAAAAGAGACAGTCCCTGCTTTTGAGGAACTTACTACCTAATGGGTCAGACAAACATGCAGAACGGGTGGGAATTTAGGGGAGGCTCACTGAGCATGCCTAGTGCCAGGGTATCCTGCTCCATGACTTCTAAACCAAGAAGAGCAGCAGATAGAAAGTGGAGAGCTGACTGGAAATCATTTATAAAGAAAATCTTTGGGAGGAGATTAGTGTTCCAAGCAGAGGGAGGGAAGAAGAGGCTGAAGGAGCTGACAAAGTGTTGAATATTATAAACTGACTTAAATACCATAATGATGAGATCTCAGCTGACCAGTGATTATTGTCAGTGGTCCTTAAGATTGTGTGCCAGTGTTTATCGTGCCTGAAAGGGTCTGGCCAGGAAGAAAACCATTTTTAAAATATTTCAGTATGTCAGAGAGAAACAAATTTGGGGGAGGAATTTTCTTATTTAAAAAGTCTCTTTTGCATAGGCAGAAAATATTCCCTAAAACATTCAATATTTTGCATTCTCCTCTTGTTCTAAAGTAGCTACTTAGAAACTACTTGTACATATCTATACATTTTTGTATATGTGCATCAACACATAAAACAGTTTTTCTCTAGATATAAATTATATAGGGAGAGATTAACTTTTTCAAATATCTTTGCTAATGCTTTTTGTCTCCTTCAATCATTTAATTCTTCCCTCCAAAATGCTTTCTCATGGCAAAGTGACTAATAGAGAAACTCTTCCTTCTCCATGATTGTCACAGGAAAACTTATTTCCTTTACCTTGATAGAGATGGACAATGGAGGCATCCTTGAACTCCTGGGGGATAACCTTCTCTTGCCATATAACCTGGAAAATTTCAGTCAGCCTTTGTATGAACAACTGACCCCCCACCTTGTAAATCTCAGTTGGAATAGGATCAGCACTAGGTGCTTTGCAACAGGAGAGGAGCCTAATGGAAACTTCTTCTTAGTTGGAATTTTATCTAAAGAGAAATTGACTTCAACCTGAGGTAAATGGTTAATGGCTTCAGCATTGATCAATGATGGTCTGTGGAGAACACTATGGGAGTGTTCAGCCAATCTCTCTAGGATCATGTCCTGATCCTGTGCTGATATGCCCCTAATAAAGAACAGCCTGGAACTGGCTGCAAAATGACAAAAGAACAGGGATGAAGTCCATAAAGTTATGCCTGGATAGGAAAGAGTTTTGGATCAAGTTTCCTGCAGTTCGTTGACAATTCATTCATTCTTTCTATACAATGAGTTTATTCCTTCTTAATCCTTAGTATGACTGATGAAGAAAATTAGGCTTCTTGGTCAACATTTCAGTTTCTGTAATGTGACCATAGTCATTTTAAGTGTAGTCTAAATAACCGTGGACATCTATTACACAACATAAATTAATTTCTTTCAATAAATTGCATAGGTTATGACTGAAGGCAAACTTGGGTTACTGTCTACAGCACATTAAAAAACACATGTCTCTTGTAGCTTTGGAAGGGTTGACCAAAGATGAAATGTGCTGAACTGGGAAGAAGGCGGTTCCTCCCTTCTTGGAGCTTTTCCATCAAAGGCTAGGGAATTTTTGACCTTATATAGATTAGGCTGCATGGCTACTTAGTTTCTTCCAACTCAGAAATTGTGCTTCTGTGATTTTTCTATGCATATGATTTGTGGTAATAGCCTTGGTCTTCTGAAATATAGGCAATCCAAAAATGAAGTTCTTTTGCAGCAATTTTTTTTTTCCATTTAGTCAATTGTATTTTTAAAGAAATTGTTCAATTTGACTTTTAAAATCCTTCTTGAGCTATTCCAAGAAGACTTTTTGGCCTTGAAACCATTCTGTATTCCCATATGAAGTTCAAATGTGGGTATATTGATAATGCTGTCCTCTTCTGAATTTGTGTTTTGATCTCCCCTGTCCCCATAGCAATAATTTATGGTCTTTGTTTTTCTATGTTGCTTTTTGCTCATGGTGTTTGCCTTTTCCCTGGCTTTTAAAGTTGATCTGTGCTTCTGGGACCCAGGGAGTTCTGTCCCACACTTCTTGTGCTGGGAGCTAGGGGTCTGGTTACTGGCTTTATGTGCTGGGGCCTCAGGTGCTGATGGGTGGAGGTTGTAAAGGCTGTAGCTTACCTGGTGATGAGCTGGAGCTGGTGATGGTGACTGGTGTGTGCAGAGGCCAGGTGAGTTTTTCCTCCATTTCCCAAAGGCTATACTGAATGAAGCTTGTGGGGGTGAAGTATGAGGATGTGGGTGGTCTGGCTGCTGGAGGCCACCTCCTCACCTGGGGCTGCGTTAGAGAACAAGTAGACTCAGTTGCTGGAGGACAATTGCCCACCAGTGAAAATGAAGGTTCTCTGTGCTGTCTTCTGCTGTTTCCCCTGGCTGTGCCAAGGTACTCAAGGGATTCTGGTGTTGACACTTGCCTACTTCACCATCCTGGTGCTCAAACTCTCCCACTGGTCCACTGAGGTGGAGCTTGGGGACCTTTCCCATGAATCCCCATAGCCTCACGAGCTAAAATACTGGTGCGCTCCATCTTTCTGCTAGTTCCACTCTTCCGGAATTATTCTTAGAGTGGCATTTTCTGGGTTTTTCAAGGTATGGTGAGAGCAGCTTATTGCTTACTCTGCCATCTTGGCTCCTGAAAGTCTCTGCAGTAACTCTTGTATCTATCCCTGCTTTTTTTTTCTATTCCCACTGCCACCACCTTGATACCACAACTATTTTCTTCCCAATTTCGTAACTGGGCACCCTTTGTCTAACCTTACCTTGATCTGATCTATTGAACACACCAATTACATTATGACAACCCTTCTTGAGACCCTCCAGTGGTTCCCCATTCAGGTTCAAATCTATCATCTCTGTCTTATGAGCACAGCTCCAGGCCACAACTCAAGCTCTTCCACTTCCTTTGATCTCTCCTTTATATTTACTTGTCTGGGTACAATTATATTTCCTTCAGTGTAATGGAAGAGCCTTGAAGGAAGGGGTTGTCTCATTTTTTGCCTCAACATCCCCAGTGCCTAGTGTACAATAGCTTAGACTCCCAGCCCCTTAAAAATGGATGTGTACATAACTAGGATGTCCTTCACAATTGCTTGCTGATTGATTGATTCCACAGTTTTCTCAATAAATGGACCTTCAGCTCATCAAGTTTTTAGTGACCTGGTCAGTTGTTTAGAATTCTATAGGATTCTTGACTGCTGTCCAGCTTCCCATGGCCAGTTGTTTAGTGTTGGATAAATCCAAACTCTTCCACCTGGCACTTGAAAATGGTTCTTTTACAATCTGACCACGCCCTCCCAAGCTTACTTTCAGTATAATATAAGCTCTCAAAGTCTCAAACTGTCCCTTTTTTCTTACCTCCAGTGCCACGTGTTGTGGAAAGCAAACTGACTATAGGTCAGTAAAAAGAATTTTAGTATATGCAACTGCAGGTCAAGACAGGGAGAAGCACCAGCTGGTGCGTAGAGAAGTGTGCCTCTTGGGGCAAGTGGGAGTCTTAATACAAGCCAGGTCCCTCATGCGATAGTGATAACAGGTCAGTTATTGCCCTTGGGGTCATCTTGCTTTTCAAGGGAAGGGACAGAGATTTCCTAATATCCATCTCCATCACTAGCCTCAGTGTCTGAGATAGGGAATACTCTGTTTTTGTTTGATTTTTCACAAGAACTGGGATAAAGGAAAGCACTTCATAGGAATTAGATTGGACTATCCATTTACATTAGAGTGGAAGCATATTTTAAATTGAATTACTCATATCAAGAAATGGAAAATACAACATCTCTTTTTTATTTCACACATGCATAAAGTGGGGAGGGGAGATGGAACCTCTTTGAGAGTATGATATGATAAGTTTGAGAATTCACCAGGATGCTGGTAAAATGAAAAGAGCCTAGGATTTGATGACAGAGAACGTTGGTTCAAATCCCAGTTGTGCCACTTAATTGCTACTCATGTGATGCCTAAACTTTCTGGCTCTCAGTTTCCTCACTTACAAAATGAGAGGGTCTTTAAGTTCCCTTCTAGCTCTATCATTGGACCTATGACCAGTTGGTAGTTGGAAATGTAATGGAAACTCTGGAGCTTGGGAGAGACATTGGGGCTAGAAATAATGATTTGAGAGTCATATGCATAGAACTTGACTGAAAACTGAAGTCAAGAATCTGGGTAAAAATCCTATTTCTGTCATTTACAGTTTGTGTGGCCTTGGACAAGTCATTGTCTGAGCCTCAGTTTTCTCATCTGTAGAATGAAGGGGTTCAGTTAGTTGATCTCTGAGACTCCCTATAGCTCCAAACGCTATAATTCTAAGAGGGTCAAGGATGAGATGGGGGCAAGGAAGAGAAGCTGGGAAGAGAAGTTGAGAAATGGCTAGAGAGGTAGGAGAACCAGAAAAGTTTAGGGACACAGAAGCCAAGGGAGAAGAAAGAGTGGTCACCAGGGTCCAGTGGTGCAGAAAAGTCTAAGGTAATAAGGACTCGAAAAAGACCATGATACTTAATTGTATAATGCTAGTAATAACACTCATTTTTTCTATTATTACCACTTTTATTTAAAGTGCTGAGTTCCCAATTCTATCCCTTCCCCTTCCCTGAGATGGTAGGCAATCTGATATAGTTTATATATGTGCAATTATGTAAAACATTTCCATATTAGTCATTTGTACAAGAAGACTCGAATAAGAGAAAAAAATGAAAGACAGCATGCTTCAATTTGTATTCAAACAATATCAGTTCTTTCTTTGGAGGTGGATAGTGTACTTCATCATTAGTCCTTTGGGGTTGTCTTGGATCATTGTATTAATGAAATTAGCTAAGTCATTCACAGTTCTTCATTGTACAATATTGCTGTTACTGTGTACGGTGTTCTCCGGGTTCTACTCACTTCATTTTACATCAGTTCATGTAAGTCTTCCCAGGTTTTTTTCCGAAATGATCCTACTTGTCATTTCTTATAGCACAATAATATTCCATTACAATCCTTTGATTTTTAATTCTTAGTCACCACAACAAGAGCTACTATAAATATTTTTATATAAATAGGTCCTTTTTCTTTTCTTTTTGTGATGTCTTTGAGATATAGACCTAGCAGTACTGGATCAAAGAGTATATACAGTTTTATAGCCCTTTGGGCATAGTTTCAAATTGTTCTACAGGACAGTTGGATCAATACACAACTCCACCAACAAGTGTATTAGTGTCCTAGTTTTCTTACATCCCCTCCAATATTCAACATTTTCCTTTTCAGTTGTAATAGCCAATATGATAGTTTTGCGGTGGTACTTCAGAGTTATTTTAATGTACCTTTCTGTAATTAACAGTGACTTATAGAATTTTTTCATATCACTATAGATAGTTTTCTTTGTCTGAAAACTGCCTAAATAACACTTGTTTTATTATAATAGCTCATATTTATCCGATGTGTCAAGGTCTGCAAAGACTCTGACATAAATTATTATATTGACCTCATCATCATCCTCATCATCACCCTGGGTGATAGATGTGGAACTTGAGATGAAGTGACTTCTTCAGTAAGTGTCTAAAGCCAGATTCCCACCTGGGGCTTCCTCTCTTCAGGGTCACTTTGTCACTATACACATTGTCACCTATTTCTTTCCTGTCTAGTTTTCTTACTTGCTTCCTCCATGCGACCATTGCTTCCTAATTAGATTATAAATTCCTGGAAGTCAAGGGCAATAGCAAACACTTCCATCATATCTGATTAGCCTGATGGTTTATAGAAACATAAATATGGCCATAGCATAAATATTTGTTGACTAAAGGAATGGAATGTGTTTATTGAGTCTAGGCCCTTCTGGGAAGATATTGGACTTAAGGATTTACATGAGGGAGGAGGAAAAGAATCTGTCATTTCATTGGTCTAGGTAGCTCTTAAGGAAACTTTCTACCAAAGCAGATTAACATGTACTCAGCAATATATTGCCATAGAGTGTTGGTTACCTGGGAACGTGGAGAGGTTGTAACTTCCCAGGGTCATTCAGTTGGCATATGTGTGAAGCAACACTTGACAGAACCCAGGGCTAGAAGTAGAGAACCAATGTCTCCCTGATTCACAGCTGACATGTTCCTCCAAACAGATGCCTGGAGAGAACCAGCTTCCTGAGGTGAATGCTGGGTGGAAACCATGTCTTCTTCCTTGGCCACACACCAAGGGAGGGAGCTGTTAACACATGCTGGGACACAGAAAAGGGGCTCCTGGAACTGAACAGGTTTTGCCTAAGTTAATGACCAGCTCCTCTCGGTCAAGAGCAGAACCCTCAAATGTTACACTTATAGCCTAGCCCTGCTGGTGGTCTGTCCCAGCTACTTGCCTCTGATCACATATGGAGAATTATCTTCAAGTAACAAAGATGGGCATTTACATGTTCGTGTCTGCTGGAAGTCCTTTCTGCTTATGGTGAATTTTTCTCCTGTCTTTTCTTCTCCTAGGGCCCCCTCCTCTCCTTCTCTCCTATCTCCTTCTCTTCTTCCTTCTTTCCCTCTCTTACTTTTTCACCCTCCCCCTCTCCTTCCCTTACTCTTTTCCTTTTCTCTCTCCGTCTTCTCTTCTCTTCTGATCTGGGTTACTAGATGAAATAAGAGAAGATGTCGGGTCAAGACAAGCCCAATCTGCCTCTTGTCTAGGTGCATCTCTGAGATTACTCCACTATTATTCCATCAAGCAACTGGAGAAGAATAAATTGTCTTAGAGATAGAACTACCAACCTTTTTCTTTTCCAGACTAGAAGATTCAGAATCAGGGATGATTGCTCAAGGTCACATGAGTAATAAGTGACAATGGCAGGTTTTCATTCAGGTCCTCTGACCCCAAAGTCAGGCTCTTTGTACCATAGCACTCTCTCTAATCTCCTCATTTTGCATATGAGGAAACTGAGATCCAGTAGAAGTTAAGGGACTTGCCCAAGGTCATAAAGCCAGTCAGTGATCAAATCAGGACTTGAATGAAAGCCTTCTGACTCTCATTCAAGTGTCTTTTCCCCCAAATCCTGTTATGTTCTCTTCTCAGTCAGTAAGAGGCACAAATGGTGTTTCTTGTTTGTGTGCCCTGCCTACATTTACTCTTCCATCCTTAGCTCTGCCATGAGGCTTTACTCTAAATAGAACACAAGGACCCAGCAGGAGACTTGGATCTGGGAGACGCTATTGGATGTGACCTTTGTGTGCCTGCGAGTGCAGGCCATTTCCATATCTCAGGGTCTGTATTCTCATGGTGGCCATTATCACACATGACTGAAGAGATGCTGACCAGGTTTTTGGGTAACTAGGAGTGGGGGCTCAGTGATGCTGATGCGTTGCAAAGGAGGAGGCACATTAGGTCAGAGTTCTACTCCCTGGTCACCCTTTTTGAGAAAACACAACCACTCAGGATGGATTTCATGTTTGGTCCTCTGTTTAAATGAGGAGATTGAACCCCATAATCTTCCGGGTCCTTTCTTAGAAAAATCAAAGAAGATTTTTCTAACATTGGTGTGGGTTGAAGGGCTGATGTAATTTTTCAAATGAACAAGATACTGATATTAACATAATAATTGCCCCATGAGATTTTCATGTGTCTTTTACATTCATGAGCTCATTTGACCCTCACAATAGCCCTGGGTATGGAGTATCATTATTATCCCTATTTTTGCAGATGAGGAAATGTAGGCTCAGAGAATCTTTGCCATCCTTAGGGTTAGCACATCATTAAGTATCTTAAGTGGGATTTAGACCAAAGTCTTTCCCACCAAACCCTAAACCTTACAGAAGGAAACCTGATGAATACATTTTGTTCTTATGAGAAATTTTTCATGAGTCAGCATTTTATTCTGATTTTTTTTTGTATTCATGGATGTGTTTCTGTTTTGTCCATGTGTATACATATATATCATGTAGAATATGCTTATATTTTCTATTTAGTTATATGTGCATGCTGTTTTCCATGACAGATTATAAACTCCTTGAAGGCAGGGATTATCTTTTTTCCCCTTTGGATCCTCGGTGCCTCATAGAGTGCTTGGCACATAGAAGTGCTTACAAATGTTTGTTGACCGACTGATCTCAGCACAATTCCACATTTTGAGCAGAATGGATGCTCAACTCTTTCTCCATCTCTGAGCCTTTTCTGATCCTGTGTCCTCCTGCAGGTTGATCCTGGACATTGTTTGCTTGTTATAGCTCCCAGTGCCCTAGATGATCATTGAAGGCAGGATCTGTCATTTATTTGGCCACCTTTGCCTCTTAGACCGAAGCTCCCTTCAAGTCCACCTACCATCTCCTCCATTAGGCCTTTTCTGATCTCCCTCCTGCATTGCCACCTATTTATTTTCCATATGTGTGTGTTTATTACTCATTGCCAAAGACCATGCCATCAGAGAAATAACGACATGACTTGCACTTGACCTTGTTTTGAGTGAGGGAGGGCTGTGCAGGTCACCAGCCTCACTTCTCCTCCAGAGCCATCTGAATCCCGTGACCAGATATTCATCAGGATGACTGGAGATGACCCAGGATGATGTAATTGGGGTTAAGTGACTTGTCTAGGGTCACACAGCTAGTGAGTGTCAAGTGTCTGAGGTGAGATTTGTACTCAGGTCCTCCTGACTCCTGCACTGGTGCTCTATCCACTGCACCACTTAGCTGCCCTATTTTCCATGTAAGAGAAGGGTCTTACGCTACCCCAATTAATGTAACTGCAAGATATTAAGTCTAAGGGTGATCACAGGCAATGGAGTTTTAAATATGTAAACAAGATGGTTCACATACCTTTAATGATGTACCAGTACCTTTGGATCAAAATGGGAAAACTGACTGGCTAACTACACAAGCTAATGACATTCTTTGGGGCCTTTAAACATCGGAGAAATGTCAGCAGTTGGCTTAGTTCAGTATTGGTGGAG
Source organism: Bettongia penicillata ogilbyi (assembly GCA_023548195.1). Classification (NCBI taxonomy): domain Eukaryota; kingdom Metazoa; phylum Chordata; class Mammalia; order Diprotodontia; family Potoroidae; genus Bettongia; species Bettongia penicillata. Next base: position 11,766,583 of record JAJHZJ010000132.1, on the reverse strand, counting down.
GACTCTAAGATCAGAAAGGCTTTGAGGAGGCAGGGCAATAAGGGGATGGGACTGAGGTAGTGAGCCCAGAGGCAGTAAGTGTTACACTTCTTCCCTCATCTCCCACTCTTGAAGAAAGATCAGACTAGAAGAAAACACATATTTATGTGGGAGCAGAGAGAGACACACCAAGGGCAAGCATAGCAAAGCAGAGTCACTGACAGATACAGGATGCTTACTGGATGACAGATGACTAAGGGATGGAGCTGCTTTAGGGTAAGGGACCCTTTATGCAGAAAATACCAGCTCTGGACTCTAGATAGACACCTGCAGAGAGCCACACTAAGAGGATGCTAACAAGGGAGAAAATGACTTCTAATGACTAGGGGCTGACTTTTGCATGCAAGTGTTATGACTGTGGTCCTCCTTCAATGAGAGTGTGTGCAAAGGGAGATGTGTGCTCAAATTTGGGAAGGATTCATTTTTAACTATTGTTCTCAGTACACCTTGGTAAATACCTTTCCTAAAAGCATAGTGAATCTGACTGGCTGCTGATGGGAACCACATGGGTTAAGGGCTTGTGTGTTACTACTAGAAACCCCAACCCCTTAGAATTTCACCTAGAATTCTGTGGAGAGTAATGGTCAACAAACCTCAGGGGTCTTGACCTGCCATCTTGCTATGAAAGTAGCCCTGGGGGGTAAGGGAACATCTATATGCTAGCTCCCTGAGAGAATGTAAGCAACTTGAGGGTAGAAGCTTTCATTTTTGCCTTTATACCCCTAGAACTTACTTAGCAAGGTACCTGGCACTTAGCAGGTGATTACCAAATGCTCCTTGGATTCCATTGGATAGGAAGAGTGACATGGGATCTTGAAGAGATAGCAAAAGTATATCAATCCCTTGGAAGAAAGTGTAGCAGCCTTAGAATACAGGCCTCATTATCACACTTCACTCCACCATGGTCTCCCAGAATCTTTGAAAGATGGTACCTAAGGGATGCATTTCAAGACATCTCTAAGATGCTTCTTTGAAGGAACAGTCTCCCATTTTAATGTCCAGACAAATTTGAGAGTCCCATGCTGTCTTCTAACTGGATCTGGGGTGGAGGACAAGGAGCTCAGGCTGTGGAATTCACTGCATTGGTAGAGAGATTGACTTTCTCTCTGCTCCTCAAATGAGAGAGTAAAAACAAACAAACAAAAACCCCAAACCACAACATAATGGGAGTCCAGTCCCTGGGTCGTATTATTAACATGCTTGTTGGACAGTCTTGCTCAGGGAAGGTTTTTCTTGGTGTTAAAGAAGGAATGTAAGTGTGGGAAAATCCTACACACCTAGCTAACCATCCACACAAATCTTTGCCTTATGCTTGGCTAAGGATGGGTACCTGGCAGTACCTAGAATGAACCATAGTAAACCCGGCATAGAAAGACGCCCTGGATGGCAGGCAGCCCAGATCTGGGGGCGGGGGATAAATGAACAAAGGGGGAAATTTTCTCTCCTCCCCCGCCTCAACTCTAAAGCAAACTGTCCCTTTTTATTCTCTCTCCAAATTCTCCAATTACATAGTTTTCCGGAGGGTGGGAGGGGGTGGGTGAGCACGCAGGAGGACTGGCCTCCTCTCCCCTCCTCCCCATCAGCTTTGCTGCTAAAAGCCAAGCTCTCACCAACTTTCCAGGTTTTTGTCAGCTCTACTCATCCCCTTGGATTACAATAGTGTGGGGTCTCGGCAGGCGATGCGATCTCATCGGAACAGGTCTAGGAGTGGGTACAAAGTCAAGCCAACTGTTTAGAGCAGAGATTTCCATTGAAATGGGATAAGAGTAGGGTGGTGGTGGAGAAAGTAAAACACAAGTCATGAAAATAAATTGAGTCAAGGCAAGAGACATCTTACCCTCCCTTCGCCCCCCTCCCTTCCTCCTTGAAGGCAGCAACCTCTGCCGCACAACCAATGGGTGAAAGTGCCAGTTCTAATTAGGCATCGCAGAAGGCAGGGATGGCTGTGCGCATCTTACTGTCAAAGCAGAGTTGAGCTCCTGGACCAGCCAGAATGACTCAGCCGATGGTGTCCGCGGCATCCCCGGCCCAGCGCGCTGCTGGTGTACATTACAAAGTTCCCCGCACCAGAGCAAATCTTTAGTTTCTCTAGGTGATGGAGAACCTAGCAAAACCTAGAAAAGCCCGGAGGGCAGAGATGAAAGAGGGGTAAAGGGGTACGCTTTGTGCAGCTTCCTAGCCCAGAGTGGAAGGATGGCTTAGGATGGCGGGGGGTGAGGCAGAAGAAATCGTCCCCACAGTGCTGGGTACCTGGGGCCTTTAGAGATTTCCTGGCGCTTTTCTTTGGGTAGTCAACCAGTGAATCCCGTATTCCTGAGCTCCAGTTCCTTAGCTTGCCTGGGAGCACTCAGGGAGCATTTTCACCCATTTTGAAGCTTTTACACCCCGTGACCTGGGGCTATAGTGTGTGGGAGGTCGAAGAGAGTAGACGTGTAGATCTGGGCATCAACTTGCAAAGCAGGGTGAGAGGGACACTCCAAGTCTTTACACCCCCCCCACGCCCCCCAGCCCTAGCCTTCTCCTTCCCAGCCCCCAGCGTGGCTCGGTGCCCAAGTAGGGAACACGCTGCATGCACATGACTCAGTTCTCTGTGGGATCCCGACTTGGAGCCGGAGGAGAAGGGGCAACGCGGGGAAGCCGCCGCTTTGTTTCTCTGGTCGGGCAGGGAGTGGGGGCGAGCCCCCCGGCGCCAAGGCCCAGCCCGTGCTCCTGCTCCTCCCCCTCCTGCTCCTCGTCCTCTTCCTCCTCCTCAGCTCTGGGGCTGGATGGCAGATGCTTGTCACGCAGCAGTGCGCTCGCCAGAATTAGCCGGGGCTCCCCCGGGGCTCGAGGTTTTAGCCCTAACAAACACAAATCCACCATCCACCCCCACCCCAGGAAGAAAAAAGAAAAGAGGTCTGGCCGCTCTGCTCTCTTCTACACTCTCTCCAGCCAGGCGCCCTCTCTCACCTCCCCCGAGCTCAACTCCAGACTTTTCTTGCTAGCTGCCACCCCCACCCCCCACCTTCACTCCTCCTCTGTCTCTTCCCATCCCTGGGCCCCGGCACAGACGGCGGCTGCACCCGTACTCCCCCAGTCGGTGGCTGGGCCAGGGCGTGGGCTAGAAGGGCTCGGCGCAAGGGGGCCCGGGCTCAACCCTGGAGAGCGGGCAAATGCCCAAACCGGCCCAGCCTGGGGAGGGGGAGGGTTGAGCTGGGCTGACAGCTAGGGAACAAGCGAGAGCGCCCCGGTGCCCCCAGACCACCGTGTCCCCCATCCTCCTGCCATCCCAGTCTTGTCCCCAACTGACGCTTCCTCCACCGCTGCCGGGCTGCTGGCTGGCCGGGGTCCGGCTCGGCTCTCTCCAGGCCACTCATCTGCTCGGGGGTGGGGGTGGGTGGAGGAGGAGGAGAGGAAGGGGGGAGGAGGAACAGGGCCGGGGCGCCGCGGGGTCAGGTCAGAGTCAGCCGGGCGCTCACGCCGCTCACTGCGGAGTTGGGGTGGACTGCGCGCAGGCAGCGGCGGTGCGGGCTCCGGCTCCGGCACAGGCTGCAGAGGGGCTGGGGCTTGGGCTCAGGCTGCTGCTGCTGCTGAGAGCGGGCGGGCAAGCGCTTCGCCACCGTTACCAAGGACACACACACTCACACACACACAACTGTCTTTCTCTCACACATACACGGTACTTTTCAAGTCATTCGCGCTGCGCCTCCGGAGGGTCCTCTCTCTGTTACCATTCTCCCCCGCTTCATCCCTTTATCTCTCCGTTGCTCCATCCCACCCCAGGGCAGTGGCTCGCAGGGGTGGGGTGGGGGGTGTTGGTGTTGGTGGAGGGACGAGGACGCAGCCACTAGGAGAGCCTCCCGGCCGGCCAGCTTGGCCGTCTATCCTCTCCTCCTTCCCTCCCTTCCTCCCTCCCTCCCTCTACCTAGCTCTCCCTATTCCTCTCCTCCTCCCTCCCTCCCTCCATCCTTCCCTCATCTCTCTCCTCCCTCCCCCTTTCCCTTTCCCTTTTGCTCCTTCCCAAGTGAGCTTTCAGCCGGGAGAGAGAGACAGAGAGGGAGAGAGAAAGGCGAGAAGGAGAAGGAGAGCGAGGAGGAGGAGCCCATCAACCCCGCGGGGCTCCGCTGGGGCTTGGGGCTAGCTTTCCCGCGCCAGTGTCCCTGGCAAGTGCCCCCGACCCTGAGCCCACCATGCCGGCGCTGCCGAGGCTGCTGCGCTCTTGCTGGGGCATCTTCGTGCTTTTCTGGACCGTGTTTCTGAACACCACGCTGGTGGACGTGGTCGGCTCGGAGCAGCAGATCCCCCTGTCAGTGTAAGTGCCCTTTCCCGCTGCTGCCTTCTCCACCTACCTGGCTCCGGACTCCCCTCCGGACTGGGGGGCTACGGGGGCTGGGGGCTTGGTCTAGCGTTGACTCTTGCTGCTGCTGCCACCTAACTTTGGTCGGGCGAGTGCAGGTGCCCCGTCTGGGAAGAGCCTTTAGGTGTCGGGTCTCTTTTCAGCTGCATGCTGGGGACAGCAACCCCAAAGCTTGCTTTGGACTCCTTTCCTCAAGTCCCGTCCGTCAGATTCGAAAACAAGAGTTCATCCAGGACCACTGCAGGTCCCGGCGTCACTGTCCCTGACCAAGCTGACCACTGTTTACCAGATCAAACTTTCCCATGACCCCAATTCAGTCCCTTCAACCTTCCTGGGCAACTTGGTTGGGGTGTGTGTATAGCAAACTGGGATGTGGAAGTTGGTCTGAGACTATAGCTCATCTAACTGATCTCCCTCCAGGGATTTAGATAAAATAGGACCAGTGGCTCTTGGGGAGAAAGCTTCCAAAACAAGGCCCTACCTTACCCAGGCAGGTGAACTCCCGGTAGCCTGGTGAGCTGGTGCTTTACCTGGCTTGACTTTTCTGCGCTGACTGGAGGTTGTATTTTAATACTCTGTTAAGGTGCAGTTGAAGCAACAGTACTGGTGTGTGTATGTGTGTGTGTGTGTGTGTGTGTGTGTGTGTTCGGGTTTTATGTGGTGCTGTTGCCTGTGTGACCCCTTTTATGACATTTGTTCCTCTGCTCTCCTTTGCAGTGTGAAGCTCTGGGCCTCTGCTTTTGGTGGGGAGATCAAATCCATTGCAGCCAAGTATTCAGGTTCCCAGCTTCTGCAGAAGGTAAGGTCTCCACTGCCTGCTGTGGCAGGAAGCAATGTCTTGTGAGCTGAGCACAGAAAATGGAGGCAGACTTAGTTTTCCAAACAACCAGGAGGGCTGAGCTGTAGCCCTCAGCAAGGGTCAGTGGCCCTTGCCTCTGGGCACTGTACTGTATGCTGACTGGTGCTTGCATCTCTGGTTATTTTTAGATGACACTTGATTCCAAACACAGAGAAGCCTGAGTACTCACTGGTAGTGTCCTGGTCAGAGCTGGAGAGTAGAACCTTTTGCCTGTCCTACCCTCCATGGAGATATTGCTGTTTCAGTGAGGAAACAGCTGCTCCCTGGTGGAGAATGCAAACTTGATGCCCGGGGCCAAGCCGGTGCCCAGATCTGCCTGCCTTTCACCTTGGCCCTGGGTTTGTGCTTCACTCTCTCAGGGAAGGAAGGCTACACTATTGTTTGTCATTGCTGCCTTCGTACAACCCCATTATTCCCCAGTCATCTCACCCCAGTGCTGGGATGTATTACATACATCATTACAGATAAGGGGAATGAATGTGGTTATCTTTCTGCTCAGCTGCACACTGGGTAATAACCTCTGAAAGTAGCCACAAACTGGAGAAATTGGGTTGTGTCTACATAATTCTGAAGAGTAATAGGATGGCGAATTGATTATTAGGCCTTTATCAAAAGCTTCATCAACTGGAATTTAAATATGCAACCTTCTGTGGGAATCTCCTTAAGAAGGGATGAGTTTGGTAATGCCGAAGGGACAAGGGTATAGGGGTGGAAAGGATTATAGGTTGACCAGTTGGTAGAATTTGCAGAATGAGTTAGAAAAGAAATATAGATACAAAGAGATACACTCACATTAGGAATTGATTCTCTATTGCGGCTCTGAACAGATTCGATGATGAACTTAACTTTTGAAATTTTTTTCCTGTGATGTTTGGGCCAAAGTAACATATGTGTTATGCATTCTGCCTGGTAACTAAGTATGTACTTTATTTATAGCATTGAGTTTCAAAGGAAGCTTTGGAAAATTATGGGAAGCAGTTTTTCACATTGGTCTCTAAAACAAAACCTTATTTTGTAATGAATAAGGAATGAGTTAAAAATGGAGTAACATAAGCATCCTGTTAGCAAAGGAGTCGTTATTCATGTCTGTCCTTGGGAGTCCCGAAAACAGAAAGGTTTGCCTAATATTGGCATTGCCAAAATGACGTCAGCCCATTAGAACCAGCTGGTTAATTCTTCAGGTTCTAGTATGCCAGTGAGAGAGGGACAATAGGAAGGTCCTGGATGCAGGACTTAGGACCAGCCCCTATCTGTTTTTTGGGTATCTCGCAAGCTTTCCCTGGTTTCTTGGATTTCTGTCCTACCATCAAATATGGCAGTGCCCAGTGTGGGCAAACCAATTATTCAGTTGTAGTTTGAATTTTTTAAGCAAGGATGCATATATGCAGAGTTTTGTGTCCCTTCCCCCCGAACACTGGTTACAAATTGAATGCTAAAGACTATATGAAAAGCTAGGGAGAGTTTGGGAATTCCTTAGTTACTTAAGAACATCTAATTTGGCCACTTTCTTAGAGACTGTGAAATTGCTGTCTCTTTTCTCTCTGAAGTTAATCTACACACACACACACGCACATGCACACAGACACGCACACACACACAGACACACACACACCATCTCCCTATTGGCTAATTCAATAGTAGCTAATTGGAACCAGTGAAAGTGATACTTTTACCTTCTCGTCAGCATCCTTTCTCATATTGAATCTATGAGCAGATATTTGTTTTTGTCATGCCTGCAGCTTGACAATGGTCTAATTTTTTCCAGCTGTTTATTGCTTTTGTTCTTCCTTCTTCCTTCTGCATGGTGCTCTACCGCCTGATGAAAAGGGGTGGCTGTGGATTTGTCTAGTATTGAAGGATGGGCCGTGTAGCAGTGATTCTGAGAGGGTTTCTCTATTGGCAAATCTAACTGCTCTCCAGTGTACATGGTCTTGGCTCCTTTGGGGTTTTGGGAAAGTGAGGATCCAGGTTAAGTGTAAGTACAGGGACAGCAGAATGGCATCAGTTATAGAGATGCCTCCGGGCACATTGAGGGGAGATGTTTCAGGATGATTGTGGAATCATAGCTCACTGAGTATATGAATCTCAATGTGCATGAGATTGGAGGACTGTTCTTGAAACTGATTTTTGTTCTATCTATGAAGCTGAATGATAATTTATTATATTTTTGGTACCTAAGAAACCGTAAACATAATATAATTGTGCATCTTCTTAGCTGTATCTGGAATGATGTGATCTTCTTTAGAAAATAATCTGTAAAATAATAATAATAATAGTAGTAGTAGTAGTAAGCTATAAAAGTCTGCTTTCTCCCCTCCTTCCTCTACATTTCCATAAAGGAAACCATCTATGGGCGGTGTTGGAGTTGGAATCCCATCTTTTGAATACCTACTAACTACGCGGACATAAACACACACACACACACACACACAGACACAAGAGAGATGCCACAGGTACCTCAGTAGGGCCTATTATATGATATACACTTAATAAATATTCAGATTGGAGTGGGTAGTCAACTGGAAAAAAAAAAGTCAACATTTGCAAGGATTTATATGCTCCAGAGTTTTTATTTTGTGGTCCAAGTTTTAAATTTTATTTAGTTGGTTTATTAATGATCAGATCATTGTCTTAGTGAGTTCCCAATGTGCCTCGGAGAACACTTGAGAACCTCAGATGAGATGCTTCGCAACAGTTGGACAAGCAAAAGCAGAGAAGAGATGCAAATGGAAATGCAGTTTTAAATATGTTTTTGCATGACACTTTTAGAGAAACTAGCCATATAGCTGCAGCCCCTCATCTAGAAATGTCTGATGCCATTTGCCATGAAAGGAATGCTCAAATCTTAGAACTATATCATTAACAATAAAGTTGTTTTTTAATTTTTTTTTTTGTAAAATGTGTTGCCTTGGTCCAGTGCATAAACAGTATCTCCAGAAGGCTTTAAGAAGAGATGTTATGTTGTGTAATACGATGGAAATGCCCTTGGACAATAATGTTCCTTTAAAACATTGTTTTTAGTTGCATGAGGTCCACTGAAAGACACCATATCATTTTATATATTATGTAGGGTGTCTAAATAACCCTTTATGCTCTGTATTAGTGAAATAGAGTTTTGGAGTGGGGATTTAGTACACAAAATTTTAAAAACTCATGACAATCAGTAGAGACTCAGTACTGATTTTACATCAGTTTTAGAGTACTTAGAAAAGAGAAAAAGATTTCCTTTTGGTAGGCGATTTTTATAAAATTATAAAATTTGATGTAGCTTTGTTATTCCTTTATTGTTTGTAAATAAAATTTTAAAGACACCGTATTTACTTTATTTGCATGACTTTGTTGGGTTTTAACAAGAAAAAAGAATATTTTAACAACTGGGACTTTATTCCCCAAGCTAGGTGGTTTTAGCTCACAATGATTGATATTGGACATTTGAGGTTAATTTTTTCCCCAAATCTTCTTTTTCCCTTCCTCAGTACAAACAAGGAAATAGCAAGTTGGGAATATATTATCAGTTCTAAAAAGAATCACTTTTTAAATCCACTATCATGATCTCTGCAGAGTTGTAGAATACTGTGTGTTTTGGTCCTGAATAGACCAAATGGCAACGATACCAGGATGTGTTGGGCTTGTATCTAATTTAATGAAGTTTTCCAGTTGTCATTTGGATTTGGCACTATAAAAGAAGGTGTCTGTGTGCTACTGTACAAACCCTCTCTTAGTTACCTCATGCAGCTGGGCTTATCATTTGGTATAAATTGTAATTAAGTTCCCTCTGTGACCTAGCCACCCAAGAATTCAGTTTTCCTTATCTTTCTATATTCCTTCCTCCCCACCCAGCCAAAATAGCAAGTGTCATATGGCCTCATTGGGAGCACTTTTAAAGGACATTTTTATAATATCTTATTTGTGGAATCACTAGCCACCACTAACATAGGGACCATAGCTTTGTCTATTTCACTCAAAGACTGTTCTTCCAGCATCCTCAATAAGTATCATTTAAACCTACGTGGTGTTTATTTTCCTTGCTTCGGTTAGAATTCTTGCAGTTACGGGACTTATATTCCAGAATTCAAAAGCATAAGGGTTTCCTTCCAGATGCATATTCCGGGGTGGTGGTAATTCTAGGCAAGGCAGGGAGAATATGGGTAACATGACCACCATAAATATTAGAAAAAATAACTGAGTTTTACCTTGTAAACCTCTTCTAGCTCTCACAGCATATAGTCCTTTTAGAATGCATAAAAAGGCTTTATCATTTCAAAGACATTTCTCATATGCGAAATTGACATCTCTGACAGGACAGTCAGTGGAAGCAAAAGGTTGATTGTTTTAAGCATTTGGGTGGTTATCGCTTTTCATCAATGGGGGAAATCATCAAACTATTAGATAATTAAATAGACTCACTTATCTGGAATCTGGTGGGAGGGAGAGTGCTGCAGGATGCCTGATGCAAGCGACTTACAGTTTATGGTAGATATCCACTTAAGGGAGCATTCTTGTTGAATAAACACTCATCCACTGACATCCTGTACTGTGCTCTGTGCACTATAGAGGCATTAATCCTACTCTGCAGCGCCTTTAATCCATGAGGCCATTTCAGATCATCATGTTTTCACACAGGTTATTTTTGAGTCATTGATATTAAACCCCAGCTAGTTCTTTGAAAGGATGTTTTTCAGCCTTTCAGAGATGCCTGTTTCCTACAAGAGGGGAGACGTCCATACATTATTCTAATGGTACATCAATTAACATTCAGGACATGCATCTCACTCATGCAGAACATCTATCTTTAATTTTAAAACACATAAAATGGTGACTTGCTGTTTTCTGAAGTTTGTTTTCCATGAATTCACCGAGGTTTGGGCTAGCCACCTTGTTCTTAATTGCATTTCTTTCTTTCTTTTTAAAATTTATTCCTGCCAGGGCATGCCTCAGCTTTGATTTCCTTTTATTCAAAGGAACCACTCAAGCTTGTTTGGTCAGTGGGGTCAGGAGGTTTCCTGATGCTCTACTCTAGCAAATGAAAGCAAATCAAAGGGCAGGCATGGTTTTCCTGCTGATCCTGTGACAGTGAGGGCTATCTATATGATGGGGGAACCAATATCGAGGCTTTTCAAGGTGGAGAGTTAATAACAGTGTTGGCATTAAAAATGAACTTAATGGGTCTGGTCCAAATGAGTGAAGAGATAAAGACATCTCAAGCTTAGGATTCTTAGACCTTCCTTATAGTGGACAACTATAGTCTTAGCAAAGTCAAGTTCTTCATGTTAGTTAAAGCAAGATTTATCGGAATATGAGACATTTCTAATTCCACTTTGGCATTGGTGTGCCCCTTCTACTTGGGTTGATTACCCCACAAATATGAGACATTTCTAATTCCACATTGGCATTAGTGTGCCCCTTCTACTTGGGTTGATTACCCCACAATCACAATGAGTATGTAAAGAAGTATAAGTTTGAGGTGTCAAATGAGCACATAGGTGACATTAAACAGTCTACCAAAATTTCGGGTCTGCTAGAGCTATAGTAATAATCATGCCTGACATTCATATAATACTTTAAACAAAAAACACGTTGTAAATCACTTTGCAAGCATCTCCTTTGATCTGTCCCAAGAAGTGAAGCAGATACTATTCTCCTCATTTTACAATTGAGGAAACTGAGGTGGAGAGAAGTGACATGTCCAGGGTCACACAGCTACAAGGGTTTGAGGTAGGATTTGAATTCAGGTTTTCCTGATTCTAAGTCCTGTGCTCTATTCCCTAGACCAAGCTGCCTGTCCAAGAGTTTGTCACTTCCTTAAATGTGTGTTCCATGAGTTGTTCAAATTTGACCCTTATTTCTTTTATTGTGTATTTAGTAAACTACAAATTGACTTAGATGCTGACTGCATTGTTTTATGGGACAATGGCGGGGTGTCAATATTGTCCCATGGATTATTTTCCAAGATGTTTCATTGGTCAGTCAATAGGTATTTATTAAGCAGTTGTATATGAGACCCTGTGCTGGGGGATATAAAGAAAGGACTAATCCTATTTTAAGGAGATCAACAATCAGATGGGCAAATGCGTGAAATCTTGACACATATTTGCTTCTTGACATAGCATAGTGATTCTTCTGGTATTGGTTGTAGGTAAATGGAGCATTATTCAAATGAAAGTGTTCAAATCACTTGTTAATGACTCTTCAAGAGAATGTCTTATGGAGAAAAGGCGATTTGGACTTGACGTTGGCAGAGCCCTCCGTTTGAAGTCCATCTCTGGCTTGTGCTAATTGTGACCTTGACCAGATTAACTCACTTCTCTGAACTTTACTTTTCTCATCTGTAAAATGGGGATAATAATAGGTATTGTCCTATAGCATCTGTCTCAAAGTGTTACTATGAGGAAAGTGCTTTGTCAGCCTTTAAGCATTATGGTAATATGAAATGTTATTAGGCTGTGTTAATGGACAGTGATGCTCCTTTTTCTCCTAGAGCTGAAGTTGTTCAATGTCCTTTCCTTAGCTTTATCAAGGAGTGTTTGGCTCATGCTTGCGAAAGCATGAGGGCTAACATGGTTCAGGGATTAGGAACAATCCCTATGCTACCATCCACCATGTTACCATGATGTAGAGTCAGAAGTGACTTTTAAACTCGTCTCAGGCACTTCTTAGCTATGTGTCCACAGGCAAATCACCTGATCTTGGTGAATCTCAGTTTTTCCATCTGCAAAAATGGGATAAGAACTTCCTTACCTCCATCTCAGGGTTGTTATGGGGATCAAATGTAAGTCCCTTTGCACACTTTCAAGCACCATATAAGTAGTTCTACCTAATAATAGCTAGTATTTACATAGTGATTTAAGGTTTGTAAAGTGCTTTGCACATGTTATCTCATTTTATGTGTACCTATGTAAATATCAGCTATAATTTGATTGAATATTTACTACATGTTATTGGATCATACATTTAGATCTGACAAGGGCCTTAATGGTCATCCAATTCAACTATCTCATTTTACACATGAGGAACTGAGATTCAAGCCTTTCCCAAGGTTCCATAACTAATGGGTTCCTGAGCCAGGATTCAAACTCAGGGCCTCTGATACCACTATGCCAGGAGGCCCCCTGGTAATTAGTAGAGGACAACACTTTTGCACTGGTGTTGTACACCACTCAGGGCTCCTTCCATTTTCTTTGCCAACACATTTGAGAAAGACCCAGGAAGTTTTCATTCAATGCTGAGCATCCAATGAAGCTCATTTTCATTCCCTTTGGATGATGTTGGTTGGATGCCAGACCTGCTTGCTCTGAGGCTGTTTAAATGTGTATTAAATTTATAAGGTGCCTGGTGTCCTGGAGATTTGAAATTAGTGCTACAAAAATAAATATTGCCAATAACAGAAACTTCTCTTGTGGATGTTTTCAAGGACACTCATTGGCAGGCAGGTCTGCTTATGACAAGAAATAGATGAGGATTTATCTATTTTGTACTTTTCTGATGATTTTTTTTTGTGTCCTGGCTTGGAAAGTCGTCAGGTGTCCAGGTATGGACCTGATGTCCATATAAATGAGCTGGATTTTGACTGGAGACCATAAATGACCTCAATAAGAAAGGTAAGTGACAACTATCTGTATGATACTCTAAGTTGCTTGTAAGGTGCTTTACCCTCATTATCTCCCAAGAATGGATCAGTCTTACAGTTGGAAGTTGCTCCAGTGTTGTGTCCTCCAACCCACTTTTTTTTTTAACAGATGAGGAAATTGAATCTCGGGGAGATGAAGTGATTTGCCCACAGCTAGTAAGTGTCAGAGGTGAAACTAGATCTTCTTGCCTCTAAATCTGGTGGTCGATCCATTATGCCATGCTGTTGTCATAGCTTTGAAGACACTTGACATCTGTATCTGATTTGATTGGGTATTGCAGGTATTTTAGCCATATTTTACAGTTAAAGAAACTCAGGCTGTCAGAAGCAAAGGGACTTGCTCATGGTCCATCATTTAGCAAGTGACAGAGGTGAAATTTGAGTCCAGTCATCTAGATACCAAGTCCGTCATGCTTTGTGCCATGCCATGTTCCCTCTCTTGTTTATATTTGCTAGAGCCATGAATGGGTCACTTGTTGGAAGGCTGGCTATCGTTCTTTTCATTTTAAGGAAAGAATATTCTGGTTTGTGTTTTCTGCTTACAGATATCATTGCCATTATGCTTGATAAGGTTTTTGGACAGATAATAAATAGTTATACTGGCATATGGAAAACATGGATGCTGCATACTGATAGATCAGGCTATTTTAGCAATCTTGGGCTTCCAAAGAGGCCTACTTTAGAGAGAGTCCCAAAAAGGGTTCTTAGAAAAAACACGTGATTCTTGTACAGTGCTGTCCATCACACACTGCCATTTCAACATTCCACTTTCTGAAGACTTGGTGTTAGAGGCAAGTCTACTCTGTATTCCCCCTCCTCCCTTCACTGAAATTTTCTACCTAATTTCCACCTTCACTCCATTGTCTACTGGTTCTCCAAACTCCAACTCATTGTAGGAGTTCTTGAACCTTTTTTGTATATCTCAGACCTTAGTAGTTTGATCTCTGTAGAAAGGAGGGGCTAGTCTCTTTTCCCAGCTCAGATGGGTCTTCCCTACACATGTACCTTTCATATTCCCCAATGGTGTCTCCTTTTATACTTTTCTCTTTTGTCAGAATAGATCCAGTTCTCTTCTGCTGCAGGGTCAAATATCTTGCTGTAACTTCAAGGAATCTTCCATGGTCTTCTTCTGTTCATTTAGTAACTCTTCTGAGCCACTGGCTGTATTTTCATTGTAGGGTCTTGGCCATCCTCTGGGATTAGTCTTTAGACTGCTAAACTATCCTCTCTTTCTATTGCATGCCACTCCATAATTCTGCTACTGTAAATTTCCTAGTGGGACTCAACCCCCTGGCTAGTGGACTTGAGCATTTTAATCTTGGGTCTTCTTCCAGGCCTGACCTTTCTGAGGCCTCCTGCTTAAACTTGGTGGTTTGGCTGTGGAGGACATCCTTGTCTTTGAAAAAGAAAGCCAGCCCAAGGGATTTTAAGCATGCCAGCACAGGGGGTTGGGGGAGCACAGAGCTATGTTATGTGCATTGCTATGGGGAGGGAGACTAGCTCAGAGATTCAAATGTCCACAGTCTGTTTTATTCTAAATTCTGTGCTCTGACACAATTCCAGTCTCCATGTTTGCCATAGGGACCTCTTGGTCTTTTCACAAAAGCCTGCTTTGTGGCATAGGGTTGGAAGCCAGCCAAGGGAGGCAGGCTGAGCTTTGGGTTTGTATAGACTTCTTTATTTACATTAAACATTTCAGATCATAGTATCTGGATCTAGTGCTACCTGGAGCCCTAGAGGGTATCTAATACAACCCCTTATTTTATAGATGAGGAAACTGGGGCTCAGGGAGGGGAAGGGACTTGCCACATAGTTGGAAGTGATAGAGGCAATATTTGAGCCCAGGTCCTCTGACTCCATAACCATCCTTCTTTCCCCTAATACAACACTGGATCTTCACTCTCTATCATGGTGGGTTAAACAGAACCTGAACTTTGAATTATGGCTTGGGCACTTATTGCTTGTGTGACCTTGAAGGAGTCCTTTCACTCCTCTGTCCTCAGTTTCCTCATCTGTAAATGAAGATTTGGATCAAGCGGTCTCTGAGATCCCCATTAGCTCTAGCTCTATGATTCTATGAATTAGTGGATGGCCTTGATAACTGTGGTCCACAAAAGGCTTGTGATCCTGTTCCTCAGGGAGGTCTAGGAGTGAAGGAATGAACAGGAGAGAGTTCTTCCCCATGCAGCCCATCCTTTAAAGATGAAATCAGTCTTTCTTTCTTGAAATTCCCCAAGTTTTTGATTTGAGGGACAAACCTCTTTCCCACTTAATCATATCCTACCTGATCCTCTTCTCCCATTCTTCCCTGTGCTTCAGTTTTGTCTCCCCCCTCCAATACTGAGACTAATTACTTTGAGGGGAGAGGTGATTTTAAATTTTTTTCATTTCTCTTTCCTTCATGCCTAGGGTGGCATCTACTATGCCAGGCACTGTGATAAGTCCTAGGGATACAGAAACAGACAAAAGGTAGTCCCTGCTCTCAAGGAGCTCCCAATGTAATTCAGCACTCAGTGATTTCTTGCTGTTCATCCTTCATTCTCAAAGAGGATCAATGACATCATAAGGGTGATGTCTTGATTTGTGATTGAATTGGATTTAAATGAGGCAGAGTTGGGCGAGGTCATCAGTCTTATTCTCTCCTCCAGAGTCCTCTAAGTCAAATGGCAAGAGAAAAGTCAGTGCAATGGCCTGGGATGAAGTGGGTGGGTGGCTTTCTGCATTAAGGTCTTTCCCAGGTCTTAGCTTGTCTGACGCAACACCCACTAAATGACTAAGGGCTGGGAAAGAATTGAAAAATAACTTATTAAACAGATGAAGAAGAAAGAGAAAAAAGGAAGACAGGAAAATAATGGAAAAGAGGGAGTACAAATAATGGGTAGAATAAGAGTAGCCCAAGTTTGCTTGAGGTGCTTTCCCTGGTCTGTAAATTCCTTATTTCCATGTTGGTACTGAGTGGTGACAACGTTGCTCTGACTTGAGTATCTCAAAGCACGTTAAAAATATCTGCCATTGAGGTTTCAGGAAAACAGCAGAAGTACTATTAGACCTGCTCAGAATCAAAGGGTGCTTTTAGGACTTAGTGTCGTGGATCTTATTGGGATAGGTCAGGAGCTTATTTCATTTTCTTTCGGGGACTCCTACATTAGCATGGGGTGGTAGATTGAGTGTTCTACCTGTGATCAGGAAAATCTGGGTTCAACTCCTGCCTCTTACTCTAACTGTGTGATCCTAGGCAAGCTATTTAATCAACCTTAGCCTCAGTTTCCTCATCCATAAAATAGGGTTAACGATACTTGTAGTATTTACCTCATAGGATGGTGGTAAGGATAATTAGTAGTGATTAATTGTAGTAGCAGTAGTAATAGTTGATCTGTATACAGCACTTTAAGGTCTGCCTTGCATTTTACATACATTGATCATGAGAAATATCTACAAATCACTCTACACACCGTGGTGCACTATATCACGGTGGAATGCTATAATAATAATCATGTTGGGGGAGGATTTGTCCTGTGATTTCATAACTAAAGAGAGCTCCTGGCTGAGAAAATTCCTTCTGCCCTCTGAAGGGCGGTGCCATCTCTTAGCCGGCAGTCTGGAGTTACCTGTGGCATTGAGACATTAACTGGAATACTCAAGGTAATGTTGCTAGTTTATGAGTCAGAGGTGAGGCTAGAAACTCAGTTCGAAAACCTACATTAATAACTAGTATGAAGAATTTAAGTGAAGCCTCACCCTTTCCTTCCCCACACCTCATCTAAACTCTGCACTACACTTTGCCTGTATAGACCCAGGTGAGATGATGGCAGAACATTTTCAGGCATTCAGGATGATTGTCCTTGAATTTGATGATGCTTCATGGAATACTCTGCAGGCCAGTTCTAACAGGGTCTTTGGATTTATTAAGCCTGACAGAAAAATCTGCGACCAGAAGTTAATGACAGAGCATCGCTGAAATTCTCTTATGTCTTTAAAGTCATGGAGCCAGAGACTTTGACTACGCTTCCTTTGGCCTGGGCTACATCAGCTTTCTTTCATTAGGAGCATCAGTCAACTTTTTAATTATCTTGAACTGAGCTATCCACTCGAGGGCTGGTGCTGAATGAAGCCCACTGGAAATGAGAGGCAGAGGAACCACTGCAATTTTGAATGCCTTTTTCTGCATCTTCCCTCAAAGGTGCTGTTCTTATTTAAGATTTTATATCATCCACTGTTCTAGGGCATGGTGATAAATGTGGTGATTCTGCTTGTCCACTGTGAACCTTGCAAATGGCCCCACTCCAGCAAAAAAAAAAAAATCTTTGGTGAGGCCCTGCAAGATTATAGAGCTGTTGGGGACAAGGGAGGTTATTTTCCAGTTGAGAAAGCTGAAGCCCAGAAAAGTTCAGAGACATGTTAAGGGTGATACAGCTACCGACTGGCACAACCAGGATTTAGACCCAGGTCCTCTGATTTTAAATCCAGTTTTCACTGCACCAATGTGAAAATGTGCAATGTGGAAATAAAAAAATCTTAGGATTTGGAAAGGAGTCTTTGCACAGAATATGCACAGTGTAATGGTAACCTAGGGATGGAGTTATTCCTCTTCAGGGGGCATTTTCTCAGTATGGATGTAACTTCCCTTTGTGCATTAGGCCAATGGCAAAGCACCTTGCTGGGATTGCTGCGAGCCCGAGGCTGCATTTATTTTGTAAGATGGAGGCATTTAAAGAATTTTGTGCCCTCCTAACAGTTAAGATATGACCATAGAAGATTATCACTGCTTTAAAAAAGCTCCTTGTAGCCCTATATCCTGACAATGCAAATGTGGGTAGTCACCAGAATTCATATTTATTTAGCTTTACAATTGCATGGAATTTGAGCAGCCAGGTGAAAATTTGAAATATAGAGTAGGTCTCTGGGCTCCTTGGAATTGTCCCATCCATAACGTCCCTTGTATTGTGCTTTGTTGAAGCTAAGGCCAAGAAATATTGTAAAGAGAACCATATGTGTGGGAGGTGATCAATCCATTGGATACAGCTACTTCATGGCTGCAAGACATAACATAAAGCTCTGCTCTTAGCCTCCCACCAGTTTCCATTATCAGTAAGAATTTCTATTAATGTAATATGATCACATCCTGCTCAAACAACTCAATGGGCATAGATTTTGCCTGCTGTCACAAGCTGATCAGCGTTGGGCCCCTGGGATGGCAATACCGTACATTGAATATTCCTTCTGGAAGATTTTTGCAAGGACTTTTGCAAATCTTAGCAGTTTCTATTTAAGTGAATAGGAATGTTGGCTGACTTCAGAGGTGGAAGGGACCTCAGGGACTATTTATTCCAAGCTCCTCTGTTTACAGATAAGAAACTGAGGCCTACGCTGGTTAAATGGCTTGCCTAAAGTCAGATGTATGGTCATCGATTTGAGCCAGAAGTAGGTACAGTGAAGGCCAGTTCATCCAAGCCTCTTATATTACTAATGAAAAAACTAGGGCCCAGAGAGGGTAAATCTACTCCCAAAAGCAGGGAACTGGCCAGCATTTTCTGATTTCTTCCTGCACAATTACCAGTAAAATCTGTAGGCAAAGAAATTGATCCTTTATTATTCTGTACTATTTTTGTTTTTTATGTGTATCATCCTTTGGCTGATAGTGCCTTCTTTCCAATAACCCTGTTGCTATTTTCTATTCTAATAGGATATAAGTTCCTTGAGGGTAGGGCATTTTGACATTTTTATTAGAGTCCACAGTGCCTGGCACATAGAAGATGCTTAATAAATAGTTATGATTGGTTGTTTTGCCTGAGGTCACAAAAATAACAAATAGTTGAGTTGAGATTTTAGCTCTACAGTTTCCATCCCCTCCATGTTCCTGCAATACGCTTTTAATAAAATTAAGTACTAATATAGATCTCATTAAGGAATCAATTGCAAAACCATAATCTTACCAAGAAACCTCAGTAGGTCTTCATTTAGAGTATGAAGTGAGCCAGTCATTTTTTCTGGGTCTTGTTTTCTGCTTTGGTAAAAGAAAGAGGTTGGATGTGCTGACCTCTAAGGTTCATTCCATCTTATCCTTCTATCTGGAAGGGGCAGGTGGTTTCCTCATCCTCTACCAAGCAAAGAGGTATTAAGTGGTCAGGACTGACTTTTCAGAGGGATATTGGGAATTGTAGCTGGGTTTTTCCATCCTGGGTGAGTTTGGAGCTCCTTCAGGATGGAGATGTTTCCAGAGAGGTAAAGGTGATGGACTTGGAAGGTCATCGGGCTTTGTAAAGGCGATCACCTCGCCTTCCAGATGAGCTGCAATGACAGTGAGTGCGTTTGTCAGCCAGTTCCTGAGAGGAGGGAGAGTTGGCTGGGAGAGTGAGGAGTCCATTTTCTTCCTTCTGGAGATATTCAGGTGAGGCCATTGAGTGACTTTGTTTATGTGCATCTTTCAGAGAAGGACTGTCCCCTGAATGACTTATGGCTAATGCTTTATGCTTTCTCACTGGCCTTATGGATCTGGAGCTGGAATCGAGTCCAATCTTATTTTATAGTGAAGGGTTGTGACTTGCCCAAGGTCACATGCGTAGCAAGGGTTTGCACCCAGGTCCTTGAACTGCAGAAGTCAGTGTGAGTTCCCTCTGTGGAAGAGTGCCAAACCTCAGTGTTCCAAGGGAACAAGCAGCTTCCCAGCACACCATTAATCAGCACAGAGATGGCCCTTCTGTTAGAGCAGTCTGGTTGGTGGAAACTTTTATTCTCCCTGAATTCACTCGACAGCTTTTGATTTTTTAAAAACATTCGCCTCCATGATTCTTCCCTCTTAGTTTCCCCCTGACTGTTGGCTCCAGATGTTGTCTGGGTTATTGGAATTGTCCTTTCTAGTCTAGCCTCGTAAAAAGGAGAGGAGTGATGAGATGGGGGGAGGATGGACCAAGTAATTCATCTGGTGCTTCTTTTTTTCCTTTCCTTGATTTGCTAAGTTTTAATGTCCCTCTTCTATCTTCTTTCAGAGGCTCTTCATTCACTTGTTCTGATTTTTAGGAGCTTTTCTGGGAATCTAACTGAATTTAGCTGACTTTGCCTTTCCCCCCATTCCTTATGATAATGGCTTTATTTCCACCTTTTGTGATTACATTTTGGGACATGATCAGGCCTTCATTTATAGTGAAACAATAGTGATTTTGCCATTTATTACCAATGGCTAGATTGGATGCCATAAACTCTAATTGTCATGCTTAAGCCAGAGCTTTCGCCTGTGGTCAGTTTAATCTTGTGCCAAATGGTTCTAGAGGATTCACTGGTGACAATAATTTGTGGTAGATTTGGGAATGTACTGTAACTGCACCCCCTTTTCCATTTCCCAGGCTCATCTGGGGACTGAGGAAAGGAAAAGTGACTGGCACGGTTGCAGGGTTTCTACCTGGGTTGAGCCTGCCCCCCTGCCCAGCAGGAGGGTCTCATGAACTTGCCAGCTAAGCCTGGCAGTTGGTCACAATGGTGCCACTTGCCTCCCGGTTGCCGAGGGTGGACTGCTGAGCCTGCGGTCCTCACCTCTCCCATCTCAATGTCAGCGGGACAGGCAGGCTGAGAGTCAGTCAGAAGGAACAAGACCAGATGTGCTTGGCTCACTCCTTTCAGCACTCGTGACCCTTAGTGGCATCCAGACAGTCCTTGGCCCCACTGTTTTTATGAGTTGGAGGAAGAGATGAGGCACCTGGGGCCAGCACCGGGAGCTGAGTCCCAGCAGGGAGCCCGGAGCTCCATCCTCATTCCCTGCAGCAGGAGTTATAAGGCACTGCAGTCTTGTGTTTGTGCACGAGAACCACCAAGCGAGACGCCTCAGAGTTAGCTGGCCAACCAAAGGGGATGCTTCTGCTGGATTTCCTTCTTTCTTTCTTTCTTCCAAGCCATCTGAGCCTACTTTAGGAAGGACAGTAAGGAGAAATAGGGAGTTTTCATCTCATCTCTGCCCTTTTCCCTTTCATATGCCCTTGTCATGCCTTCTGCAGAAACCTTTCAACATTAATGTATGGGCACATGTATGTTGCTTGCCTGACAAATGAGGACTATCCTTTGGTCTGGGTCCATGCAGATGGCCACCCTATGTTCCAAGACAACCCATAGATATATAAGCTACATGTCACCCGAAGCATCTTCCTCTCTATGTATGACATGCATCCTAAACTATCACAGAATGTCTCCCCCCAATCTTACACATACACTATGTCTTTCCTCTGTATGGAATGTTGAGTGTGTATTGTGTACTAAATAGTCACGGGAACATGAAATGCATTTGGGTCAATTTTCTTGGAATTCCAAGCCTGCATTGGTTGCAGGCTCCCTGCTTGTCCCCCAGAGCCCTGCCTAGTTTATGTACCTATATAGTTTGGGGCATGTGGCCACCTCTGAAGTGAGGGGAGCAGCTAGAAGCAAATTAAATTATGTGCATTTGATGGGGGCTGTTGTTGCCAAGACTACTTGGTTTAAATCTCTAGGCAGTGGTGGTGGAATGGGTAAAGGGTTTATTTTGGATTCTAGAAGGCCTGAGTTCAATTCCCACTTAAGACACATACTAGATTTGTGAATTTGCATTGCCCCAGGCAACTCACTAAGGCTTTAAGTTGCGGAAGAGTTGGTGAGATGTATCAGGGAAGGCAGTTTCCATCCCGGCATTTCCCCATACCTATGAAACCCCAGGTCTGGACTGAGTCCACTCCACCAACATCAGTGTGACATGAACGCAAGCCTGGACTTTTGATGAAACCTGAGCACTGTCAGCCCAACTCATCCTGGTGCATAAACTCCTTCCCAGAAGCCTGCCCAGCTTTTTAGAATTATTTCTGGTCAGAATCTAGAGTTACAAACCAGTAATTTCCTGGATGATAGAGTAGTGACCTGAAATTTTAAAATTCATTCCTCAAAAATGTTTAGCTTACTCATTTATACGTAGTAAAATCAAAGTATATTAGAACTAGGTGGGACCAGAGAAGTCACCACATTCACTGTTCTCCACTATTTTTTTAACAGATGAAGAAACTGAAGCCCATAGAGGGGAGAAGACTTGCCCAGAGTCACTGTAACTTGCGAAACTCAGACTAGAATTTAGGCATGTTCTTTTCATTACACCGTGCTGTCCTTATGCACTGGGAAAATTCAAATCCTTTTCTCCTTTACTCCTTCCCTTCCTAACAGAAAAAAAGCATATAGAAGTCTGGTTCCCATTTCGCAGAAGAAGAAATTAAAAGCTGACAAGGCAAAGATTTGATCAAAGTGTCGGGAAATGTCTCTAGGAGAGAAGTTAGTTCCTCCTCAACTTTTCCTAAAGATTTGGGGTCTGTTATTCCCTACTCCATAATCTCTTTTTCTGTGTACCTGTCTCTACACTTCCAAGTTAAAATATAGCTTCCTTGAAGACCAGAGCACTGTAATTTTTATCTTTGTTATATGTAGAAGACACTTGCTAGATGTTTATTGAAGCAATTAAGTCCTAATTTTCCTTCAGATGTGATCTATCCCGTAGATTGGTTGTTCCCTTGGAAGATTCCGACCCTTGAATGCCTAAGGGAAGTTAGGGCATTTACCATTAAACAAAAGAAAGTGTTTTTATCTTTCTCTTAGCTTAAACCCAGATTAATTTTGAAAATTTGATAAGGTCGTTTTGGCTATTATAAACGCACAAATTAAAAATAAAGGAAATATGAAGAAAGACACTATCTGCATTCAGAGAAAGAACTGATAAATAGAAGTATGTACAGAGTTAATTTACTGTGTGTGTGTGTGTGTGTGTGTGTGTGTGTCTAATGGCAGCCATCTCAAGGGTAGGGGTGAGAGAAGGGAAGAAATAAGGGGGAGAGCAGAAATTTACATGATAACTATTACACATTTAAAAGGAATAGAAAGGTTTTCATAATAGATTTGCAGTTTCTTGTGTAATTATCTTTTTATTATACCATGTCATGGAAATACCTGTTTTATTCCATAAATTAAAAGAGAAAATAAATTTTTAAAAAGAAAATGCTGCCCTTTCCAATTTATATTCCTTAACCATGATTAATCAAGCACCCATTTATTAGGGGTCTATCATATGCCAAACAATGTGCTAAGTGCTGAGGATTCAATGCAGAAGCAAAACAAAGCTGAGTGACCCCAATGGGGCACTGAGAAGTCTTCCTTTTACTGAGCACACCCTGGCCAAGGGAAATGAAGAGAGAGTAATGATCCTTGGACTTAATCACTGCCAGCAGCTGGCTTGTCTGGAAACCTGGGGGCAAAATTCACTTTTTCTACAGTGGAAGGGTTTTTGGAAAGGGTGTGGGGGGGTGTGGTTCACTATTTTGATAATTTCCTTTAATTCGCATCTTTGGTACATCTAATCAGCACATGGGTGTAACACTATTGAATACAATTGTGGAAAACTTTTAGCTATTTTAGGAGAGTCAGAAGAAAACTGATTTATTGGCTATATATGTGAAGAACCAATTTCATTTATTTATTCATTCTGAAAGAGATTTCAGAGAGTAGCTAACCCAACCCTTTTCTTTTACAGACAAAGAAGGGAAGGTGTTTGCCTCAGGTAATGGGAATGCCTTTAGGGCATAGGACTGTTTCATTCTTTGTCTCTCTAGCCTCTAGCATGGTATGTGGCACATCGTAAGCATTTAATAAATGCTTATGAATTGATTGATTTTTCAAGTTCACATAGGAAGTAATTAGTGGTATCAGAATTTGAACTCAGGTCTTCTAACACCAATCCAACATTCTTTCTGATGCACCACACACCCTCTTACTCATTTAAGAAATATTTATTGAGTGCCTACTCATTACCTGTGTCAGGTCTGGTAAAAATCCTGCAGGGCAGGCTATTTGGATGAGACAGTTTCTCTGAGTATCCAACTTTCAGTTATTAATTTGACACTAAGCAGAACTCTGGTTGAAACATTTAAAAATCCCCCCTCTCAATTCAGCATGACCCCTGTCTCATTTGTGGGGTGCAGACTAGCCTTTGGCTCACCCAGGACCAGATGATCTCTCTCATTGCTATAAAACTGACTCTTGGGGCTGATGGTAACTGGTTCTCAATCAGCAAAACCTCTTGTGAACATCTGGGTGAGAAATGCTGATCCCTATTCCCCTAGCCCCTGGGCTCTTGTTTCCCTTCAGAGGAAAGGTAGGCATTTTAGAACTGCATCCACTTGAAACAGGACTAAGGCGCAGCTTAGCTTGATTCTGACAAATTTGGAGTCAGAGTCAGGTCCCCAAAAGGGACCATTGAAATACAACAGTAGCTGTTCAGTCATTTTTCTGTCATGTCCAACTCTCCGTGACTGCGTATGGGGTTTTTGTGGCAAATATACTGGTCCAGTTTGCCATTTCCTTTTCCAACTCATTTTACAGATGAGGAAACTGGGACAAACAGGGTTATGTGACTTGTCCAAGATCATTCAACTAGTAAGTATGTGAGGACAAATTTGAACTCAGGTCCTCCTGATTTCAGTTCCATTGCTCCATCCACTAAGCCACCTAGTTGCCCATAATACTTGTAATAATTATAATAATTTATTATTATTATGTTTATGGAAATGTGTACATATAGATATTTATCTCTTTAAAGTTTGAGGAGCACTTCACATGTGTCATTTCCTTTAATCCTCATAGCAACCTTGTGATGTAGATGCTATTATTATTTACAGAGGAGAAAACTGAGGCACAGAGGCACACGACTATTAAGAATCTGTGACAGGATTTGAAATCAGGTTTTACAGCTCTCCAGATTTAGAGCTCAAAAGGATCTTGGAGAGCTTTAAAAATTTGCTCGTTTTGTTCCATAAATTAAAAATAAAATAAAATAGACAAAACTAAAAAAACCCACAGAGGATTTGCTCTTAGAGAGCTAATCCCAGCTCATTCATGGGGTAGAGATGCTGGGAATGCAGTGGCTACAGTGCAGGGTGCGCAGTCAGGACTTGATGATCCTAGGCCCCTTAGTTTCCCTCTCTCAGGGTCAGTTTCCATTCTGTGCCTGCCATGTTGTAAGGACTGTGCCAGGCAGTAAAATGGGTATAAAGTAAAACAGTGGGAACATCTACTATGTATCAGATAACATACCAAGTGTTTTACAAATAGTATCTCCTTGAGACCACAACAACTCTAAGATGGAAGTGTTTTCTTCTCTGCATTTTATAGTTGAGGAAAGGAAGGCAGATGGAGGTTAAGTGACTTGTCCTAGCTCACACATCTATCTGATCTGTGTCTGAGGCTGGATTTGAACTCAGGCCCAGGGCTCTATCCACTGCACCACCTAAATAAGCAAGTAGAAAACACTCACCCTACTATACCTTCTACAAAACTAATTTAACTAGGCAGACAAACCACATGTGCTAATGTTTTTGAGCCTTCTATCTATCTATCTATCTATCTATCTATCTATCTATCTATCTATCTATCTATCTATCTATCATCTATCCATCTATCTGTATCTCCACCCATCTATCTTCAGTAGATAAAAGGAGTTTTACTTTAGTCTAAGCCCAGGAAGGACATTCGGAATAGGGCATAGATGTTGAGGGCATGGAGGCCGCTAGGTGGCAAAGTACATAGAATATTGAACCAGGTTTCAGGAAGACCTGAATTGAAATCCTGCTTCAGACAATTAGCTGTAATGAACATCTGTCAGCCTCAGTTTCTTCATCTAGAAAGTGAGCATAGTCATAGTACCTACCTCAAAGATTTTTTGTGAGGATAAAAATGAGGGGTATATATATACGTATATATATATACATATATACATACATATACATAAATATACATACATATATATATATACATATACATACATATATATATGTAGTGCCTTGAAAACCCCAAAAAGCTTTATAGATGTAAGTTCTTCTTCTTCTTATATTGATTCAGTTGATTACAACTTTCCTAGCCTGCTATTTATTGGTTATGCTATTGATCCATGGTCTGAAGCCTGAAGAGGGGAGAATCTCAGTCTTTCCACACTTCATCTGGATGTTGCTGATTCTCCTCAGGGCTGCATGGGGACAGGAGAGATGCTTGGCAGGGAAAAGCCAGCTTTTTATTTCCATGTAACTCTATCAAACTTATCTCTGAAACCTGCTCCCTCAGAATCCCAGGTATTATCTGTTTATTGTAGAGATATCTGTGTCAAAAGGAGATAGTTCTAGGCTTGGAGTCAGGAAACCACAGGTTCAATTCTTGCCTCTGACAACTCAGTAGCTGAGTGATCCTGGCAAACCAATCACCCCCCTCAGACTGTCTTCCTATCTATAAAATGGGGGTAACACTAACCTCACAGGGTTGTTGGGAAGACTGATGGAAATAATGTATGTAAAACACCGGGGAAATGTGCTTGTTACAGTTCTGAAAGGCCCGGAGCCAATTCGTTCTGATACTAAGTATCCCTAGAACCTGTCCAGACAGGAAGGCCTTCTCCCCCACCATTCTCAGTTTCTGGAAATTGGGAATCCCTGGTGTTCTTCCTGAGCGGGTCTCATCTCCTTGTGGTGGATCTCAGTGGGGAATGAAACAGAAAAACTCCTGGGAGAAGTGAAGCGCGGACGAACCTCGTAACTTGTCCTCTGTTCTACGTTAATTTGCTCAGGGTGTAGGCTGGGAGAAGCTTCTCTTCCTGTTTCTCTCCACTGTCTGCTTCCCCAAGTCATTAGCCCCAAGAGTAATTCCTGTTCAAATGTAACCGGTTCTTATGCCTGGACCACTTGGGCTAAATTTAAGTGATGGCGGTCATTCAGACGCTGCAGCCAGCTTTGGCTCATTCTGTTTTGTAAATCTGGAGGCAGATTCAAGAAAGGTGGGAAGTCAGAAGTCATCACAAAAGGGGAAGATCGCGGCCAACTCTGGGCAAAATCGAAAAGTAAGAGAAGCTTGTCATTTGAGTCGTCCCTTCTCCCATTTCACCATCCTTGTATCTTTTCTGGTTTTCTCTATTTCCAGTTCATTTTAATTCATCCCATGAACAGCTACTAAATGCCAAGCAGTGCGCAAGGTGCAGGAATACAAAGATGGAAGGGAGAAGTCCCTGCCCGCATGCAGCTTCCTTTCCACTGGAGGAAAGAGAAGGTGTATGAATAAACCAATACACAGGAAATGCAAAAAGTAATTTCAATGTGGGAGGGGGATCACTGATGCCAAGAGGTAACAGAAAGGGTCTTAAGTAGGTGGTGATTGAACCCTCTTGAAGGGAACTAGGGAGTCTTAGAGATAAAGACTAAGGAAGGAAAGAATTACACATATTGGGGTAGGGGTGGGGCGCTAGATGCAAAAGTTCACTTTCCTCTCCCTGAGTTCTCCAAAAGCTGTGAAACCCATTCTCCACTTCATATTGTAAAAGGTGCGGAGGGGCAAGGGACTTCAGTGAGTCGGGGGAGATTTTCATATTAATAGGGATTCTCCCTAAAGATCAGAAAACTTTCGAGATTCAAGAAACTGACCATGAGGGAGACAGGATAGAGGAGAAGACTGCACGGATGCCGGAGTCAGAGGACCTGGCCTCAGGTATTAGTTTTGCCGGTTAGTATATGGGTGACCTGGGGCATCTCCAGTCTTCTCTTTTCTCGTTTGTAAAATAAGAGGTTTGGGCCACATAACCCTCAAATACTGTGACTGTAAGATGCTATGACTAGTTACTGATTGGTAGGAGGTGAGGAGGATTATTTGGGGCTGGAGAGGGAATCTGGGCATCCTAGCATCCCCAAATAAAATCAGAAGACAAAGGCGAAAGCAAGTCTTGCTAGGGCTATTAACATTTGTTCTTTAAGATTGAGACTTTTTCCAATAGTGAGTTAACTATAACAGGGCTGTTGTGTATAATTATGAGGTGTGTGTGTGTGTGTGTGTGTCTATGTATGTGTGTGTGTGACAAAGCCCATTTAAAAAGGGATTCAGAAGATTTTTCTAGCTTCTCTAATTCATTCACACAAGTTATAAAAAGCTGCTCGAGCCTCATTGTGGGCACGTCACAGATAGGCTGTGTTCATGATGGGGGCAGCTGTAGGATTTCACCTTAAATGTCTACAAGGCGTGGGCCCTGGAAGTCCTTCAGGTCTTGGCATGGAGCCATTCCAAGAAGATGACTAGCTTTGAAAAGAATATGCCATGATGTAAGTAAGTGGATTCTGGCTGTTACCAGGAGAGTATCCTTTCTTTCCTTCCTTCCCTCCCAAGTGGGATCACTTCAGTGGCCAATTATAAATCAAGGGTCACAGTAATTGCAGAATTCAGTGGTGACTAATGAAAATGAGGCAAGATGGCAGTTAGATGGACGAGCATTCAAACCCTAGAATAAATGGTGATATTTCCAGATATGTATTTGTGTGGTGCATGTGTCAGTAGGGTGAAGCGATGTATTTTCATAATGAAAGCATGCTGGAAGCTTAGAGTTTGCCTCCTGAAGCTTGAATGCTAAATAGAAGCAAATTTAACGCTAGCTTGGGAAACAAGGATTCAGACCCAGTGAAGAATTGTACTTCTCCTTTTAGGGAGCCTTGCTGCTCAGCTGTTTAATAACATCTCCAAAAGGTATCAGAACTGGAGGAAGAATTAAAACATGTATTCTGAGTGCCTGGCTGAAGGGCAAGCAGCCAGGGGCCAGCAGCAGGAACCTGAGCCCTGACTCTGCTTGGCAATGGCAAAGATCGAGATGCAGGAGAGCTCTCTCTGATCTTTGATTATCTCCGGGCTTCTGTTTCCTAGTGGGAAGAAAATAATATGAGGTATAGGCTTAACACTCTCCCCCAATGCATGAGGCTTTCCCTCAACCCCAAGTATTATGGGAACATGGAACCTGGCCATGGGCGTGATTCACTTAAAACACAAGACAGAAAAGGGCAGGCGCCCCTTTTGGACATAGCCATGACAATGCTCTCCCACCTTGCCCAAGCTCATCCTTCTGTTTGGAACGTACTCAATCCATGGTTCTGTCTCTTAGATGTCTTAGCTTCTTTCGAGGCTAGGTTCAAGCATCATCTTTTACGTGAAAACTTTCCTTATCCACTTAGATTCTGGTGCCTCCCATCCCCATTCTTGTCCTCCAGTCACCTTATATCTATTTTGCATGTATATATATACATATACATATATATACGTATATGTGTGAATTGTATATATAAACAGAAATAAAATTACATCTGTATATATGTTTCTTCCCCAGCTTGACTGTAAACTCCTGAGTCTGGCTTTGTAACTCCAGCACCTAGTAGGCTATTAATAAATGCTCAATGATGGACTCATTGACCAACTATTCAAAGCAAAGGGCGAAATCCCTTCACTTTGTGTGCTTTTCCCACAAATCAGACAGATATGGTGGCAGCTCCAGCTCTTAACCACCATTAAATGTTTCTTGGCACATGGCAGTAGGATGGGAGAGAGGACAAGCCCCAGCCTCAGTTCTCACCATGGTCCCATGACAGATCCACTTTGTAACCTTGGCCAAGTCCCTTTATCTTTTGGTGCCTCAATGTCTTTCCTTTGTAAAATGGAGGGTTTGACTCTGACATGCTATGATTCAAATGTGAAAATTTGATCATCAAAGAGACAATGACTTTTGTTGTTTATCAAAGATGAAGAACCACTTTTCAGTGATCTTAGATAGCTAGAAGGGATGTCAAAGGTCTTCACAAATACTTTATTGATGAGACAATGGAAGCCTGGGGAAATGCAATGACTTTGTGGCTCAAAAGGTAGCAGCTTTAGAAAACAGATTTGAGGCTATGTCCTTGATGACAGAGCCTATGTTCTTTCCATTGTAGCATTATGGTTACTGGGAATGAAATTCTCATTTGGGGACAGACTGAACTTCATGCCTCAGATGTTCCTTTCCCACACTGTTTTCCTGTGAGGTGAGGCTTCTCTCTGGTCACCCTCCTTTACGAAGTCAGTCCCCATCAATGCCCTTCTCATTCATTAGAGGCAGTATAAGACTATGAGGATGGGAATTCCAGGAAGGTCCCCATATATGGTACGACATTCTGGGGCCATAGCTTTGGAAAATAAAATAGAAACATCTTTGGAACATGTGACAGATCTGTTGAGACCAATGATCATAATCCAGTGAGGTAGGGTGGCAGGGTGGGTAGAAGGTTGGGCTTCTACTTTTTCTCCCAAATCCTTTTGATCTGTAGGACAATGGACAAGAGACATAAATTCTTGTACCTCAATTATCTCTTGAGAATTTATCTACTAAGTTATAGGAACAAGGAGAGTGATGGGACCTGTGATTTCATGTGTACGGGGTACTTCTAGGTGAGAGAAAATCTTTGCCAAGGCAAGTTAACATTTTTCTGTAATTTCGAGTCTGAAAGACTTGTCTAAAGCTCTGAGAAATAAAATGACTTGCTCTGAGTCATCAGGGCAGCTCAGTGGCTCAGTGGATAGAGCACTGGACCTGGATTCAGGAGGATCTGAGTTCAAATGTACCCTCAGGCACTTACTAGATGTTGTGACCCTAGGCAAGACATGTACCGCTGTTTGCCTCAGTTTCCTCATCTGTAAAATGATCTGGAGAAGGAAATGGCAAACCATTCCAGGATCTTTGCTAAGGGAACTCTACATGGAGAACATGGAGAACTCTTCTAAGAGAACTCTACAGGGGGTCACAAAGACTCTCACATGGCTAAAAAAGGACTAGACATCAAGAAGTCAGAGTCATATACTCAGTACGAGGCAGAGGAAAGACTTTCTGGCTTGAGTCCAGCTGTCTGTCCACTACAGCAGGTGCCCTCTGACCAAGTCATAGCCACACATGTTTTCTAGATACTGATTTGTTATTACCAGCTCTGATTGGATTTAAGCTCTTTGAGGGTAGGGATGAGTTCATCTTTGTCTTTGAATGTTCAGTACAGTAAACACTTAAGAAATGTTGCTGATTGACTGATTAATAGATGGACTGCTATCGGTGTTGGCAGAGGAGACTCCTTAACCCATGTGGCGGAAACACGTGTCTTTCATAGATAGCTTCTCTTGTCGAGCCGTGTTATATATTTTGGGAAATTTGGATTGTTTTCAAGTTGGTGTTGTTTATTTAAACAGCATATGAAAATATTTCCAAGTCGGCAAAAGCAGAATGGGGTTATTATCTGCATGAACCTCCCTTTTGGTCTGTGAGCCTCGCCATCTTATCCAAGTTATCCAGACTTAGCAGCACCAATGAAACAAATGAGATTTCCCCCTGATGGTATTAGATTTTGACTACTATCTTTTCCCTATTGTGTTCAGTTCCATTATGGAAATCTATTCTCTTAGTGAACTAAAGCATCAGGCTGGAAACAGCTCGAGCTTTATGCCCTCGCGGGGTTAACTTGCTTTTTTATCCTTTTAAGGTAGATGAATTGAGGATCATGTCGCTAGCTCTGTGGGAGGTCTTTAGGAAGAGACATTAAAACCTGAGCCCCATTTTCCTTTGCGTAGGTATGCTGAAGAGGAGGGCTTGGATGAGGCGTTTGCCAAAGGTTTCTCTCCCATTTGCTTCATAGCTCCAGCAAGATGGGTCCCCCAGAGAGGGCTCGGCATCTCTCAGGCTCCTGACCCTCTAGTGAAGCACCTTCCACACCTCCCCAGGGCCCAGAATGAGAGCACACAGCTGGGCTTGCACTAGAGCATTAAGAGTTCAAATGAGATCCTGAGACGAAACCTGATCCCCGAGGCTTGGCACATTCTCGGCTGAGGTTTTTGACCTCCTCCCTCCCCCAGCATCTCTTGTTCTCTTAATGACCGTGAAAGTCTCTGAAATAATGCTGTGAACAAAATGGATTTTTATTTGAACATGTTTGAAAATAGATAAATGTCACATAGTTCAGAGAAAGGATGCTGTCTTGAAATCTGAGATAATGGATTTAGAGGTTATGTACTTCAACCACCTCATTTTATAGAGGAGGAAATTGAGGCACAGGGAGGGGAAGGGCCCTCCCCATATAGATGTTACATGGGTGACTGGATCCTTGGATAACAGATTTAGAGCTTGAAAGGACCTTGGAGGCCACTCCTTCCTTGTAATGAAGAAACTAAGACAGAAATGGTAAACGACTTGCCCAGAGTCACGTAGCTAGTAAAAAAAAAATACCTGAGGCAGAAACTGATTGTACGGTCAGTACGCTATCCCCTGTGCCACCCTGCCAAGCCAGGTCCTCTGAGTCCCAAAACAGTTTTTTCAATGTGCCAGAATCAAGTAAACAATCGATCAGCAAACATTTATTAAGTGCCCACTATGTGCCAGGCTGTGGGAAATATTGTAAGAAGATGAGAAAACCAAAATGGTTTTTGGTTGATAAGCTCTCGGTGTGACAAGCGGACTTCTCTTAGGTAGATGGTCAACAAATCAAAAAAAAGGGAGCTGAAAAGGGGGTGTGGCAGGAGACAGCGGACAAGTTAGGGGAGTCAGGGGCTAGGCTGCATTAAGGCGAGCATAACTTGTAGAGGAAGTGGAGGAGAGGAGGAGGAGGGGGGAGGAAGAGGAGGAAGAGGAGGAACGGGGAGGGGGCAAACACCCCCGAAGGAGTCTCAAGCATGAGAAGGTGACTGGGACGGAGGTGAAGAAATCTGAAGTCAGGAGCTGAGCCTGGTTTGAAGTGAGCAGTCTTGCCCCGTTCACTAAATGGAAATTGTCTAATTTCCCCCTACCTTAAGTGGCCCTTGAGGGGACAGTCCAGCGCTCTGGGGGAATCTGTGACGTGGAAGCTCCCTCTACTGGTGCAGGTCACCACCCACTTACTCCAGGCCTGGGTCCCTCTGAGCTCCTTCTCCCATTCTTCTGGTATGGCAGGGACATCTGGGGAGCCCCTGGCTGTCTGCACGCCCTTCTCCTTGCTGTGGGACTTGCTTCCCTCTGATGTCCTGGCTGACTGTCTCTCAAGTAATCAGTGCCACTCTTGCAAGGCGTGGCAGCCACATACACTTCCGGGGAAACCTCAGCTTCAAAGTTACAGAAGCAATGGTCTTCTATGGCTCGCCTGCACCCCTGGAAGAGTCAGAGACAGATGAGAGATACACAGATATATGGGGGGGGGAGGAGAGAGAGAGGGGGAGGAGAGAGAGAGAGAGAGAGAGAGAGAGAGAGAGAGAGAGAGAGAGAGAGAGAGAGAGAGAGAGCGAGCCTTTATTAAGGGTGAAGTGCGTCAAACCACAAGTAAGCAAAAGAGTACATGGTCTCAGGGAGTTAACGTCCTCATGGGGGATAAGAATAATGAACAATAGTAGTAACAGCCCTTATATGTCACTGAGAGGGTTTCCAAGCACTTTCCATGTTTGTCTCATTTGATGCTCACAACAATGGCTATCATTACCCCTATTTTACAGATGAGGAAACTGAGATAGGGCAGGTGACGTCCCCCAAGCTCACACAGCTGGAAAGTTCTCTCTCCTTCTATCTAGTATCACTCAAGGGCCCCAGAGATCTTGGTGTTCAAATGGGCTTTTGTTTCAGGCTTGCGAGGATTCACAGAGAAAATCCCTCCTGAGGGTCTTTGTAAATGGATGTGCCTCAGACGCCGCCCCCTGCCCCACCGTGCTCCCACTGTCATGGTTGTGTTCATGTTCTCTCCCCCATCGGACTGGGGGCTCCTTCAGAGCGGCCACCCTTTGTTTGTGCTTAGCCCAGTCAGTGCCTGGCAGTTAGTAGGTACTTAACCAGTGCTCATTGACTGACTGCCTGGTGTATACAAGGTGCTCTGCAAACTTTGAAGGACTCCATAAGAGCTAGTTCTTGATATCCAGGACTGAAAAATTTGAATTGGCATTTTGGGTGAGGAACATGAGGCATTCTAGCCTTGAATGCCATCCCAACTGCCCCTTTCCCCCGAGCCTCAGACCAACCTCATTCTCTCTGTCCATTGTTCTTTTGTGGCAGGTCTTGTTAGAGATTCTGTCACAATTTCAGTCTCCTCTGGGGAGCCCAAGGTGAGAACTGCGTACAGAGCCCTGGAAAGACTGTCCAGCACCCAGGGCGGATCCTGGGAATAGCAGACTGGGGAAAGTGTTTGGGGAAAGACCAAGGACTGAGGGAGCACAGTCTGCCTCCCCTCCCCTCCCCTCCTCTCCCCCTCCCCTCCCCTCCTCTCTCCTCCCCTCCCCTGCCCTCCCCTCCCCTCTGCCAGGGAATTCTTCTGCACTTGCTCAATCCTATCACAGGATGGCAGCAAGAGTTAGACACAGGAGACAAGGAGGGACGCCTTCTGTCCTCATAGTAGAGAGAGCTCTGGCATCTCGGAGACGAGATGGGGCCTGCGTCGGCCCTGCTTCATGACTTGTGCTGGTCATAAAGTTTGCCTTGGAGGGGTCTGGTTTGGAGGAAAAGGGGGCCTAAATATTCTTTGTGATGAATAATTAAAAAATAGAATTGATCAAATGTTTAACCGCGCCCCCCCCAAAAAAAACCCCACACAATCACATGCCTAAGCTTCATAAATGCCACATTTCAGCTGAAGTGACCTGCTCATCATTTCTGGTATGTGACATCTCCTTTCCTGTCCCTTTGCAAAGGCTGCCTCACACCTGGATTGCTCTCCCTCACTTTCACATTGGAGAATCCATCCCAGGCTTCTGGAAGTGCCCAGTTCAGGGGCTCTCTTCTGTAGTAAGACTTTTCCCCTTTCCCCAGGTGCTGTTACTCTCATGTGATTGTAGATTTAAAACTGGACCACAGAAGCCATCAAGTCTACCCCCTTCCTTTTATAAATGAGGAAACTGAGGCACAGAGTGATTACGTGACTTGTCCAAGATCACTTCATTACTTTGTGTGTATATATGTATAAATGTTGTATGTGTATATATTTTATATACATGTAAATATTGCATGTATATGTAATATAAACATGTTACATGTATATATTGTATGTGTATGTTGCATGTTTGTATTGATTCACATATAAACATGTATGTGTGCATTCATATATAGAGACACACATAAACATCTATGTATGTAGGTATGTGTTCTCGGTAAAGGTTGTTTTCCTCCAGCAGATTGTAGGTGTTCTGTGGTCCAGGACTGTTTTGATCTATCTTTAACTCTCTAGCACCCAGCCCAGAATCCTGTGTGGAACAATACCCAACAGAGGCTTGCTGAATGGACTTCATCCTATCTCTTTCTAGAGACGGTAATCCTCTGAAGGTACTACGGGCACGTGTTTACATTGTGACCTGGACCGTTTTGAATTCACTTGCTTGGTGCCATGCTGCTCACTGGTGTGGCTCAGGAAAAATGTGGAATGGACCTTGGTTACAATTTTCGTTCTAGGAAATTACAAGTGGAACTCCTTGTTTTCTGTCTTGTATGCATGTCTGAACCTTCTGGGCCCTTCCGAGGTTCACCCAGCTATATTGCAACTGAGATCATTTTTTCCAAAGTGTATGACAATGATTGGCAAATGGAAGGTTGGTCTTCTTCCAGAGTCCCTCATTCCTGCTATTCCTGCCCCGCTACTGACAACCATGGAGGGCTCTGTTATCCAGCGACTACTGTCCTTCCCATTCCTTCTGCTTCCTGCTTCCAGCTGGGGACCAGAAGGAAAGGGCACAGGGAACCACTGTTGGTTTTCTGAATAATGAGTAGCCCTCCTTGTATCTCCTAGTGAGATTCTTGTTCTTTAAAAGGAGATACTCATTAACCCATTGGACTCTGGTGCCAATTTGCACCAAGGGCCATAAGTTGAGAACCAGAAGGGTGCCTTGGAGGCCACTCAATCCCCCTATCTCCTCCTCATTTTACAGGGAACTTGCAACCTGCAGATGGGAAGGGAAAAGGTCACACAGGTCCTAAATGGCCCAAGGGGGATTCCAACCCAGATCCTCCAAATCCGAGGCTCTTTCAAAGATCTGCAGGGGAAGATATTTCGGGGCCTGAGAGAATATTAGCTGTTCTAACATCATTTTACTTCTGGACTCACAGATTTGCTAAAAGCCCCACATTATTCCATTGTGTCTCCCATAGCAGGAGTAGTGGGTTTAAGAGGTAGGAGGGCAAGAGGGGTCAGGGGTTCCTAGGGTCAAGTTTGTTGTGTCTTCACCTGATGATGGACTTTGCTTGGCCGTATACCAGTGTTGATTGGTACATGGCAGGCGTTTATGGACTTATTGACACATATGATGATAATAATTGTAACAGTGATGGCCAATGCAAAGCAGTGTGGGGGTAGTGGACAGAGATCAGGACTTAGGGTCATGAGTCTTGCCTCTGAGAGACAGTGACCATGTGACCCTAGGCAAGTCATTTAACTTGTTAGTGCTCTGGGCAACTCTGAAGTTGTAAATTGCAGATCAGGTTCAGACCTGCATTGGTGGAGGGTATTTCCTCCTCAGGGAGCTCTCTTTACCAAGGTAATCACAGGTCTGGTACTATTTATTATTTTTTTTAGGCCAGTGAAACCTTTTACATACATGATCTTGAAATGGGTGCCACTATTATCACTCCCAATCTGCAGATGAAGAAACTGAGCCTTGCAAAAGTTACTGGTTTTGAAAGAGTCAGGAAGGATTTGAACTCAGATCACAGATCTTAGATATAGAGTTTGCCCATTTTACAGATGACAAACCAAGGGCCAGGGAGATGCTTGCCCAACATCCCCCATAGGAAGCCACTCAGGTAGGATTGGAACCCGTCTCCTACCTTCAAAGTCAGTGCTCTCTTTATTGTACATGTACCTACCTCCCAATATAGCCTTATAATCCCCAAATCTAAATCAGAGGTTTGTTACCTAGGGGCTATGAATTTTTAAAATTATAACTGCATTTCAATACATTTTGTTTCCTTTGTGATCCCACATACTCCATTTTTTTGCATTTAAGAACAATGTTGTGAGAAGGGATGTGTCTGCAGGCTTCATGCCAAAGGAGTCCTAGACATGAAAATGGTAAAAAAAACCCTGATCCAAATCATTCTTTGCATGTCCCCAAATCCCCAGGGGCATGAGGTATGCAGATCAGATGGAGCCCTTTCATGAACACTAATTGCAACTTTGACTCAGAACAGGATCCAGGGTCTCTGGGGCTCGTCCTTGCCTCCTGTTCTCAAGGTCATTGGGAGCATCGATTAGTTTTTTCCTGAGGGATTTCCTGCCCTGCATGGCCCATCAACCCTGAGCTTTGAGGGCACTTTCAGTCTCTCTGCTTCCTTTCTAATGGTCTTCAGTGCCACTGTTCTCAGTGCCCTCCAGCTTTCTCCATCCTGATTCAGCAGTTGAGGTCACTGGAGGAAAACAGAAGCTGGGCCCAGTGAGTACTATGCTGTAGGATGGGGCATTCAGGGGCCAGTCAGTGTCCCTGAGAAGTTATTCCTCCATCACCCATTCCCTGGTCCCTTCTCAGTCTGTCCAGGCCTGTAACTTATGAGTATGAATTACTCCTGTCTAGCTGTCACCAGTCTGAATGGTGTCTTGTACAGTTATGAGTATGCACATTCCCAAATCGAAACCCCAGATGTCTTCTTCTCCAAGGAACAACGGACTAGCCAGTGTCTCTTGTGCCATTTTGTAAGCGGAGCCCAGCTATTCTCCAGTAAGCTTTCCTTGATTAAAGGCATCCCAATGTGGCTCCAAGAATGTGGATCATTTATTCTCACTGGCATAGTGAGATAAGCAGATGTCAGGCACCGGTGGGAGGGCAGATAGGCCCCTAGCATAATGAGGCTACAGGGATATCTTGCTGAAGGGCACACAGGGAGACAGAGACAGGCTCAGAACAGGACACAGAAAGGAGTCTAGCCTTCCAGGCTGGTTCGGCTTGGTGGTTTCTAATATTGTTGATGAGACAAAGCTACCCAGGAGAATGGCTGATTGGCATAAAGGAGGGAATCTTCCTCCTGGGACCCTAGGATAGATCTTCCTCTGTCATCCTAAAATGATCTCCTCATCTTCAAAAAAAAAAAAAAAGAGAAAGGTATAGGTATAACAGAGTATTTTGGAGATTCCATTGAACAGTGATTTTATTTTTTTAAAAATTAAACTTCAGTCTCTTCAGTGCCAGAATCCAGAGTCTATGTGTGGAGGATGAGGTGACACTCCTGGAGCGGATTGACGCTACCTGGTTTGCCATAACTGGTCTTCACACTCCTTCGGTCAGGCAGACTGAGAGGGGCCCCTGCTGGATCCGGCTGCCGCCTAGATCAAACATTGCCCATGAGTCAAAATATCCACTGGGAGGCCTGTGTCTTGGGGAGATCTTTATCACATTCAGTTTCCTATTGAACTTCAATGTGCTTCTATGGTTTCTTATAATTTGTTTAAATGGGCAAGTGGCCCACTGAGATTACCATCTCCTCTTCAAGGAGAAACGTGGGCCAGCTCCTTTCTATAGAAAACTGAGAGAGACGAGGAGATTGTTCGGGGAAAGTTGAAATTGGGCCCTGGAGATAACAGAAATAATGCAATCAGCAGAGATCCAGAATGAAAGATTCAGGAGAGAGGTGCTTTCATAGATTTATGTGGAAATCAACCCAGGATTTGGGAGCTAAAAACTGGAGTTTGTGTGATTTCTGTGATGGAAACAGTAAGAAAATGTCAATCATGAGAAATGTTCTAAGATAGATACCACAGATCCCCGCTGCGCGTATCTTATCTACTGATGTCATTAGACCACAACATTCCCTCTTAGCCTCTTCTGGGCACGTCCCTTGTTATAGGAATTGGCTCAGGTAGGATTTTGCTGGTTTGTAGGGTCTTCTGAATCTGAAGGCCCGGGCCATCTGTGTCTGATGTCATTCAGAAATAAGCTGCGCTCAGAATTGCCTGCTGTCCAGAACGAGGGAGGTGACAATCCCCGACATTGCTGTTTGCTCAGTCCACACCTGGAAGATTACTCCTGTAATGCCATGCTGCTTGACTACCTCGATGTTCCACTCCTCATTCTGGTAACTCCCCAGAGAGTCAGTCAGTCCGTCCTTAGGCATTTCTGAAGACCCTGATATGTGGCAGGGACTTTGCTAAGGGCTGGGGATAAAAGAAAGGCAAAGGAGCTGTCCCTGCCTTCAAAGTGCTTACAGTCTAAGAGAGAGACAACATGAGAACCACTAAGTACTAACAAGATACAAGCAGACTAAATTGGAGATAATCTCCCAAGGAAGGATGAATATGAGGGGAGATGAAGAAAGTCTTCTTGTGGTAGGATGTGTTGGGACTTGAAGGAAGTGAAGGAAGCCAGGAGATAGCGATGAGGACGGAGAGAAGTCTAGGCACAGACTATACTATTGGCTCTGTTCTCTTGGGGTGGTTATTTCATGTAAACTCCTCGAGGGTGGGGTCTACCACCTGCATGCATTTGTCTTCAAGTCTAGCATCGTCCCTACTGTACGGATGCTTAATTAATCCTCCATTCATGCATTCTGTTTCATCCTGGGCACCACAGCTTAGCAAGGAAATAAGCATTCTAGAACCATCCAGAAGGGGATGACTAGAAAGAGAGACTTGGAGATCATAAGATAGGAATTAGAAACGTTGAGCCTGGAAAAGAGTACGTTTTGTGGGTACCAGGTGGACCCACGTGCTTTGCCACAGAGGGCAGGAAAAGGAATTATGGGGGGAAGAGGGGATTTGAGAAAGGCATATTTAGACTTGATGTTTGATAAAAACAAATCAAACAAAACTTCCTAACAATTAGGGCTAGCCAACAACAAAATGAACACTCTTCCCCTCATCCAATTACATTAGATTCATTTAAAATATTATGTGCCTACTGTGTGCTGGTCCCTGGGGATACCAAAATGATTCAGTCCCTGCCCTTGCACACCCTTGCAGCATATAATCCACTAAGGAGTCTTTATTTAGTGCCTGCTGTATGCCAGATGCCGTGTTAGGCATTGGGGATACCAAGACCAAATAATGGAGTCGTTCCTGCTCGTGTCTGCCATTCTCATTACTGATTTCTGAACTGTATTCTTGACTGTAAGGGTCTCCAGGGAGTCCCCAGACAGGAGTACTAAGGGTCTACCATGATTGATAAGAGAAAACATTAATATATGAATGGAAAAGTATTTATTAATAGCTTACTATGTGCCAAGCACTGTGTAAAGCCTTGGGAATAAAACTTTAAAAATGGAGATCATCTCTACTCCCAACAGTACATCTCTAATTGGTGAGAAAGCACAAAGGGGGCTTTAGGGTGAGTGGAAAGGCTTAGCTGGGCAGTCTTGGGATAGTTGACAAGGCCCAGGGGATCACCATGACATTAATTCCAAGGATATGAACAGGATAGTGACTGATCAGTGGGTAAGACCTGCAGGGCCAGGATACGGCAGTGTGGATGGTAAGGACTTCATCACATCAGAAGGAATAAAGTTGGCTACTCCCACCTCTTCTAGGCTATGTGGGTAATCAAGGAACCTGGATAGGCTCTGCTCAGTGTGGGACTGAGAGCAGATGGAGGGATGACAAGTGGGAAAGGACACCCTAAATTGTGGTGCATCTCCCTACTATCCTGTCTTGATTGGGTTCTGGGTGGCCCATAGTCATAAGGAGGAAAGGGCAACTAGTTTATGTGATTGATAGAGTGTTGGACTTGGAGTCAGGAAGGCCTGAGTTCAAATCTTGCCTCAGGAATTTATTAGCTATGTGACCCAAAGCAAGTCACTTGACCTTTCTCATCGGTAAAATGGGTTAGTAATAGCTCCTACTTCACCTACTTCACAGGATTATAACGACCAAATGAGGCAACTTATGTAAAACATTTAAAAAAGAACTTTAAGGCACTATATAAGTGCGTGTTATTACTATTACGGTTGTAGCTGGATATGGACTTGGTCACCCAGGACTTTGCTGGCTTTCAGTTTGTCATGACGTTAGCCAATATGTATGGACCTGTGATATTTAGCACTGGATCAGGGGTTTAGGTGGAAAGTCCATGAAACTCCTTCAGCTACTTCTGGTGTTATCATCACAGCCCTTGGTGAGGGAGTTCCTGGATCTGGTTATTATGAAAGTCCCTACCTCAGGATCAAGATTCCATCATGGCAGGGATGGGTGCCTTTGAAATAAAATTATCCATATTCTGCTTGTCAATTTTCTCCCTTACCAGTGACTTTGGAAACCATCAGCCTCTCCCTTTTGGAGACTTTCCGCCTGCACTGCCTTCATCTCAGACCAGAGTTTTCTGTTTTCTGGCAATCAATCTATCAATAAACATCTATTAAGCATTGCATATATGTGAGGCGCTGTACTAAGGAAGCCCTGGTCACTCTACTAAGAGGGCAGCCTTTATACTTTGTGCACTAAGATGTAGCCGCCCAGGTTTGTCACCCTGGGACCTATAGTTAGAGCAGAGACCAAACCTTGAGCAGTATCTCTAATGTTCCCACCATGATAAGTGGACCTGCCACAGGAGAAAATTGTATTTGATAGCTTCATGTCCATGTACACCAGGTCCACAGCCTCTTTCACCACGTCGAGACTGCATGCCTCCTTCTTCTCTGCCACAATGCACCCTATAACAGGTGTAGAGGACTCTTGAAGGAACTAAGAGCTATCCAGTTTCAGATCACATGGGGGTTACAAATAGACCAACTCAACACCTAGGACAATCCTGCATGTCAGAAACCACGTCTGGCTGGCCATGTCCAAGTTCTAAGCCACCTGACTGAATTGGTGGATGGGGCCATAGGACATTCTTCTTATCATCTGGACCAGGAATTCCTCACCTTCTTTGTGTCCTAGACCCCTTTGAGAGCAGTCTGTTGAGACCTATGGACCCCTCTCAGAAGACTAGAATCTTAGAAAAGGGATCCATGAAAAGAAAGATGCCATGTAGAGGAAAAGATAGAGCAAGCCAATGTGCATTAGTGAGCCAGTCTAGTGTGAACAGAAATCAGGGAAGGGAATAAGCATTTATTTAGCACCACTGTGTGCAGGCACTGTGCTGAGCCCTTTACAAACCTTATCTCCCTTGATCCTGACTGCCCTGGGCAGCTCTTAAGTCAACAAAACAGTCTTTGTTGCATCTTTTCCATTCTCTCTTCCTGACCTTGTTGAGTCATTATATTTCTTGAAGTTATTTCCTGACAAAAGATAATACTGTGATATAGAAGTGCTCCCGATTGGCATCTTCCTTGGTACATTTCACCAACTTCCTTACCTAATTTGGGCTCCAGCTTTGGCAAGACCCTGACTGGAGGTCTTGACAGTCTACTTGTTGGTGGCTGTCTTGCGAATGGGGTCACAACAACAGTTACATAATATTAATTTCTTCTCCCTGGTGGCCTGGCCTTGTGCCACCTAATGACATTCAGTGGAATCCTCTTTTATTCCACTGGAAAAATCAGCTGGACAGAGAAGCCTAACCTGGACTTTCAGTGGTTTAATACTTTTAATTCCAAGGTCATTTGAAGTGTAGGATCAAAGAAAAGGCAGCTGGTTTTGTTTCCATCAAAGGCATCTTAGTCTCTTAGTGAACAAGGTATGGAAACAGACCAGAATGTTTACTGATCTGTATTTAAAGGAGAGGAATAAGTGGGAATTACATAGCCCCCAAATTCTGGAAAGCCTCAGCTTTAAGAAGTTAGGGACAATCTCGTTCTGACTAACGCTTGAAGATTTGAAGGTACTTTTAACTGACATAATTAATTCTAGGAAGATATTATATATTAGCATATAAATGTGAACTAGAATAGGTAAATTTAGTGAGAAATCAGTGGTGCAATAATGAAAACTGAAGCAAGGATTAATACCTGTCACTTGGAACTTTTGAAAGCTTCC
The DNA here is from genome assembly GCA_023548195.1 of Bettongia penicillata ogilbyi. NCBI lineage: Eukaryota > Metazoa > Chordata > Mammalia > Diprotodontia > Potoroidae > Bettongia > Bettongia penicillata. The sequence goes on along the minus strand of JAJHZJ010000132.1, from coordinate 11,724,044 downwards.
AAAGTCCTAGCAAGTTATCATGGCATTCGTCTCCCTGGAAACCTCCTGCACATCCTATCAAAACCAAACACCTCAGCCTAGGCCTCCATCAACTTCACGCTTCCCTGGAAGGCCTGAATTAGCCCTTGTGGTTCTCCTTCCTGCTCACTACGAGGTGATGTGCTACAGGAGGGAGCTCAGATAACTAATTTCTGTTTTTCCTTTGCTGGGAGACAGTGGGCCAATTCCTTCTTGTCTCTGAGCCAAGATTTCTTATAGCAGGAGAAGATCTGAGCTGACTCCTGCATTTGCATTCCAAGACATATAATCTATAACTCGTCAATCCTAGGCAAGATATGTAATCTATTTCCTCCTCACTTCTGCCTTTTGGAAACCTATATTTCTTTCGAGACCAGGTGCAAATGGTGTATGTGTTTGTTCTTCATTGCCGAAGAAGACCATGCTATCAGAGGAATGATGACATGACTTGCACTTGACTTAGTTTTGGGTGAGGGAGGGCTGTGCAGGTCACCAGCCTCCAGAGTCATCTTAATCCAGTGACCAGATATTCATTCCAGGATGACTGGAGATGACCCAGGATGAGGCAATTGGGGTTAAGTAACTTGCCCAAGGTTACACAGCTAGTGAGTGTCAAGTGTCTGAGGTGAGATTTGAACTCAGGTCCTCCTGACTTCTGCATTGATACTCTATCCACTGTACAACCTAGATGCCCTGGTGCAAATGGTACCTTCTACTGGAAGCCCTTCCTGATTTTCACCACCCAAGTGCCAGCACCTACCCTCCCCAAGCTATCGCAAATTGGTTTTCTGTGTATTTGCTATATACTGACATATGTATATTTTATTTCCCTTGAGATTAATGATATGTGATTATGATATATTATATGATATGATATATGATATGAGATTAATAATGTACACTCCTTGAGGACAAGGCCTTTTGTTGTTGTTTCATTTCTGTCCTTAGTGCCTAGTAGTGTGTGGATATTTAATCCATATTTGTCAGTTGGTTGATTCATGATTTACTTTTAGTCTCTCCTTCAAGCATGTCTTACTTGCTGTTAGCCAGTGCATATACAATCTGAGTTTCAGGGACCTTAGATGCCTAGACCAAAGCATTACCCACCTTCACCATATCTTCAACAATGGTGCTTCCATATTCTGCATGACTGCCCCCCAGGACATAGCCATTGCTGGTGGGATGGGGGCAAAGGCAACAACTGGATATATATTCTAAACTAAACGCTATTGAGACTTGGGGGGTGACAGAATAGAGATGTTAGATGGGACAAAATTTAAGACAGCAGCCAGTCATAGAAAGCATGGTCCCAGATGTCTTATGTGCAGATGCATAGAGCACAGATAAGAAGCAAGGAAGACTTGCAGCACTCCCAACCCAAGGAGTCTACCTTGACTTTGGAACTCTCTCTGAAACTTGGTGGTAGGCCTTGCCATTGGAACTGTAGACCCAGGGTCCTTTCTATCATTATGTATTGTCTCTTCGTACCACTTAATGATTCTTGTACCCATCCAAATCTCAAATAGATTTTGTTTTCCAAGTACAGGCCCCTTTACCATCTTCTATTGGATCCATCCCTCTAGTCACTCCGCCATATTCCCCATTGGCCCCTATATACATATCTAATGATAAGTACAGTATCAGCACTTTCCAAATCAGAAGAAGCCTTGCATTCTGACTCATGCTTATGCTTATGTTTATGCCATAGGGTCACAATTTTAGAGTGAGAAAGAACTTTCAAAGTCATCTAGTTGAATTTCCACATTTGATACATGAGAAAGTTAGGTGACATGTCCAAGGTCACACAGGGAGGAAATATGTGAGGTGGGATTTTGGCACCAGTCTTCTTGACTTCATGTCCAACAATCTATCCCCTTCTTCTTATCATGTCATCTGCCAGCTGTTACCAAGTAGCTGGATTATCTCGGAATTTTTGATAGGGATCACATAAATAGAGAATCAGGTCTTCCTTCTCTGGCATAGCTTTTTTCATTCAGCAGTGCCCTGCATTCCCTACATTCAGAAGTCTTTGGGAGGAGAGATGCAACGTATAATTTTAGTAAAACAAAACATAACAAAACTTGACTATTTCCAAGGAAAATCATAATTCGAGCCCTAGTGGCTCAGCAGCTTTCCAGAAATGGAAGGACTGAGCAGCAACCCCTTGCTCATTTCCCTTTGTTATCTTTGGCATCTGGGACAGATTCAGTGCCATCAGGCCTACTCAGGGGCCCAGATTTTGGGGCTGTAGAGTGATTTTTTGGCAGGGGTATGGCCTGTGTTGGAAAGCCCCCAGTTTGCGTTTTGGGTGGCCTTTGATTTGCCTCATGGGGGGATGGGAGGTCAGCCAGCAGAAGCCAGCTGCCTTCCCCCTCCCCCTTGAAGGCTGTCCCTTTGGTTCATGCATTTTATTTTTGATTCCTTTTGTGGAGGTTTTGTATTTGGTCCATCGGAGAGTGTTTCTGTATTGATTTTGCCTTTGTAGGCAACTAGATTGTATCAATCAATTGTCCAGAAAAGGACCCATTTTTGAACTCTCTGAGCAGCATGGGGTGGTCTCTTGCTTCTCCTTGCCAAGACCAATCAGGGTTATTCCTCTCCAGGATAAACGAACTTTTCCGTTTTATATAAAATGTGATCTCCTTGAGTAACATGAATCCCAAATGGTTTTGATATTTCACCAGACCAAATGATTGGGTTCCAATTTTCCCAGTGTTTTCTTTTGCTTTTGGATAGGTGGAACAAATCAGCATCCATCGCTACCCCATGTTGTGCTGGTTGAGGATGATGGAGGCCGAGCAGGTGCTCTCTGGGGACTTAATTTTCTTTACATAATTTGCATCGTGCTTGGTTGCAAATAATACTTTACTAGGAGTCGTGAGGGGAATGGGAAAAAACACAGAAAATATTGGTGTTTCTTCTTGAAGAACCCATAGAACCTGATTAGGAAGCCAGGCTGAAAGTGTCCTTGATGCTTTATCCAGGTTTGAAGATGATAGTGATTTCTCAGAGACCAGTTACTGGCGCTCAAGATTAACCCATCAAACTGGAAAGACATCCAGGATTATTCCAAAGACACAGGACTAGCTTGCCTGTGCCTGGATGAGCTCCTCCAAAGGTTGTGGCCCCCAAGGGATGGCTCTTTGTTTGGCAGTCTTGACTCCCAGTTCAGAATGCAGTGGCTGATGAGGCATAAAGATGTTTTGGCTTGCTTTGGTATGGAGTCAGGAAGATTTGGGTTCTGATCCTGGTGACCCTGGATAAGTCATTTCCTACCCTCAGCCTTAGTTTCCACATCTGTGCAATGGTAACCATAAGGATAACATCTACCTTTGTGGATTAAGTGAGATAACTTAGGCAAAGCATTTGATAGACCTTAAAGCACAATGTAAGTGCTAGTTATCCTTATGTTTACCCATGAAATCACCGCCCCTTGGACTATCTAGGACATTTCCACGTGGCCACCATGTCTTCCTACTTGGTCTCTCCCGTAGCATATCAAACAGTTCTGAACATGCCTCCAGTGCTTCCTAAATGTTGTTAAGCTGAATGAAAGGCAGTCATACAAGGACAGCCTAGGGAGTGTAAACTGACTCAGGAGCCTTAGGAAACATGACTGAAATCCCTCCTAAGGCAATGTAGAGCAAGGGGGCCATTAACATCAGGAAAATTTATTTTAAGGAAGGACAATTCCAGTCATGTGGTGGGTATGTTTTGTGTCAGATGACTTGAGATCAAATCCCAACTTAGCCACATCTTACCTATGTGACCTGGGACTGGGCTCTTCACTTGTCGGGGACCCAGTCTTTTCAGCTACGGTTAATGATGATAGACAGTATGTCCTTGGGGCTAGCGTGATCCTGGGTAAGTCACTGAATCTCTCAGTGACCCAGTGATTCAAAGTAGCCCAGTCTTCATTGGTAGAAGGGGTTTCCTCATGTGGAGTGCCAGGAAGCCATGACATCCTGAGTCTTCTCTAAAGCTGACCAGAGGCAGCATGACACAGTGAGTCAAAGGACAGCCTTAGAGTCAGGGAGACCTGGGTGCAAGTTCTGCCTCTGATAGATACTGACCATGTGATTCTGGACAAGTCTTGACTCTTTCAGTGACTCAGGCAATGCCTTAAGGATATGCAAGTAGACATGGAACTATCTGTATAAATGGAGGGAGTTCTCATACTGAGAATTCTTCACATTAATGAAAGCACAGGTCAGGTCTTAAAAATGTGAGAGCATTTTTTAAACTTTAATACTATTTTATTTTTCCCCAATTGTTTGTAAAAAGTTTTTAACATTCATTTTAAAAAATTAGTTCTAAATTCTCTTCCTCTCTTCCCCTGGAGGGGACCCTGAGACAGTAAGTAATCTGACATAGGTTATACATGTGCAATCATGCAAAACATATTTTCATATTAATCATGTTACGAAAGAAGACAGAAAAACCCCCACAAAAGATGAAGTGAAAAAAATTGTATGTTCCAAACTGCTTTCAGATTCCATCAATTCTTTCTCTGGAGGTGGATAGCATTTTTTTATCATGAGTCCCTTGGAATTGTCTTGGATCATTACATTGCTGAGAATAGCTAAGTCATTCACAGTTGATCATTGGACAATATTACTGTGTATAATGTTCTCTTGGCTCTGCTCAGTGTGAGAGTATTGAACCCAATGACATCTAAAGTTCCTTTCCGTTCTAAGTCTAGCATCCTATGAATCTGGGCATCAGATCAAGTGTGAAGGAAAGCTCCTATGAAGGTGATGCATGATGTTCTAGTCTCTCCTGGCAGCAGAGAATGAAGAAGGTGGCCAGTTTTGGGCCAGAGGTGGGAAGCAAGTGAAAGAGATCTTCAAATGCAGGGACACTGTTGACATTTTCCATTCTAAATAATAGACACGAGACAGAGGAAAATTCCTTAGCTTCCTCTAATAGGAAGTGTCTGGATATTTTCTTATTTATTACAAACAAGTTTTTTTATAGGCACCTGCCATCTTGAATTTGGATAAGGCTCCCCTGATGGATGATAGAGAAAAAAATCTCTTTGTTTTCTTGTCACTTTTATAAGGAAGATTTATTTAACTCTGATTTTGTAAGATCAAGCAATGCCCTCCTTCAAAATGAAGAGGTCAATTGGAAATTTAATTAACGCTTAATTGAAAATATATTAAAACTAACAAAATGAAGAGGTCAAAATCAGCCACAGCATCATTCATGGGTCATTTTAGATTATTTGAAAAATGACTTAATTTAACAAAACCAGTAAATTTTATGATCCACAAAGTGGTATTGTTTGGTCATTAAAATGTCATGTAGCTGGGGTTGGGGAGGGGGAAAATAATAATAAATAATAATAGCATTTCTTTAACGCTTTTAGGTTGCAAAATACTTCATTTAATCCTCAACCTTATGATGTAGGAGCTAGTATTTCTCCCATTTTACAAAGGAACTTGAGGCTGAGGGGCTGGTTGACTTTCCTAGGGACACATAACGGTGTGACATGGACTCAGGTCTTCTTGACTCCAAGTCCAACACTCTAACCACTGAACAACCCAGCTGCCTGAGACCAATCATTGCATACATCAAGCAGCTAAATTTAGACAAAAATGTTTAGCAATATTTCAGATGTGATGTCTACTAAGACTGATGGCTTATTTAAGTTATTAAGTACCTTGAAATTAGTTACAGGAGAGGCTACATGCATAGCGTAGTGGTCAGAGAGTTGACCTTCTAGTTAGTAGGACCTGACACTTAATGACTATGTGACCCTGGGCAAGTCACTTAATCTTGCAATGTCCCAGGCAATTCTCCAAGAGGACAGGCTGCAGAGTTGGTGCCTATCTGCTCTGGTGAGAGGTGGCCTACCCTAGGAATTCCCTATTGAAGACAAGCAAAATTTACCTAGAGTTTCTTTGTTTGCATAGGTCTTTTGTGTTTCAGTTGGTGCTTCCTGTCATTGTATCAACAGGAAGGGCAGGTATTTACTAAAGAGGAAATAAAATATCATATACATATGTCCAATTCAAATATTACATGTATCTTTTTTATGTACATATATGTATGTATACACACATATGACATAAATATATACATATATGGTTCGTATATACATACATAAGAACAAAGATACATGTAATATATGCATTGAAGATATGTAATTATCTCTGTGGGCTCTCTACTTGCATCCTTTGTTTTCAAGATTTTGTATGACTTACTGGAAAGGGGATTGGATGCTAACAGGCTTGGCCTTAATCCACAGGCAATACCTAGTTAATTTTGGGTAGATCAAGTAACCCCTCTAGAGCTCAGTTCCTTCCTTCCTTCCTTCCTTCCTTCCTTCCTTCCTTCCTTCCTCCCTTCCTTCCTTCCTTCCTTCCTTCCTTCCTTCCTTCCTTCCTTCCTTCCTTCCTTCCTTCCTCCTTCCTTCCCTCCCTCCCTCCCTCCCTCCCTCCTTCCTTCCTTCCTTCCTCCCTCCCTCCCTTCCTTCCTTCCTTCCTTCCTTCCCTTGCATTCTGGATAAACTCCTGGCAGGGACTATTTAGGCAGAGCCTAGTTCTGTTCCCCAATCAGTAAGGAAGGAAGCCATTAGCTATTTACCTCAGCGCTGTTGTTGGGCAACTGAGATCTGCTTCCTTTTCTCTCACATTTGAGCACCCTCACCCCCACATGCTGTGGGATGTGTTTCCAACAAATAAGGGAACAGACAGATTTGTTCCAGGGAATCTTGCTTTGTCCCAGTGTCATTCATGTGCTCACTAACATGCTGAGTGAATTGTGAGACAAGGGAGATGGAGCAAGCTGCTCTGGGAGGACCCTGTTGTGACTCCAGGGCATGTAATATGATTTTTCCTATTGGGGAAGGGTCAGGGTATGGGGGGATGGGTTGAGGAATCAGAGAGTCTGGGGTCAGTTACTTAGCACCTGTGTGGCTTTGGGCAAGGTACTTCCCCTCTTGGCCTCTATTTTCTCATCTGTAAAATAGGGGGTTGACTCCATAGCCTGTGAGGTTCTTTCCAGCTCTGGGTAGATCAGTCTACGGTTCTTTCAGACAAAGACAAACAGAAATCTCCCCAAATCGGAAAGTTAGGAGGGACTTTAGGGGCTACGGAGTCCAATATATAGGAAAGCAATTCACCAGGGGATGGGTCTTCAGCATATTGTTAATGAAAGGGACCAGACAGAAAAATATTGCTGCTAAGCTTCTGTCTGCCACACACTGGGAAGAAAGGCAGGGAGCTTTGTCTAGGAATATGCAAATGGCGCGATCCACAGTGATGCAGCTGACCATCGCTCATTGTCAGCCGTCCTAGTGTTTAAGACAAGAAGTCCGAGGTTGAGAAGTCATGGTCATAGGCATGAATGTTTGTGTGTGGGGGTAGGAGGAGGGGAGAGTTGAGCGGGGGATGTCTAGTGGTCCTCGAGCCCTCTGGCAGGATGCTTCCATCATGCCGACTCTCTCATTTGTTCTCTTAAGGATGACAGTCACTAAATTATAACTCTTCCTGCTGAATACCATTAATCTTAAGCAAGCAACTTAGTGCAAGCGATTAGCTGTTCACCTTGAAATCCTGGGAATAGACGGGAAAATTAGCTCGTCATCCATTGCAGCTCATTAACTGAATCCATGGCAGCAGGTTCATTTCCAAGGTGTGGGCGTGGCCTTGACTCTTATTTGCCTTAGAGGGCTAGGTGCTAATCTAATTAAATTGAAATTGGGTGATGCTGGGGGGAAGAGGGTTCTTTCCGTCCTCGCCCTTTTATCAGGGCAGCGGTGTTATTTCCAAAGCTCCGCTCCCACCTGAGTGTTTTGATTTTGAGGCAGTGAAGGCTTAGAAGCTTGGACTGGATTTATCAGATGATCTTTCGCGCCTTGATGAGCATTTTAATTTTTGAGGGACATTTCCATGGCAATCTTCCAGGCATCCCTTTGTTGTGGTGAGAGGAAGAGTCCTGATTTAATGATGTGAAAAATGCTGATAGCTTTATTTACACTTGGCTGAAGTTGATGAATTTTAGAATGTTTCCAGAATAAAACCATTCTGATGAAGATGAACCCTTTGGGGAGGTGGATGTCTTTAAAAGGAGTTCTCATCTCCACTTTGCTTTCCATCTGTCTACTGGTCTGTCTTTTGGGGGGGGGGAATTCTGGATATGTGACTTGCATCAGTGGGAACTCCACCCCATACAGTAACTTTCTGCATGGAAGAAAGTCAGCAACACATTTGTAACTTAGTATTAAAGGAGTTGCCAGGGTTTTAGAGAGGTGAGGTGACTGTCCAGGGTCACTCAGCCAGTGGCTGCCTTTTTCATTGAGGAGAAACTAGTGTATTTTTGGGGGGAGGTGGAGGGTACAATAAGATCCTTAGAAGAAGCTGAGTTTCTGGTGTAATCCTTGTTGGATTCCCATATCCCCTATTCCAGGTGTGTTTCTTTGCATTTCTATGCTACTGGTCACCATCAGATAGAGCCTCTCTCACATTGGCATGCTGGAAAAATGCAGGGACTAAGTGAACTCCTTTGGGGACACATGCTTCTGCCCAGCTCTTGTGGTGATTATGGTGTGCTGTGGGATGGCCAGTGTAAAATCCTGTGGAGATCCAGGATGGTCCCTCCTGACTCAGGGAGCCTGTGGTCAGGAACATGGCCTGATATTATTTATCAAGAGATGCTTATCCATCTAGGGAGGATTCTACCACATCACAATGCCTTGCTACAATGTGATGAAAAGAGGACATTGCATTTGAAATCCAAAAATCTGACTTAAAATCTCCCTCTGGTATTTGCTTGCCAGGTGACTATGGGCAAAGCAATTAACATCTCTGTCTCCTGTACAATGAATAAGGTATTGCAGCTTCCTGGTACAAGTTATATGTCAGTTTGCACATCTATATAGTACTTTAAAGGATACAAAATGCAGGAAAGCAAATGTGATCACATTGTTATCCTTGAAACTAGTGATCTGGGAATCATGATTGCAATATGGAATTAGGATATTTTATTTAACAGGAACAGAATTAATAAAAGAAGCTTAGTAGAGTAGCATTCTACATTACAAAGATATGCTCATGGGAAGAAATTTGATAATGAATATCAACAGAGTGGAACAGAAGAAGTATTGTCATGAAAGTCCACCCAGACTTCCTAGTCAGAAGGAGAAAATAGAGGCGTTTAGGAAAGGTCACCAATCTGGCAAGGATGAATATTGGAGCGGTGGCAATGGGGAGCTTGAATTGTACGGGTATCAAAGTTCTCTCCCTCCTGAAAGCTGAACAGTGGAGAAGTTCTTGAATTGCCTCAATGATAATTTTATTCTTTACAAGATGGAAGAAGCAAAAATTGTGATTATGGGCAGAATTTTGACTCAAAAGGACGAACTGGTGAGAAACGTGGGAGGAAGTGACCACCACATCTTAGAGTTATGCTGGACAAAGAGAGGGAAGCCCAACGTGGTCAGCCAGGCACCAAAATTTGGAGAGATATTTCAGTACACACAGGAGAAGGATAACCACTGAGCCCCAGGGGTGGGATTGGTGTCAGAATTTCTCAAGAATGAAATTTCAAAGACCCCAACAGAATCCCTTAAAAAAAGGACTGTCTAAGGAGAGTGATGGGGCTCTAAAGAGAGCACAATGGTAAGCTTCAGTGTAGACATGATATGGAAAATGACAGCAAGTGCAGGGAATGGAGCATGAGTACAGACACTGTCCTGGAGTCAGTTCTTCAGTCGATCCATCACTAACATCTAATAAGCACGGACTGTGCACCAAACCCTGTGCTAGCCATCTGCAGATTGGAATTGTGCACACTGAAGTGTAGAACGACCTATCATTGGCACTCAGTCTTTGGAAAGACAAAAATGGATCCTTTTAAAGCTACTTTGGTGGCAAGAGAAAGACCTACAAAAAGTTAGAACAGCTGCCGGGGATGGAGGAGATGATCTTGGTTCACACAGATTGATATTTTAAGGGTTCTAAAGTTTTTGACTTAGTTTATCTGAATTGATGATCACAGTCACCCCATACTCTTTCTCCTGGTGTGTAAGCTCCTTGAGGGTGAGGGCAGGGACCATGCCTTTTCTGTCTCTTCCATTTGCACTTTGCCTGTACCATGACCCTGCCTATCTGAGTACTCTCATACTCAAACTGTGTTGGGAATTCAGCCACATCTTTATTGAAAAGAAGGAGCTCAGGGCCAGAAGCTGAAGAAAGGATTCTTGGACAGAGATAGGCAGACTGAGGGATGGGGGCAGGGAATTTCTTTTGTGTCATGGCACCCCTTGCCAGAAATCTGCTGAAGTCAAAGGCCCCTTCTCAGAAGGCTTCTAAATGCATAAAATAAAATATGTAAGATTATAAAGGAAATGAATTATGTTGAAATATGGTTATCATAATATAAACAAAACCCACAAGGTCAAGGACCCTTGGCCTCAAAGAAGCCATCAGTCACTCATATCTCAGAAACTGTGGGATTCCGTACTCATGAGAACCTGTCCCTTCTCCCCATCCCAGGCGCATTTTCATATTACTTGAGAATCAAGAGTCTTCCCCCTCTAACAGCAGAGATAATTATGGAGGGAAGTGGGGTAACATAATTGTTGTTTTCTGTCTGTATTTTCATTAAAGTTTCCATTTCAAGCTCTTTTAAGGGCAAAAGGTTGCCAACACCTTATTAAGAATATAGAAATGGCTAAACAATTTAATTATATGCAGTTAAAACTGAATGGTAAACATTGGCAAGCAGCAGGCTCCCCTTTGCCTGAGGCATTCAGGCAAAGGATGGGGAGAATGTAGTCAAGGGGTCCTTGGTGATATATGGGATAGATTGGAGGTGGTTTCTGAGGCCACATCCAACTGGGAAGGTCAATGATTGTTCAGGGACACTCATGCACACATGTGCACACAAAAGCCTATGTATGTGGAGTAATACTTCCTTATCTGGCAAAGGCTCACTTGAAATGAGCAAGCTTGGAAAGTGCCCTTCTTTTTGTCTAGTTTAGGGTTCCCCAAGGCACATATTGGGTGATTTCCAGGAGCTTCTTCTCCTGAATTCCTTTTTGGTCTCGTTTTGCCCTAAGTGAGGAGCGAGAAGCTGATTTATGAAGGCCAGGATTGTTTGTGAATGTCCCTTCCGAGTCTGAGAGAGGAAGATTTCATTTATTAGAACAGATCATGCTCCAGGAGAGCTTTTAGCTGAAGTCTAACAGGAAATCTCTTTTAGGGTGCTCTTCTTTAGAAAGAACTAAATCTTTATCAAGGGTGTGCTGAGCTATCTGGAGGAGGAGATTTCTATATTCCTCTGTGTTTTATCCTAGGGTGATTCAAGACTCCCCCCACCGATTTCTTAGTTTACTTGTTTTCAATTTTCAACAATCGCTTCCACAAGTTCCAAATTTTCTCCTCCTTGCTCCCCAAGATGGCATGCAATCTTATATGGGCTCCACACATGCATTCTTATTAAACACATTTCCACATCATTAATGGTACATAGAAGAATTAAAATGAATGAGAGAAATGACAAGAAAAGCAAAACGAAACAACAGAAAATATTCTGCTTCATTCTGTGTTCCGATTCCATAGTTCTTTCTCTGGGTGCGGATGACGTTTTACCTCAAGGTCCTTTGGGAACGAGTCCTTGTGTTGCTGTGAAGGGCTAAGTCGACCAAAATCACTGTAGCTGTTGCTGTGTATAATGTTCTCCTGCTCTACTCATTTCACTCAGCATCAGTTCATACAGGTCTTTCCAGGTTTTTCTGAAGTTCGACTGTTCATTATTTCTTATAGCACAATCATATTTATTTTATTACATTCATACATCACAACTTGTTCAGCCATTTCCCAATGAATGGGTATCCCCTCAATTTCCAGTTCTTGGCCACTACAAAAAGATCTGCTATAAATATTTTTGTACATGTGGGTCTTTTTCCCATTTTTTTTTTATCTCTTTGGGATACAGTCCTAGAAGTGGCGTTGCTGGGTCAAAGGTATTCACATTTTTGGATCAATAGAGTTTTTATTTGGATCTTAGTCTCATCCCAATTTCTATTGGTCATTTTCCAAACAAGTATAATAATGATGATACTATTGATAATTGCTTTAGAAGTGATCTGTCCACAAGCATTTATTAAGAAGTTTCCATGTGCTAAGCTCTGTGTTAACCTATTCTTGGCATACAAAGAAAAAAAACTAAAAACTCATCAATGAATTTATGTTTTTTGCAGGACCATAGAGAGGACAGAAAGCTTGCCTTTATATCATATAAGCCTGGTCTCCATTCCTGCCTGTGACATATTCTGTGTCTTCCTGGTTGAGTCCCATTACCTCCCTCTCCAAGGCCAGTCTAAAAGACTATAAGTCAGGAGTTCTCAACTTGTCTTGTGTCATGAGCCTCTTTGGCAGCCCTCTGGTGAAGCCTGTGAATTTATTCTAAATGCATAAGAGAGACTATGATAATCAATTATATTAAATAAAGCTATCAAAATAGTTAAGAAAAGGTTCTGAACCGCCCCCAGTTAAGAATACCGTCTCTAAATTGGAGAGGTGCAGAGCTGTGTTGATAGAAGGTGAATTCTCATCCAAAGCTCCCTACAGGGGTGAACTAGCACAATTCCAATGAAACTGCAATTACTCACGCTTCTTTGAACCTTTAAGATTTGCAAAGTGATTTATAGATAGGTTCTTATTTGATCTCTTTCATTCTTTGTTTCAAAAGCTACTTTGCATTTGAAGTAATTATGAGTAGCTTGGCTATCCCTGAAATAAATTAATAAGGACTTGGGGGCTTATTTTAGCACATGCAAATCAGCATTTGTGAATTTACTCAATGATGGGGTAGCACCTTTTGGTGTTTGGCATATTTTGTCACTTAAAAGTTCACATTCCTATAGAAGGCACACACACCTGACCTCACTTTTTGTCATTTTTAGAATTTTATGTACCAATGGAATGGACTTTCCATTTGTGGTCCAACACATGGGAGAATTTGTCTTTGTGACTTAGGATGTAAAGCATCTTTTATTTCAAAAGGCACAAATTCCACTAGTAAAACATTTCATGGCCCAAAGAGCCAAAGGGATGAAAATAAGAATAGAAAACTAATTCAAGAAACTCAAATATTTCCTGGCATCTCTATAAGTAAATGATTACTTAGGAGGATGCCTTGCAAACCTGCATAATCATCTGACCCAGCAAGCAAAAAGACAAGACGGATTTCTCTCTTTGGTTTAGCTGAGGTGTAATGCTATGGAAAGCTTAACCTGCATGGCTTGAGACAATTGGCAGTAACTCAGGAGAAAGGGGCATGATAGTTGTGGAGAGCAGGGGTTGTCTTTTAAAAATTGTAATAATTCTGATCTGAAATTCCTCTCCATCCCTTGCTCTCTCTTCCTCCTCTTACCCCCTCGACCCTTCTTCTCTCTTTCTTTTCTTCCTTAGTTGCTTCCTTAAGAATAAAATTTTATTCTTTCATCTTTAGCAATTCATGTTCTATTCAACATGAAAACTCTGCCTTGGGCTTCCATTCATGGTCCTGCAGCCCCTGAAGTGTGTTAACCAAGCCTACCCTAGGGCAACATGATCCTCTACTGCTAGGCAATACTTAGCAAGCTTGCACCTCTCCAAGGATACTTCTTCACCTCAGGCATCTGACCACTCCCCTTTGTCTCTCTCAACCTTGGCCATGCTGTTTGCACTGGCTTGGATGCTAGTGGAGACACATGTTCATTTGATTTGGCAGCAATACAATTATTCATAGAGGGCTAGTATGTTTGTTTTGCATCAAGATTTTGACAGGGCTTCTGTGGCAGCCTGGAATTAGTGAAAGGATCATAGAATTCCATGCCCTTCAGAAACTTAGGGCAGATTTCCTCCTATGAACTAAAGATTTAAAACCTCTTTTAGTCAAATTTCCTTTTAAAAAGGCTTTCAGAAAGACACTCCTTCCCCCATCCAATCCAGTTGAACAAGTGTTTATTAAGTACCTACTCTGTGCCAGGCACCATACTATGAGCTGCAGAGACAGAATTAAAATGAAACCAAAGCTCCTACAATCAAGAAGGGGACACTCTATGGGAGGATACAATATGTACACAATTAAAGAAAGCCAAAGTCTCTACCAAGCATTTGGGGGAAGGCACTAGGAATTGTGGGAGGATCAGTTTAGGTTTCTTGTGGGAGGTGGCAATTGATGTTTGAGAAATGAGAGACCAATAGCAAATGAACAGCTGAGGGGATCAGGAAAGAGTCTCTCCTAGAAGGAGCTATGTGAACTGAGCCTTCAGAAGTGAGGAGGGAATGCATTTCAGACATAGGAGCCAGCTTGTGCCAATGGATGTGGGAGATGGCACGACCGATTTGGGAACAATGCTTCCCCTGCACCTGACAATGTGCTGTACGAAGAAGGCAGCAAATAAATGTCATTTCAATGAATGAATGAAGTCTCTGCACTAAGAGATTTTAGGACTCCCTTGGACTCTTGCATCAATCAGTTTTCCTCCAGTCATTACCAGTCTTTTACTCTGTCCATAGATGGTTAGCAAAAAGGGTGAAGATTGGGTAGGGCAATTCAGAAAGTCCCTCCAGTGATAGCAAGAAGAACTCTCCTGGGAAGTATAGTCTATTCTGAACCCTCTCCTCTTGGATGACAGGACCCCTTCCTCTTTGGGACATTGATCATCATTGCCTGACTTTTCCTCCTTCCTTCCTCCCACCCATACACATTTCTCCATGGCACCTGCTTTAGCCAAATGCATCCTGAATGTTCGGCCATCACCAGCTGTCTCTCCCTTCTTCTACCAGTGAAAACCATCATTTTGTAAAAATAGATTGAACTGTTTTGTTATTCTATTCCAAGGCAGAAGATGAAACCAGATTAAATATTTTCCAGGTGATAAAGCAAGTACTTTTGTTTAGGAAGAGAACATGGAATGTGGGGAGTATGAAAAACCTTTGGAGATCATGCACCAAGGGCATATGCTATTGATTACATTTTTGAGGGAGGATGTAAATTAATAATACCTTGAGGAACTCTGATCCCCAAACTTGGAAAATATAAGTAAGAAAAAGAAACTTGGAGGTCAATATCATTAATGAATATTGACATAGTTTAAATTAGTTACTTGTAAACAGAATATAGCAACACATCAAGTAAGTTTTCATTGTCATTAAATAATAATAAGCAGCATTTATATATATATATATACATAATCTCATTTGATATTCATGGAAACTTGATGAAGTAGAGACTATCTTTTTCTTCATTTTTCAGATAGGGGAATTGATAATGGAATAGAATCACATAACTGGTAAATGTTTGCAGCAGGATTTGAACCTAAATTTTCCTGATTGAAAGTCTAGTGCTGGTCCCACTGACCTATCGAATGGAAGTAAGAGGTAAATATTGTGTCTTGTGACCTTGCACAAATCATTTAACCTCTTTCAGACTCAGTTTCCTAATCTGTATAATAGGAATATTAATAACATGTACGTTGTGAGGATCAAGTGGGAATACATACACACATATGTGTATGTATATATTATATTGCTTATCAAACCTTTAAAGGCTAGGTTCCTATTTTTCAATCCTGTCTTAAGCTACTTCTCTGTACTGGGATCAGAGAATCATAGCTCCAGAGCTGGAGGGCACCTTAGAGAGCATCAAGTCCATTCCCTAGAGGGGTTAAGTGGTTTGGCCAGTCATGGAGTATCAGAGGCAGGATTTGAACCTGTCTTCCTTACTGCAGGAAGTCCATCAGCTACATCACTTATGGGGCTCAGCAGGGTAATAAGCCACAGTCCCTGCCCTCAGGCAGCTTCAATTATAAATGATTAATTTGGTTAGGACATGTGCATGTTAGAAATGCTTTACTTTATGAATGGGAGATCCAAGAGGTCTTTGTTCTTATTGTCCCCATTCTTCTTTGCTTGCAGCACTGAATCTGCGGAAACTGATAAAATCTAATATACTCCCACTTGAGTGTCTAGGTCTAGAACCACCTTTAATGACTGGTGACGCTATCCTCAAAGTCTGCCCTCTTGTGATCTTGGGGGAAGAAAGCTGCAGCTTCTGCCATGCCACCTGCAGTTGAGGATTCCCTCTGCCTTGGGCTGGTGACTGATGCTCTGGACGCTCCCATACAAAGAAATCCCGCAGTTCAGTTGTCCTGAGGGGAAAACCTAGTTGGGTCACTTATTGTCATTTGGTCAGATATTGCTGAATTAGCGAGTGGCTACTTTTTGCTTGCACATTTTGTGGTGAATTCAGCAAGTCACTTAGCTTCCCCATCTGTACAATGGGGATGAGCACCCAGAGTACCTATGGCACCTTGTTAAGGTGAGGCTCACATAAGATGGTGCATGTATCTGCCTTCTGTTGCTTCCAATCTTGTGTCTGGAGGTGGTTCTGTGGATAACAATGTAGCTAATCTTTCTATAGTGCTTTGGACATAATATCTCATTTGATGCTCATGATAACACTGGCCGTTGTACTCTTATTGTCACCCCCATCTTGCAAATGGGGAAACTGGAGCACAAGCACAGAAAGGCTAAGTGACTTACCTGGGGGTTGCTAAGCTAATGTCTGAGGTGAGATTTACACTCAGATATTCCTCATTCCAAGTCCAGCTCTCAATCCACTTTACCACCTCTATCAATAATAAGTTGAGAAGTGAGAAACCAATCTTCCTCAATCAAAGGCTAAAAAAACCAATAAAAATTGGGGGGGGGGAATCTCATATGAATAATAACAGCCAGCATGTCTATAGCATTTTAAGGTTTGCAAAGTTCTGTACACTTGTTATCTCATTTGATTCTCACCTCAGTCCTGGGAGGGAGGTGCTAATATTATCGCCTTTTTACAGATGAAGAAACAGGCAAACAGAGGTCAAGTGACTTGCCGGAGGTTCCATGATCAGAAACTATCCTGACTCTGAATTTAGCTTTCTTCACCACCTTGTGGTCCTCAAAGTGATGGACTTGGAGTGAGGAACACTTCAGTTCAGATTCTTCTTCCAGCTCTTACTGGTTGTGTGACCCTACACCAGTCATTTTACCTCTCTCAGACTCAGTTTCCTCATCTATAAAATGGTAATAATAACATTCACTTCACAGGGTTGTTTTGAGGATTAAGGGAATAAATATGTATAAAGTGCTTATCAAATCTTTAAATGCTAGCTTTTTATTAATACATATATATGCAAATGTCTTTGTAAATATGCACATGTAACAAAGGCTTTTAATATTTGTAAAATTCTTTACAAATATTATCCTATTTTCATTATTATCCTATCATCACCATGAGAAGGTAAAGTTGTTGCTGTGAGTAGTTTTATCCAGTTAAGTGACTTGCCTCGTCAGTGTCTGAGTGTGTGTGTGTGTGTGTGTGTGTGTGTGTGTGTGTGTTTGAACTTCTGTTCTACTCCATGGCAGATATGCTATCAGCTTCAGTGAAGCCCAAGGTGGTGAGGAAACTCCTGGTTCTGAGACAGGGTCTTGCTCATTATGAGAGAAGCTGTTGAGCAAACATCACTGGGAATGATGTGTCTTGGTAAAGGAAAACCAAGTGTTCTAGTCTGTGAGGAAGTTGAGATGCTGAGCCAGTTATGTCCCTAGCAGAATGGAAGGTCCTGGAGGGTATTTATTGCTTTGTGTTTTTATCTCTGTGTATATTTTGTGGGTATTTTAGTAGATCCATGTTCAAGCATTTGATCTACTTTGACATTATAGGATAAATAGGAAATAATTAAGAGGGGGAGAGCACTGGAATTAAGAGAAGTTGGGGAAGGTTTCTTGCAGAAGATAGGATTTTAGTTGACACTTAAAGGAAATCAAGGAGATCAGTATGCAGAGATGAGGGAAAGCATTCTAGGCGTGGGGAACAACTGGAGAAAATGAGCAGAGGCATGGGTTCAAATCCAGCCTAACACATACCAACTCTGTGAACCCTGGGCAGGTTACTTAATCCTGTTTGCCTCAGTTTCCTCATCTGTAAAATGAGCTGAAGAAGGCAATGACAATCTACTCCATTATCTCTGCTGAGCAAACCTCAAATGGGGTCTTGTTCTGGAATAGTCAGGAGACCTGAGTCACTGGATCAAAGAATACATGTAGGGGAGTCAGGTGTGAAAAGACTGGAAGGGAGGAGGGGGCTGGTTTTGAAGGGCTTTGAATGCAAATCAGAGCATTTTGTATTTGATTCGAGAGACAATAGGGAGCCACTGGAGTTTATTGATTAGAAGGTTGACATGGCTGGATCTGAACTTTAGGAACATCACTTTGATGTTTAAATACAGTGATAGTATTTCTCTTTTTTTGCTTGTTTCTTCTGAGTTTTGTTAGTGGTGTACAGAAGTGCTGGTGGTTTTTGTGGGATTATCTTCCACTTATTACTTTGAATCATTTTTTTCCAAGTGGCCCAGGTGTTCTGAATAAACTATCATGACATTTACAAATGATATTTACCATATCTGAACCAGTTATCTATAACCTTTATTTATTTATTTTTACTTGACTACTTTAAATAGCATTTCAAAAACTATTTTGAATCGTAAATAATCGTGAGAGGGAACTTAGTAGAAACGTCTGAAATATTTTTTCATTACATATTGTGCCAACTCCTGGTTCCACAATATACTTGTTACTGGGATTTGGAAAAAATACTTCCTTTTCCATGTTATTTGGTGTTTTTTCTTTAAATTTACATTGCTGAATCTTATATCAAAGACCTTTTGCATTTACACATTGATATGATATCTTATTGACATTTATTATGTTGATTTAAAATATTCTTGCATTTTGCCAATCTTACTGTGGATGGCATGCCATCAAAATTAAAATTTATTTGGTAAGTTGATATTGATTCTGTTTACCAGTATCTTATTTAATGTAATTTTATAATGCTTTATTAATGAAATTTGCTTATAGGCTTGTTTTTATTTTCTATATTTTCTGGGTTTGGGCATCCGAGGCATGTTTGGTTACATTTTATTTTTGCAAACAGTTTATGGGCTATTGGCATTTTTTTTGTCAGTATCTAATATACTTCACACTTGATAATATATCCAGTCCTTACACCATTTTTTTAAGATGGTGCTTCATTAATTGAAGGAATCATCTGAGATTGATCTATTTGGGTTATTTATTTCTTTTTCAATTTGGACATTTTTACAAAAACTAATATAGATATTTCACCTGCTCAGTTTTGTTGGCATATCACTGTGTGGAATGTCTCATGGTTTTATTACTTTTGTTATTGTCTCTAATTGTTTTTAAAAATAATATTGTTCTGTATTCCTTTTGATTAATTTTCCTACTTTTTTTTTTTGCAGGGGAAGGGGAGGGTAGATTGATCTGGGCTTACCATTTAATCAGTGTGGAGAATTCTCATTCTGTCAACTTCTTCCAAACTTGTCTGTAATCACTATTCTTAGAGGTCTGTAGCATTGAGAGTTTGTTGACTTTCCCAGAGTCATGAGTGCGTCAGAGACTAGACCTGAACCCAGGTCTTCTTGACTCATATACCACATTACTCTTCTTTCAACTTCAGAAGCCTTTTAAAAATAGTCGTTTATTTTATTTACTAGCTTATTTACTTTAAAAAAAAACTCTTAATAATTTTCATTTAATTTATTTAATTTTCGTCTTCATAGTTTTTCTTGGTGTACTAATCTATTTCTTTTAAACTTCTTAAATTGCAAGCTCAATTCAACAATTTTCTTTTTCTCTCTTGGTTATGTGTGCTCTGGGATATAAATTTGCTTTTGAATACTTCTTTGGCTGCATCCCATAAATTTCGATATGCTGTATTTTTATTGTTGTATCTTGCAAATACTATGTTATTCATGTCTCTGAATTGTTCTCTAACACAGTGATTGCTCAACTACTAATATTGCTCCAGAGAGATCTATATCTTGATCATATTTTCCGGGTTAATCAAAATTCTTGCTGCATCATGATATATAAATGTAGTGTTTTAAAATTTTGCCTTTGTGAATTTATCTATGATATCTGTGCCTGAGAATAAGAGCATTTTGTGAATGTTTATATGAATTCTACTATTATCATTCAGTCTCTACTTATGATTATCAAATCCATTTTCGTCAGTGCTCTATTCTTTGTTCTTTATAATTTTGTTATGTTTGTCAAAATCTGTTAATGTAGTATTTAAATCTCCCATCCTTACCAATTTTATATCTAATTCTCTTTGCAATTCCATTAACTTTTTCTTTATAAATTTAATTGTTATAACCATTAGACTTGCAAATACTTAACTGTGACATTTTCTCATTGTCAATTTACCTTTAAGCATGATATAATTTTCTTGATTATTTCTTTTAATATTTTCTTATTTAAAATTCAGCTTTGTCAGATTTCATCACTGCAACTCAGGATGTTCTGTAATTAGCTGAAACATGCTGTATTTGAAGCCATCCTTTCCTCTTAAATCTGCATATAACTTTTATCATTAGATTAGTTTGCCATAGGCAATGTTATTGAATAGTTTCATTTTAAACACTTTGCAACCTTTTTTAATAGAATTAA
The DNA here is from genome assembly GCA_023548195.1 of Bettongia penicillata ogilbyi. Lineage (NCBI taxonomy): Eukaryota > Metazoa > Chordata > Mammalia > Diprotodontia > Potoroidae > Bettongia > Bettongia penicillata. Next base: position 11,703,501 of record JAJHZJ010000132.1, on the reverse strand, counting down.
ATTTATTTTAATTTAAAGTTATGACTAAATTCAACCTAACCTCTATTATTCTTTGTTAAATAATTTTTAGAAAAGGAATGCAGTCTTCCTTATTTTGTAATATCAGTTCTTTCCTACATTTATCATAAACACATGTAGTCATGCACAATACAGACATGATGATTTTTACATAATGAATTCTATAAGTTTTGTGAAAACTCATCATGAGTTTTCTCATCATGATTTCAGTTCTTCTCCCTGCCCTATCTCTCCACTCTAATTTCCCTGTTCTTTTCCCCTTGAAATAATACTCAAATGGATCTGTGATTTCACTGATTTGTCCATTATATATTTGTCTAAGAAATTCTGGTTTTTGTTTTATTCCTTTTCTCATTCTAAATTTCTCATGTCGAATGGAATCCTCTGGAAGAGCTTCCTTCTTTGGAATTCTTCAAGCAGAGTTTGGACATGTTCTTGTTAAAAATGTTTTGGTGGGTATTCCTCTAGGTATGGGTTGGAGTAGGTCATCACTGAGGTCCCTTCTAATACAAATGCTGTGATTTTTGTTTACATGTTCTAGTCTGCTCACAGTAGAGGCAGCTAGATGAATCAACCGTTGGATTTACTCTTGTCAACCTCCTTTGAATTCTGTGTTATTTGCAGTCTGTCCCATTTTTCAGCATTTCTGGAAATTTATGTTATACTTTCCTGAAATAGTCTTTTTTCTACACTTTTGGGAAAGCGTAATAATGCTTATATTTTCTCCCTTTGATTTTTCTCCAGATCTGTATCTTTTTTTCTGTACTGGTTTTATTTTACTGCCTCTACTTTTTGTTGCACCATTCTGTCCTCCAATAGATATAATTCTACTTTTCATCCAATATATAGTTTCATTTAATTTTTCCACAGATATTTCTAAATTTTCACTTCATCATCATCCTGTCCTCAGAAACATTAGTTGCACCTAGCTGTTTGATTAGTTCAAAACTGAATTTAATAAACATTTTGTTAAAGTCTCTGCAAAATACTGTATTAGATACTGGTGACATAAAGACAAACCTAAAAAATGACCTCTGCCCTAAATAAACTTATGGTCAACATTTCATCTCTTGATATTTTTCTTTTATTTTGTTGTGGCTTGAAAAAAAATTAACACCCCACCACCACCCCGCTATTCACTTTAGTGTTGTTTCAGCTTTTTTTCTTTTTCCTTTTTGGGGGGTGGGGTGGTCTGTGATCTGTGAGCTTTCTTTTGTCTGCTCATTTCCCTAGGTGGTTTTCCTGAGCATTTCTGGCAGTTTTGTTTCATTCTCTTTCATTCGTGCAATTTTAGAGGAGAAATACTGAGGGAGTGGGTTCCCTTGTGACTGCTTTCTTATTTTTCAATTTTCCAGGAACTGTCTTATTATCTCTCCCTCCCTTCCTTGTTTTTTTGGGAGCTGTAATGATTCATATTGTGTAATGTTTTTATTCAAAGTTATGTTCACATTGGGTCATCCCCAAGCTGTGCCTTTGATTTGTCCCTAATGTCTCCTAATGCCTCCATTCAGCAAATATTTAGACTTTATGTATTTTTGTATCTTTGCCAGACTTTGTTTAACTTTTGGAGCTCATTTTTGTTGATGCTGTGATACCAAACAGAAAAGATTTTTCTTTGACACATCCCATTCACTCCCACTTTTCCTATTTCCACTTTTATTACAAAGTCATTTTAAACCTTTTCTTGAACAGATTTTTAATTATTTTTTGAGACTTCCATATTTTAAAATATTATATGGATTTATTAAAATCTATGCCCTACATTACTTATTCCTGTTTTTTAACCTGTCTTTCAATATTTTTTCCCTTACAATTATTTGTCTGTCAATTAAGGTGTATAATGCACTGGGGCTTTGTCTGTGAATATTAATTTCCTTTCTTTTTCTTCTGTTCTCATTTTTTTTCATTTGATGGACAAACGTGGGGCATAGTGTAATAATCTTTTCCCTCCGGATTGTGCAGTTTTGACACTTCTGAGCAAATTCTACTTTTTCTGTATGTTTCAGAACAAATTGTCTCATCTTTAAATTCTGATTTTTATGGTCTTTATCATGATCCAAGAAGTCAATTCACATTTTAAATCTCTATTTAAGGGCAGCCAGGTGGTATAGTAGATAGAACACTGGGCATTTATTAGCTGCGTGAACTTGGGCAAGTCACTTGACCTCAATTTTATCAACTGTAAAATGAGGAGAGTAGCGGCACCTAAGTCATGGGGTTGGTAAGAGGATCAAATGTGACTCTCTGTGTTAAGACCTCGGTGAACCTAAATGTACTGTCTAAATTGTGGCTATTATTATTATCATGATTCCTATTAGGACATCAGTCATAGTTATTGAAAAAATAAAGAATAATCATTCAATCAATAAGCATTTATTAACTGCCAGCTGCATGCCAGGCACTCTGCTAGGTTCTGCATATACTAATATTCACATATTGTAAAAATATACAAGTATTATACAGATAGATCATATTTGTAAATGTTACACAAAGTATTAAATATGAGTGTTAAATTGTTCCTGTCCTCAAGGACCTTAAACTCTATCAGGGAATATAATATTAAAGACTATAATCAGAGAATGTATCATGTAAATACAAGGTTGTATGACCCTGCGTAAATCACTTAACACCAATTGCCTCAAAAAAAAGTAACTAGAAGATAATTTTGGGAGAGGGCAGCATTAGTAGTTGGGGCAATCGGGAAGGACCACTTGTAGGAGGTCACATTTGAGTAGAGCTTTGAAGGAAGAGATTCTAAGTGGCAGCGAAGAGAAGGGGGACAGCTGGTACAAAGGCAAGGAGACAGGAAATGGAAAAGAGTGAGTGAGGAGTGGACGATAACATAGAGTGTGGGAAGATAATATGCAATAAAGCTGCAGTCAGAATATGAAGGGCTTGCAAAGCCAAATCTAGAGTTTGTTTTTAATCCTAGAAGTGAGCCTTGGAGCTTGGGATTGACATGGTCAGATGGGCACTTTAGCAATAGCACTTTGGCACCTTATGGAGGATGGATGGGAGAGGCTGGAGACCAGGACACTCTTGGTGGGGTATAGCAATGGTCCAGAAAAGGGTGATAAGGGCCTGAATGAGGTTTGTAGTGGCAACATAGGTAGAGAAAAGGATGTGAACAGGAGGTAAATTGAGTAGAATCTGCAAACGATGGCAGCAGTTGGATACAGGGTGAGGATGCTACGTAGTGCACTGGACCTGGAGTCAGGAGGACTTGAGTTCAAATCAGGCCTAAGACCCTTAAAGCTATGTGATTCTAGGCAAGTATCCTGAGCTCAGTTTGCCTTAGTTTCCTCATCTATAAAATGACAGTAGAAATAGCAGCTGCCTTCTAGAGTTGCTGGAGGACCAAATGAGATGCTGTTTGAACTGGGGAGTGTAAAGCTTTGCTCTCCTCAAAGTGCCATATGCCTGCCAGTATTTGTTATTGTTATTGTCCCCTCTGTCCCAAAGCTCATTGATAGGGGACTCTTCTTCTTGGAGGAGATGAATGCCGCCGAAATGTGAGGGCTGGACAGAGTTGGTGAGAAGAGGGGAGCTCCAGCCTTCTTTGACTGACTTGGGTACTTGTGGCTCCTCTGGGCTTCCCTGTCAGGGTGCTTGGCTACATTGCTCCACCTGCTATCCTGAATCCAAGCTTTTCGTGGCTTAACCCTGTGAGGATCACCTGTGACATCTGAAACCAAGGATTGATATCCCAAAGCATAAATGAACAGTCCATTTCTTTGGAGCTGGGATCAAAGAGGGAAAGCAGCAGTTAAGAGTACAGCAGGAAGATGGTGGGAGGAGAGCACCTAGCTTGATCTTACTTTCAAAGGTGCAGATGGTCAATCAGAGGAAGCTACTCCATGTGGTAAGGACAAATAAGCTCCATGTTAGGCAAATTGAGCATGCTTAAAGACTAGGTTACGTGATGACGATGATGATGATGATATCAAGAATAACTCTGAAGCTGCAAACTTCGATGACTAGAAGATGGTGATGCCCTCAATAGACATAAAGAAGTTGGGAAAAGGGATGGGTTTGGGGGGCGGAGACACTGAATTCTGTTTTGTTCATGTGGAGTTTGAGATGTGGCCAGTATATCCAGTTTGAACTAGGCAATGGGCAGTTGTGTCTGCAGGACTTAGTGCTTGGCACTGTGCCATAGTAGGTACTTACTAAGTACTTGTTGATTGACTGGAGGTCAGGAGAAAAAGTCAGTCTGCATCTAAAGATCTGAGAGTCATCTGAATAGAGATAATTGAACTCAGGAGAGCTCATGAGATGACTGAAAGAGAAAGTGTGTGTGTGGTCGTACTTCACTGCTGAAGAAGACCGCGCCATCAGAGAAATGATGACATGACTTGCACTTGACATTGTTTTGAGTGAGGGAGGGCTGTGCAGGTCACCAGCCTCACTTCTCCTCCAGAGCCATCTGAATCTGGTGACCTGATATTCATCAGGATGACTGGAGATGACCCAGGATGAGGCAACTGGGCTTAAGTGACTTGCCCAAGGTCACACAGCTAGTGAGTGTCAAGTGTCTGAGGTGAGATTTGAACTCAGGTCCTCCTGACTCCTGCACTGGTGCTATATCCACTGCATCACCTACCTGCAAAAGAGGAAATACAGAGAAAAAAGAGAAGAGGACCCTGGGTAGAATCTTTGGGTATACCTATTGTCAGGCCATAAATGAGGAGCCAGCAAAGGAGACTGAGCAGGAACAGGTAGGGAGAGAAACAGGAAGAATAAAAATCACAAAAACCCACAGAAGAGAAACTATCCAAGAGGAGAGGGTGGGCATTAGTGATAAATAGGTGGGGAAAGACTTGGACTTTTTTTATAAACAGCAAGGAAAGAGAGAGACCCTGACGCTCAGACGGGGGAGGGGGGGAAGTGAATCGAGGGGGAAAAGAAGGGGATATGGCAGAAGGGAGAAGGTTTGGAGCAGCCTTTGGGGAGAATGCACTGGGGAGTAGGCAGTGAGCGCCATGTTGTCTTGGGGAGGAAGTGGGCTGGACTAGAATCTTAAGCTCTTCTCGTAGGTGTTCCCAAAGTGCTGAATGTCAGTGATACGGGGAAGAAAGAGAATGAGAGGCAAGAGCTTGTGTAGGTAGGTGTGAGTGCCCAGAAAGCAGACTTAGGGATTCATAGCAAGCATTCCTGGTAGGGGTGGGTGAGCAGGACCCAAGGGGGACAGTCAGAGAGCAAACAGACTTGGCGTGGTGGTTAGCATAGATAGCATCATGGCATTTCACATTTAGGGTTGGACAGACAGCAGTTCATCCAGCGCAAGCTGGCAGAAGTTAGAAGCCAGATTTGTAGATGTAGGGGTGAGTTGGGGGTAGGGCTGGAGCTACTGAGCATGAAATACAGAGCATGAAAGGCAGTGTGGTGTGATTTATAGAGGTCACAGGAAGATAGATTTAAAGCTGAAAGGACCTTTAGAGATCATGAGTCCAACATCCTTCTGACAGAAGAGGAAAGGGAGGCTTGGATTGTGTCATTCTCTGTACTCCATCTCTACCCCATGCTGCTCTCTAAGGTCATGGCTAAAACCTAGGACTTCAGCTTGGTTTGAGGTTGTTTGTAAAGTAAGCATTATAGTGGGGATAAAGTAGATATCAGGAAATAAGTTAGCTCTCTTTCACCAAAAAAACCCAACACATATATTTCAATGTTTGATAACTTTGGACAGATCTTTTCCTTTTCTTGCCTATGCCCATACAAGTTTCATCCCTAGGTACCCTTGAGATGATTTGGCTCAGTTTAGTCTGTCTCTACAAGCTTTTGTAAACATGTATTATATTGAAACGACATTCTTTGCAACATCATAAGGCAGTTTAGAAACAAAGGGCATAAAATAAAAGCTAAATTTTGGGCAAAGAAGAGTCTCCTGCTTCCTTTGCCACCAGGCCTGTCTTTTAATTTCCTTTTCTGGCTGTGGCCTGATGTGTATTATTTATTCTTTGCTTTTACTATTAACTTCAAATAAAGATTTTAGTTTTTACAATTAATTGGTGGCATTCATTTTCAAATTCTGGTTCCTTGAGCAGGTATATAAAAGTGGTAGGAAATTAGGTAAGGAGAAGTTTTTTGTTTTTTTTTTTTAAAGAATGATGTGACTTTAAAATGTTACCTTATTTTCCCTGATCTGTCATCCGTTTCCATGGAAATAGAATTAGGGGATAGCTTGTAAGGATTTGTTTCAGTGCTGCCTGGCTCCTGCTTTCTTTCTGTGGTGGTTTCCATAGAAATGAAAATGAAGTCAGTCCAAAAGAATGGGCTAAGGATGCTCTCAGGTAGGGGGTGGAAGGGCCATCTCTGGGCTGCCACTTGCACCTCGCTTTGATTGGTGAGGCTTTGTCTGTGGGGTCTGCAGTACTTGTTGGGGGCTCAGGAGTTAACTCTCTTAGGACTGTCAGAAATACTCAAATGAAAAGCTTGTTGTCCTGTACCCTGTTGCTTCGTCAGGATATATTAGATTATTAGAATATTAGGTCAGACCTCCCTTCCTAAAGTTTTCTTTGAGCTTTGTAGATAATCCTGGGCTCTCTAAAGCCCTGGTGGTGGAGGGCAAAGCTCTGGCAAGTTTGAGTGTGGGTGCAGTGAAAGATGGTGGGTCTTCTACCTGAGAACCAGCAGAGCAATGTGCAGAGTATTATTGCAAGATGGGCACCAGAGGGATCAATTTTTTGGTGACTACATCTCTTAAGACCATCTCCTAATTCTTAGGGATTTGAGAACTGAAAGAGGCTTTACAAGTCTCATATATATAGTCTCATCTTCTCATTTTGCAGTTGGAGAAACTGAGGCCAGGGAGTAACTTATCGGATTAGACTCAATTTCTGTGATTCCAGAACCAATGTTCTTTGGAGTCATGCCCACCCTGGGCCCATGTTGGATCACTGACATGCACTGGGAGCAGAGCCTCGCAAGATATTGCCCTGACTGTACTGAAGGATCTTTTTTCATTTTCTTCATTTTTGTTTTTTTTCCTGAGAGTTGAATCAATGACTTTGGTCTCTCTTGAGTATTACCTGTGTGCCTGCCACAGTTCTGTGTACACGATTTCGGGGCTCCAAACGGCTGTCTCGGGGGTGACTTTTGATCAAGTCCAAGTTTTACAGAATAAATCCTTTTCTTAAGGGGATTTGTTCTGTGAAGTTTAGATTCAGGAAAAAGGGCCACACTTGAGGACCTAGAGGGCCACATGTGGCCTCAAGGCCGAAGGTTCTCCCCTGTCCCCCTTTAAGTTGTAGGCCTCACTCAATCCCACCAGCAGGCAGAAGGAGCATCCAGATTTCTTGTCTCTTCAGCATACAAGGCAAATAACAAAGAAGAGGGTTGATGCTCTGCTCACAGAAGACATGTAGACCTTTTCTGATTTTTCCTTTGTAATTTCAGTTCTTACGTTTTGCATTTTTTAATTTTTTTTCTGCTCAGAAGAGTTGGCCTACATCAGCAATGCATACAGCAAAGTCCAGGTAGATGTAATGATAATAGTGACAGTAATAGCTAGCATTAATATAGCCTTTGGAAGTTTTCAAAGCACTCCACATGTTATTTCATTGGATCTCTACAATAATCCTGAGTTAAGACCTAGAATTATTCTTTCGTTCTTTTTTTTTTAATGGTTATTTATTTATTTTTAGTTTTCAACATTTATTTCCACAAAATTTTGAGTTCCAAATTTTCTCTCCGTCTCTCCCTCCCCTCACCTCAAAAGACCAAGCATTCTGATTACCCCTTCCACCAATCTGCCCTCCCTTCTAATACCCCTCCCTTCCCTTATCCCCATCTTCTCTCTTGTCTTGTAGGGCAAGATAAATTTCTATACCCCATTATCTGTATTTTTTATTTCCCAACTGTATGCAAAAACAATTCTTAACATTTATTCCTAAAACTTGGAGTTCTAGCTTCTCTTCCTTCCTTCCTCCTCACCTATCCCCACTGAGAAGGCAAACAACTTAATATTGGCTATATATGTGTAGTTTTGCAAATGACTTCCACAATAGTCATGTTGTGTAAGACTAACTATATTTCCATCCATCCTATCCTGCCCCTCATTTCTTCTATTCTCTTTTTTGACCTTGTCCCTCCCCAAGAGTGTTGACTTCTAATTGCTCCCTCCTCTCATTTGCCCTCCCTTCCATCATCCCCTCACCCTCCTTCTCCCTTTCTCCCCTAATTTCTGTAGTGTAAGATAGATTTTCATACCAAATTGAGTGTGCATGTTATTCCTTCCTTGAACCAAATGTGATGAGAGTAAGTTTCACTTTTCCCCTCTCACCTTCCCCCCTTTTCCCTCCATTGAAAACAGTTTTCTTGCCTCTTTTATGAGAGATAATTTGCCCCATTCTATTTCTCCCTTTCTCCTCCCAATATATTCCTCTCTCCTCCCTTAATTTTATTTTTTTTTAGATATGAATCCCTTGCTATTCAAGATCCTATGTTCTCTGTATATACTGAGAAAAGTTTCAAGAGTTACAAATATTGTCTTAGCATGTAGGAATATAAACAGTTCAACTTTAGTAAGTCCCTTATGACTTCTCTTTTCTGTTTACCTTTTCATGCTTTTCTTGATTCTTGTGTTTGAAAGTCAAATTTTCTTTTCAGCTCTGGTCTTTTCATCAAGAATGCTTGAAAGTCCTCTATTTCATTGAAAGACCATTTTCCCCTCAAAGTATTGTACTCAGTTATGCTGGGTAAGTGATTCTTTGTTTTATTCTTAGTTCTTTTCACTTCTGGAATATTCCATGCCTTTCAATCCCTTAATGTAGAAGCTGCTAGAACTTGTGCTATCCTGATTGTATTTCCACAATACACTAATTGTTTCTTTCTAGCTGCTTGGAATATTTTCTCCTTGACCTGGGAACTCTGGAATTTGACTACAATATTCCTAGGAGTTTCACTTTTTGAATTTCTTTCAGGAAGTGATTGGTGGATTCTTCCAATGTTAATTTTGTCCTCTGATTCTAGAATATTGGGCCAGTTTTCCTTGGAAATTTCATGAAAGATGATATATAGGTTTTTTTTGATCATGGCTTTCAGTTAGTCCCATAATTTTTAAATTGTCTCTCCTGGATCTATTTTCTAGGTCAGTTGTTTTTCCAATATTTCATGTTTTCTTCTATTTTTTCATTCTTTTGGTTTTGTTTTGTGATTTCTTGGTTTCCCATAAAGTCGTTAGCTTCCATCTGTTCCATTCTAGTTTTTAAAGAAGTATTTTCTTCAGTGAGCTTTTGAACCTTCTTTTCCATTTGGCTAATTCTGCTTTTGAAAGCATTCTTCTCCTCATTGACTTTTTGGACCTCTTTTGCCAATTGAGTTAGCCTACTTTTAAAGGTGTTATTTTCTTCAGCATTTTTTGGATCTTCTTTAGCAAGCTGTTGACTTGCTTTTAACGATTTTCCTGCATTGCCCTCATTTCTCTTCCCAATTTTTCTTCCACCTCTCTTACTTGATTTTCAAAGTTCTTTTTGAGCTCTTCTATGACCTTGAATATTTATTTTGGAGACCTTTGATGGTAAACATTGTTCTTCCTCATCTGTAAGGATGGAAGAAAATACCTGTTCACCAAGAAAGCAACCTTCTGTAGTCTTATTTTCTTCCCTTTTGGGGGAATTTTCCCAGCCAGTTATTTGACTTTTGAGTCTTTTATCAAGAGGAGAGTATACTCTGGGGACCTGTAAGTTCTCAGTTCCTCCAAGATGGCAAATCAAGGGAGAGAAATTTACTCTTCTCCTGGCCTGAACATTAGTCTGGGAGTAACCAAAAACTTTTCTGCCCAGAATCTGTGAGTAGTAGAATTCCCTCTCCACAACAGCCTCCAGCTGTGCCATGGCAAAACTCCCCCTCATTCCCAGGTCAGGAGATTCAGATCAGTTCCTGAATTCCCCCAGGGGCTTTAGACTGAGGACTCCAAATTGGGTGCTGCCACTACTGCATTTACTGCCTCTGCTGCCACCACTTGGGGCTGGGATTAAGAGAGGACCCTGCTCCTTTCTCACCCAGTTGAAAAAGCCCTCTCACTGACCTTGAAGGTGTCCATGGCATTTGTGGGTTGAGGGAATCTGAGAACCTCCACTGCTGCTGAGGATTCTGCCCCTGAGGCCTGTTCTGGTCCTGTTCCTCTCAGTGCCATGCAGCCAAGGTTGGGCTGCACTGCACTCCTTTCCCCATGTGATAGACTTTTCCTGTCAGCCTTACAGGCTACCTTGGGCTGGAAATCTCTTTAGCCCTATCATTCTTTGACTTCTGCTGCTCTAGAATTTGTTGAGAGTCGTTTTTTACAGGTATTTTATGGGTTGTGGGGGAATAGCTAAAGTAAGTCACCATCTTGGCTCTGCCCACCAAGTCTTAGAATTATTCCCATTTGACAGAAAAGAAAACTGAGGCAAATGGTGATTGCATGACTTGCCCTGGGTTACATAACTCAACCAGCAAGTGTCTGAGGGAGAATTTGAATTCAGGTCTTCCTGACACCAAGTCCAATGCTTTGTGCACTGTGGTACCACAAAATTGAAAAATGCTTCTTGTTCAAACTATGGTGTGCAATTGCCTTATCAGTGCATATATCTTGGACAGATACTGTGGATAGATTAGGACAGAATTGAACAGGAGGAGAGCAGGTCGAATAGCTTTTGGATGTTGGTATGTCACATATAATAATGCCACTTTCTAGTATTAATTAGTTAATGTGTTATGTAACACATGCAATATTTACATAGTACTTTATGGTTTACAAAGTAATTTACTATGAGTAATGGAATGCTACAGTCTCCCAAGAATTAAAGTGAAGGCTGAATGACTTTACCAATGAGAAATCCACAAGAGAAGCAGTGGTGACACATCACCTATGACATACCTTATTGTACAGGAAGTGGGCTGGTCATGTTGAAAAATGGAGAGGCAAACAAGACTGGGCCAATCCCAGACATGAAGAGAGTCTCCAGATTATTGAGTGCAGACAGGTCATAGACAAAAATCTCACAGACACTCACAGAGAAGGAGTGGAAAGAATAGGAACAGGAAAGAAAAAGAGGGAGAGGGAAGAAGGGAGAAGAAAGGAGAAAAGGAGAGAAAGAGAAAGGGGAAAAGGGGGAGGGGAAGAGAGGAAGGGAAACAAAGAACATTTATCAAGGACTTGCTATGGGTCAAGCAATTTGCTAATCTAGACAAGTCACTTCCACTTTGTAGGTCTCAGTTTCCCCATCTGTAAAATGAGAGGATTAGGCTGCATGACCTCTAAGGTCTGTTAATGAGTATTTTGACTATTAATTTATTATGGATCATGAATACTGAAGAATTTTCAATTTGCATAATTGTGGACTAGGGCTATGTTTTTTCCTAAAGTAATTCACAGAGTTCTGTAATTTCATTTGTGGAGATTTTCTTCTTTAGATAAATTATAACCCCTCTTAAAATTTTGTGTACATGACTTCATGAGTGACTTTCAACAAAAAATAAAACCCCCAGACTCAGCAGCTGGTACGGAGCCTCTTAGGGCCTGCCTGGGATGGTCCTTGGGCAGCAGCATATACAGGCCTGTCCTTGAAGTCTTCTGAACTTAGATCTGCCAGAGCTTACACTCTGATGCTGAAACTTTCAAGGACCCAGGGTCGATACCTCATCATGAGGAGGCATCTGATGAAACCTGGAATGTGGGCTGCATGCATTGATTTGAATTAAATCTGCCTGTCGTTCTAATAGAACAGTTGGTTGGAAGTTGACTATGACTAATAGATGTCATTAGCAGAAATAATCTGTCAAAATAAAGAAGAGTCCTTTGTGAAAAGTGATGCTGAAATAACAAGAGAAAGGATAGGAAAAGTGTCTGCTCCTGGGGTGGGGAGGGCATGAGACTTCCCTGGAGGGTTATTAGATGCATGGTCCATGGCATGGCAGGCAATGTGCCCAGTTTGCCACTGTTTAAAGGTATAGGTACTAGAGTCATACGACATCCTGGAAGCTCTGGAAGGCAGCATGGCATGGTCTTAGGGACAGGAACACCAGAATTCAAACCGTGCTTCTGCCTCTTACTAACCATGTGTGGTAAGTGTGAGGGAGTTAGCTTCAGTGACCTCTGGTCCAACTTGAAATCTGTGATCCTGTGATTGCCATTGTCTGATCTGGTCAGGAGGGCATTTCATCCAGTGACCTCTAAAGAAGAAAAATGATGAGAATAAAAGGATCTGAGTAAGAAACAAGAGGGGCTGGTTCTGTGGTAAGTATAAGGGATAGACAGCCAGTGGTCACCCTTAGACTCCATCAGGGATGCTCATGATGTATGGTGAAAGTGACAAAAACCCTGGCTTGTTGGGTGGACTTGATGTGCTGAATTTGTGGGAGGACATGGATAAGAGACATGCAGGAGGCCTGTGTTCATCATCTTTGGAGGGGGTGCTGATCCTGATGAGATATCAGTATAGAGTCAAGGAGGTGCAGTGGAAAGAACGCTGGTCAGAGGGCTTTGTGTTCAGTTCTCCTCTCTGTCTTTTATCTCCTGGGTGACTTCCTCTCTGTCTTTTATCTCCTGGGTGACTTGGACAAATCACTTAATACTCCTCAGTCTCAGTTTTCACAACTGTCAGATGCCTCCAAGATTCTTTCTAACTTGAGACCTGTGATCATGAGAGCAATGGAATTTTTATTTTAAATTCGCCAACCATGAGAATTGCAATTAAAGGCATCCATTGTCAGCTCCCAATGACTTCTGTGTGTAGGGCTAAATTATTTCCATTATCATGTCTGGAGAGAAGGGCCTCCTTTCTCATTGGTCAGCTTCCTCCCTGACAGTGGACACCATGGACCATGGCTGCTACATCTTCTCTTCTGGCCTCTCTTCTCTTTTCTTCTTTTCTTATTTACCTGCTGGCAGAGAGGTACCTGAGGCTTTTGGGTTCCTCACTTCAAGACTGATCCCTCAAATATTTCCCTTTCATTAGTGTCTCTTCAGGGGTTCAGTAGTGTGGACAGATCATTGAGCTGAAGATCATTGAGACAGTGTTCTACATATGTTATCTCATGTCAACCTTACAGCAACCCAGAAAGGTAAGGTCTATGGGTATTAGGGACAGGGACTAGATCTGAGATTTCGTTAGTATTGGGACTCGCAGGTGAGGAAACTCCTTCTATTCAGGCTGCCATTTTCTCTTCAACTTACCATCTTAGAGAATCACCAAGAGAACTAAAGGTTTAATGACTTGCCCAGGGTCAAATATAGGTTAGAGGCAAAATTTGAACCCAGATCTTCCTGCCTTCAGGGCTGGTTCTCTACCTACTATACCATGTTTCATGCCTTAGAATCCTCATTTTTATAGGTCAGGAAACTTGGTCTCTGAGATGTGAAGGGACTTGCTCCCATAGTCACAAAGAAAGCAAGTGTCTGAGGTTGTCTTCAGATTCAGGGGCCTCCTGACTCAAAGTCCATATTCCATGATCTTGACACCATCTTGCTAAAGAGTGTTTAGTCTTATGAGTCCCAATCCTTATGATATGAAGACACCTTTTAAGGTAAAGCACAAACAAATGAACCCTCCCATTGCAACTTCATGAGAATTGTCTGCTAATCTCTATGATTGAGGAGATGGCTCTGTCAGCAGAGAAAATTCCAGGATGAAGTCAGTAATTCTTTTACATGAATCTGTTTGTTAGTTATCATGCTTGTCACATTTATGTTTAAATTAGTCTATATATGTACGTACATTTATACGATCCATTATTTATTGCCTACAACAGACATGTTGCTTATATCCATACTGAATCGTTTCATGAATGGGTTCCTTGTCCATTTAGCCATCTACTCATCTTTCATCAGTTGATTTGGGTTTTATTAGCTATATTCCTCTCCTCCCCTCTCCTTCCCTCCCCTCCCCTCCCCTCCCTTTCCCTCTCCTCTCCTTTCCTTAAGGGCTCTTCTGGACCCTCCTGGCTTTAGAGTGATTATCAGTGGTAACTGTAGCTTTTTCCCTAAAGGGACCATGCCCTGGCTACTTCATAAACAGGTCTATTCAATGAATGGGTGCTGCCTTACCCTAAGTGAGTACCTGCAAAGACTTTGGCCTAAAGGGCCCAAGGTCTCCCAGTGTATCCTGGGTCATCTTCAGTCATCCTGATGAATATCTGTTCACTGGATTCAGATGACTTTGGAGGAGAAGTGAGGCTGGTGACCTGCACAGCCCTCCCTCACTCAAAACAAAGTGCAAATCATGTCATCATTTCTCTGATGGCATGGTCTTCTTCGGCAACGAAGGACAAACACAGTTTTAGACTGTTTAGACTGGCAATTGTAGACTGTTGGATGAGACCTAGTGATCTCTTCTAACCTTCTCCTTCTCCTCCCTAACATTTAGGTAACACTTACTATGGGCCAGGTACTATGCTAAGTGCTTATAAATATTGTCTCATTTGACACTCACAACAGTCCTGGGAGGTAGGTGCCATTTATTATCCTCATTTTACAAATGGAGAAACCAAGGCAAACAGGCTAAAGCGACATGCCCAAGAACACCCAGTTAGGGAGTGTCTGAGGCTGTATTTGAACTCAGCTCCTCTGACTCCAGGCTGAGTTGTCTATCTGCTGTCCCTCCTGCCTGCCTTCATTTCACATTTGTGGAAAGTAGAGCTCTTCCTGATGGAGACCCAGGGAATCAATGAATCATAGGACCTGCTGGGACCTCATATCTTGTCTAACCCACTACCTTCATCTGACAATTCTAGAAGATGTAAAGAATAATACTTAGTCCAAGGTCATACAGCTCTGGTTAGTACTTTCAGGGAACCATAGATCTACAACTAGAAATTACTTTAGAGGCCATTTCATTGGACTGCCCCCATTTTGCACATGTTAAAACAAAGAGAACAAGTCTTTTGCCCAAGGTCACACATTACCACACAGGCAGTAATAATTGTTCCTCTGACTCCTCTGACTCCTAGTTCAGTGTTCTCTCTATCCCTGTCCCTCACTGTCTCTCTCTCTGTCTCCGTCTGTCTCTCCCCTCCCCCCATGCATTCTCTCTGTCTCTCCCTGTCTCACTCTCTTCTCTGAACCCCATTCATTCAGTTACTGTATATATTGCTTGAAGGCTCAATATAGACTTGGATCCATGCCTTAGAATTCTTAACTTTGTTGATTTCAAAGGGTTTCTTAGCATCATCTCAGCAAAATTCTTACAGTTCATTTCCTTTGATTTTCTTTCAATTGTCCTGAGAAAAAAAGGGATAGAAAAATCCAGGAGAGTAGAAAGAGATGTGGTGCTATGCATTTATATAATATTTTTTCTGTTAGAGCAAGATTACACTTATTTATACTTTCTTGCCCTCAGAGGGTAAACATAATCACAATGAACAGAAATGGCAGAACCAGGAGGAAAGGGCGACATTCTTCAGGACCAGCTGCAATGGATGGATATTTCAGAACCAGAACTGAAAGACACAAATGGCAAGAAAAAAGAGAATGTTTAAAAAGCTTTGTTGGTTGCTCAAACAAAAGCCATGCCAGATACAAAGGCAAGTACCAGGTACCATTCTAAGTACTGTGGATAGAAATAGAACCCATCAAGTAACCCTGACCTCAAGGTGCTTGGATGCAAATAGAAAAGAGCAACTTATAAAGGGAACAGGAAGATGGAGTGTAATCCAGGCAGATTTCTTGGCAAAATAAGGGGAAAGTTCCTCTAATGGACTAGATACATTAAGGAAAATTCAGAAGGTTGGCAGAAAAAGGAGATACTTCCTTCAAAATATTTTATAAAGATATTGTTTGAAATATTACTTTAAATAATTTTTTAAAGATAACCCCAAAGGCACTGATAGAGGATAAAAATAAACAATGGCATTAAGTTTAAAAATTCAACAAACTGTACAATTTGGACATTTGCATTGTGATTTTCACTTTTCAATTTGAAGTTCATTTTGAACTTCACCAAATGATGACATGGTGGATGTTGCCTAAGTGTGGTGGTGGTGGTGGGAGGGAGAGGAGTGCTGAACTGGGGGCTACAAAATCTACAATCTATTCTCAGCTCTATTACTAGTCAGCTATGACCTTGAGTGTGACCTCACCCCTCTGGGCTTTATCTGTTGGCTAAAGACATTTGAAGGTCTATCTTCATATGTATCTATGATTCTCTGAATCTTTTTAATAGAAGAGGAAACTAAGAAACAGAGAAGTGGATAGACTCAGGCAAGGTCAGAAAGTACAGGCAACTCCCCATGAACACAAATAACAAATCCCCTAAAGTGGTCTCCTAAAGTGTATTAGAAGTCACACTATCCAAATTATAATTATGTACAACGTGGTCATTGGTTCCAGGCTAACAAAAAAGACAGGGTGAATTTGACTAATATGCCCACCTCAAGGGACTGGTTATTTGAACTAAATAATGAGTAACTAAAAATACCAAATGGATAGACCCAATGATGGTGCCTCCAGACAGTCCTAGAACCCAAGATTCCTGACTTAGAGTCCCAGGTTTGTTGTTTTTTTTTTTTTAATATAAATTTATTTATTTAACTTTTTACATTCATTTTCACAAAATTTTGGGTTCCAAATTTTCTCCCCATTTGTCCCCTCCCCCCACCCCAATACACCGAGCATTCTAGTTTCCCCTATCACAAATCTGCCCTCTCTTCTATCATCCCTCCCTTCTCTTGTCCCCATCTTCTCTTTTGTCCTGTAGGGCCAGATAACTTTCTATTCCCCATTGCCTGTATTACTTATTTCCTAGTAGCAAGAAAAATACTCGACAGTTATTCCTAAAACTTTGAGTTCCAAATTCTCCCAATCCCTCCCTCCCCACCCATTCCCTTTGGGAAGGCAGGCAATTCAATATAGGCCATATCTGTGTAGTTTTGCAAATCACTTCGATAATAGTTGTGTAAGACTAACTATATTTCCCTCCATCTTATCTTGCCCCCCATTGTTTCTATTCTGTCTTTTGATCCTGTCCCTCCCCAAGAGTGTTGACTTCAAATTGCTCCCTCCTCCCATTGCCCTCCCTTCCATCATCCCCCCCCACCCTGCTTATCTCCTTCTCCCCTACTTTCCTGTATTGTAAGATAGGTTTTCATACCAAAATGAGTGTGCATTTTATTCCTTCCTTTAGTCAAATGTGATGAGGATAAACTTCATGTTTTTTTCTCATCTCTCCTCTTTTTCCCTCCACTAAAAAGTCTTCTGCTTGCCTCTTGAATGAGATATAGTTTACCCCATTCCATTTCACCCTCTCTCCTCCCACTGCATTTCTCTCTCACCGTTTAACTTAATTTTTTAAAGATATGATCCCATCCTATTCAATTCACTCTGTGCTCTCTGTCTCTGTGTGTGCGTGCATGTGTGTACGTGTGTGTGTGTAGTCCCACCAACTACCCAGATACTGAAAACTTTCAAGAGTTACAAATATTGTCTTTCAAGAGTTACAAATATTGTAGGAATGTAAACAGTTCAACTTTAGTAAGACCCTTATGCTGTTTACTTTTTCATGCTTCTTCTCATTCTTGTGTTTGAAAGTCAAATGTTCTTTTCAGCTCTGGTCTTTTCATCAAGAATGCTTGGAAGTCCTCTATTTCATTGAAAGACCATATTTTCCCCTGAAGTATTATACTCAATTTTGCTGGGTAGGTGATTCTTGGTTTGAGTCCTAGTTCCTTTTACTTTTGGAATATCCTATTCCATGCCTTTAGATCCCTTAATGTAGAAGCTGCTAGATCTTATGTTATCCTGATTGTATTTCCACAATACTGGAATTGTTTCTTTCTAGCTGCTTGCAATATTTTCTCCTTGACCTGGGAATTCTGGAATTTGGCTACAATGTTCCTAGGAGTTTCTCTTTTTGGATCTCTTTCAGGTGGTGATCGATGGATTCCTTCCATACTTATTTTGCCCTCTGGTTCTAGAATCTCAGGGTAGTTTTCCTTGATAATTTCATGAGAGATTATGTCTAGGCTCTTTTTTTGATCATGGCTTTCAAGTAGTCCCATAATTTTTAAATTGTCTCTCCTGGATCTATTTTCCAGGTCAGTTGTTTTTCCCATGAGATATTTCACATTCTCTTCCATTTTTTCATTCTTTTGGTTTTGTTTGGGGATTTCTTGGTTTCTCAGAAAGTCATTAGCTTCCATGTGTTCCATCCTAATTTTGAGAGAACTATTTTCTTCAGTGAGCTTTTGAACTTCTTTTTCCATTTGGCTAATTCTGCTTTTGAAAGCATTCTTCTCCTCATTGGCTTTTGAACTTCTTTTGCCAATTGAGTTAGCCTATTTTTCAAGGTGTTGTTTTCTTCACCATTTTTTTGGGTCTCCTTTAGCAAGGTATTGACCCATTTTTCATGCTTTTCTTGCATCTCTCTCATTTCTCTTCCCAGTTTTTCCTCCACCTGTTTGACTTGATTTTCAAAATCCTTTTTGAGCTCTTCCATGGCCTGAGCCCATTGGATATCTATTTTGGATGTTTGGGATACAGAGGCCTTGACTTCTATGTCTTTCCCTAATGGTAAGCATTGTTCTTCCTCATCAGAAAGGAAAGGAGGAAACATCTGTTCACCAAGAAAGTAACCTTCTATGATCTTATTTTTTTCCCCTTTTTATGATCTTATTTTTTTCCCCTTTTCTGGGCATTTTCCCAGCCAGTTACTTGACTTCTGAGGTTCCTCTCCACCTCCACTTACCTAGCTAGTGCTTGGGGTCTGAGATTCAAATGCTGCTCCCCAGCCTCAGGGCTTTCAGTGGTGGGTGGGGCTGCTATTCAGGGTAAGATTAAATTCAGGTTCTCAGGTGGGGGCAGGGCTGCCTCCCAGGCTCAGTTCCCTAAGGGGGTTTATGTGAAGACCTTCAGTAATGGATCTGAGGTCCTGTCTTCTCTGGGAGCCCCTGGCTGCTGCTGCCTCGGCCGCTGCCTCCCGAGGGGGCCTGAGTTATGGTGACACCTCACTTCCCTCTTGGCCAGCCCAGAAGTCTCTCTCACTGACCTGTGCGCCTGTGGGTGGAGGGACCTTTGTGGCCGCCGGAGATTCTGTCCCTGTAGCCTGCTCGGATCTGCTCCTCTCGGTTCCATGCTACCAAGGCAGGGCTGGGCTCTGCTCTTCTCCTGTGCACGACAGACCCCTGGTGTCGATTCTTCAGGGCTCTTTGGAACGGAAATCTCCTCCACTCAGTTGCTGCATGGCTTCCACTGCTCCAGAATTTGTTGGGAGTTCTTTTTACAGGAAATTTATGGGCTGTGGGTTCGGAGCTAGCATATGTGAATCTTTCTACTCTGCCATCTTGGCTCCTCCCCCAGGTTTGTTTTTTTAATTGAGTTATTATCTATATCTTAGAGTAGATTCCTGAAGTGCACATATAGACAGTGATTTCTAGGTAATGTCATAAATAGCTAGTAAAAGTCAGCATGGTGATGGGTAGAGAACTGCTCTATGAGGACTAGTTTTTTAGAACCAACACATCTAAAACAAAACAGAAGGTGAACTTGCCAGCGGTTCTCATGACTCATCACTGACCATTTTTCTTCTCTCTATGGACAGTGGATGGTGCTAAGTAAAGTTGAAACACAGTAGACGGAGTGACATTTACAATTCTCACCCTCTGCTGATGGTGTGAAAGGGGCCACCCCAGGGTCATTAATCATGCTGTCAGCTAGAATGTGAAAGTCATACCCTTATTCTAGAAAGAGGAACTTTATAAAGAAACCGAGTTGCCATGATGAATAAGACCTGGACACCAATTACATCTGTGCTACTCATCCTGGTCTTCATATGTAATAGTTGCAGGGACCAAGGGACTGTAAAATTAAATCAATGTTGCCAAGAATGAATTGGATCCCTCTAGTTTCACCTTTCCATCCCTAAGCCCTTGTGACTATTACAAGGAAGCCTTTTTGGAGTTGTGGTTTTAACATAAGAAAGACACTATGGTTTGTGCTCTAGCCTAGAAAATCTAGATGACTTAGATTCCAGACTGCCTCAGACATTGCACAGAACATCTGACTTCTTCCTGAGTTTCAGTTTCCTCATCTGTAAAAATAGGGCCAATGATAACTTAGCATGAACCTTATGGGATCATAGACTCAGGGCTGAAAGGAACATGTGCTACTCTGACCACCCTTCCTTGTCTTACAGATGAGGCCTCTGAGGACCAGACAAGATTTGCCTAAAGTCACTCAGACAGTCTATAGGAGAACTGAGATTTAAAGCCAGGTTTTCTGACCCCAAAGAAACTATTCTTTCCAGAGTCTCCAAATGAGTCTCAGACGAGATAATACTTGGAAAGCCCTGCCAACTTTAAAGCTTTATAAAAATGTCAGCTATTATTATGAATGACACTGCATTGAAAGGTTCTCACTGCCAGGCAGGCTTACTTAAGGAGACATATACTTAGAGCGGATTTCTTTTGTCCACATCTGTCATTTCAGTGGTGTAGGGAACTCCCAGTAAAGAACTCTGTCTCCTAATGCAGATGTGCCCCTGTAACCTGTAAATACAGCTTAGAGTCTCAGACAATTTTCTGGGAGGACTGGAAAGTCAAATGACTTGTCAGATCAGTATGTCAGATTCAGAATTTGAACCTCTGTGGTCCTTACTCTGAGAGTGTCTCTAATGTTGATTCCTCATCACTGACTTCTTGGCATAGGTTCTTAACTGGAATTTTCATATTTTTTGCAGTTTAAAACCTCATCTAGTCTATAGACAAGGTTGGGGAACCTGTGGCATCGAGGTCACATGTGATCTCTTTGGTCCTCAAGGGCAGCCCTTTGACTGAGTCCAAGTTTCACAGAACAAATCCTTTTATCAAGGGGATTTGTTCTATGAAGTTTGGATTCAGGGAGCCACACTTGAGGACCTAGAGGGCCACATGTGATCTTGAGGCCAGGTCCCCTACCCCTTCCTTAGACAGTCAATAGTCAACACACATTGATCAATCTCCTACTATGTGCCAAACACTGCGTTAAGCTTTGGGGATTCAGAGAAAAGGAAAAAAAAAAACTATTTCCTACTTTTAGCAAGTTCCTAGTGAAAGAAATCGGTTGCTTTTAATTGCTGAACCCCTGTTGATGTTCCCTTTTCCTTTGCCTTTCCCTCCTGTTGTTGTTTGGCTCTTAGTGAAGAAAGGCTTGAGGAAGATGTTGATGGAGACACGTCCAATGAGCCTTCCTTCTTTTCAAGCTGGGTTTTCCTTCTGCTCTTATTTTTGCTCTCAGATCACGAATGTTCGTAGCACTGCCTCTCCAAGGACCATTCCTCACCTAAAGTTTCTTTACCTCTTTTGTCTCTGTCAGCTGAGGAGAGGCTGTGTGCCATCTTGCCCATGTGGAGCTCTGGACTGGGTGTCAGGAAGCCCTGGATTCCAGTTGTCTCCCTCACTGATACAGTCTGATGGACTTGGGCAAGTTGCTTCTCTACCCAAAGCCTCCAAACAAGTTTCTAAGACCATGCATGTTACAGATGATGTATTGATTTTCCATTCCCAACCCCACCCTGTGAAATCACTGCTCTAATATTAAAATCCAAACATGTCTAAATAACTTTTGATGAATCAGAATGATAGAAATAAATATTTATAAAGGACAGCTGAGTGGCTTGGGTGATAGACTGGTAGACCTGGGGCCAGGAAGACCTGAGTTCAAATCCTGCCTTAGACACTTATTAGCTGTGTGACCTTGGGCAAGTCACTTAGCTCTGTTTACCTCACTTTCCTCATCTGTAAAATGAGCTGGAGAAGGAAATGACAAATCCCTCCTGTATCTTTGCCAAGAAAACCCCAAATGGGGTTAGAAAGAATTGGGTATGATTTAAATGACTGAACAGCACCAACAAATAAATATTTACAAAACACTTTTGGGGGCGGAGCCAAGATGGCAGAGTAGAAAGATGCACACACTCTAGTTCTTCCCCCACAGCCCATAAAATACCTGCAAAGAAAGACTCAAGAAAGTCTAGAGCAGCAGAAATCACAGAACAACAGAGAGGAGGAGACTTCCAGCCCAGGGTGACCTGGAAGGCTGACAGGAAGGGTCTGGTGTGACAGACATGGAGCTGAGACCAACTTTGGAAGCATGGCACTGGGAGGAGCAGAGCTGGAATGGGTCCCAATGGCAGCAGAGATTCAGATCCCTCAGCCTACAGGCACCAGGGTTCAATGAGAGGGCTAGCTGGCTGAGATGGGAGCAGTGTCCCCTCATGGCAGGGTGGGGTGGTGAGAGTGGGGAGACTCTGAGACTCTTGCCAGCAGCCAGCAGCCAAGGTCCATTGTTGGAGCCCCTGGGGGAATTGTGCAGCTGATCTGAATCTCAACACCAGTTTCTAGTGTGGCAGAACTAGAGGCATGGTGTTTGTGGAGAGGAAATTCTACTACTCACAGATTCTGGGCACGAAAGTTTCTGGTTGCTCCCAGTTTAGTGTTCAGGCTTGATTGTGCCACCTTGGAGGAACTGAGATCTTACAGGTCCCCAGAGTATACTCAACTCTTGAAAAAAGATCCAAAAGTCAAATAATTGGTTGGGAAAATAACCAAAAAAGGGAAAAAATAAGACTATAGAAGGTTGCTTTCTTGGTGAACAAGTATCTTCTCCCATACTTTCAGATGAGAAAGAGTAATGCTTGCCACCAGGGAAAGACATAAAAGTCAAGGCTTCTGCATCCCAAACATCCAAAATAAATATTCAGTGGTCTCAGGCCATGGAGGAGCTCAAAAAGGATTTTGAAAATCAAGTAAGAGAGGTAGAGGGAAAATTGGGAAGAGAAATGAGAGCAATGCAAGAAAATTATGAAAAACAAGTCAAGAGCTTGCTAAAGGAGATCCAAAAAATGCTGAAGAAAATAACACCTTTAAAAATATGCTAATTCAACTGGCAAAAGAGGTCCAAAAAGCCAATGAGGAGAAGAATGCTTTAAAAAGTTGAATTAGCCAAATGGAAAAGGAGGTTCAAAAGCTCACTGAAGAAAATACTCCTTTAAAAATTAGAATGGAGCAGATGGAAGCTAATGACTTTATGAGAAACCAAGTTAAACCAAAAGAATGAAAAAATAGAAGATAACATGAAATACCTCATTGGAAAAACAACTGACCTGGAAAATAGATCCAGGAGACACAATTTAAAAATTATGGGACTACCTGAAAGCCATGATCAAAAAAAGAGCCTAGACATCATCTTTCATGAAATTATCAAGGAAAACTGCCCTGAGATTCTAGAACCAGAGGGCAAAATAAATGTTGAAAGAATCCACTGATCACCCCCTGAAAGATCCAAAAAGAGAAACTCCTAGGAACATTGTAGCCAAATTCCAGAGTTCCCAGGTCAAGGAGAAAATATTCCAAGCAGCTAGAAGGAAACAATTGGAGAATTGAGGAAATACAATCAGGATAGCACAAGTTCTAGCAGCTTCTACATTAAGGGATTGAAAGGCATGGAATATAATCAGAAGGGAAAGGAACTAGGATTAAAACCAAGAATCACCTACTCAGCAAAACTGAGTATAATACTTCAGGGGAAAATATGGTCTTTCAATAAAATAGAGGACTTTCAAGTATTCTTGATGAAAACACCAGAATTGAAAAGAAAATTTGACTTTCAAACACAAGAGTCCAGAGAAGCATAAAAAGGTAAACAGAAAAGAAAAGTCATAAGGGACTTACTAAAGTTGAACTGTTTACATTCCTACATGTTAAGGTAATATTTGTAACTCTTGAAACTTTTCTCGGTACCTGGGTGGTTGGAGGGATTGCACACACACAGACACACACAGAGGCAGAGAGCACAGGGTGAGTTGAATAGGAAGGGATCATATATAAAAAAATAAAATTAAGGGGTGAGAGAGGAATATATTGGGAAGAGAAAGAGAGAAATGGAATGGTGCAAATTATCTCTCATAAAAGAGACAAGAAAAAGCCTTTTCAATGGAGGGAAAAAGGGGGAAGGTAAGAGGGGAAAAGTGAAACTTACTCTCATCACATTTGGCTCAAGGAAGGAATAACATGCACACTCAATTTGATATGAAAATTTATCTTACAATACAGAAAAGTAGGGGAGAAGGTGATAAGGAGGGTGGGGGGATGATGGAAGGGAGGGCAAATGGGAGGAGGGAGCAATTAGAATTCAATATTCTTGGAGAGGGACAAGGTCAAAAGAGAGAATAGAAGAAATGGGGGCCAGGATAGGATGGACCAAAATATAGTCAGTCTTACACAATATGACTATTATGGAAGTCATTTTGAAACTGCGCATATATAGTCTATATTGAATTGCTTGTCTTCTCAGTGGGGATGGGTGGGGAGGGAGGGAGGAAGAGAAATTGGAACTCAGAGTTTTAGGAACAAATGTTGAGTATTGTTTCTGCATACAACTGGGAAATAAGAAAGACAGATAATGGGGTATAGAAATTTATCTTGCCCTGTAGGATAAAAGAGAAGATGGGGATAAGAGAAGGGAGGGATGTTAGAAGGGAGGGTAGATTGGTGGAAAGGGTAACCAGAAAGCTTGGCGTTTTGGAGTGGGGGAGGGGAGGGGTGGGGAAAACTTTGGAACTCAAAATTTTATGGAAATGAATGTTGAAAACTTAAAGAAATAATTTAATACAAAACCCCCCAAAATCCCTACTTTCTTTGGGAGGTTTCCCTGGTAACCTTTCCTCCCCCCTGCCCCACCCTTTCCCCATTAAAATTACTTTCATATACTCTTTAGATATTTTATTTATACAGCTTGGTGGCTTAGTAGATAGGCCACTGGACTTGGAATGAGGGAGATCTGAGTTAAAATTCTGCTTTAGGAACCTTAGCTGTGTGACCCTGGGTAAGTAACTTAATATCTCTCAGCCTGAGTTTCCTTGTCTATAAAATGGAGCTGATGACAGCACCTACTTTCCAGGGTTGCTTTGAGGGTTAATTTAAATAATATTTGTAAAGTGCTTTAAAAACTTTAAAGTGATACATAAATACTGTTGTTATTATTAAATGTCCCTACATATTTGTCATGATATTCCTAGCCATTTATTAGTGTTATTATTATATGTCCCTAGATAGTTATTATTTTATATCCCTGTGTATTATTATATTAGCATTATATCTATATTATTACATGTTCCTTGAAATTACCATTATTAAATGTCTCCAGATATTTATCATAATGTGTTCTTACTATTATCATTCATCCCTAAATATTTGTATCCAGCCCATTAGAATGTAAGGTCCTTGAGGGCAGAGATGACATTTCTGGTCTTTGGTTTCCTATGGACCATCAGCGCTCAGCACGGTGCCTAAAATGTAGTACTCTTAACAAATGCTACCTGACCACCTCACTTTAAGATTGACAAAAGTGCTTTACTGTTACTATGCCACTGTATCCTTTCAACAACCCTCTGAGGCAGGTACTGTTATGTCGCCTGTTTTACAGATGAGGAAATAGAGGCTAAGAGGGATTCCATGACTGGCTTAGGGTCACCCAGCTAGAGGGAGTCTGAGGCTGGGACTGAACTCGGGTCTTTCTGTCTCTGAGCCCAGTATTTTATCCATCACACAACTTATCTTTTATCTCCCCCGCCCCTTCTGAGATTGACAAGCAGCTATATTTAGCTTTTATTTTAAGGGCCCACAAACCAGGAGAGAACAGGACGTTCTGATTCTTCTACATGACGATGTATAGAATCTATTTTGTAAATGAAGATGTCCAGATTTTAAAAATTAACATGCATTTATTAAGCCCCTGTTGTGAGCCAGACACTGTTCTAAAGAAAGGCAAAAAACAGTCTCTGGCCTTAAGGAGTTTACAATCTAATGGCAAGGGAAGCGGAAAGATAAAAGCAAAGATATGTTATACTGTTCGATTAAATGAATCTATTTACTTGGATTCAGAGAAACAGAGACCGTTGGAGCTGTTAATCTGCTCAATGGCTTGATAGCAGAATTGGCTACTATGGTGTCTCTGGAGTCAAAGAATCTGGGTTCAAATCCAATTTTGCTCAAGTCACTTGAATCTCTGGGCCTCAGTTTCCTCATTTGTAAAATGAAGGGGCTAGCCTAGATGCTCTCTGAGGTCATTTCTAGTGCTTTACCTATGATCCTCTGATCTGATAAGACCCTGGGCAGTACACTCTTTGGAGTGGTCTTTTCAGAGCATCCCCTAAGCCACCAGGATGTTAGAGGATCTGTTTCCTTTTCTGTGCTACCCTCAGGGGACTCTTGTCCTCCCAGAATCAGCCTTTCCAGTCAAGACCATTCTTTCCTCATCATCAGAATTGAAAGGTGGGAATATCTGTCCCCCAAGAAAGTAACTTTCTATGGTCTTATTTTTCTTCCCTTTTCTGGGCATTTTCCCAGCCAGTTACTTGACTTCTGAGATTCCTGTCCACCCCCGCCTAGATCCGCCCAGCTAGTGCTTGGGGTTTAAGATTCAAATGGGCTTTCAGTGGCAGGTGCGGCTGCTATTCAATGTGAGCTTAAGTTCTGGTGCTTGGGTGGGGGCTGGGCCACCTCCCAGGCTCAGTTCCCTCAGGGACTTTATGCAGAGACCTTCAGTAATGGAGCAGGTGGGGGCAGGGCCGTCTCCCAGGCTCAGCTCCCTCAGGGGGTTTATGCAGAGACCTTCGGTAATGGCCCTGAGATCCTGCCTGCTTGGGGAGTCCTGGGCTGCTGCTGCTCTGCTGCTCCCTCTGCTGCTGCCTCCCGAAGGGGCCCTAGTCACAGAGACACCCTGCTCCCCTCTCGGCCAGCCCAGAAGTCTCTCTTACTGATCTGTAGTGCCTGTGGGTAGAGGGAACTTCGTGGCCACCAGAGATTCTGTCCCTGAAGCCTGCTGGATCTGCTCCTCTGGGGCCACGCAGCCAGGGCAGCGCAGGGCTGGGCTCCATGTCCAGAGTGTGACAGACACCTGGGAATGGCTTTCCAGGGCTCTCTGGAATGGAAATCTCTTCCACTGTGTTTCTGCGTGGCTTGCAGTGCTCCAGAATTTGTGGGGAGTTCTTTTTACAGAAAATTTCTGGGCTGTGGATTCGGAATTAACATATGTGAGTCTTTCTACTCCGCCATCTTATTCTTACCATCAGGGAAAGACATGGAGGTCGGGGCCTCTGTATCCCAGACATCCCAGGTGGATATCCAGTAGGTTCAGGCCATGGAAGAGCTCAAAAAGGATTTTGAAAATCAAGTTAGACAGGTGGAGGAAAAACTGGGGAGAGAAATGAGAGAGATGCAAGAAAAGCATGAAAAACGGGTCAATACCTTGCTAAAGGAGACCCAAAAAAATGCTGAAGAAAATAACACCTTGAAAAATAGGCTCACTCAATTGGCAAAAGAGGTTCAAAAAGACAATGAGGAGAAGAATGCTTTCAAAAGCATAATTAGCCAAATGGAAAAAGAGGTTCAAAAGCTTGCTGAAGAAAATAGTTTTCTCAAAATTAGGATGGAACAGATGGAGGCTAATGACTTTCTGAGAAACCAAGAAATCACCAAACAAAACCAAAAGAATGAAAAAAATGGAAGAGAATGTGAAATATCTCATGGGAAAAACAACTGACCTGGAAAATAGATCCAGGAGAGACAATTTAAAAATTATGGGACTACCTGAAAGCCATGATCAAAAAAAGAGCCTAGACATCATCTTTCATGAAATTATCAAAGAAAACTGCCCTGACATTCTACAACCAGAGGGCAAAATAAGTATGGAAGGAATCCATCGATCACCACCTGAAAGAGATCCAAAAAGAGAAACTCCTAGGAACATTGTAGTCAAATTCCAGAATTCCCAGGTCAAGGAGAAAATATTGCAAGCAGCTAGAAAGAAACAATTCCAGTATTGTGGAAATACAATCAGGATAACATAAGATCTAGCAGCTTCTACATTAAGGGATTGAAAGGCATGGTATAGGATATTCCAGAAGTCAAAGGAACTAGGACTCAAACCAAGAATCACCTACCCAGCAAAACTGAGTATAATACTTCAGGGGAAAATATGGTCTTTCACTGAAATAGAGGACTTCCAAGCATTCTTGATAAAAAGACCAGAGCTGAAAAGAAAATTTGACTTTCAAACACAAGAATGAGAAGAAGCATGAAAAAGTAAACAGCAAAGAGAAGTCATAAGGGACTTACCAAAGGTGAACTGTTTACATTCCTACATGGAAAGACAATATTTGTAACTCTTAAAACTTTTCAGTATCTGGGTAGTTGGTGAGACCACACACACACACATACACACACACATGCATGCACATACGGAGAGAGCACAGTGTGAATTGAATAGGATGGGACCATATCTTAAAAGAAATTAAGGTTAATGGTGAGAGAGAAATGTAGTGGGAGGAGAGAGGGTGAAATGGAATGGGGTAAATTATATCTCATTCAAGAGGCAAGCAGGAGACTTTTTAGTGGAGGAAAAAAGAGGAGAGCTGAGAAAAAAACATGAAGTTTACCCTCATCACATTCAACTAAAAGAAGGAATAAAATGCACACTCATTTTGGGATGAAAACCTATCTTACAATACAGGAAAGTCAGGGAAAAGGAGATAAGCAGGGTGGCGGGGATGATGGAAGGGAGGGCAATGGGAGCAGGGAGCAATTTGAAGTCAACACTCGGGGAGGGACAGGATCAAAAGACAGAATAGAAACTATGGAGGGCAGGATAGGATGGAGGGAAATACAATTAGTCTTACACAACATGACTACTATCGAAGTCATTTGCAAAACTACACAGATATGGCCTATGTTGAATTGCCTGCCTTCCCAAAGGGAATGGGTGAGGAGGGAGGAATGGGGAGAATTTGGAACTCAAAGTTTTAGGAACAACTGTCAAGTATTGTTGTTGCTACTAGGAAATAAGAAATACAGGCAATGGGGAATAGAAAGTCATCTGGCCCTACAGGACAAAAGAGAAGATGGGGATAAGAGAAGGGAGGGAGGAAAGAAGAGAGGGCCGATTGGTGATAGGGAAAATTAGAATGCTCAGTGTATTGGGGTGGGGGAGGGGACAAATGGGGAGAAAATTTGGAACCCAAAATTTTGTGAAAATGAATGTAAAACGTTAAATAAATAAATTTAATAAAAAAAAAGACCATTCTTTCCAAGGTACAGTCTATGGTCCATGCAGCCTGTTCAGTTGTCATGCAGAAGAACCCAATCAGAAGTAATTGCTACAATTATGTAATTGCTGCTGCAAAGCTGATGAAACGGTCATTCCCATTTTCATCTATTGCTTCTGTCTCTGCTAAAAAAGATTCAGAAATTGATCAGTTTTTAAAGTTTTTCGAGGTTGTGTTAATCAATCTAAACGTAGCATTGTGCCTTCTCCCCGCCTTCCTCTTCCAAGAAGGAGGATTGATGGCCAAAGAGAAACAAGACTCCACACATCTGATGCCTAATTGTGTTTAGATTCTCCTGTAGTGGAGGGCCCCTTGTTAGCCTTCTCCTCTCACTTATAATAAAGTGTGACAATATTTATCAAAAAAGTTGTTATTATAAAGGACAAAGAACTAAAATTAGATTTTCAAAATAAAAACAGCAATCAAACAAAATCTCATTTTAAGCAAATAGATTGCTCTGTTCTGATGGGCTTGTGGAATGCTGATGAGCTTCCGTGTGTGAGGAAGGCTGCCTGGCAAAGGGATGTTACAGGATATACTCGTTTCTCACTGGTTCTTGCAGAGGCTGACAAATAAAGGATGTGGAATTAAAAGGAATTTATACTACCTCTTCTCTCTTTCTCTTTCTTTCTGCTTTTCCCCTACCTCTTATTTTTTCTCTCCCTCACCTGCTTCTCTCTCTCTCTCCTCTCTCTCTCCCTCCTCTCTCTGTCTTCTTGTTTCTCTCTCTCTTCTGTTTCTTCCTCTCCTCTTTCTCCTTTTACCTTTGTTTCTCTCTCTCCTCTTTCCCCTCTCCCTCTTTTTCTCTTCTCTCTTTGTCTCTCCTCTTTCTCCTTCTCCCTTCTGTTTCTCTGTCTCTGTGTCTCTCTTGTGACTTACAGGCTTCTAGTATGTCAGAAATCTGCTTGATGAATTTGAAAATCCTTACCCACTTAAGGAAAGAGATGTCTTTATTTTCAAACCTTTTAATCACATTGTATGCCCTTCTACTATATTTCTCACTCTGTGGAAAGCCTCTGGAAGCTGTGCCTGTGTCTTTTGTCTCAGCTCCCAGGTCTCCACTGATCTCAGTCTAAGGGGGACAGCAGTGACCAGCGGGAGTTGGGCAATGACTCACAGTGGGCAACTCTTTTGTCCTGGGCCAACAGGGCTTCCCTTGCGGTGACAGCTGATGGTACCCCAGTGTGACATCCTCTCTGCTTCAGTGTGGTTTCTGTGACTATCTGTGCACCAGAAATGGTGTTTTACAGAGGGGAACAGCATTTGTAGAGTCTGAATTCTGACCATGTTCTTGCTCCTGCTGGGGAAGGCACAATACTGGGGATATGGAACTCTAGAAAGCACTATTCGTCCACAGGTAGAAGCTTGGCTTCCTCTGTGAGGCAGAGGAGAGGATAGGAACCTGTTGTTCGTGGGATTGTTGAGGGATGTCTAATAATGAGCATCCTCCTTCCCTGCTCCACTTCCCCCTCCCACAAACTCTGATGAAGAATGAGCCCTTCTGAGGGACCAACTGTTCTTGCCATGCTGGGAGGCCATGTTGGTGCCTAGTGACCTGTGACACATAGCTTTCTTTGGATTCATTGTGGTATTTGTGGAGAGAAGGGTTTTTACACACTCTCTGTGGGGTTCCGCTTTCCCTCAGCCTTCCAGGGCAGATCAAAACAGACTGGTCCTGCTTTGTGGATATTCAGAGGAAAACAAAAGCATCATGTTCCCATGACATTCTGAAGGGGAACAGTGGCTTAATTTTATTGACAGCTTGTAGAGGAGTCATGTTTTGAATGGAACGAATCAGGTCTCCTATTGATAAAATGTGTCTGCTTACCACTTTGACATATCCAAGATTTAAGGAGCTGTGGGCCCAAGCCTCTGGCAGAGCAGTTCCTCCACAGGCAGCCATTAGAATTCTGGATTTTGTTGATTGGTTGAAACATTCCTTTGGAAAGAAAGGTGTATAAAGTGTTGTTCCAAGTAAAAGAAATTGGGATTTGAGTTGCCTCCACTGGAGTGAGTTTTCTATAAACAATACAAGCTGGTCCTTGTTTACTTGTTTGAGTCAGCAAACCCAAATCTAGCCAGCATGGCATACATATAGCACCTTGCATCATGTCTAGCATGTAGTAGGGGCTTAATAAATGCTTGTGGATTGCTTAAAAAACAAAATCTAGAAATCAGGTATTGTCATAATTAATATTTATTTGTAGGTCTTTTAGGTTGTGGAAAATTGACATTTGATGAAGAATTTTATACAGGGCCTTCTGAGTTAGGCATAAGGGTCATTTTTAGATGATTTTAAGCTATTTTTTCATGGATAGGAGTGCCAATGGGACCTATGTCTTGATGAGTATAAGAAACTTCCAGGCAACTCCCTGCACCAATCATACCTTCACTATAATTGCTGGCCTTAGAACACAGAAATTAATGACTTGTGCAGGGTAACTTGGCTGGTCAGTATCCCAGAGGGAACTTGAACTAGGGCTTGTTGGCTTTAAGGCTCATTTTCTATCGTTTATACTACTCAGATTCACCATTTATTTATTTATACATTAAAATTAAGTTTTTAATCATAAACTTAACATATTTTTCTTTACCAGAAAACTTTCATACTTTTTTTTAAACCAGGAGGCTACCATAATTTTCCTTACTAGAAATTTTAAATAATTTTAACCAGAACATTTCTATACTATTTTAACCAGAAATTTACCATGATTCCCCCCCCCCCCAGAAACTTTCCATCTATGTAGATGTATGGGCATGTGCATTTTAAACCACTTCCATGTTCTGCAATCTCACATCTCCACTTACATCCAGGGCTGTGGGTAAATCTCCAGACTTTCCCTTCCCTCTCTCCTGGATCAGCATGTGAGCTTGGCCTGAAGGAAAATCAGACATTTTCAGACAGTTCAGCAGAGAGAAAATCTAAATCCTAACTGTTTACATAAACCAGTGCATCCAAAACCAAGGCCACCTCCATTCACTGAGGCCCTTGATATGTGCTAAACATTCCCCAGGCAGTCCTTTAGTGGTTGGATTTTAGAGCCTGTCATAAAGAGGGCGGGAGGCCAGCCCATGCTCAGAGAGCCTTGAGAAGTATCCCAAAGGTGCTTACATGTTGTGGTGGCAACCATGCTTTGCCTGTGGATGCCACGCATTTCCATGGCATATAGTTCTGGTGAGTAAGGATGAAGAAAGAGAGGGAGG
Source organism: Bettongia penicillata ogilbyi (assembly GCA_023548195.1). Classification (NCBI taxonomy): domain Eukaryota; kingdom Metazoa; phylum Chordata; class Mammalia; order Diprotodontia; family Potoroidae; genus Bettongia; species Bettongia penicillata. The sequence goes on along the minus strand of JAJHZJ010000132.1, from coordinate 11,671,225 downwards.
AAGCACTTTTATTAAGCACCTACTCTATGTGCCAGGCACTGTGCTAAGCATTTTACAGATATTATCTGATTTGGTCTTATACCAAGCCTGGGAAGTCGGGGAGAGAAGGAGCAGCATTTGTGAAGCAACTGCTACATGTCCGATATTCTGCTTAGCAATTTCCAAATATTATCTCATTTTATTCTCGCAACAATCCTGTGAGATATCATTTTACAGAAGAGGAAACTGAGATTGAAAGAGGTTAAGTGACTTGTGCAGGGTCATGCAGGTAGGGACTATGTGAAGCTAGATTTGAACTCCCATCTTTCTGACTTCCAGGCCCGGTATTCTTTGAACTTTGGCACTAGCTGCCTATCAGTAGTTGAGTCAGAAGATCTAGGTTTGAACCTTAACCTGGTGTAAGAGTGGACAAGTCACTTCTCCTGAGCAATGGGGATGAGGCTAACTGCAGAGGCCCACCTTGCAGATAGTTTGGAGGAAAGCTCTTTACCAAACCCAGAGCTGTGGAGTGAGCCCGACTGTGCTGTGGGTGAGAAAAGGTGATGTGCAGAGTTGCCACTTAGGGGATGATGGAGATTTATTTGAATAATTTGAAGGAACACTTTTCTCTGCATTAGAGATCAAGTGGTGTCAGCCTAGCCGTTTTTCACTTGAGCCTTTAAGCTAGCTTTTCCTGTTCATTTTCCTTCCTACAGCGTGATGACTGTAATTACCTCTTGGGCAAAGATGATGGGCCTGAACTCTTTGCTATCTTTGGATTTGTAATGCTGACCCTTCTTTAGTCCTTTGGAAAATTCTGGTCCTTTTAAAAAAATAAAGTCAAAAGACATTCATGAAGTCTTTTCCCCCTTAGATTCAATTTTCTGATGTTTATGTTGTAATTTTAAGGATAGTCCACTTTCCCCGTCACTCACAGACTTTTGTCTGTGACTGTTTGCTGGGCAAAACCATTTTGTTCACACCAGACCCTACCCCCGACATGCAAACATTCACCTGTTGAGTCTATCCCTCTACCTTCTTCTCCTTACTTCCATGGTCACTGTCCTAATTCAGGTTCTCATCAGCTCTCACCTGGGAACTAGCCTCCTGACAGATCCCAGAGCCTCTAGGCTCTACCCTCACCAACCAATCCCACAAACCTATGGTCCTTTTCCTTTTATCTTTTTGGATTACAGACCTAGTAGTGGTATTGCTGGGTCAAATGGCATACACAGTTTGATAGCTGTTTGCGCACATTTCCAATTGCTCTCCAGATTAGTTGGACCAGTTCACTACTCTACCAACATTGCTTTAATGTCACTATCTTCCCACATCCCCTCCCACATTTGTCACTTTCCTTTTTCTGTCATATCTGCCAATCTGATAGGTGTGAGGTGGTACCTCAGAGTTGTTTTGCTTTCCAATCAATAGTGATTTAGAGCACGAATATTGATAGCTTTGGTTTCTTCTGAAAATTGCTTGTTCATATCCAGTGACTATTTACCATTGGGGAATGAATGGCTCCTGTTTTTAGAAATTTGTCTCAGTTCCCTCTACATTTGAGAAACGAGGACACACAGGTACGCCCTTCTTGACTAAGTTGGGAGTAGGGCTATAACTAGGGTCCTAGAACACAAAGACCTGGACCCATGGTGCCTGATGACAAAGCCCCCTCACTGAATTGGCCCTGGAGGGTGACAGCAGCAGGAAATCACGGGAGATGATGACTTATACAGAATCCCTCTTCTGCCCAGGCACCCTATGGCTGAGGTGACCAGGTTTTTAGAGCCAAAAATCAGGGTGGAGGCTCAGACCAATGATTTATTTTTCCTGATTTACGAATGGGATATATTAATGTCCTCATTATGCTCTTGGAGAGGGACAGGTAGAAGTCAGACTAAGTAACAGAAAAAGCAATAAAGAAGAATGGAGACCAGAGAAAAACACAGTGAGGCAGAGGGCTGGGGAAGGAATAGACATGAGAAGGAGCAAAAGATGGCATTTGTAGCCTAGGCTGGGGGCTGAGGTTAAGGTTACAGATCTCTGAAAGAGTTATCCTGGGCTCCTGTCTGGGTCTTAAGTTTTAAGCCTCAAAAGCCTGGGCATTTGTCAAGAACTTCTAGGAGAGATACCAGCACCTTCCCCTCCAACTTTGGCATCTTATCTTAAGCTCCAGGCTGCTACTGGCAAAAGTCTAGGGCCAAAAGAGGAAATTGAGGTGAAAGGCAGAGGTGGGCTGTTGCTCCCGGGATGATAGGATCATAGATTTAGAGCTAGAGATTTCTCAGCCTCTGAGAAATCCTGACTCCAGGCTGCGCGTGCCTTCATTCAGAAAGACCCTGTGTCCAACTAGCAAAGACCTTTGCCTCCAGTTGGTTGAATTAGTGGTTTAATGACGGCTACCTGGGCATCCTTGGGAAGTCTAGGGCAATCTCACTCTGCCTCTCTGCTACAAAATTCTGGAGATAATGAACTGTAAACTTTGCGGGGCCTGATTGAAGTCTGTAACATCATCCAAGAAAGCAAGGCTGGCCCGTGGTGCCCATTTCCAAGGTTAATGAACAAAGTTGGCCACAATCAGTAGCGTCACACAAGTGAAAAGAATATCATTTCAGCAGCAGAGTGGGAAGCAGAGTTGGTCTGATCCCTGCCTGTTTTTCCAGACTCATCAGTCATGGCTCCATTTCCCAGACAGTGATCCTGCCAAATGGGATTTTTCTCCATTCCTCACACATGGAAATTCATCTCTGTGGTTGGTGCCTTTGGAAGAACTGACCTCCATGTCTTGCATGCTCTCACTCCTCACTTCAGGGTCACTGAATATCTGTCTTTCTTCAAATCACAACTTATGCTCCACCTTCTCCATGAAGCCTTCTGTGATCCTTCCCCTATCTGCTCAGGCCCTCTCTCCTAAATCATCCCTTTGTATTTATTCTCTTTATGGTCTGAGTGTGATTGTATATATCCTTGTTCGCTACCCTCAGATTGTAAGCTCTTAATGAATATGGATTGTTTCAGTTCCTTTTACCTGACTCCCCAGTACCTCACATGGGCCAAACACAGTAGGTACATAATCAACATTTGATTGATTGATTCATCCATAGTATCCTAGTCCTAGAGCTTGAAGGCCCTTCAGAAGCCATTAAGTTCGACCCTTTCCTTTTAAGACCAAGGCCTTAAGAAGTCTGATGACTTGTCTAAGGTCACACTAGTGGTATATGGCAGAGCTGGCATTGGACTCCAGGCATTCTGCTCCAAGGCCAGCCTTTTCCACTGAAGTTGTTCTTGGTGATAGCATGAGTCTTGGCCATCCCTGACCATCCCCAACCTCTGGGCTCTGCTCAGTCCAGATTCAACTGTCTTTACTCAAGCACAGCTCATGGTCTTTGCAGTAGCATTGGCTGAAAATGCCTCAGAGCTACAAGGTGGTTCCCAACTCCCAATTCCAGGCTGGGCTTTGAAGGAGGTGAGGAATTTTAAGAGGTGAATATGAATGGAGGTGAGAAAAGGCAAGTTGAGTTGGGGACTGGTAAGGAATGTATGGAAACTACTTTTGTGTTTGGGTTGGACTAGATTGCCACTTCTGACTCTCCAACTGTGTGAGTCTATGTTTTTTTTTGTGGGGGACATGCAAAATACAGGAAGGGATGTTGTATCAAATGTTTGGAAATCTAGGTTAAGGCTATCTTGCAAAGGGCCTTGAATGCCAGGCTAAGGATTTGGGGTTTGGTGTAATGGTTTGTAGGGAAGCTTTGAAGGTTCTAGAGCCTTGATAGGGATCTAGGTGTTCTAGGAGATGAGTTGGGGGAGGGAGCTCCAGCCATGAGGATAGCCTTTACAAAGGTGGAGGTAGGAGATAGAGCAGTGGGCACCAGGCCTGCCAGTCTTTTCTCACATTTTTAACAGGATGATGTTTGTCTCTCTACAGCCAGAATCAGCACTTTGACCTTTCACCCCTGAATTTCCATTTGCAATGTTCCTCTTCTGAAAAAGAAGGGCAAGGTCACAGAATCAGTCTTCGTCTGACATTGACAAGTCAATAACCCCAACTCTCAGGAAGGTTAACAAGGAATGGGCACTCGAGCCTCAGGCACTTATTTGCATATTTTACTTGTAAACATTATCATTAGCCAAAACAACTTCTGTTCTCAGTGAAATTAATTTCCAGATTAGCTGTTGAATTTCTAGATTATATGAGCAGGAAGGCAGGGAAGTCTAGGGTTCCGCTTACCATAGTTGTAGCCTGGTGGAATGGAGTCAAGAGATATGGCTTCAAGTCCATGGCCATGTTGAGTATCCTTCAGCAACTGAAGCTTCTCAGAGCCTCACTGTCCTCTATTAGAAAGTGGGGGACAAGGATGATGAAGATGAGGATGGTGATGACTATGATGATGATACTGAGGAGAAGTACCTGGATGACCTGAATCCTTTCTGGAGGGGCAGGATGACCACTTAATATTTTAGAGGTTTTAGGCTACACTTGAAAAAGGTTTTCTATCTAAAGTATGAAGAAGGACCTGGGTTCAAATTCTGCCTCCATAACTACCTGTGTGACCTTGGATAACAAGTCACTTCTCTCTGAGCCTCAGTTTCCTCATCTGTAAAGGAAGGGGTTGGGCCAGATGGCCTTTGAAGACCTTTCCAGCTCTCAGGCTATGATCCTATGGTCTTGACTGGCCTTGGAGAGACTTCCAAGCTCTAGAGCGGTGGCTCCTTTTATTGCATTCTCTTGTATTCTGGGTCATGTGGCAGCCAGCCCATCACCCCCAAACCAGTCCTCTGACTCCAAATTCAGCACCCTAGGGTGGGTGTTTGATAAAACTGGGCAGAGAGTCAAACTCTCCCTTACCCTAACTAGCTTTTGTGACTTCTGTGCTAGTGCCTAGGGGATTAAGCAGGGTTGGACCAGACCGCCTCTCAAGTCCATTTCTCAAGACAACCTGTGATTCATCATTTTAAAATTAATCTTGGACAGAATTGGGCTGAGGGGGTGTAGTCAGGCAGGTGCTCATCCCCATCAGCTGCCTGCTCTTCGGGCTTCTCTGCCTTGAAAGTGGCTGCCATTCTGAAAAGGGCTTTGACTGGTTTGTCTTCCCCACCTTCTCCTCCTCCTTCTCCACTTTTTTCCTCCTCCTCTTCTTCTCATCTCAATTTGCTCTGTTTTCACAAGAAAATACTTTGTAGAAGTTCCTGGGGGTCCAGAAGGACAACCTCAATCAAGTGTTTTTATTTTTCATCGCTCAGCTGTGCCAAGTGCTACCAGTGTGGGCAGGATCCTGTCCTCCCACTTCCAGAAAGTCCTTTCTTTTCACTGTAGAGTATGTATTTTGACAACCAGAAACCTCTTTGCTATGTTTGTGCTGAAGGGGAAAATTCTTGAATTGAAAATAATTCTTGATATTTCCTTGTATAAACTTGGCACTGACTAATTGACTGCCTAGGATTCTCGTAACTTCTAATTAAAGAACCAGTTCTTTAGTGTGCAGCCTCCTAATTGGCCTCCCTAACTCTAGTCTCTGTCCCCTCACATTTATCTTCCACACAGTTATCAAAATTCAGAGTCCACCCTATGTCAGTCCCCTACCCAAAATGTTCGATGGCTCCTTATTGCCTGAGGATAAAATACCATACATTCTCAATCCAGCATTGAAAGAACCCCAAAATGTAGCTCCCAACTATCTGTTGGTCAAGGTTCGTTTCATATTCTTCCCCTTCATCTACTTTCTGTCCTGTCTGATGGCTTATTAGCTGTTCCTTGCTCCTAGGGCTCCTTCCCTCTGTTGGACAGCCATCTTAGCAAATGTAGCATATAGCAAATGAAGCAGAAAGAATATAGACTCTGGATGAAGGAGAAGCATTCGAGAGCCCCCACTGGTGTTTATGAGACCTTGGACATGTCTCTCTGTCTCCTTTGACTTCAGACATTCTTTCTGTATTATGAGGGCTGTTCCTGCAATTTTACCTTAGCATAGGTTGTGCCCCCAACCCCCTCATTTCTGATCATGTGAAGGCTGGATTTCCTTCTAAACGCAGCTCAGGGACCATCTCTTCCAGGAATCATTCCTGATTCCTTCAAGTTATTTGGGATCTCTCTCTCTCTCTCTTGAAATGCCTTTGCATTTCTTTGCATATACTTCTTTGCTTCTCAATGGAATTCCCCAAATAAAAGCTAAGCACCTTGAAGGCAGGGGCTGTGCGATTTTCTTCTGGCAGTGGAAGGGGTAGATAGTGGGTGCTTAATGACAGTGGAGTCCAATTGCATGAATCCTTAACAAACACAAGCCAATCCTTGGCCTTGCTAAGCCTCCCTGAACTGCATATACAGAGAAGGAAGGCTCGATGAATCATAATTATACATTGGTGAAAGCAAATATTGAGCTTGGATGTGAATATCTCTTGGTCATGGGAGGTAGCAAGCAATGGAGAAGCCTGAATCAAACTGAGTCTCCTAGGATGCTCCCCAAAGCCCTCCAGCTCCATTCTGACTGGAATGAATTCCCCAGATCCTGGGAAAAGATGGGAACGGATGCTGTCATTGGGGTGACAAGGATTGATGAGGCAGCTGATTGGGAAAGAAACTTGCTGAACAGTGAGTTACGATAAAAGCTGATTTTCATACCAAACAGGGGTCTCCATTTGCATCAGGCAGCAGCATTCTTGTGGCATATCCATGAAGAACAGAGAGTCTAAAGGTAAAATTCAGCCTAGAAAACTAGGAATTTTGCTGCTATTGGATGAATGTGTGGCACATTGGAAGAAGGCTGGATTGGGAGTCAGAAGATTTGGATTCAAAGCTAGCGCTGCCAATTATTTGGCCATCATTTACCCCTTACCAGCTTCCTAATCTGTTACATGGAAGGCAGAGAGGTTAGAAAACATTAATGTTACTGATATTGGTTAGGGAAAATGGAGGTGATGGTGTGGTCCTGTAGATAGAGTAGCCTTGGTATCTAGATAACCAAGGGGTTAATCCTTGCCTCTGACACACAGTAATTGCATTACCATAATCTAGTTAATTAATTTCTCAGTGCTTCCAGGAAGCTGCCTAAGATTATAAGGTAGACACTTGCCAGTCTATCTGAGTGGTGGGAGTTCCCATATTGGACTTCTTTTCATTTTTTTGGATGAGCCCAGATCGGTCTGGAGTCAGGAAGACCTGAGTTCAAACTCACCCTCAGATACTTCTAGCTATATGACTCGGGCCAGTCACTTAATCTCTGTTTACCTCAGTTTCCTCATCTGTAAAATGGAGGTAATAATACCATTTGCCTCCCAAGGATCAAAGGAGATCATCTTTTTAAAGTGCTTAGTCCCTGGAAAATAGTAGGTGCTTAATAAATGTTTGCTTCCCTTTTCTCTCTGTTCCTGACTTTCTGGCCCCAACATCCCTCCTCCACTGCTTTTTTATCCTAGAGTTTCCCTCGGCACCTAGAGCCTCTCTAGCAATGGCCTCCTACCCTCCAACCCTACCATGGATGTTCACCATGGGACATCCCTCTGCAAGGATAGTGCTCCTTCTCCTATTGTATGAGTTCTTCTTGGAGCTGCCATCTTGTGAAGCGCCCAGGCTGGTCTTGCTTTGTTCTTGTCCTGGATCTCTTCCTGATTTTCTGGACCTCAACATCATGACTCCGTACTGGGCATTTTCATCCTTATCCTCTCCACTTTTTTTACAGGTCTTTGTTATGTGTTGCTTGCCCCCATTTAAATGGAAGCTTCTTGGGGACAGGGACTGGTTGTTTTTGTTTTGTTTTGTTTTGTCTCTGGAGGTTAGCACAGTGCCTAGCCCAGAGTGAGTACTTAGTAAGTGAAGGTTTCCTTTCTTTCCCTCATTCCTTTCTTCCTTGTATGCTCTATCCCTCTCTCCCAGAGGGAGGAAGGCTACCTCTTCCCTTCAGGGTATTTGGTTACTCAAGAGAAGTTTGGGGGATATGTCTACTGTGTTACTTGGAACCCCACCTGCTGCTTCTTCCCCACTGTGAGGGGCCCAGGATCAGTGGCCCCAATTCCATGTAACCAGTCCACATCAATGAGCTTCCATAAAGGTATAATGACCTTAAAGAAACATCAAGAACATACCTACAGGCATTTCTCCCAGCCTCTCAAGGCTGCCACCTGGTGGGGAGCAGGAACTAAGCTTAGCTCAATTTTTAGATAGAATTGGTCCCACGGAACTCATGTCTAGCTTTACTTTGCCTGCTGGAGGATTCCTTCTGCCTGCTTGGGGCTCTGAAGGCTGCTCCATAGGGAATCAATGATGCACTAGGAGAAAGCCCCCAGCCAGGATTCTGACTTCTGGATTTCTGTGCTTTGTTTTCTTATGATGGAATTCTCCTTGCACCTAGAACAGAAAAGAATAAACGAAAAACACCAAGTGTGGAAGTCTGGCTTCTGAAGGAGAAGCAGGCTCTGAGATCTCTTCCCTTAGAGCTTGTGTCTCTCCTAGGAAGCCAAGAGGGATGGAATCATCTCCTCTAGAGATGGTGAACTTTGACTCAGGCCTTTGGAGGATGCCCGCAATGCTGGCTTCTCCACCAATGGACAAAGACTGGATACATGAACAGGATGTTTACATATTCTCCAATCTCCCCAAGGCATTTCCCTCATGGCCATCGCAGTTCAGCCAGAAGTCATCTCTCCAGCATCCTCCTTGTGAAGAGACACTATCTGGGAAAAGTAATGGGGGCTCTGCATGCGCTAGGTTCCCCATTATACATTAATGAAACATAAATTGGTCACTACCTCCCCTTCCTTGCCCCCCAAAATAAAAAAGGGTTGGAAAATATTCTATTCAATTCAATAAAACAAGCATTTGTTTTTAAATAAAATTTTTACTGGTATATTTGTTTTTATATCACTTGTATTCATGATATGTCTCTTCCCCTTCCAGGCAATGATTCCTTATAAGAAAGAGTTAACGAGGGAAAAAAAAGCCATAACTGTAATAAAGCTAACCAAACTATCCTACCATTTGCCACACTTACAACCCCCTGTGTCTGTTAAAAGGTTGGGGCACGTACCTCCTTAGATGTCGTCTTTAGAGCTAAGTGGGGTCTTTACAATTTTACAAGATTCATTTCCAGCTGTTTTGTTCTTTAGAAAAACTTTGTTAAATGTCTCCTCACGTGTGAGGCCCTGGGATAACATCTAAGCTGCCTTCTGGTTCTATATTTTTGTTCCTGTGATCTCCTTTAGCTGGCTTCTCATTTTCTTCCAGGGCCCCTCCCTGTGTGGGAAGAGAAGGGTGTCTATTTTTGTACCTGCGAAAAATCCCATTCGGTGATTTCAGTTCCAGCGTGACTGGATGCTAAAAGTCCTACTCTCGCTTTGGCCCAGCTTGGTCAGTAACTGACTGGGAATCCAGCCTGAGTCTCGGACAATGACTTGTCCTTCTCATTTCTTTGGTTTGAGCTCTAATGTCACCAAGCTCTGCATTTAGTTACTGAATCCTGGCTTTAGCTGGATTCAAATTACAGTAGACATCCCCACCTGGATACAGCCATTCTGGTAGCAGGTCACAGATATTCAGCAGAAAATTAATTCAACAGACTAAAATCATGCTTGAGAGGCAGCCAGGAGAATAGTTTCTTTTGAGAATGTTAACAGTACAACTATATGTACCCTATCAATGATGCTCAGATGAGTGATATGGTTACACAAGCAGGTTAGAGAGAACCTATCTGTTGACCAAGATTTTAGCTATCCTTTAAATGCATTTTAAAAATTTCTTCTCCCTTCCCTCCCTTCCTCCCTTCCTCCCTTCCTTCCTTCCTTCCTTCCTTCCTTCCTTCCTTCCTTCCTTCCTTCCATCCTTCCTTTCCCATGTGTAAAATAGGGTATCGAACTCTGAGTCATACCCAACAGCTCTCCTGCCTGGGGCAAACAGCATTTAACCTCCCCTCCAGCCAGCTTTATAATCGCTGATAGGAAAATGGTACTAGAAGTAATTAAGACAATTCCGTTCTGGGGGTTGGGGAACTTGTTATTTTTGTGGCCTGCATATCAGTGTTATTAATAAGGAGGAACACTTGGGAGTTTCCTGTTATTAATGCATTTTCCTTGATGGTGAGATGCTCTCAGCTCATTCATTTCTAATATACTGAAGGAGCATGAGTGTGGTAATGTGTAAATATAATAAATTTTAAGACGAAATATCCTTTTTAAACCATTATTTACAATTTTTATCTTGTCTCAGTTTTGGTGTCTATGGATGTGAAGCCCTGGCCACCCCATTCCTTAGAGTTTCTGTTGAACAAGAAGATCCTTATTAGTCACTTTATAGAAGTGTTCAGTTTAAAAAGATCTGATAATTTGAATTCTTTACTATCAAATTTTCTTTTCTTTCTGGGTATGTCATCAGGATATCCAAACATTCACTGGTGAATTGGATTGAAAGTGAAATCCCCCTGTCACACGGAGGAGGATTTGTGAATGAGACTGAATGTTCTGGTGTTAGTGCAGTATGGAGGGAAGGGTCCTATTGTCTCCCTGAAGAAACGTCTTCGTCTGCAGCATGACGTTCGGGTTCCCTTTCATTCCTTCTCTTGTTCCAACCACAAAGCTACTTTACATATGCTAATATTTGTTTTACTTCTGTTCTCAAATTGCTCCATATACAGTGTCTCAAAAGTCTACATGCAGCTATTAAAGCTTGGAATTGCATGGACACTCTTGGGACACGCTGTATATTTCTATAAAGTAGAGTAACGTTGATATCACTAAACATGGAGGTACGTAGGGATGGCCAGCCTGGGACAGTGGACTTGGCAAGGAAGGCCTGGGTTCAATTTCTGTCTGTGACGCATACTGGCTGTGTGATACTGGCAAATCATTCAACTTTTCTTAGAGGCCAAGAGGGTACAGAAGGTATGTTCCAGGATTCTGAGTTCCAAGTGAGAAACTGAGGCATGGAGAGGTGAAAGCGTAAGAGGAAGTAACAGATCTGGTATTTGAAGCCAGGTCTGCTTCTTGTAAATACAACACTCCTACTGCCCCTTAGCTACTTCTGTGAGAGGGTCAGATGAGGAAAATCAGAGGGGTGGGGAGTTAGAAACAGACTGCTTAGTCAATCTAGCTGCTTCTATTTTCAAATTTCCCCACCCTTCCTCCAGGTCCAGCCAGTCTATGTCAGCTTTGAAACCTAAGCTACAGATTGGGAAGAGCCTTAGTGGCCAAGCTGAGCAGTCTGTATTTTATCCTAGAATGAGCAGGAACCTCTGAACCTTTGGGATCATGACACATGGTGGGGTACATGTGGAAATGAATCAGAACAGGGGAGACTGAAGGCAAGGGGAGCTTGAAGACAGGAAGCTCTGATTCAAGGCCCCCTCTTGACATAGACTGGCTACATGCCCCTGGCTGGGTCACTGGACCTTTCCATGTGCTAGGTAACTCTTGAAGAAGGTACCACTCTGTGTGGAGATCAGGAAGGGAAGGGAGTATGCACCTATTAAGTGCCTTCTATGCATTTGTAATTTAGCAATGCTTGGCCAGTGTTGTTTCTTTTGAAACTCATAACAATCCTGTGATGTAGGTGCCATTGGGATCCCCATTTTACAGATGAAGAAACTGAGGCAAGTGGAAGTTGAGTCACACATCTGTAAGTGTCTTGGGTCATATTTGAACTCAGGTCTTCCTGGTTCCAGACACGGTACTCTGTGCACATTGACACCACCCAGTATCTCCTTTGTTTTTGTTTTTTTTTTTAAACTAGGAGATCCCCTGTCAGTGAAATCAGAAGCACAATTAATTCCCCCTACAAGAAGGAAATAATTACTGCCCTCAAAGAGCTTATGTTTTATTGAAACAAAGAAACAGATGCAGTGAAGTGTTCCTTTAAAAGCCTTGGCAGGTAGTGAAGAGATCTGAGATTTGGCCATGTAACAGCCAACAAATCATGTCTCTGGGCCTCAGTTTCCTTATCCCTAAAATGAGAGGCTGACCCAGTGGACATTCTCTAAGGTCTTCCAGCTCTGAATCAATAATCCTCGAAGCCCGGATCTGACATTTTTTTTCTCCATCTATGAATGACCTCTCCTGGCATCCCCATAACAAGGCAAAGAGGGATAGGGAACCAAGGCCTTTGGCCCTCCCTCTCCCTCCCCAAGCTGTTCACTGAGTCTACATGCCCACCCCTCCCATGGACTCAGCAATGCTTTCAACAGCAGCCACTGGGTTCCTGCCAGAAACATGCAAACATCTTCGATTTATGGAAAGACAAGTTGAGTAAGATCCCCCTTTTAAATGGGGCCCTTTACATTTCTGGTAATTTTTTAAAATGCTTACTAGAATCTGATAAATGCTTTAATATAAATATCGGCACATGGGGTGGGGAGAGAGAGAATCCTTCAGCCTAGAATCACCTGAATCCTTCACAAATTTCCCCTAATTATGCTTAGCTTGGGAAATCCTATCTCCTTCCCAGGCTCTGCTTTAACTGATGAGTGGAAGGTTCACATCTGCCTTGGGCACTTTGTACAATGTGGAGCATCCTGGGCACTCATGTCCAGCCCCTTTGACTGTCTGAATCTAGGCTGGGAATGCCATTCTTCTAAATGTGGAATGAAGGAGACATTAGAACACATGTTATTCAAATGAGGTCTGGGCATCATACATATTCATAGCATGAAAACTGACAAGGTCCCTTGGAGGCCATAGGAACCACTTGAGGAGAAAAGGGCCCTCTCCCATACCCAGCATGCCACTGGTAGATCATTTACATCACAGCAAATTAACATTTCAATAAGATATTGTGTAGGTCTGGTGTGTCCCTAGAGAAGGGGATTGTTGGTGTTAGAGTTTCATAAACATTTTGCACTGAAGTGGTAATTTATCAATCTCTTTATCAAAGCATCACCATCCTGATAAGAACCCAAAGGATGTTCTAAAGTATTTATTTCCCATGCAGAGTGTTAGGGTTGGAGTTGGCAAGAGGACCTGAGAGGGTCAATCTATCCTAGGGAAGAGGCTCTGCTTGTGCTAACCTTTGGAGGAAACTAAGTCTGCCTCAACATCTCTTAACAAAGCTTCTAAATAAATCCTCAGATCTCTCCTTAGATGTGCTGCCTAATGTCTTCATGTTCAACATTTTTTGGAATGCCTAAAAAAGGGATGGGGGGTGGGAAATAAGAAATCCTAATAGGTTTCCTTTTGCCTTCATCTTTTGGTTTATGCAGAGACTGCCAGATGTGGGAAAGATGTGGATGTCTGCCATTCAACTTCCTGACTGTTCTGAATCCCTCCCTCCCAGGGAGTATGTATGAACCTTCTAATGAAGGAATGGAAGGAGAAAGGGAAAAGACTGGAGCAGATAACAAAGCTGGGGTTCTACCCAAGGGGTCTGCCTGCTGCCCACAGGCATATGGTAGGGGAGCAGCCAGCCAGATGCAGTAATGGGAGCTTGCTGGATGGTTGAAGAGAGGTTGCTGGGAGCCCCAGGCCAAGGATGTTGGACCTGCTCATTGGACAGTTCAGCTCTTGCTCCTTCTGTCCTTTAGAACAAGGAAGTCAAACTGATCTGCTTTTGGTCCACTGAATGGCTGTGTTCACAGGGGAGTTCAGGACTTGTTTAAAAAGAAGGCTATATATTTTTGAAAGGCAATGGGAAGGTTCCCACTCTTTCCCCCCTAATTTCCCTCTTGCTTTCTCAAGTGTCTCAGCAGGGACATTCTATTTGCTTTTGTGTGCATTGAAAGGCACTGAGTCCCCATAGATTAATAAGTCATTACTGATTAAGAGCCTACTATGTGCCAGGCATTGTGCTAAGAGCTAGAGATACAAAGGTGAAACAGGGAAACTGACCTTTGCCCCACATTCTAATATTGGAGACCATGGCTACAAAAAGTAACATAAAGGAATGGACAGTGTAAATGGGAAGCAAATCCTAGTGATGGGGAGGGACATGCAGTTCGGGAAAGGGGATTGTGAGATCTGGGCGGAGTCTTGAAGGAGGCCAGGAGGCTTCTCAGATGGGAACAGCAAACATTTCATTGAAAGGGGAGATGTAGCACCACTGTATGTGAGACAATTAGATGGCTCGGTGGATAGAGAGCTGCACCTGGGGGCAGGAATTCCCAGGGTTCAAATCCAGCTTCAGACTAGCTCTGTGACCCTGGACAAGACACTTAACCTCTGTCTGCTTCTGTTTTCTGAGGATAATAATGGCATCCATCTCACAAGGTTGTTGTGAATATCAAACAAGACATTTGTAAAGTGCTTAGCATAGTAAAGAGCCTGACATATAGTAGACTCTTAAGAGGTAATCTTAGTAGATAGAGCACTGACCCTGGAGTGAAAAGAACCTGAGTTCAAATCTAGCCTCAAACACCTACTAGTGTCTTCATGACTGGTCAAATGACTTCCCCTCTCCAGCCTTCAATTTCCTCATCTGTAAAATGGAGATAATAGAAACCTCCACCTCTAGGATCATAGGAGATATTTGTGAAATGCCCTGCAAACTTTAAGGTGCTTTAGAAATACTATGTCAGCCGTCTTCCAGAACTGGGGTCTAGATCATGTGACTAAATGTTCAGGGCTTCATCCCACTGCACTGAGCTGAGCAGGTTTAGAATTAATATTTGATAATATTTAAACACTCAGATTCTCCTCTGGGCAGTTGATTCTTTCTTTCAGACCTGATGCAAACAGTGCACCATTTTCCATTGTATCGTTTGAGTTACTGTCATTTCTGATTTCCTGTGCTACAGTCCCCCATGCCCCAACCCACCAAATATGAGAAAACTGATCCTGAAGATGTAAGAAGAGTCTGTATTTGGACAGATCATTCTCTATCCTTCCTTCCTTCCTTCCTTCCTTCCTTCCTTCCTTCCTTCCTTCCTTCCTTCCTTCCTTCCTTCCTTCCTTCCTTCCTTCCTTCCTTCCTTCCAAAAAAGGAAGAAATTCAGGGTAGCTGTGAATTCCGTTAAAAGCTTCTAAAGTAACACAAAGAAAATACAAGGTAAAGCATCCTCCTAGCCCCCCATCCTATCTTACTAACGAAGATACTAAGCCTATTTTACATTAGAAAACAATTTCATCTATTTTGGGTAGAAGTCATCCAACTGAGAAGAAATAACAAGGTGGAAATGCATTTTAGAGTATTTCTTGTTCGCACTTGTTTTTTGACTGGTCTGCATCTATATGACTTATTTAATAGATAATAAAAAATGATTCCAGGAAAGAACTGTCCCTAAATTTCTCTGCATCTTAGAGTCCATCAGCCTGACTTCGAACATCCTCATCCTCCAAACTGGGCAGCCTTGTCTATGATACACAAAAAATTGTCCTCAGTTTTAGTATTAGATTGAGATTAGAGTGAATGTAGTATTTATAGTGCCTTCACAATCCCCTTTCTTTCAAACAGTACTCAAATCATTTGTGTAACTGTTATAGAAAGAAAAGCCTGGAAATTGGTCATTTAAAAGAAATATATCAGACATTTGAAGCAAATATTTTATCCCCAATCTGGCTTTGTTTAAAAGCTTTATTGTGTTGTGGAAGGTGGAGTGTTTTACTTCTTATGATAGAGGAGAAGAAGGAGGAGGAGGAGGAGGAGGAGGAGGAGGAGGAGCACCAGATTGCTTTGCATGTTATCTATTTAATCCTCATGATGACCAGTGAGTTTGATGACATAAGAAGAGGAAGAGGCAGGCTAAGGATGTGATCTGGTCACATCCGTGTCTTCTCTCCCGGCCTTATGCTCTAACATCCCAAGATCATTTGTAGATGAAACCACAAGGTGTGAAAAGGCACAGCCTGCCCAGGTCTTCGATAGCAATCAATTCTTATCACTGAGGACAAGGGAACCATCGCTGAGCCATCCAGTGTCTCATGGATTTTATAAAGAAGTGCTCAGGTAGGTGGCTGGATCCCTCCAAATACACATAAAAAAAATCCATGTCACAATTTTAAAGGGACTCAGGGAGAAATTTGGTATGGTGAGAAGTAGATTGGATTGAAAGTCAGGAAGCCAATAACTAGTCGTGGGAGCTTGGGCAAGTTAATCAACTTCTTGTGACTCGCTTTCCTCCTCTGCAAAATAAAGAGATTGGATTAGGTGGTCTCTAGGGCAAGGATATACTGGTAAATATTGAACAACTTGCTCCAGGAAAAAAATTGCACATGAAACCCTTTTAATTTTAATTTGCATTATTAACATTTTCATTACCTTCTTAAGGCCTGAAAATCAAATCAATATAATGATAAATCAAGTCCTGATTTGTAGTATTTGTTTATGTCTGAGGTATATATGCTCTTACTGAAAGTTTGACTGGAAATTGTCTCTTGAGAGCTGATCTGATCTGGCTCCACACATGCCTGACTGAAATCTCTTCCATTCTAAAATTAATTTCTCTTCCATGCTTATGTTTCCTTTCCCTGGATTGTTCCCTAACATTCTTTCTTTTACAAGCCCAGGTTCCTATCATTGGTTTTCAGACTCCTGTCCTTGCTCATCACCAAGAGTCCTTCCATGTCCAAGTTCTCCTACCCTTCCATAACAGTGTCCAACTCATAAATCCAGGTTGGGACCCCTGGGGATTCCTTTACATTCTCTACTACCCTCATGCATATCTCAGATTCTGTCCTGGACTGGCAATTCCTAAGAATAGCTGATGATTATCTAGTCTCTACAATTCTCCCAGCCTAAAATTATCAGGCAGACATTGAAGGCATTCTTGTCCCCATTTTACAGATGAGGGAACTCATGAGGCCCAGAGAGACAGGGCCACATGACCAGAAAATGTCAGGCTGGGGTTTGAACCCATCTCCTTGCCTCCAAGTCCAGCACTCCATCTACGTGACAACATTTCATCCTATTTCTTGCTTTTCATATGTGTAGTCTCCCGAGAATTAGGGCAATGTGTTCAATGGGTTGTTAACTAAAACTGAATGAATGAAAGACTGAATGAGGAATGAATGGATTCATGGGGACTGGTTTTGAGCTCGTAGCTTTCTGGTTTCTAGGCCAAAAATTCTATTTGGAACATTCTGTGTCTCTAACCTTTTTAAGCTCCCTCGGTTACAGTAACTTTTGCTGACAGTTGAAGTGTAACATTTGGGAACTAATAAGCAGTATTATTTGTTTGTTTTTAATCATGATCCTGTTTTCCCGATTGCCATAAATATTCTGTAAAAGAGACTATAAAATTGATTGAACTGGCCACTCTCTTGAGAGTCATAGAGATTATTGCTTTGTGGTAGAGAAGTTTCCCTTACAGTAGTTTTAAAAACTTGCTTTCCTAACTCCTGGGTAGATTATTATCGTTGTTATGAACTTTAATATAAAGCAGGTCTGTTTAGGTAGATCTAGCTTTATTTCTTTAACAGGATTCTTCTCTCTTTCCCTTCCTGTTCCCGTATCTATTCAGAGGTATCTGCTGCTAATTCATTTCTCCTAAAATATGTAATGCTGTGTTTTCTTTTTCTTCTCTTTTTTGCACATTGTAACTCTGTCTTTATTATATTTTCAAAGTGTTTAACTAGTCATCAGTGTGTAAACCTGGGAAGGGAAGTTCTTCAAGGACTTGTTCTTGGAATTGAGGAGAGATATCCTGAAAGGGAATAACCTTCATGTGAATGAATGAATGAATGAATGAATGAATGAATGAATGAGTTAGAAAATTAAGAAATGAATGAATGAAAAAGTATATATTAAGTGCCGACTGTGTATAACACTGTACTAAGAACTGGGTACAGATAGGAAAAAATAAGACAGTTTATGCTCTTAAGGACTCCCTATTCTAAACGGGAAAAAGCAGTACTCTAAGAGTTTTCAATGTCAGGGTTTATGGAAAGACCCAGTAGTCCTAAAGATGCCCCTGTGGGATAGAGGTCCAGGCCCAGGCATCATTATTGCCCACCAGCAGATCAGATGACTGTTCTTGAGTGTCTAGAGAGTGTAACAGCAAGACAGAGGGCCAGATCCACTCAGCTGGAGGCTGTAGTATCAGGGTCAATGCTAAGGCCCAGCAGACCTATAGTGTCAATTCAGATGCTTAGGCCCAGGGCTCTTACATCTCATCACAAGAATTATGGTTGGTGACTCCATGTTTATCCAAGAAATGTTTGTTCCACATCCACAGACAGACCACTTTGAAGGCTAGAAATATCCTTTTCTCAGTGCTAGAAATCACCACCTTTCCTCCATCTTCCTCCAATTCCCTTCTTACCTTAAGGTCTACCTCCTCCTTAAAACGTTCTTTGATGAATTGAGGTTGTTGATATGTGACTTACCACTGAATTCTAACAAGTCTTCCTCTTTTCATCTGGACAAGAGGGCATACATGTGTCAATAGTATTACCTTGAAGATGGCTGATGTTCAATGACAGTGGCCTGGCTCTTTCTGCTTCCAATATGGCAGCCGGGAGACTAGTTCATGATGGAAAGAGAAAGTAATAAAGCTTCCCTTTCAGGAGCAGTAGCTTGTAGAGGTGGGAGATGGATTCCCTCGTCTGAAATCTTTTCATCTAAATTTCTACCCCTTATCATAGCTGTTCAAATGCCCTTTAATTCCCTGATCAGAGTTAAGAACTGTCAATTTTCAACTGGAAAGGAAATCAAAGGCCATCTAGCCTAACCTTTCATTTGAAAGGGGGAAGCTAAAGCTGAGCCATTGACTTGCCCAAGGTCTCACAGCTAGTGAACAGCATTGTTGGGACCCCAACCCAAAGTCTTCTGATTCCAGATTTAACCTTATTTCCAAGGCATCATGTAACCCTTTGTCCACCTGGCTAAGTGACAGTTCATCTGTGGTCTCTGTTTTTATTTACACTCTTTATTCTCAGGCTTTTTGGGCTTGGAGTGACCAACTGTGCAACATTCATTTATACATGTATATAAATATATATGTGCGTACAATATATACACATACACATGTAAATAGAAATATTATCTGTATATACATATATTATTCAATGCTTATGACTTGGGAAGGAGGGGAACTTCATAATGCTGACTGAGATGATGATAGAACATCAAAATATGATGGAAAGAACACTGAAATGAAAAAAAAATAAGACCTGGGTTTGAGAAGTAGTTTTGCTGCTAAATCCTTTCCAAAATCTCAGTTTCTTCATTTAGAAAGTAAGGGAAAATCACCTTTGCATTTAATTCCTCACAAGGTCATAGGGTGTAGTAGGAAAAAAAATCATTTAATTTGGGGTGGAATCACCTAGGTTTGAATAATCTAGCCCTGATGCTTCTTCATGGTGTAACATGGAGTAAATCATTTCCATTTGTCTACACAAAAATGCATACACTGTGAGTAACAACTAGAGGAGACTAGAGATCCTAATAGACCTTTTGGATATCACAGACAATTATAATAGGATCCCAAGCTAAAATGGGACTTAAAACTTTCTTGATTTCACAATTCCCTCTGATTTGTGTGTGGCCTATTTGTACTTGTTTGGGAATATGTTTTATGGTATTAGAATGCAAGTTCCTAGAGGCAGGAGCTATCTGGATTGCATTTGTGTGCCCATCATCCCATCTCTTTGTGGCCGTTCATTCTTTTCATTTGTACCCAACTCAGTGACCCCATTTGGAGTCTTGGCAGAGGCACTGGAGTAGTTTGCCATTTCTTTCTCCAGCTCGTTTGACAGATGAGGAAACTGAGGCAAACAAGATTAAGTGACTTGCCCAGGGTCCCACATCTAGTAAGTGTTTGAGGTCAGATTTGAACTCAAGGGGATTCTTCCTGATAGCGGGTTGATGCTTTATGCTCTACGGTGCCACCTACCTGCCCTCTACTATTCCCTACTCCTTTCCCTATTACCAGGGACCAGCTCAATGCCTGGGAAAAAAAAGGTATTTCGTGAAGTGATCTCCTAAAGTATGTATGGACCTTGATTAGAAGAGATTTAGTAGATAAAGGTGGAAGTTAGCAGAGTAACATTGTGTAACTAGGAAGAAAGTCTCAGGTGAAGCAGTCCAGCAACCATGGGGAGCAGAAGGTGCAATGTGTTAGTGTGAGGGTCACAGTCTTGGAAAGATAGAGACTGGGAAAGGGCAACAGGACTGAAATAGGGAAGATGTCTCTATTTTCAAAAAAATAAGAGGAGAGAGGAAACTTTAAACTAGTGACCTTGACCCTTTGCCTGGTAGAAATCTAGAATAGGATTCTTTAAAAGACATTTTTCATCGTGTGTGTGTGTGTGTATGTGTTTGTGTGTGTGTGTATGTGTGTGTGATAGGGGCCCCTTGCACAGTCTAGTGAAACATATTAATCCCTTTTTAGACTAATTTTTTAAATGCATAAAGTGAAATACATAGAATTATAAAAGAAATGATTCATGTTCGAATAGGTTTGCCAAGGTATTTAAAACAAGTTCACAGACCCCAGGGTAAGAACCCTTCCTTAGGATGGTTTGTGAATATCTTAAAAGTATAACAGTGCTCACTTAAGAAGGAGGTTGTTTTTATATCTGATGAAATTCATTTTCTTTTCTACAGAAAATCAGGTGGATTGAGGAACACTGGGGACATATCTTTATTTCAATGAAACTTGTATATTCAAGAGTGGTGTAAGAAGTCTTGTCAGATTGATGTCAGCTTGGAGGGAGAGAGTCTTCAGAGGGCCCCAGGGATCTTTCATTGACCCCTCTACTGGTCATTAATGTTTTTCAGCATCTCAGATGAAAGTGTTGAAGACATGGGAGGAAAAGCTAATAAATTAGATCCAAATCAAGTGTAGATTCCAAGAAAAATGATGAATTGAATCTAAGATAAGGACCTCAAGAGATAAATCTGAAATCTTCTGTGTTGTGTTTCCCCTTCCCATTCTCTGTGAGGTTGGTTTAGTTAGCTTTCAAGATGATTACCTAATTAAAATAATTCTTAGCAATGAGTAACTGTTGGTGAGGGGGTTGATCGTGTTTTTTTAAAAAAATGTTCTTACAGAATGTAAGAATGTAATGTTTCTTACAGAGATGAATCTCTAATAAGGAGAATATGCAGAAAGCTGTTGGTGAGGAGGGGGCCTTTCCACTCCCCACCCCCCGCCCCGCTCCCAGACTCCACTCTGTAGGAGCTGGGTCAGAAGCTCAGTGCCCACTTCTGGACAATGACCAGCACCTGCTTTGTGCAGTCCGTGTGTGTGTTCCCGAGATGTGTGTAAAGATCCATTTAAATACAAATTGATTTTTGGTAAACTGAATCATAATCTCCCACTGCTCTCCACTATTCCTTTCACGAATGACTCGTCTTCCTTTCCAATTGATTTTTCATTGGCAGGGGCTCCCAAGGCTTTGGCTTGAAATTTCTCTCTTCCCAATCTCTCTCCCAAGTAATTAATGGTCTGTAAACTAACACTAAAATGTACTGCAGGAAGTGCCCACCTACTCCCCCAACTCCCACTCCCTACTACCATTGTGAGTAATGGCAGGAGTTCTAGAAAAACCACCTGGTAAATATTCTGTTTTGTCCATATGAGTTTTTAGACACTGGCTGTTCTCATGGGCTCTTCCCATCAGACCATTTTGTTACCTAGTCCCCACCTCCATTTTCTGGACTCTGCCTGTTTTGAAAAAAATCCCCTTTCCCATGCAAGTCTGTGATTGGCTCTTGCCTGTTTGTGACATCAGAGGCTAGCTTGAAAGGGATTACTTGGCCCTCCTCAGCATCCCCCAATTGCCCTGGTAAGTGATGATGAAAGGGAGAGGAAATTGGGAGAGCTGAGTGTAACAAGGTACTTGTGGGACTCTTCAGAACTCCCCACCCCTGCCAAGGCCTGAGAGCCATCAGAGCAATAAGCATTCACACTGAGATATAACCATTTAAAGTCTGAAGAGTTTGGTACTCATATATCGTATGACTCACAATAACCCGGTAAGGGAGGGGCTGCTACCATCCTCATTTAACCAACAAGGAAGCTAAGTCCCAGAGAAGTGAAGTGACTTGCTCTGGTTAGAACATGTCAGGGGTGGGATTTGAACCCAGCTAGTGTCCCTCTATGTCCCACTGCCTTTCACTGCAGCTGAGGTTTTCTGGTGATATCTCTGGTTCTCTCTGTGCCTTCTTTTTCCTCATCCAGCCTCAGACGTGGCAGCTGCTGCCTCAGTTTAGGGGATGGCTACATCCTTGGGTTCTTCCCTTATTGCTCCCACCCTTGGGTGTCTCCCATAATCCCCAGTCTTCTATTGAGCAAGACAAGTAAAAGACCATTGCTTTCAGCATTTAATGGGTACTCTAATTCTTCTCTGATGTCCCAGCAAGTACCACTCCATAGGATTGAAATTGGGTCAGACTATAAAATGAATGAGTGTACCTATAAAAGGGTAAAAAGAAATACAAGTGAAGCAGTAATTCAAAAGGTAGGATTCCTAACCAATAAGACTTGGGAGAGTTGTTATGTTGGGAATTCGTTATGCCAGTGGATCCATGATCTCATAGATGTGTGTATTCCCTCCTACAGGGCAGATCACTACCCATCCCTGCCTAGTGTAACTCTTGTCTCTGTACTCCCATAAGGTCACCCAAGGAGTGCACCCAATGGAATAGAGGCCTTGCTTACTTCCTCCTGTTGTTTCAAGGGTACCAACGTATTCTGGATGTCCAATTGCTACATCCCTGCCCTGCTCCCCGCCTTCCTTGTCTTTCATTCCTAATTCTCCAGTAATCCAGTTCCTAGCCATCATATTCAGATTCATTGCCCTTTGTCTGATGCTCATACACAATTCTTTGGAAACTTCTGGGGTCCATCTTGTACAACCATACAATATCAGGGTAGAATGTCATTATAAAAAAGATGGACCCTTGTTTTGGGGAGAATCTTGGAACATTGAAAGAGCTCTACAATTTCCTGAAGGCAACCCAGTCTTGCTTTCTCCCTCTTGTCAAATTTAAACTCTCACCTCTTATAAATAGAGTTTAGCTGGGATGAAACATTTGGCAGTGGGAGGAGAGCAATGTTATTAAAGATAGGCCAGTGGATGGGGAACTGGTTTGGGAGACAGAGGATGAAGGCTCAGTTTCCAGCTTTGTCTCCCATTTCCTGTGTAGATATGGGCAAGTCCTTTTACCTGCTTGGACTTTGGCCTCCTCCTCTATCAAAGGAAAAGGTGCTAGGTGACTCCCAAGGCCTCTTTCAAGTAATCTAAGATCTTATGACTCTGTGGTCCTCCAAAGGCCTCAGAGTATGGAAAATAAAAATAAAAACTCAGGTCATTACAAAAGGAGTTTTGTAAACTGGTAACATAATAGTTATGGGTCTCCCTAAAGAGTATTTTTACCCAAGTGGACTTTGGAGCAGATTGTTTGCAAGGGATGGAGTGTTCCCTGAGCCTATGACTTTTTATATAACTGTGGCCCTCAAGATACTTGAAGGGTGGGTCAACAGAAGAGCATTTCCCACAATGCCTACACCAATTGGGGTATTTTAGCTAATTTCAGGGAATTTCAAAATTAAATTCCTCCTCCTTATGATAATTCCCCCCAAGAAGTGTTCTATTTCCCCTAAAAGTCATCTCCCTTAAATGTATATGTACAAAGGAATTATATGTGTGTATATATACATACATATGTGAATTTATGAATATAAAAGTATATCTATAAAAATATATGCACATATTTAATGTATATATTTGTGTATACCTATATTTATGTTTATATAAAATATTTGGAAAAGAGGGATTTAAGTGTCCACATACATATATTTCCATATATAAACATACAGGCATGCGCATATAAACTGCATTAATATGCTAGGCTTGGAGGCATTTTTGCCTCCTGAAAATCTCGCTATATTAATTACTGTCTTTCTGCCGTGTTAATGCAGGGATTTGACAGCATGGGTTAACGACTTTAAAGACTTGGTGGTTTTCTTCTACCCCAGCAACACATCAATAATACATTTAAAATGCCTGCCCAGCCATTGTCTCCTTGGTGGTGGCTTACAGTTTCATAATGGTTGTGTTGATAAGAGTCTGTCTGGAGAAGATAACAGCCCATTGCCTTTTCTGGTCCCAAGGACCTAATCACACAGATGTGTTTATTTGTGGGCACTTGCTGCCCAAGGAGTCTTCGCCAAATTAAGGAGATGATTGGGTCTGGCTTCAAAAACAGAGATGCCTGATGCTGTGCCATGGCATGGGGGAGATGGACTCTTCAAGCCAACCCTCCTGTTATTGAAGGCTGCGGCACTAGGCAAAATAGCCTCAAATTGTCAATGTTCCCTCCAGTAATGGGTAAAATTGGCTTGGGATCTATTAGAATGCCAAGATGGGGCTAGGACAGAAATCAGGATGGAGTCCAGCATGGGATATATTTCCTGGTCCCTTCTCTTCCTGGCTTCGCATGCTTGTGGTTTGCAGGGTGCCAGGACAAATTGCTCTCCCTACCCTCTACTTCTCAATTTCTCACTTTCCAACCCATTCTGGTGGTTTGCTTTCTGTGATCTCTTTAGTGGAAGGCTAGTCTAGAGAAGAGGTCTCAGTCTCATGGATAAACTGGTTTTGCTGGCCAGAGCAGGTGCTGTCATCAAAGAGCCCCCAAAGTTTGCAGTCATTTGGGCTGCTTCCCTGGAGTCCAAGCCGGCCCCTTCTTTCCCAGCCCAGACATACATCCTTTCTTATGTGTTGTATGTGTTCCTGTCATGGCTGCCTTTTTAGAGTCTCTCAGTGAGCTATACATTCTAGTATTGCTGTTTCCAGCTAAAGGAAGAAAGGTTGGTGGAATGTTGAGGCACTCTGGCTTCCTGCTGATGGACGAAGATCTTTACCTCTAGCTTTGCACTTCTCTGAAAAAAAAAATCACTGAATCTCAGAACTGGGACGCACATGAGAGGCATTGGATTCAACTCATACCTGACCCGGAATCCTCTCTACAACATCCCTGGCTAGTGATTGTCCAGCCTCCTGTGAGTAGGTACTTACCAGCTCCCCAGGCAGCCCATTCCGCTCCTTTAAAATATATTTTAATGGACAGAAGTCTAGTTTCACTCCCTCTCATTTCTCCCTACTGGAGGGGGGTGGGGAACAGCTATATGGTGTATGCTCCGAAGAGATCAAAGAAAGAGGAAAAATGTCCATATGTTTTCATCCTCAAACATTTATAGCATCCTTTTTTGTGGTAGCATGAACTAATTAAGAGGATGCCTATCCCCTGGGGGAAGGGCTGGGCAAAATATGTTGTACGAACATAGCAGCCCATTTTCCTCTTACATATCTTGCATAATATATTTATTAATCTTTTATTTGTTAAGTTGCCTCCATTTCCCAGGGTAACTGTATCTTTCCTCTTTCTAGAGGGCTATTCCTTATTACAGAAAATACCCTAAAATGAGGTAAAAAACCAATCCAACAAAACTAACCAACATGTTGGTGCCTGTGCTTTGTCTCCATACTGCTGACATGTCAACGTTGAAGTATTTCAGCAAAAAGCTCAGTGTTCCATGAATCCTGTTATACATGTGGTACATATGCACACTTAGGAGCATGTCTTTATAATATGGATATATATGGAACAAACTATGTGTGTGAGTACACATATACGTGCATACATATACATACACACACATACTTACCCTGAATCATCCTCTTTCTTTTCCAATTTAAAATAATTCTTTAATAGACAGTACTCTGAATAAGGGCTACTGAGACAGAGTATTTATAACTGTTATAATTTCTTTGTACATGTTTGTGTCATGGGAGCAATCTATCACGTTACATTGAGTAAAATGACATGCATATTTTTAATTTAAGTTTCATGCATTTGAATTGAAATATTTTGAAGGAGTAGTTTAGAACTGATCAGTCTATAACTGAACTTTTGGATCGACCCCAACTTTTTAAACTAATTAGGCAGGTAAAATCAGCATTTAAAAGAAACCCATCATGATTTACTCTGCTCCGGCTGGCAGGCACTGTGGCGCAATTGTCAGGTTAGGAAAGTTTTTAAAATACTGCTGGTTTAACTAACCATGTTGGAAAGTAACCTAGGAATATATTAAGTCTTTGGATCTTCCTGAAATCAACACAGGTGGAAAGACACACCATTCCCCCATGAAGGTTGTAAAATGAATAGTGAGGGAAAGGCTACAATACTTACAGTCAAATATTTTCCAAAATAGTAGCAGTTCTTAAACTGGGGTTCATATATTTGTTTTTTGAGCTATTTTGAGAACTATTTCAATATAGTCAGTTGCCTTTAGAATCTTATGTTATTTTACTTTTTGCATTAAAAAAATTATTAAAAAGTACTTATAAACCCCTACTATATATAAGTAGTCCCTGAAAGACAAAAGCACCAGTAGAACTCAGCTGCAAATCTGCTTTCTTCCTGGACACTAATGAGATTCCCCTGTCTCCCATTTTCCCTTCATAACACAGGCATCATCTTTCATGTATCCTCCTCAACTGGTCTGCAAAGGTTATGCTCTGGGCAGGCTTTGGCATGACTGATACTCAGTTTACATGTAAGATATGTGGAATGAAAAGCTTTCATTCTAACTTCCATTCACTGAATCACAGAATTAAAGTTGGAAAGGACATCTATGGTCTGCTCAAGACCTGAATGGGAATTCCCCATCCAACGTACTCAGCAAGTTATCATCAAAGACTTGTTGGACTAGAAGGCTTGAAGACCTCTAGGGTAGAGGGAAGCCCACCACCTCCTAAGGCACCCCAACTTAGCAGTAAATAGCATTAATTGTTAGGAAGTTATTGATCAAGCTGAAATCTTCTTCTATGTGATTTCAACCCATTGGTCCTGGTTCTCTCTGGAGTTGTTGACCAAATCTAAGTTCTCCTTCCATTTGGTGTCCCTTCAGATACTTAAGGCAGCTAAGGTTTCTCTCTTTAGAGAAATTTCCTCCAACCTGTGCTTCTGTGGGATGGTCCCTGGGCTTCTTAGCCCTCTGATTGGCCTCTTCTGGATACACTAGTTTTGCCAAGATACACACGTTTTGCCAAGAAGGATTGCCCACAACTGATCCCATTGCTACAGATATGGCAAAACACTGGCACTTCCCTTGTACTTGACCTAGATCCTCTCAATGTAGCCGGTATCAATTAGAGATTTTTTGGCTTCTCTATGGTAGCATGGACTTAGAACATCTGAGTGTCTTCTCTAGAGCCCTTCTTCCATTCCTTTATAGACACTCCACCCCCTTGTCCAAAGTGTAGTCATTCTTCCCTCTCACACTCGCACCTTTTCTTCTTGTATGGAGATCATTTTGCACTATAAACACAAAGCGTGTATTCTCTGTGAATCACCCCAAAATTCTTTTTACTACTCCTTTGGGGCTCCTCAGTCCTTTGCAACTTCTTGCTAGTTCTTGTGCCTGACCCTTGGGGTTAAACTGCCTCTCTACGACCGAGAGCTTTTATCGTGATGAAGGAGGCACACTTGATCAATCAGTAAACACTTATTAAGGACCTACTAAGTGCTAGGTACTGTGCGAGGCTCTGGGGATACAAAAAAGGCAAAAGACAATCCCTGCCCTCCAGGAGTTTACAATCTAAGGGGAGACAACAAGCAAACAAATACATGCAAAGCCAGCTATATGCAGGATAAATAAGAAATAATCAAAAGAGTAAAGTCCCTGGAATTAAAGAAGAGCTGGGGCAGGCTTCCTATGGAAGGTGAGATTGCTTGCATCATTTAGTGCAGACTTCTTCCTTTTCAGGGGTGGAGGGGATGGAGTGGAGAGGAGACAAGCATTCCTTAAGTGTCTCCTGTGCTAAGCTTTTCACAAGAATTTTCTCATGCAACTTCTGTTTTCTGACACTTAGCACGTCCATCTAATGTCCTATCAAAGAGAGAAAAGTAGGCAAAGCAAAATTGGAAAGCCAGTTATAAATCAATTTCCCCTGATTCTCCTTGGAGTTGATTTCTGGATGTCTCACTATAGTTGGTGGTACAGGAGACAGAGGGCTGGGCCTGGAGTCAGGGAGATCTAAGTTCAAATATAGACATGAACACTTGCTAGCCAAGTGACCCTGGGCAAGTCACTGAAATTCCAGCTACCTCAGTTTCTTCATGAATAAAATAAGGATCAGAGGAGCACCTACAATCCCAGGTTGCTGAGATCAAAGGAGAAAATGTATGTAAAGCCCTTTGTAAAACTTAAAGTGATATGCAAATGTTATATTGTCCTCATTGTTATCATTTTCCTGGCTTCTCCTTAGTGGGGGTCAAGGAGGTGAGCGATGAAGGAGGTTTCATTCATCAGATTTCCTAAGTGAGGCTAATTTATTTAAAGGAGGCTTCTTGCCCTTTTTGGTGCCTGGAAGAGATCTCTTCAGATTCTTTTAAGTGTCGGGTGGCAAGATGAAATTGAAGGAGTATTGATTTGGAGTTGGAAGTGAATGGAGAGCTAATCTCATCCAATCCCCTCATTTTACTTATGAGGAAGCTGAGGATCAGGGAGGTGAAGGCATTTGTCCAAAGTCACACAGGTCACAGTGTCTTGGTGTTTGCATTTGGCCTCCAAATCCAGTGCTTTGAGTTTCTATCATGGCCTAAGGCAGCCAGAAAGCACAGGCACACACACACGCATACATGCACACACAGAGAGACACACATGCAGACACATGTGCACACACGCACAAACATGCGCACAGTGCTCGTGCACATGCACACATCCACACACATGTACACACATGCACACACAATACATGCACATGCACACATGAGCACACATGCATACATGTGCACACACATCTCATGTATATTCATGTGTAAAAAAGGTCTCATGTAGATATTTTCTTCTCTTTTGTTCTTTGTTTTAAACGCAAATTCTTTTCTATCCCCCATGTTGAAACACACACACATGTTCTTCATCACAAATATACATAGTCCAGCAAAATAAATTCCCCCATTGGATGTCCCCAAAATGTATGCCTCATTCTGCATTTCACATGCATAGCCTCTTTGGTAGGAGGTGGCTGACATACCTCTTCACTCCTCTGGCATCGTGGTTCATCACTGCATTGATTTCACAGTTGTCATCCTATAAATGGGGCTCTCTTGGCCCCACTCAACCCTCCACTCTTACATTTCATTCCTTTCCACATACTTTGAGACTCCTTGCTATCACACAAGACTCTTCATTTCCCAGCTAATGGCATTTTACTCAGTGTCCACTAAGACTGGACTGATCTCCCTCCTCATCTCCATGTCCTGGCTTCCTTCAAGTCTCATCTAAAATCTCACCTTCTGCAGGAAGCCTTTCTGGTTCCTCTCAGTGCTAGTTCCTTTTCTCTGAGATTATCTCCAAGTTGCCCTATATATCCCTTATTTGTACTGTACATGGTGGCATGGTGTCCGCCTTGTGAATTCCTCGAAGGAAGGGGCTGTTATAGACTTTCGTTGTATATTTATCTCTTCACACAGTACTAATAAGGTACTTGTTGACTTGACTTTCTGTTTTCTCTGCATCAGTTCAAGTATATCTTCCTAGTTTTCTCTGAAACTGTCCATTTTATGATTTCTTATGACACAATTAGATTCCATTATGTTGATATATCACAATTAGTCATTCCTAGCGACATCCCTTAGTTTTCAATTCTGGGCTGCTATGGAGGTGCTATAAGTATTTCCATCCATGTGGATCCTTTACTTCTCTCCCTGATTGGTCTGAGTCAATGAATCTGCATCATTTAGTGCCCTTGGGGGCATAGTTCTAAACTGATTTTCAGTGGGACAGGACCAATTCCCAGCTCCACCAACGGTGAATTAATATGCCTGTTTTCCTTCGGCTCCTCCAACATTTGTCATCTTTGACAGAGATTTTGGAGTACTACATTAACATTACGTATTTTTCACAATACTTTTGGGATAGAGATGAACATTTCACCCATTGGGAGACCATGTGCATACAATTTTGTTGATTAAGGTGCTTAATGCTTCAGTGTAACTGAAAATGAAACTCCAACGTCTCGGGTAATTTTTGCTGAGCAGGACCACATGTCCTTTGATGAATGATGTGCGCTATGTTGGTATAAGTGGTGCAAATGCAGCATTTTAAAGATGGAAGCATCCTCTGAGAGCCTCTCTTCAAAAACTTCAGCATTTGAAGGGAACGCCTATCAAATGTAGTCCAATCTAAGCTCCTTGAGCTCAGGGACCATTTCATTTTAAAAAATTGTCTTTATATCCTCATACCTGGCACATAATCGGTATTTAATAAATACTTATTGATTGATTAAGCTACTCCTCAAGGGAATCTTCTTTCTAGCTTCTCCAACAAATGGTCATCCAATCTTCTACTTGACACCCACAATGATGGGGAACCTGTTCTCTTCTGAGTCAGACCATTCTAATTTGGGATAGCTGTGGGATAGCTACCTCACATCAACCCTAACTCTGCCTTTCTGTCATTTCCACCTGTTGTTTTCCTTACAGGATCAAGCAGAAAGTCTAACCACTCTTCCCTAAGATAATCCTTGGTGTACGGGGAGACATTTCCCTTGCCTCCTGGAGTCTTTCCTAAATTAAATATTGCCAGTTTAATTCAAGAAACATTTATTGAGTGCCTACCACTGGGCAGGCATTAGGCTAGACAAATGCAAAGACAAAAGTGAGACAATCTTTGCCCTCAATAAGCTTAGGTTCTACTGGGTAGAAACAATAGGTGTGCAAATACCTGTACAAAATCAAAGCTGGGTAAATACAAAGTAATTTCTATGGGTGGGAGTTAGGTTTAATGATGGCTGGAGGTGAGGGATGGGGCATTAGAAGGATAAACAAATGCCTCATCTGGAGGTGGCCCCAGGACTATGCTTGTTTCTGCTGACCTCTTGGTTTACCTTGGTGTCACCTTCCTCAAGGCACCCACATGGACAGAATCACTTTACATTCTTGGACTGTTGGATCTTCCCCTCTCCTTCATATTAGAGGGAGCTGTCAGCATTTCCCTCAACATTTTACTACTGATGAAAGTTTAACAAATGCTCATCATGAGTAAAATTTTATTGAAAGCCCAGGGATTGGCACTGGTGAATAATCCTGAATGCCTGATTAGATACGCCAAGCAGGAAGCTCTTGGTGCTTGTTAACAATGGCATTTCAATTAACCAAGAATTCCTAGTAAAGGAGTGCTCATTCTTCCAGCTTTGCTAGAGAGCACTGCCTTACCTGATTCTCTAAAAGAAATAGTTCCCCTGGATTATGATCCATTTTTGTTTTTCTGTGTTATCCTGGTAGCTGGGTCATTGAAGAATGGCTGGTTTGCTTGAGGTTTTCCACCTAAGCCTTGTTTCTCTAATCCATTTTCATAGGACTTAAAGCAGCTTTTTGATCCCATACTTAAAGGCTTCTTGAGTCCTTGCTGGAACTGCATTAATGGAGTCAAGCCAGAAGTTTTCAGGGGTTTTTTGCCTTCAGTTTTTAAAATCCAGTTGTTTGTTTCTGCTTTGTATGTTGGTAATTCACTTCGTGCGTGTTAGTGTGCATTGTAGATAGGGATGCTTGTGTTCTGTCTCCTTTCTGGATTGTGAACTCCATGCAGATGGAGTCACCTGTGCTGTAGACGCAATGACATGTAGTCATGCAGACAGTTTGTATGCTAGTGGAATTTCAGAAGAGAATTTAGGATTCTAGATTAAGATTGGGAGAGAACATCTGAAGTCACTTGGTCCAGCCCCATCCTTTTACAGATGAGGAAACAGAGACCTAGATAGGCTGAGGGACTTGCCCAAAATTATGCAGGTAGAGGACAGTGCATGTCCTCAGACTCCAAATCCAGTATTCTTTCCACTGTCCCACACTGCCTACTTGTTTTGGCAAAGTTATCTCCTACTAATATCCTTTCTCCACTGAGACGTTTTTGTGTCCAGTCATTTTCAATTATGTTTGACCCTTCATGACCTCATTTGAGACTTCCTTGGAAAAGATGTTGAAGTTGTTTGCCATTTCTTTCTCCAGCTCAATTTACAGATGAGAAAACTATGGCAAACAGGGTTGAGTGACTTGCCCAGGATTAAATAGCTAGTAAGTGTCTGAGGCTAGATTTGAACTCAGGAAGAGGAGTCTTCCTGACTCCAGGTCTGGTACGCTATCCACTGTACTAGCTAACTGTCCCTTACTGGGTTATAGGATTAGTGTTTTTCATATATAGAATGCAGAACACACTTTTAGAGAGGGTATCATTCATCTTTGTTAGTTCTATAGTAAAATAATAATATCGTTGGTTAAGTATTTGATAAGTTCCAAAAATTCTCTGATTTAAAGAAATTAATGGGACTTTTAAGTCTTAGAATTCTCAGTAGAATTAAAGCTCCTTAAGGTCAGGGACTATTCCTTTTATAAAATTGTCTTTATATCCCCCAAAACCTAGAAAAATTCTTTGCACAAATGAGGTGCTTAATAAATGCTTGGTGGATTGGATTGACCTCATCACACACATTTGAAAGCAGCTACTTTTGACTGGAATGGAATCCTCTTGATCTTCTTAGAGAATCCTTCATTTCTATCAAGACTCAATCCAGCTGCTGCTATGGAGAAAGCAAGTCTTCTCTTTTTCAAGTAAAACATCCCCCTTTCTTCCTTCTTTCCCTCCCTCTATCCATCTATCTCTCTCTCCAGTCTTCCATTCTTCTAACCTTCCAATCCACCAACCACCTATCCATACCTTCTTCCTTACTTTCCTCCCTTCTTCTATCTGGTCCTCTAGTTTTCCATTTCTCCAACCTCCATTTCTCTGTCTATTAATTTTCCTATCCCTCCATTTATCTCTATATCCATCTCCCACCACTCTCTGTCTATCCACCTCTCGATCGATTCTCCTCTCCATTATCCATCCCTCCCTCCACCCCCCAAGACACCCAAAACTAACTTTCTAGGTATAATTATCTCCTAGCACACCACAGTAGAGATACCTTCTACAGCTCTGTGTAGTCATAGAAACATCAGGGAAGTTCAATAAGCCTGGCACATGAAAGTGTTTACTTCCGTGCAGTAGAGTCAGTGGGTTTCATCACAGAGGAGGCCAGATGTCTTGAAATGATCTGGATACCAGATATTGAGCCAGGGACGCCTCTGATTTCCTTTCTTGTCATGAATCATGCCCAGTGGTGCTTAACGACTGGTGATCAGAATCCCTCTACAGAGATGGATTTTCTTTTGACAGATTCTCATATTTTCAATGAAATTTGGGAGATTTAAAACTCTGAGGGGTCTTAGAGAATCTCTTTTTATTTCTTCTTATGTTCAGTGTATTATGTTTATAGCCCTTCAGCTATAAATATGCCAGTGACCTGTTGAGTTTCCATGAACTTTCCAAGTCCTTCATTTAATCTGACAAATTTGCTGGTCTAGACCCTACTTGATTATTTCTGGTACTGAATTCCCATTTCAACAAGTGCCTTTTTAATTCCACCAAAGTCCACAAAATGAAAAGTATCTTCTCCTTTACAGTGAACATTTTACTGTCTCCTTGTTGCCATTTCATCACTTGAAGCTTCAAAATAAGCAGTGGAGAGAAAGACCAGCCACGTTAAAATTTTACATCGGTGGCAAAGGTGGCCAAAGAAGACTTTAATTTTTAGCAGGAGACATTGCCTAGAATGGGACCCATTAAATGTTGATCTGCTCAACAAGTTGCCTTGCTCTGTGACTTCTAACATTTAAGACCCGTTACTATTTCCTGTTTAATTGTATTTCTGGACCTAAAAAGACTCTCATGAAACAGGTATTAGAGTTTGAATGGAGGGAAAAATCAAACCATGGGCACAGTTCCATTTTTCCTCATGCCAGCTGCATATGCA
This sequence comes from Bettongia penicillata ogilbyi, assembly GCA_023548195.1. Classification (NCBI taxonomy): domain Eukaryota; kingdom Metazoa; phylum Chordata; class Mammalia; order Diprotodontia; family Potoroidae; genus Bettongia; species Bettongia penicillata. Next base: position 11,637,541 of record JAJHZJ010000132.1, on the reverse strand, counting down.
CTTCCTGACTGTTTCTCCAAAGGTTCAGGGCTGAGGGCCAGTGAAATCCTCATTTCTGAATGTGCCAGACTTTCCCCTCGATACTCTCTCTGAAGATTTTCCTCAAATCTTATACTTGCTTATAATTAAATGCGGGTAAATTAAAAAAATGGATATTTTTGATATTGATTGATTATCAATTGATATTGATATCTTTGGTTTTTACTTCATTTTCTCAGTAATCCTCCCCAATTCCTCTTTCCAGACAGTCATCCCTTATAGCAAAGAAAAAAAAAAAGAAAAGAAAAAAGAAACTAACCAGTATATTCACTGTTTGACATTAGAGGCCATATTCAATACTCCTCCTCCTCCTCCAGCCCTATCACTTACCATCTCATCCTGGAACGTCCCTCTGCTCTTGGGACCTCCACACCCTGGAACAATTGGCACAGCTTGGACTGTCCCACGTCCATGTCCATCCTCCTTCTCTTGTCACTGAGTTCTTCTTTGAACCTCCATTTTGTGGAAAGGGCAAGCCAGCCTGCCTTCATTCCCTTTTATTCAGAATTCTGAACTTTAAAACAGAAGGACCAGATATGTCAATTAGTGCAAAAGTTTGCTTGGTCCTTAGATGCATTCTTAAATTCTGGTCCTCTGAGTGTTTTAAAGCCATGTCCTGGCTCCAGGTACCTCCATTTCTCCTTCTCCTAAACCCTCTACCTCATGTTTTTCAGCTTCTTTTTGTGAGGTGTCATCTCCTATTAGAATGTAAGCTTCTTGGGGGTAGGGACTATTTGTGTGTGTGTGTATGTGTACAAATAATGTATGTATATATACTATATATGTATATATATGCTATATATATACATATACATATGTGTACATTATCTACAAAATTTATTACTTAATAAATGCTCCTTCTTTCATCTCTGTAAAGAAAGGCAGGAGATAGCCTCTCATATCTCTCTTCATGATCAAGTTTGGCCTTTATAATTATGCAGCATTCAGTTTTTCTTTTCTTTTTAGTATTTTTCTTTCCCAAATGAAGAAAATTTTCCACTAACTTATTTAAAATGCATGATTCATTTGTAGAATAATTGGAAATCGTCTACTCAGGTACGGGTCAGAAATAAATTCATCTTTTTATGGTGTAAATGGCTTCTTAGCCCCAGGGAAGATTATAAGGCCAACTTCCAAGGGCTGCTGGGAGATAACTTAGAACTGATGAGCTTTATTAAGAGCCCAAGTTGGACTGACCTGCATGAGAAGCCATCAGTTGATAATGAGATGTCCATCCAACTCCACAGCACCTTGACAGCCACATCTCAGCCCTTCTCTCAGGTTAGGAGATCTGGTGTTTGTTTTCCTTTGTATAAAGTTCGAGATGTTTTCAGTGAGGACAAGGCTTACTCTGGGGAAGTTGTCCCTCCTGCTTCAGTAAGCATTCCTTTTGCTGTTTAATGTAGAAAAATGTACAAAGATAAATGAAATGATCCCAAATTGAGTATGTTGCCAGAAGATATCTAATTTTGATGAATATAATTGATCATGACTGAGACAAATGGTGATGAGAAGAGGCCTTTATCTCAGACCTGTACTGAGTTTATTTCCCATGAGTCATGATTTGTGATGGATACAAATTCTAGTTATTTAAGGCAGTGTTGACTAATGGATAGAGTGCTGGCTTCAGTGCCAGAGAGATTCTGGCTCTTACCTTGTATTACCTCAGAAATTACTTAACTTTGTTGCCATGAACAAATCACTTCACTTAGCCTCTGTTTCCTCATCTGTCCAATGGGGACTACCATACCTACAGGGCCTGCCTTGTTCTGAAGATCAAATGAGAATGTGCCCATAAAGGACTTAGTAAGTTATAAAGCATGGCATGACTATCACCTCTTACTCCAATATTCCACTGGATGCGCAGTCTTATGGTTGTAGGTGTTCCTCCAAAGATTCAGAGTGCAGCTCATCTGTACCTGCCCTGATAGAAAATTCTTTTCCACATCCTCCCAAAATTTCATCGTGTGGCCAACACCCGACATGCTTGCAAGCCCTCACTTTCCCGACCATCTTAGCAACACTGGTGGAGCCCTCTGGCTGCCCTTGCCATCCTTTGCTCTTACTGTGTGACCAGCCCATTTTCTCTTTTTGTCATATAATTTCTTCATGACATCCTTTAGTTTTCAGAGTTCCTTACCTGTTACATCTCCTAATCTGCTCCCATTCATCATGTACCTCTCCATTTCCCTTTGGGCAGCACTCACCTTTATTTCTTTGGTATTGTAGCGGTCCACATATTATTGCCCTAGAACAACACTGGAAACCACTTGTGTCACAAAGATAAATCTTGGCTGTTATGGGAAGCTTGAGATGAGTAAAGGTTCTGCTGATTCCTGACAGCCGCCCAACCTTCTCTCTGTCTCCTATTCAGCTCTGGCCCAGTTCATTGTCCACTGGCATCACTCACCCCAGCTATGCACACATGGACTTGGACAAGTTCTATAGGTTGTTTATCCACATTCATGGTGAAAGCTGGGCAAGAGATATCAATTATTCATTTGGTCTTTCCAGGATGGATGGGCAGTCCTAACTCCTCTAAGTGATCACAGACCTTTTTGTACTTGATGTAGTCAGCACAATGTCAAGCCCAAATAGAAGTATCTGCAGGACCTTTTGGCCATCAGGGGATCTTGTATGGACTAGAGCACTGCAGCAGCATTTCTTCTATCCATGTTGAATAGTTTTGTCAAGCAGGTATCTCCCTATTTCATGCCTCCCCTTATCTTTGTTATCCAAGGGCCGTTCAGCAGGGTTATTGTTGTATCTTCAAAGAAATACTGATTATCTATGGATTTAAGTTTAATTGATTTAAAATAAATTTAGTTCAGTGAACTTTCTTAATGCCTACTATGCTCTAGTTATTGGGGAAATATAAGGTTGAAATCAGGCATAGCCTCTGTTCTCAAGGAACCTATACTCTGGAGGTTAGGGAGGGGGAGATAAAACATATGTAGAGATAATTATATTACAAGTTAGAATGTAAAGAGGCCAAATGGAGGGATGAGAGGTCAGGAGAGAAGGGGTCATTTTCAATGGAGGAATATGAAGGAGGGCTTCAGGAAAGAGCAAATCAAGTGAACAATACTATGCTATAGAACTTTATTAAGTACTAAGGGTAGGCAAAAAGGAATAAGAGAAATCCCTTGGCTTACTCTTCAAGGAAGAGGAAGATTTCTGTAACTGGACATATAGCAGCAATATCTTCCCTATGGGGCCGACATGGGGCATGGCTGGTGCCCAGCTGGGAGAGGACAGGGCATTATTTTTACCTCTCGTTCAGCTTGCTGGGGAGATCGAGTTGTAAACTACATTCTTAATCCTTTAGTTGATCTTTAAGCATGCACTGTGGGCTACATGGTGCAGATTATGTTGATCCTTTGACACGTCTGTGACTTCACAGATGTAGGTTTTCCTTCAAAAATGTAGTTTTGCAGCTCAATCCATCCCCCCACTGTTGATCTCGATCCAACCTACCGGATCATGTATATGCAGGGGACATCCCAGTTAACCATTGGTGATCCCGGGCTCTTGTCACATGATTAATACATTCTCATTTCAGCCATACAGCATCACCATTTTCACCACCACCACTGCCACCACTATCGCCATCACTACCACCATCATTGTCATCATCTCCTCCTTCTCCTTCATCATCATCACCACCATCATCATCAGTAGCATTTAAGCACTTGGTGGTTTGCAAAGTACTTTACAAAGATCATCTCATTTTATCTTCAGAACAACTGTGCTATTATTGTGTAGGTGCAAGTATTATTACTATTTTACATATGAAGAAACTGATACAGATAGAGGCTAAGTGACTTATCCAGGGTCACACAGTTATTAAGTTATCGCAGTTGAACTCAGGTCTTTCTGACTTTCCTTCAAATCCCGCATAAAATCTCACCTTTCTCAAAAAACCTTTCCTGATCTCCCTTTATTGCTAGTGTTTTCCCTCTGTATACTATATATCTTGTATACACATACATACATGTTTGTATATAATTATTTGCATGTTGTTTCTCTATCAAACTCTTAGCTCTTTGAGATCTGGGATTTCCTTTTCATCTTTTATGTCCCTAGGGCTTAGCACCATGCCTGGCACACAGTAAACACGTAAACATTTGCTGAGTGACTGATTAAATTGCGTAATTTCTGAGGAGTAATATATTACGGCCAGATCGTGCCCATAATGCACTGTTATGTTTTGGATAACTTTCAACTTTAATTCTTTAGAAATTCTTATATTTCATGACTCAAAGTCATATATGTAAATATAACTTCCCTAGAAGAATATTATTTTTCATTTTAAAAATAGTTTTTCTACTTTTATTTTACTTTTTAAAATTAAATTTTATTTTCAGTTCCGGATTCTTTCCCTCTTACCACTCCTTCCCTCACCCATTGGGAAGTTAAGAAAAACCAAAACTATTACAAATATGTATTGTCAAGTGAAATGAATTCCCATGTTATCTGTATTCAAAAGAAAGAAAGAAAAAAGAAAGAGAGAAAGAAAGAAAGGAAGGAAGGAAGAAAGAAAGAAAGAAAGAAAGAAAGAAAGAAAGAAAGAAAGAAAGAAAGAAAGAAAGAAAGAAAAGGAAAAGAAAAAGAAAATACACTTCAACCTGTACTTGAGTCTATCAGCTCTCTATTTGGAGGTGGATACATGTGCTGGAAGAACATTGTTAAGAAGATGAACCTTGGTTTTAGGGAGAAACTTGGAATCATATGAGCAAGGCAGTTTCCCAAACGCCATCTGGCCCACTCTCTTCGTCTTGTTCAGCTCTGGGCTGAGGTCTTCTGCCCATAGCTTTGGTTGCACGATTGTAAGTAATATCATTCCCAATACATCCATCCCCAATAATTTTTTATAGTTTTGATTGTCACTGGTGGCCAGAGGCAGAATGATGGAGGAGACAGAGCAGAAGACCTGAGTTTCCATCCCACCTCAGGTGTTTACTAGATGTGCAATACTGAGGAATCACATCACCTAAGGGGTCATCTTGTTATCTCTAAAATGAAAGAGGTTAGGCTTGAGGGTTTCTAAGGTCCCTCCCAGGTCTGAGTCTAGGATTCGGTGATGGCTTCTGCCCCCAAATCTCTATTTCTACCACATATCCTTGGATAGGTCAAAGCATTCCTCATCAGAGCTATTCCTATTTGATTCTATACAAACTTTTTTTTGTTTTGTCTCCTCCCCCTTTCAGCTGCTCCTAAATGCCACCCCCGGAGTCCTTGGCATTTGCCATTTCTAAAACCTTTGCTTTTCAACTGCTTAATATCTCTCATCTCTGTAATCTTCCCATTGTCCTCATCTTTCCCAAACTATCTGTGATCTTTGTACACACTATGTTATAACAAAAGACTTGCATGAAAACATGTGAAATGTGAGCTTTTTGATTCATTGTAAAAAAAACAAAACAAAACAGAAAGCTGACTTTAAAAAATACCAGGTTTGTAATTACACGATTAAGTTGGCCTGAATGTAATGCTGCCACCCATCACGTTTGATTCTTTTGTTTTTCCAATTCTTTCATTTCTCTTGACTGCTGTACAATTTGTCCCTGTGTTAGATCACCCTCAGAAGGAGGGAGTTATTGATTCATTCAACAAACACTTATTGGCTGTTGTTCTTTGTGAAAGCATATCATGTGACTGACGGGGCGAAGCAAGATTCATTTCTTCATTGCTCAAGAAAATGAGCCTTCTTATAATGGATGTTATGTTCTACATAACTTCCCCGGGCATGTGTCCTCTCTGGCCAGGAGATCTGAGCAATTTCTTGGCTCTTTCTCTGACTTCTTGCCTTTTTTTGTATACAGATTTCTTTATCAATTTTAGGTAGACAGGGTAGATGTGATTTTGTGGCCAAATTTACTTTTAATATGGCCTAAAATGAGTGGAATATAGACCATATCTTTTACATTGATCAAAACGAAACAAATCACTTTATCATAAGTATTAAAAAGAGTTCACTCAGCAGCAGTTCAAAATATTATCCTTTGAGTAGATCTACATGGTAAATTACTTAAACCCACAGAGACTGGGTGGGTTGGAGAAGAATTAAAGAAATAGTAGAGAGTTAAGGATTAATTTTTACCCAAATAGCTGACGATGCAGATTTTGTAAGCTGAGACAGGACTGTGTGAGGCATCAGCATGCTAATGTGGGTATTCTTTGGATTTTGAGGAGAGGAGAGGCTTGAAGAATTTAGCTTGACAAATATGTACATTGGCAGTCACCAGAAACCTGGATGATCCTTGTAATGCTGACTAGTTTACCCCCAAAACATAAAATCAAATTTATACCATCATGGTGAAAGGGGGAAAACTCAAATGGTAGAAATATTCTGTCCTCCAACATGAGGGGATTGCTCCTTTAACAAGGGTTCACAATTTCTGCTGTGGAATAGAAAGTTGTTTACCTAGAATTATTTCCCTTCAGAAGAAAGTCTCATTACCTACAATTCCACCATTAGTGATTCCTTTTTTTGTATTAAGCACAATTGCCTTTAGAATCATCCTGATCTATATCTTGCCACTGGACCCAAATGGCTCTGGAGGAGAAAGTGAAGCTGGTGACTTTGCATAGCCCTCCCTCACTTAAATCCAATTCACTTGTACGTCTTGCCATCACCTCCCCGATGCCATGGTCCTCAGACAAAGAACAATTGTCTTTAAGTCTAAAATATTCCTGGGGAGAGATGATGCATTAAATCTTAGTGGATTTTGCTCCCCACTTAATGTGCACGAGATAGTTTTCCTTTGTGAAGTGAGAAAACACCTGCAGATTCCAAGAGAAGACTCCAACAAATGGGGAAAGTGTTTTGACAAGAGATGATGAGGGGAGGGAATATCCTTCGAAGATCTGAAGATTTGAACTGCTGAAATTCATTTAATTTGAACAGAAAAAACATAGGAGTTAGAAACATTTTGATTCACTTACTTCAGAATGTGGCTTTGAGGAAAATGCTTTGTAAACTTATAGGTGCTCAATCTAGGGAGAATGAGCAGATGTGATGGAAAGAGCCCTGCTTTGATTCTCTGGAGATATGGTTGGCTACTAACTGACTGGGTAACCTTGGACCAGTCCCTTTACTTCTCATTATTAGTTTCTTCGTCAGTCAGAGGATTGGCTATATCTCTGCTCTTCTGTCCTGTTTCAACATCCTATGATTCTTTGCCTTAATATTTTTCTTTGTCTCATCCAAAATGCCTGCTCTTGTGCATCTATGTAAGCTCATGGAAAGATAGTGTATCTGCTTATTAGGTTTCTCCTCGGCTAAGTTTCCTGCTCATTAGCATGTTTAGGGTTTTCCAGTCTCTATCTTTATGACATATTCCTTTTCTAACCCCCACAGTATTTACTTTTTTGTCATATAGTCACCATCTATTAAAAAATTAAGAAATAGAAATTAGCATCAAAATGTGTCATAACAAATGTAGCCCTGACTTCCTTTAAACATTGCCTCCCAAAGCTATACCCAAATTTAAGCCATACTTGGGTTGGGATCTACTATTCAAAAAACTAAAACTAAAAAAATACCAAAACCTTGTCCTGTGAGCCCCCACTGAGGTTTTTCATTTACTAAATCAAGCCAGAGAACATTTTGGTTCAAAACAAAAGACATTTAATAAATAGAACAGCAAAGTGAATAGCAAAGAAAATCCCCCATACATCCACAATGTATTCTTTCATAGATTCCCATGATCCCAGTAGAAGAGGGAACATATATGGTTTATCAGCCTACATGGGATAGACAGGGCATGTTTGTATGGAACAAGGGTTTCCAGGGCAGCACGTGTTCCTGAGGCTGCCTCCCAGCTTGAACCCGGCTCTGCCCTAGGGGCTGCAGCTTGTTTCTTCCCTGCAGAGTTGTTGATGGTATTTTCTGGGATGTTTTCTTCACTGAGCTGAAAGCTGAAGGTATCAACTGATGGACATCTTTCCCATGGTATTTTAGTGAGGTTTTATGCTAAGTGCTGCCACCTCCTGTTTCTCTCCTGAATTGCAGCTGCCCTGGAGCTTCTTTCCCACCAGGGTAGAGTCACAAATGTTTTTCTGTGCCTAGCCCATAGTCTTAAGGTCAGTCTATCTCTGTGGTACCTGGCCAGTCAGCAAACACAAAGCAAAAGCAAATAACCTTTTAGGTGAAGTTTAGTTTTTCATCGTTCTTACTCATGGACCATTGCCTCTGGCTATTATATGGGGTAATAAAATCCTTCACGATTCTTAACTACACATTGTGCCCAATACCTCAAAGCACTTGTAATCTCATCATTTCTAGAGTTCCCACTAATAACTCGACCTGTCCATACTTATCCTTCCAGTACATCTCTCAATCGTGGTCTCCCCAACAAGTTCACCACCGAAAGTCCTTCCCCTGACATTGTGAGGCTAGCACCACTTGGTCTTGCCCCATGACTTGTCCATCTTCTCATCATGTTACTTCCTGATGGCATCCTCTTGTTCCTCAGAAGTTCTACATCACTGCCTGCTCACACCCAGCACATATCTCTCCATTGCCTTTGTGTGATTTTCATTTTGAGTTCTTGGTTAACAGTGTCATTACCATAGAGCCATGTGCATGAAATGTGAAGACTGACAAGATGGGCTTCTGCTTTCATGGTGATCTTGGGATCTATAAATGAAATTGGCAATTTCCTGCAAGCAATCCAACCTGTTCTCTTCTTCCTTTTCAGCTGTGAGCCCAATGAACACGGGATCCTAGCCATGAAATTAACTTAGCAAGACCCCCGTGGCTCCTATTCTGGGATAAAATAGAAACCCTTGTGTTGAACTTTTAAAGACCTAAACAAGCTGGCCCAGCTTCTCTTCTGGTCATCCTTGGGTTTTATTCTTCCTCTTGCATTCTCGGATCTAGCCCAAATGGCTTTATCTCTGCTCTTCATGCACAAAACTCCATCTCCTGTCTCCAAATCTTTGCAATGTCTCTCCTCCATGCCTGGAAAACACTGCCTTCTTAACTCTGTCTCAAGAAGTCTCTCTTCCTTTAAGGCAAATTGGGCATTATCTCCTCCAATTCAGGAGATTTTAAATCTAGTGCCTATAAACTTATTTTTGAAATATTCTGATATTTACATTTCAATATAAATGGTTTCCTTTCTAATCTTATGTTTTGTATTTGATGTGTTTAAAAACATGGTTCTGAGAAGGGCTCCCCAGACTGACCGAGGGGCCCAAGTCACACAAAAAGATTTAGAAATTCTTTTCTGAAACCTGTCATCCCAACTGCTGATGCCCTCCTTCTCAAACTTCCTTGGGTTTAACTACTTAGTATTGCTTCTGCTTATTCATTTTTATGTCATAGATGTACATTTTTCTCCTGTTAGAAAGTAAACTCTTGTGACCAGAGATTGCTTCTTTCTCCGAACTTGTATCACCAACACCTAGCAAAGTGTTTAGAACATAGTGGGCATTTTAAAAAATACTTATTGATGGCTGCGTTAACTGGAGAGACGGTGAATGGAGCCGAGGCTTTCCTCCCACCTTCCTCCAAGTATCAGAATCCCCACACTGGCCCAGACCCTCATCCAGTCTTTGTTCCTTCCTCCACCTGCCCGCATGCTGACTGTAGTGTTCTGGTACAGCTGAGTTTTCTACATTGGTTGGTTTTATTTTAGCTGCATCATTCCGTCCACCAACGTTCAACGAATATTGAAGAGACAGAAGCAAAGGGTTCCTGAACGTAGAAGTAGATGATACAATCTCTAGAGATTGGGGTGAAGGGGAATTTAATTTAGAAATTCTATTTACTTCTCTTTGTCCCAATATATGAACTTTAAACATTTTTGGAGACTGCGGTAGGTAGCATTGAGCAGATGTGTATCCTTGCAAAGGTGGCTTATTTGCCATAGTGAAATGTCCTTTTACTTTTAAACAACAGACATCTGAAAGATCTGTCTTTCCCTGGATAAATTGTTAGATACTACTGCAGCTGGAAGAGAACGACAAGACAAAGGAGCAAATTGAAATGCAGAAGAGTAATCAGAGAAGACAAAGAGCCCGTGTTGTTCTTCAGTTTAACAATTGCACACGTTCCAGAGGTGGGGAGCCCATGCAGCCTTGGAAGTTTAGCAGCAACAAAAGCCAATGGAGTCTTGAGTCGCATCAAGCAAAGCATGCCGCTCATCGCTAGGCAGGTGATGACCCTGCCGTACTCTGCTCTGGTCAGAGTTGAGCTGGAGGATGGTGTTCAGCTCTGCCCACCCGCTTCCCCATACAAAAGGGCATTGCTAAAGAGCAGCCTAGGTGGAGGAGAGACTCAAGATGAGGCCGGGAGTGCCAGGTGGCAGAACTGGGAATGCTGAGGGAAGAGACTACTTAGGGGGCATGAGAGCCATCTTGTAGGAATGGGAGGTCTGTCATGTAGAAGCGTTAGATCTGTAGGGGACAGAATTGGGAATAAGGGATAAGGAGACAGATTTAGGCTTGATGCAAAGGAAGCTTCCTAACAATTAAAACTGTCCCAGTGGGGAATGGATGGTCAAGGTGGCATACAGGCTAGATGACTGTATTTTGGCTCAAGAAAACTGGAGTTTGAATCCTCCCTCACATACTTACCAGCTGTGGAGCTGTAGGACTCTGGGCAAGTCATTTAACCTCTCTCTGCCTTGGTTTCCTCATCTGTAAATCAGAGATAAAAATAGCACCTACCTCCCAGGGGTTTTGTGAGGATTGAAGAAGATAATCTAGGGACACTTGCGCAAAGTCAGGGTGTATCATAAAGGGGTATTCCTGTTCAGGTACGGGTTGGACTGGATAGCCGCTGAACAGGGAATATTTCATTGTTTCTTTGGTGCCTGGCACCCTGATTGGCATACAGTAGTCCCTTAATAGATGCACGTTGAATTGCCTATTTGATTCTGAAAGAAAAAAAGATTGTCATATTTCTTAACAGAGGAGAGAAGTAGAAAGAATTAATCAGTGGCCTGACCTTCTCTTTGAGACAAAGCTAAAAATGGTGAATTAATCTTATAACAAAACACAGAATTTTAAATTAACTGTCTTCTTTCTTCCTCTCTTAGATAGGGAAGAGACAATTTCTTACATTTTAGAAAAGATATTTTATAAAATTTAAACAAATACTCCAGGAGAGCCAGTTTACTTTGTTAGAGCCTAGGAGTATACATACATACACACATACATACATACATGTATACATATATATATATACATATATATTCACTCTTTGTATATCTTTCTACAGATGCACTTGTCATTAAACCATGTCAGAATGGCCAAGGATGGGATAAGCTTCTCAGAAATCCTTCTTAGTAATTTTTACCTGTGGGCCACATGGTCACTTCCAAAGAGAAAGTGTTTAACATAACATTTTTATTTGACTCATAAAAAGAATACAGAATATAGTGCAATGATGGAGTCTGCCAATTCAGCCAGTTTCTGATTCTGGAGAGGGGAAGCCATGAACAAAAGATAAAAGTAGGGAGGAACTAGCCTGTGGTGTTTTCTCATAGTGTCTAAAACAGACGCGTCAGGAGAGATGCAGACCTTGTGAGTGTAATTGCCATGTACTCCTTGACTGTGGACTTTAAATGGGAATTGGTCATTGGGTTTACTAAAAGTAAATGAACTTCCTTTCCTTTCCTTGATAAGGTTGTTGGTTGGGTCAGTGGTTCACCCCTTTCTCCTCTGGTTAGTCTGTGACATTCTTGAGAACAATGTCTGTTCCTTATGAATTTTTGCAGTCTAGTGCCTTGCACACAGCAAGTGCTTAATAATTATTGAACTGAACAGAACTGAAGTAGCAGGGCTAGCTTAAATGGTCTAAGAAGGCATCAAGGTCCAGGAAAACGTGGAGGTCAGAGACAGTGAGCCAAGATCAGTGTCAGAAGGAATTATGTTCAAATTCTGCTTCTCATAGGTACCTTGAACCAGTCACCTCCTTTTTCAAAGTCTCTTTCCTCATCTATAAAAATGAAAGGATCGGAATAATTGGCTTCTAACATCCCTCCCAACTTTAGATCTAGGAATCTAAGCTTCAGGGAAGTAGATTTTGAGCCAATAAAAGGAAAAACTCCTTAAAAATACAAACTGTCCAATAGCTGCCTGAAGAGGCAGTGAGCTGCCTAGCATTAGGGGTATCCAAGCAAAGGCTGGAGGCATCACCTCCTAGGGTTGGTTGTAGAGGTGGGAAGGGAAGGAGTAGAATTAGATCACCTGTAAAGTTCTTTCCTCCTTTAATACTTTTGCCTCTTCAATCCCATGAGTTGAATGTAATTGCAGTTATTAAAATGTAGCGAATCTGGCCTTTGCTTTGTGAATCCACTCCCACTGTGCTGCTAATAGATAGAGAGCTGGAAGGGACTTCAGAGAACATTGAGTCCAAACACATTTTCTTTTTACAGATGAGGAAACTGAGGACCAAAGAGGAGAAGTGATTTGCCCCAGTTTGTGTGTTGCAAGTGACAGAGACCAATTCTTTGACTCCCAATCCAGGCCTCTTTTCACTAAGCCACAGTGCCTCATTTCATGGAGTCAAAATGAAGCTGTGTTATCTATGACCCTCGCAGAGAGAAGACATCCTTTGCCACCGTCAGCCAAACTCTTCTATTTTTGCTGTTTCTTAAGAAAGGATGGTGAGGGATGACCCTGTGACTTCATGGTCCCAGGGAACTCACGAGTGAGGGAGCTCCTACCAATGTTTGTTGGCAACTTCTGCAACTGAATGCCTAAAGGAGATGCCTTGATCCCTGAAAGTTCCCAACCACTCGTGTCAGTTTTTGTTGACATTTGCGAATCATACAGTACTGAAAGAATGACCTGCTCATTTGAACCTCAGGATCGCTCTGTGAGGACAGTAAAAGCTGTGTTTGTTGTCCAGGTTGAGTTTGGAGAGACTCAACAGCTGACTTGGCCACAAGGACATTTTTTTTTGATGTTGTTTATTTTGGCCATAGCAATTCTTGGGGGGGGGGGCGGTCAGCTAGGTGGCACAGTGAATAGAGTGCCTGGCTGGGAATCAGGAAGACTCATTTTCCTGAGTTCAAATCTGTCCTCAGGCTCCTCTAGCTGTGTGACCCTGGGCAAGTCACTTCACTCTATTTGCTTCAGTTTCCTCATCTGTAGAATAATCTGGAGAAGGAAATGGCAAAATGCTCCAGTATCTTTGCCAAGAAAACCCCAGATAGGGTCACAGAGAGCTGAAATGACTGGACAACAAAAATCTGGAAGACCATCAAAGTCCTAGAGCGGGGGTAGGGAACCTGCGGCCTTTTAGGTCTTTGGGTGTGGTCCTTTGACGAATCCAAGTTTTACAGAAGACATTCTCTTATTAAAGGGACTTGTTTTGTGAAGTTTGGATCCAGCCAAAGGTCTGCCTTTGAGGATGTAGAGGACACATGTGTCCTTGAGGCCACAAGTTCCCCACCCCTGTAGGAACGTGTGAAGAGAATATCCACACAGATAAAATGAGAGACCTCTGAAGCTTTAACTTCTTTAAAAGAACTGTAGACTTACAGGATCATAGCAGGCCTCCTCCCACAGACATAGGTCTGCCTCCGCCTTCTTCACAGATCCTGGACATATGCTGCTGAGCTCAAGCAGTCATCACTTTTTGCCCATCATGGTGAAAAGAGTCTCTGAATGTAGCTTGTCCTATCCTCTGGTGACAGAAGCCCCACTGATCACCAGGCGTTCACTGAAAGACTTCTTCAGTTGGAAAGGAGCCATGAGAATCAGTTTGAGAATTCAGATTTCTGCCTTCCGGCCATGACAAGGCATTGGACTAGGTCTTTAATGAAAGAAGCTAATAGCTATGAAGTTTTAAAGTGTTTACTGTCACCAGCTGTGTGTGTGCAAAAGGCATAGATGTGGAAAGTATAGTGTTTTAAAAATGAGGAATTGTTTAATAATAAAAATAATGTTTTTAATAATAATGATAGCTGGCATTTATATATTGCTTAGCATGTATAGGCACTGTGCTACATGTTTTACAAATATTACCTCATTTGATTCTTAAAACAACCCTGGGAGACAGGTGCTATTCTTCTTCTCATTTTACCAGTAAGGAAATGGAAGCAGAAAGAGGTAAAGTGACTTGTCCAGGATCACACTGCTAGAAGTGTCAGAAGCCAGATTTGAACTTGTCTTCTTGCTCCAAATCCAATATGCCTTCTTTCCATTGTACTAAATTCTAACCAGGAGGTATATGTAGTAGGCATTTAATAAATGCTTGTTGGATTAGATTAGGATTTAGTAAGAGAAACTGTTAGGGACCCCGAGAGATCAGGCTCAGACTCCCGGGTGGAGTGAACAGAGTACAGGCCTCCTAGTCAGGAAGCCCTGGGTTCAAATCCCAGCTCTTGACACATGCTGACTGTCTGACTCTGGACAAGTCAATTATACTCTCTCTCTGAATGTCTTTGGTTGCTCTTGGAGACCATACATTTTAGAGGAGATGCCAACCAGCATTGGTGGAAGTGAGCTCTTCATAGGGAACTCCCAACACTAATAAAACCACAGAACTGGTTAAAAAAAGAAAGATAAACATCTTACCCAGGAGATAACAATTGCCAGGCAGATCAACACCAGACTAAAGCAATTATTGAAAATCAATAACTTCTTCATAATGATAGAGAAGATACAGGATGTTTCTTACAAGGCACCAATTCAGAATACTAATGCCTGGATCACAGAGTTAGGACTGGAAGGCCCTTCAGATGTCTTTGAGCCCAACCACTTGAGCAAAGTATGACTCATATTTGCAGAGGAGTAAACTGAGAGCCAGAGACGTCTCGTATCTTGCCCTGTGTTACTCCATTAAATGACAGAGCCAGAGTTGGAACCCTTGTCTTCTGCCTCTAAATCCAGGACTTTTCCCACTGTGGTGCACTGATTCCCAAATTACATAAGGGAAAAAGAATATGGAGTCAGCAGTTGTGTGTAGACAGAACCATTCTCTGCATAGCAGAGGGAAGCAGGGCAGGGGAAAACAGGAAGAGAGAATTAGACATAGTTCTTTATGTGGTTCCTGAAGTCGAAGCTGTAGTTTGAATTGTTTTTACTCAGCGCTTTGGGAAAGGGCCAGCTGAAGGAGTGAGGAGCCTGAAGGCTCTTTGGATTGGCTGTCGCCATATTGTTTTATGAGCCAATGAAAGTTAAAGTGCTTGGTAAGCTTTAAAACAGGAGGAAATGTAAGGTATGATTCTCAGCCCTCTTCTGCCTGGGACCACATAGGGACAAGCCAGGCTCTACAAGACACATGGCCATGCTGGAAAGGCTGAGAGAGAAAGGCCATGGGAAATGAAAACCAGAGCTATAAAAGCCCCTTCTTTCTTAAGAATCTCAGGGTCACACGGCTAGTAAGAGCCAGGAGCAGCATTTGAACTCTGGGCTCCCAGATTCCGTGCCCAGTCACTTATTTGATCATCTTGCATCCTCACTGTGTTGAAGGAATGCCATTTGTCTAAGCTGCCTTTGAGTGGTGAGAAGCAGGAGGGCATTTGAAAAGCCTCATTGCCAATATGGGGTTGTCATAGCAGACTGATTGCCTACCACTTCCTGACACTTGCTTCTGCCATGCTGAGGCGTGGCAGTCAGATTCTCCTGACAGTGATTTGATGCTGCTTTTGGTGGGTTGGCATCCTGAGAAGTATTTGGATGGATCATATGCAGGTGCACAAAGACGATGAGATGGCATGAGATGACAGGCTGTCATCCCTGTGATTTGACAGGCGCTGGACCTGGGGCTGGACCTGAGATCAAATCCTCTCCCTGACATTAGCTGGGAATCTTACCAACCTCTCTGAACTAGAGTTTTCTACTCCTTAAAATGGTACAGGGGCCTCTAGGTGGTGCCACAGTGCATAAAGTGCTGGGGTTGGAGTCAGGAAGAAGATTCCTCTCTCCAAGTTCAAATTCAGCCTCAGACACTTACAAACTGGGCAAAACACTTAACCCTGCTTGCCTCAGTTTCCTCTGCTGTAAAATGAACTGGAGAAGGGAATGACAACTCACTCCATTATCTTTGCAAGAAAATCCCCAAATGGGGTCCCAACGAGTCAGGCATGACTGAAAAATAACTCAACAGCAAAAACAAAATGGTACAGAAAGGCTCAAATGCAATACTGTATACAAAGGGCATGAGCCACTTTAAAGCATCCCAGACATAGCAGTTCTTATTAAAAATGTGGACATAGTGTGCAACAGTAGAAAAGAACCTGAGTTCAAATGCTACCTCTGTTATTTTATCTGTGTAGCCTTGGGAAAGTCATTTAGACACAGGATGTCTCGGTCTTATTTTCCTCACTTATAAAAGGAAAGAGATGGACTTGGTCTCTGAGGGACTTTCCATCCACAGATTTAGGATGCTATGATCTGGTCTAACCTTCTCATTTTACAGATGAGGAAACTGAGGCACAGTGAAGTGAAGAAGGAGATATTATGCCCTATGATGTGCCAGGCAGTGTGTCTACCACCTTACACATATCTCATTTGATCCTTATAACAACACTGAGAGGTAGGAGCTATTGTTACTCCTATTTTACAGCTGAGGAAACTGAGGTAGACAAGTTAATTGACTTGACCCTCTAAGTTCTTCCTGACTCTAGACCCTCTATCTATTGTATCACTTAGTTGCTCCCAGGAGACTCTAGAGAGCTGCAGAGTCAAAGGTGGGCTTAGGTGGTCTTCACCCTCCTGCCATGCTGGCTTCTTCTTGTATCTTGCCTCAGCTGGGGACAACGCAGCATCCTAATTCCCTGCCCCTTAATTCATATGGAAATCATTTTTCCAGGAAAAGCTGGCAAAGACACACACCCTACATTTATGCTTGTTGTCTTCTCTGACACAAGGTAAGCTTCTCAAGGTAGGGGCATTTTGCCTTTGGTTTTATACCTTCAGTGCCCAGCACTGTGCTTGGCACACAGTATGTGCTGGATAAATGCTTGGTATATTGACAGATGGATGGCTTGAACATTCTCTGGTGTTGTTTTAGGACTCTGAGTCTCCCAAATGTGAAAGCCAAGGGTCATTTTGAGGTCACTGGAGAGGTTCATGTAGAGTAGGAGCAGATGGTCCAATAAGGAACCACCCAGAATAACTAGTACAGGGGGTGTTATCAAAGAAATGTATGTGCCCCCAAAGCAAGCAGGCTGGTCATGGATTGAGTGGCAGTGCTAATGAATTGGCAGCCTGTATATCCTACTTGTATCCTTGTGGTGCCAAGAGACATTGAGGCAGGCCCCCAGCATTGGGTGAATCCCTTGTAGTGAACTTATGGGAGGCCCAAGATGGACAGATGAGGATGGACAGTGATCTGCATCATCGGAGGGGCCGTGCACATTGAGATTCCCTAGAGTATTGGAGAACTGATCAGGGTTAATCCAGTTTGTGTCATTGGCCTTAATGTTGGCATTAGATGGGAGGAGCCAAATGACTGTTCTGAAATTCAGGTGCAAGGCCCTTGTAGAATAACAGCTCCCCTAGTGGCCATGAAATTCTCCTCTCTTCTGCCTTATCGGGTTTATTGTAGGTGGAATGCTATGAGTTATCACAATTGCTATGAGCCCCCAGTTAGGAAAATTCCTAACAATAAGGCAGAGGTAAGATCCTCTGTCTAGTTTATCTTGATTTCTAGTTAACCCCTGGCTGCTTTGTGATTGAGACAAACTTCGGTTTACTAGAAGTTTGGGGATGAGGAGACAGCTTCTATTATAGCGTCTCAGGATAGGCAGGCGTTGGGAGGGGAAGTTGGGGAAAGAACCAGCCTTTGCTAAGGGTTTCCTTCCCTGCTGATCCTATGTCTGTAAAGTCAATGATCATCCTCTATATTGGTTTTTACCACAGCTCAATCCCACCTTTACTCCTTACAGGTGTGTTAGAAAGCCATATTTGCTCCACTTTCTGAAATGAATATTGTTCTGTCTTGGTAATTTCTAGATGACCTTTGGGATGTGGCCAGTTTTTCCCAACATATCCAAACATAATTCTTGTTCAACATCATTACAATTTGAAGGACTGATCCACCCTTAATCTAAGGCCTAGGAGTGAACTGGCTTAAATGGGGCATCTCCCTTACACAAGGAGCCTGGAGGATGCAGGCTGATAAGGAGGGCTGCTAGGATGCCCTGAGCTCTATCACTTCTCAGGCTCAGCTGTCCCTGGGGCTCCTTCTCTCCACCTTCTGACCCTTCTCCCATAGCTCACTCCTCCAGCTCAACACTACTAACTGACTTTCATGTTGCAAAATGTTTGACTTACATTATCCTGTTTGAGTCTCAAAATAATCCTATGAGGTAGCTGTCTTAAGCATGATAATTCCTTTTTTCTTGCCAAGGAAACTGAGCATCAGAGAGGTTGCATTGCTAGCTTGAGGAACCATAATTGAAAAGCTTTGGAGGCCAGTGTTGTTAAAATCATGGTTTCCAGACTCCAAATCTCCTCCTCCCCCTGCTTTCCTAGTCTGTCCTTTACATCCATCCAGGAAGTTCTAATATCATGTGACTTACACAAATCTTGGGGACCCAATGGTATTCCAGTGACCCAAAGAGTTAATGCTTCCTTGGATCCCTAGTGAGTAACTCAGTCTTCCTGGCCCTGGCCCATTTGGGGGTGGTGATATTTGATGCCCTCTCTGAGGTTGTTGGTAAACAGTTTCTAATTAATTGTCAAGGACCCTGTTTGTTGATGCTGCCTTAGTCTGCCTGGCCTCAGTCGAGTTCTAGAGACTGGAACCAAGCTTGGAATGTTTAGACATCGTGGGGGTGGCTGGGCCCTGGAAGAAGAGAAAAATCCACTTGCCATCTCAATTTGTGATCTGGCCTGTTTGTGTCTCCTCATTGCCAATGATGTGACTTCCTTTCTGTGATGTTCATCTCTAAGGCCCATGAACTTGATAGTTCTGGGTAATAACTACCATCTTTATCAGTGGGGAAAGGGAAAAAAAACCACAGAAAGCATACCTGCAAGACTGGCTCTGAAATTTGACTTATTGCAGTTGTTGAGACATCTTCCTAAAAGCGCCCCGTCTGGCCTTGGTTTATTCGTTTATAACTGGGAGTGGAGCGGTAGGGAGGGAAGGAATCTATACCTGATGTATGGGCATTGCTGTCTATAGGGCATTGATATAGGGTGCATCGTAAACTTTGTATGATGGGATTGGGGTAGAAGCTCTGTGATTTCATTGGAATAGAGAATTCTGGGTGAGGTAATGCTCTCTGTTAGTATAGGCTGGCCCCTTTTCTGCATCTTGGAGGCTCAAGGATTCACCTAGAGCACTGAGCGGCTCAGTGAATTGTCTGAAGTCACACAGGTGGCTTGTGTCAGTAACCATCTTTGAACCCCATGCCTACCCATAATAATCATTGACCAGAAGTTTGCTGATTGACTGACTGATATATGGCTCCAAGGCTGGCTTTCTACGCACACACTGGTCTTTCCTCCTGCCACCTCCCATGTCCTTCCACATTTCAATCCTTCCACATAGTAGTTAAAAAAATCTCCCTAACATACAAGTCTGATCATGCCTGTACTTTAGACATCAAAGAAACCTTGAAGGGGTCTCTATTCCCTCTGGGGTAAAATATAAGCTCTCCAGGTGGGCATTTAAGGTCTCTCAATGTGGTTGTCATCTACATTTTCAACTTGACACAGGCTGGCCAGCCCAGGGTTCTCTCTAGGGTTGGGGGGATGTAAATAGAAACAGCTAAGCTGACTAGTCCATAAGGTCCAAACACCAAAACAATTCTGAGTTTTTTCTTTTTCTTGCCCACTCATAAGAGCACAACAGAGAGGATATTGCTGAATTTGGAATTGGAGAGCCTATGGGTGAGTCTCAGTTACTAACTGTATGAGCAGACTCCAAAGGGCATAGTGGAACTGTTTGGCATTGATTGAATCTCATTGGACAAGAGCTTGGGAAGAAGTCATTGAGGATGACATTGGCATCTAAGGTGGTCAGGTGGGAGAGATGGGGCTGATGCATCCACCTTGAGGAAGAGCAGAGCAACCAGTTTCCTCAGTATAGGACTTAGCTACCCTACTCTAGAGTTCCAAACCCATCTGGAAAGCTAGTTCTTGCCTCTGGCTTCTTGAAGGTTCCTCTTTCATCTATGCTTTGACATCTGGGCTTCCAGCCTTCAGGCAGGGGAGCTGAGCAGGGCTAGAGGAGCCAGATCATGGATGTAAAACTGCAAGGAGTCTGCTGGGTCATCTAGCTCAACCCTATCATTTTACAGGGGAGGAAAGCAAGGTTCAGGGAAATCAGGTGACTTGCCTCAGATGAGAAGTGGCAGAGGCAGGCCTTGAACCTGGGATCTCTAACTCCCTAACCTGTGCTCTATAAAGTGCCTCTATTCCAGATGTCCACAGGTCTGCCTGAGGAGGGTCATGAGTGAAGGAAGAGAAAATAAAATATTACCAGAAAAATGTTTTATTTGACTTTTTAACAGAACAATGATGAAAGGCACCATAGAACAGTGGGAAAAGTCCTAAATTTAGTCCAAATCTTAGAGCTACTACTTCTTGCCTTAGGGGTCTTGGGAGAGTCATTTCACCACCCTTGGCCTCAGTTTCCTTCTCTGTAAAATTAGAGCAGGTGAATTAGATGCTGTCCAATGATAATTCTGTGATCCCAGACCATTAGCTGGGCCTTTGTGCTTCCGAATCATTCTCCCTTTCATATCTTATGGATTATTAACTACTGCTTGTCTCCATCTTAAGTCAGGTGTTGGCAAGAGTTCAGTCGGTGCCTTGAACTACTTCCTCAAGTGGATGTGGCCCATCTTTGCAACTTAGGAGAAAAACTTCCCTTGAAAAACACTGCCCATGGCCTCGAGCTCATTTGTTAAGTTTGGTCTTTGCCTCTGTGTCAATCATCGATAGCACAACATGTCCTCATGCTACTGTGTGCAAGAAGGGAAGAGACTGGAAAATCTCAAGGACAGATTCAGTAGTATCTGGTGAACCTGGGTTTTCTTAAGTGTTGGCTCAGCTGGACTCTCAAAGAAGTGACAATCTGAAAATCCGCAGTCCTTGTCTTCATCCCACTGCAGGGGGACTTATAGTACCTGCACCTGGCCTTGGGCAGCATCATGATCTGGCAGAAAGAACAATGTGTCCAAAACTGAGGCTGAAGCTTGCTTTGAGCAGACCTTCTCCTAGTCTGAGGTCTACCGATCCTGCTTGAACTGCATGACCTTGGAGGAGTCATTTAAACTCTTAGAGTTTCAAATTCATCAGCTGCAAAATAGACAAGCTCTGATGAACACTTTCCTTCTCAGTATAGATTGTAAGCTCCTTGAGAGCAGGGATGATATTTTCTTTCTGTCTTTATATTCCTACCCTTTAACACCATTCTGGGCCTGTAGGTGGCACTTAATAAATGCTGGTTGATTGGTAGGGTTGGAAGGAAATTTAGAGGCCATGTCTTCTAACATCTTCATTTTACAGACGACGCAATTGAGGACCAACAACTTGCCCAAGGCCACAGGGATTCTGTGAGGCAAAGCCAGGTTCTCTGGCTCCAGACACATACTACCTCTCTCCCTCTTGGCGTTTCCATGAATAAACGGTAAAGTGTTAAATACTCTGTAAATGTGAGTTGGACGATCCAAGCCAACAAGAACCTTTGTTCTTCCAAGGCAAACTAATGCTTGACCCTGGGGCTACAAAGGAAAAGTGGGCCGTCATGCTGGCCCTTAAGAGTTCATATTCTTATCTGAAATCAAATTATTATTGTTAGAAAACAGTCACACTGTAACCTTTGCCTCAGTTTCCTCACCTTCCCTCCACTGTCTAGTTCTGCTCTCTCACAGAATAGGTGCTTGGGATCAGATGATAGAAGGAATATAAAGTGTTTGCAAATCTTAAAGTGCCATGCAAATATTAACAATTATCCTCCCTATTATTTTTATACACACCTAGGTAGCACTTTGGTGGATAGAGCATTGGGTCTGGAGTCAGAAAGACCTGAGTTCAAATCCAGCCTCAGACACAATAGCTGTGTGACTCTAGACAAATCACTTGACCTCTGCTTGTCTCAGTCATCTCCACTGTGAAAAGGGGATAATGAGAAAACTACCCCTCTGGGTTGTTGTAAGGATAACATGAGATAATAATTGTAAGATACTTAATGCGGTACCTAGTACACAGTAGGTGCTATATAAATGTTAATTTTTGTTACTATTATTATCTTGACCTGAGGGGTTATCTTTGTGTGGCAGACTGAGTATGGAAGCCTCCTGCCTCCTCCCCCCAATTAGATTTGCTGCTCATTGGTAATTTAGAGCTTTAGAAAGTTGCCTGGGGAACGGAGAGGTTTATGTGATTTAAACTCCACATTGCTTCAGGTATCATCATTGTCTATAGGGGTACAATGGGAAAAGGATCTGAGTTCAAATTCTGCCTCTTCTTCTTATCACTTGTGTGACCTTGGTCAAGTCTTTTCTCCTTGGTTCTCAGTTTCCTCTTGATCGATAAGCTCTCTTGCAGCTCTAAATCTATGTTTTTTTTTTTTTGTTTTTTTTATTACATACAGACACTTGATAGCTTAGGAAAAAAAAAAACAGAAACAACTGAAGAAACAGCATTCTTGACCCTCAAGAAAGTGAAAAGCTGGCTGCTTGGAAAGCATCTGTCCATAAACCCCAGCCGGAGGCAGCCTCCCCAGTCCTCAGCCTACATGCAGCAGCAAATTAGCCTGTCCAAAGAAGAATGCAGGTCCTACATGAACTGGAACAATTAATTTCACGCTTGTCATCCTGGCCTCAATAGTGTGTTGATTTGAGTCAGTCCTCTGCGCTGCGGCGCTGTCCAGGCTGGGCCAGGCTGAGGCCAACCGCCTGTGATGCTGACACCTGATCGTAAACCAATCCATCAATGAGAGTAATTACAGGATTGATCAGGCTGGTCGGCTATTTCACATCGAAGTCGATTCTTGGGAGTGACTTCAGACACAAATGTCTAAAGGATGCTGCCATCCACCATCACTGCAGTGCCAGGACTGGCTCAGATTCTAGAAAGCTCTTCGTAATTACTCACTGACTCTCCATTTCTGCTTTGCTGAGTATAACTCACCTTGCTTGCTGTTGCTTGAAAGTCAGTCCCTGCTATCAAAGGAAGGGCTTGGTACAAAGTTACAAAGTGCTAATACTAGCATAAAAAATGTAAAAGACATCTTCAATAATGTTACTGAGTCCTGGTTATCAGGGAATGTAATTCTGCTTTTGGGGGCTTTGTCTCTGGCTGAAGGAAATGCATTTGGATGAAGACAGCTCATTTTCCAGTGGCTGCCCTCACCATTGGCTCTGACAGGGATGGGGGGAAGGACTCATCGTGTTCTCTTGTAAACAATAGAAAGCATAATTCAGCTGATGGGAAATTTCCATTTGTGCATCAGCTCAGACATGAGGAGGAAGCTTTAGCTTTCTGTTCTACAAAAACTCCAGAAACTTTCCATGCAGTAAGGTGTGGTCTAAGCTCTGGACCTAGAGTCAGGAATAGCTAGGTTTGAATCTTGTCTTTGCAGCATAGGAGTTGTGTGGTCTTGGACAAGTCATTTGCCTTAGCTACCTCCTGTTTGAAATGGAGATAAAGCTACCAAGTTGATGATAGAGGCATGAAAGTGGTACAGTGGATAGAAGGCTAGACTCAGCATTAGGAAGACAAGTTTGAAACCTGCCTCAGATACTTAATAGCTGTGTGATAAGGGGAAGTCACTTCGGTTAGCCTGTTGGCTCTTCTGTAAAAGGGGAACAGTAATGACACCTACAAGGAGGTTTCTGTGGGGATCAAATGAGATGATACATGTCAAATGCTAAATGGTTTATGATTTCTGGTTGCTGTTACACAACAGAGGCACACATTTTGCATTTTTATTTATCTAAGTAGAATTGAGGTAAGTTTACCAGGGTGGGGTCCATTGGCTGAATCCTTTATCTAGAAAGGAAAAACGACAAAAGTGGATAACTTCTGGGTCAGCTGATTCTTTGAAAGCTGATGTGCAGCTAGTGGGGCAGCATTTTTGGAGAGCAGACATGTAATGTCACGTAATTATTGGGAATCTGCTGGCTTCATGGATCCTCTGCCTATAGAAGATGTCCAAGTTCAGTTTGGAAAGTTTCAAGATAACAAGATAACTCTCAATCTTTCTTAACTTGATTTCTCTTAAAATTAAACTTTTAAAAAATGATCTAAGTCCACAATCTTTAGCTCCAAAGATAAATGCAAACAATGTAAATTCGGATAGTATTTCTACATGTGAGAAGACTAAAGATGCTTTATTGTCCTCTGCAACCAAACATTCATCGCATTGATATGCAATGGAAGTCAGAAGATGGCCAAAGAAGATTATGGATAAACAGCTTTTATCTCTAACGAGCTTGATTTTAAGTCAAAATTCCAGTAGAATCAGAGAATCTGAGAATTGGAAGAGATCCCAGAGGCCGTTAGTCGGAACCCTCTACACTCTGCCAACAAGTGGTCATCTGAGCCCTCCACTGAGAGGGACTCCACCCCCTACTGGGGCCACCCATTCCACTTTGGGTTAATGGTAATGATATTTTTCCTTTCACCACCCTAGACATATACCTCTGCAACCTCTCTCCATTGCTCTGAATTCTGCACTCTTGGGCCAAGAAACAGTCTTCCATTCATGGACCTTAAAATGAGGAACTGACAACACATTTTGCCTTGAATTATCTTCATAAGCCTTTTGGAGGCATGTCCCCACAGAACACGCCTAGTTGCTAGCACAGTGTTTAATATATTATATGTACTTAATAAATACCTGTTGACTGACTGATAGGATCATAGATTTAGAGATGGCAAGGAGTTCAAGAACCTTCTTTTTTAATCTCATAATAAAGATGAGTAAATTGAGTCAGAAGGTGGTTAAGTGGTTTGCTCATAGTCATCTAGTAATGGCAGAATTAGGGTTTGAAATCCTGACCTTTGACTCCAACGTCAGCCCTCTTTCCACTGGAATACAGTTTTTACTAACAAGGGAAGAGCCACCTACAGTTACTAACAATTCCTTGAATAATTTGGGGGATAAACTGCATCTGTACTAGACAAACATGGAGAAATTCACTTCAATTTCATTTTCAATTCAAGTCTTTATATACAAACTGTATTTAGAAAACTGAAGAAAGTTATGATGGAGAGAGAAAATTCAGATAGAAAAAATCCCTACCCTATCCTCATAGAGTTTATAGTGTTTAGTAGGCAGAAGAAGACTGGATACATAATTTTATCAGAGTAACGAACTCCCAAGTGAGGTCACTCAATCTAACCATTCAACTCAGCAGCATCTTGTCTGCAGTTCCTAGTTTTAGAGAGTGGTCTGGGGACACTATAAGATGCAATGACTTGCCCAAGGTCACACAGCCTCTAGGCTTTATAGGCAGGATGTGAAGTCAGGTGTTTTTGGCTGTGGGGCTTGCTTTTCATTCCTTACTCTACGTTGCCTTCTCCTGGGTGGGGAGAGTGGGAGGAGGGGAGACAAAAGGGCACATTTGGTTAACCTTGAGACCCTTTGTCTGAGATTCCTCCCCTCACCACTCAGGGTTTTGCCTAGTAAACTCAAATATATGTGTGTGTTTTTGTTGACTTAAGCTGAGAAGGTTAGGCTTATTACACAGGCAAAACAAGTCATAATTGAGTGGACAAAATCTTTCTTAAGGCATAAAGGAAATCTAGGCAGAAAAAAGTTTTCCATCTCCTTCTACTTAGTCTTTTTAAAGGAAAAAATATATATTTTATGTATTTCATTAACTATTTCCCAATTACATTTAACTTTTTTAAACTATCTTTTTTTTTTTTTAATTTTGATCTCCAAGTTCTCCCTCCCTCCTGCCTTCCCTTTTCTCTTGAGAAGGGAAGTAATTTGATAAAGATTATACATGTGAAGTCATGCAAAACATAGTACCCAGTCGGCAATGTTGCAAAAGAAAACACAAAGAGAAAAATAAAGAGTGATATGTATATATGTCTTTAACCTGCCTTAAGAGTCCATCAGTTCTTTCTCTGGAGGTAGAAAGTATTTTTCGTCATGGGTCCTTTGGAATTGTCTTGGATCATTGTAACTTGATCAGAGTGGATAACTCATTCCCAGCTGATCATTCTTACAATAAGAGTGTTCCTGTGTACAATGTTCTTCCGTTTCTGCTGACTTCACTTTGCATGAGTTTATGTTTTCCTACGTTTTTCTGAAACCGTTTTGCTCATTATTTCTTATAGCATAGTAATGTTTCAATGCATTCACATACCACAGCTTGTTCCACCATTCTCCAATCTCCAAGGAATTTCCAGTTTTTACTGCCACACAAGGAGCTGATATATGTGTGTGTGTGTGTGTGTATACACAGATGAATATATGTATATGCATAATTGTGTATATGCATATATACATATATTATATAGATGCATATATATATCATGTATATATATATATATATATTACATATTTAACAAATTTGTCCTTTTCCTTTGATCTTCTAATGGTATTGCTGAGTGAAAGGAATGTGCAGTTTTATAACCCATTAAGCATAGTTCCAAATTGTTCTTCAGAACAGTTGGAGTGGTTCACAACTCCACCCATTATGCACTAGTATGTACCAATTTTTCCACATCCCCACCAGCATTTGTCCTTTTTCTCTTCTGTCATGTTAGCCAATCTGATAGGTATAGGTGTCATCTAAGAGTTGTTTTAATTGACATCTCTGTAATCAATAATGATTTAGAACATTTTTATTTCTTCTGAAAACTGAGTGTTCCTATCTTTTGATCATTTACTAGTAACTGGTAAATGTCTCTTGTTTTTATAAATCTGGCCTCAATTCCCCATATATTTGAGAAATGAGGTCTTCATCATAGAAATTTGTGGTAATCCTCTCATTTTTCTGTTTTCCTTCTAATTTTGACTGCATTAATTTTATTTGTGCCTTTTAATTTCATCTAATCAAATTACCAATTTTGCATCTTGTGATGCTTTTTAGAAATTAAATTCAACTTATTTTTCTTACATTTAAATTCTGTCTCCCCTCCTCCCTCCCTTTCCACCCTAACACCATTAAAGGTTGCCATTTTTCACACACACACACACACGTAAATATATTTCAGATGCAAAACCATTATGCATACTTCTATTTCTCAGTTCTTTCTCTGAAAGTATCTTCCTTAATAGATCCTTTTTAGTTGATATGCAAATTTATATTACTCAGAATAGTATAGTCATTCATAGCTATTCTTTTAAGAATATTGCTTACTATATACAATATTCTCTTAATCCTGCTCATTTCACTCTTTATTATTTCATGTAAGTCTTTCCATGTTTTTTTATGAAATCAACCTGCTCATTTTTTTTCTTTTTACAGCACAAGTAGTATTGCATCATTTGTGATGTTTTCTCTCTCTTGTTTGGTCATAAACTCTTCTCTTATTCATAGATCTGACAAACACATTTTCCCATGCTTCTCTAATTTATTTATATCCAAATCATTTATCCATTTTGACCTTATCTTGGTAGATAATGTGAGTTGTTGGTCTATGCCTATTTTCTGCAAAACTGCTTTCCAGTTTTTCTAGCAATTTTTGTCAAATGCTAAATTCTTACCCTCAAAACTTAGGTCTTTGGGTTTATCAAGCACTAGATTATGATGGTAATTTATTGCTATGTATTGCACACCTAATCTATTCCACTGATCCATTATTTTTTATTTAGTATTTATATATTCTTTTATTTAGTATTTTTAGTAAGGTACACCCAGTATTTACTATTTATTTAGTATTAGATTGTTTCGATGATTGCCATATTGTTATATCATTTGAAATTTGGAACAACTAGGTCATGTTCACATTTTTTTCCTTGATTCCTTTGAGATTCTTGACCTTTTATTCTTCCAGAAAATTTTTAAATTATTTTTTCTAGTTCTATAAAATGATTCTTTGGCAGTTTGATTGGTGTGGCATTGAATACGTAAATCAATTTAAGTAGAATTGTCATTTTTATTACCCTGGATTGGCCAACCTAGAAGCACTTAATATTTTCTCAAGTCTTTAGATCTGTCCTTATTTCTCTGAAAAAGTGTTTTGTAATTGTATTCATATATTTCCTAGTTTTGCCTTGGCAGGTTAGACTCCCAAGCAATTAAAAAAAAAATTGTCTGCTATTATTTAAATGGAATCTCTATCTCTTGCTTCTGGGTTTTGTTGGTAGTACATAGAAATACTGGTAATTTATGTGAGTTTATTTTGTATCTTGCAACTTTGCTGAAGTTGTTGAATGTTTCAACTGTTTTTTTTTTTCAGTTGATTCTCTAGGATTCTCTATGTATACCGTCGTATTATGTTCAGAGAGTGATTGTTTTGTTATCTCATTGCCTATTTTTATTCCTTCAATTTCTCTTTCTTGTCTTATTACTGTGGCTAGCATTTCTAGTATAACATTGAATAATAGTGGTGATAATGGACATCCTTGCATCACTCCTAACTTTATTAGGAAGGCTTCTAGCTTATCTCCATTACATATAATGATTTCTCTTGGTTTTAAATGGATACTACTTATCATTTTAAGAAAGGTTCCGTTGATTCCTATGCTTTCAGGTGCTTTTTTATTTTTAAACAAGAGTAGATATTGCATTCGTACAAGGCTTTCCCCACATCTATTAATAAAATCATTTTTGTTGTTATGGTCAATTATGTTGATAATTTTCCTAATACTGAACCAGCCTTGTATTCCTGGTATAAATCCCACCTGGTCATATGTTTATTCTTTGTGATACATTGTTGTAATCTCCTTGCTAGTATTTTATTTAAAATTTTCACATCAATATTCATTAAGGAAACTGGTCTATATCTTCCTTTCTCTGTTTTTGCACTTCCCGATTTAGGTATCAAAACCATATTTGCATTATAAAAAGAATTTGTTAGAACTCCTTCTTTACCTATTTTTCCTAATAGTTTATGTAGTATTGGGGTTAATTGTTCTTTAAATATTTGACAGGTTTCACTTGTAAATTCACCTGGTCCTGGGGATTTTTTCATAGACAGCTCATTGACTGCTTGTTCAATTTCTTTTTCAAAGGCAGCATTATTTAAGTGTTCTATTTCCTTTTCTGTTAAAATGGGCAGTTTATATTTTTGTAAATATTTATCCATTTCACTTAGACCATCAGTTTTACTGCCATACAATTAGGCAAAAGAACTTCTAATAATTGTTTTAATTTTATATTCATTGGTGGTGCATTCATCCAATTCCTTTTTGATACTGGTAATTTTGTTTTCTTATTTCTTTCTAAAAATCAAATTCACCAGTGATTTATCTATGTTTCTTTTTTTTCATAAAACCAACTCTCAGTTTTATTAATTCAGTTTTTTTTAAATTTTCAGTTTCATTAATCTCTCCTTTGGGGTTCAGAATTTCTATTTGGATGTTTATTTGGGGATTTTTAATTTGTTCTTTTTTAACTGCATGCCCAATTCATTGATTTGTTATTTCTCTATTTTATTGATGTAAGCATTTAGAATATAAAATCCTCTTAGGTGCTGCTGTGGCTGAATCCCATGAAGTCTGGAAAGTTGTCTCATTTTTGGCCTTCTTTTTCATGAAATTATTGATAATTTCTATTATTGGTTCTTTGGCTCATTTACTGTTTAAAATTAAATTGTTTAATTTTCAATTAACTTTTTATCTATTCTTCCAAAAGCCTTTAAGTATGATTTTCATTGAATTCTGATATGAAAGGGGTGTGTTTAATATTTCTGCTTTTTTGCATTTGATTGTGAGGATTTTATGCCCTAATACATGGTCAGTTTTTGGGGAGGTGTCATGTACAGCTGAGGGAAAAAGAAGACATGCTCTTCTCTATTCCCATTTAGTTTTCTCCAGAAGTTTATCATGTTTAACTTTCTTATTTATTTTATTGTTAGATTTATCTAGCTCTATCTGTCTGTCTGTCTATCTATCTATCTATTTACCTATTTATCTATCTCTGACTAGTATAGTTTCGTTGCCTATTTTCTCCTGTGATTAATTTAACTTTTCCTTTAAGAATTTGGATGCTATGCCATTTGGTGCATATATATTTAGTGTTGATATTACTTCATTGTCTATGGTTCCTTTTCAGAAGATGTAATTTCCCTACTTATTCCTCTGAATTAGGTCAATTTTTGCGTTTGCACTGAAGTCATGATTGCTCTCTCTGCTTTTTTCTTTTTTTACTTCAGCTAATGCATAATATATTCTACTCCC
This sequence comes from Bettongia penicillata ogilbyi, assembly GCA_023548195.1. Taxonomy (NCBI): domain Eukaryota; kingdom Metazoa; phylum Chordata; class Mammalia; order Diprotodontia; family Potoroidae; genus Bettongia; species Bettongia penicillata. The sequence goes on along the minus strand of JAJHZJ010000132.1, from coordinate 11,607,267 downwards.
CCTTATTTTAACTCTGTGTCTCTCTATTTTAAGTGTTTCTTATAAACAACATACTTTTGACTTCTGGTTTCTAATCCATTCTGCTATCCACTTCCATTTTATGGGTAAATTAATCCCATTCATACTTAGGATTACTAACTGTGTATTTCCTTTTATTCTGTTTTTTTCTGTTTTTCTCTACCCTTCACCACTGTCTCTCTTACTCTCTCTCTCTTTCTAATGTCCCTCTTCTCAAAAGTTGGACTACTGCCTTATTTTAACTACCCTTTCTTTACTAACCATCCTTCTTTTGTACTCTTCCTCTCCTAATTCCCTATTGGGTAAGAATGATTTCCATTACCAATTGAATATATACTTTCCCTTTTTCAACCAATTTAGACATGAATGAGGTTCAAATGGTACCCCCCTCCATTTTCTCCTGCATTGTGAAAGCTCTTCCCTCTGAGCCTCTTTTATGTAAAATAATTTTCTCACTCATTCTCTCCCTTCCTTCTTCTCCCAGGGCATCCCTTTTTCTTTCCTATCACCTTTTTTTTGCATCATCCCAAATATAATCAACCCATATCCTCTTTCCATGTGGAATCCCTATAACAATTCTAATAATGGTAAAACTCTTAGAATATATATATTTTCTATCTTCCTATATAGAAAGATAAAACAATCTAACTTTGTTGTATCCCTTATGGTTCCTCTTTCATGTTCACCTTTTTTTGCTTCCTTCCTTTGAGTCTTATATTTCACAGTAAAAGTTTCTATTTAGCTCTGGTCTTTTCATCAGGAATGCTTGAAAGTCCTTTATTTATTAAATACTCATTTTTTCCCTTGAAAGATTACACTCAGTTTTTCTGGGTAGATTATTCTTGGCTGTAATCCCAGTTCTTTTGCCTTCCAGAATATCATATTCCAAGCCCTCTATTCTTTTACCATTGTAGCTGCTCAATCTTCTGTGATTCTTACTGTGGTTCTAAGACATTTGAATGGTTTCTTTCTGTTTCTTGAAATATTTTCTCTTTGGTCTGGCAACTCTGGAATTTGACTATAACATTCCTGGAAGTTTAAATTTTGAGATCTCTTTCAGGTAGTGATTGATCTATTATTTTTATTTTTCCTCTTATTCAAGGGTATCAGGGCAATTTTTCTTGACAGTTTCTTGAAACTTGAGGTCTAGGCTTTTTCTTTGATAATGGTTCTCAGGTAATGCAATAATTCTTAAATTATCTCTCCTTGTATTTTCCAGGTCAGTTGTTTTTTTCCCAATGAGATATCTCACATTTTCTTCTTCTTTTTTTCATTCTTTTGACTTTATATTATTGTTTCTTAATGCCTCATGGTGTTATTAGCTTCTGTTTGCCCAGTTCTAATTTTTAAGGAATTATCTTTTCAATGAACTTTTCTAAGTTTTTTACATTTGAGCAAATTTTTTGCTTTTAAAAGGAGTCATTTTCACCACTGAAGTTTTATCTACCTCTTTTTCCACTTGGTCAATTGTGATTTTTGTTATTTTTTTTTCATAACATTGTGCTCATTTTTACCAAGGTTTTAATTTTTCGTCACAGTTTGTGTTTGGTTATGATACAGTTGCATCTTTTTAAAAATATCTTATTTCTGAATTCTTGCTTATTTGGAGTATGTTTCCACACTTATTATCACTTAATTCCAAATATGCTCATTTGTAGTAGCATTTTGCCCAAGAGGCAGCTTTGAAAGTAGCTTTTTGGGAAGAGAAAAATTGAGCCCAGGCCCAAAACGTCATGTCTATAGGTCCCCAGGTACTTCCAGGCTTCTCTCCCAGCAGCTTGGAATAGTCGCTTTCTGGAAGATGGTACTTTGAATATCTTGGGTAATGGCCATGGGATAAATTTGCCATAGGAGCATGGTAAGAGGTTATCGTACAAAATTAAAAGGCCACTTAGTTAAAACAGCAACTATCCAATCTCTTTTTATAACAACAAAGCAGGGATTTTCAGGACATAGGTTGCTCGTAGTTTTTTTTGCCAAGTCCATTATTTAAGCCTTGTGGCTTTCACAGCTCCTGGATATGGGAGGGGTATTCATGGGTCAGTCTGGTGCAATCCAGTAATAAATGAAAAAATATTGAAAGGAAGCGATCCAATGGTCAAAAAGCATTGATTAGGTGCTTCCCATACACCACTAAGATAAGTGTTGGGGATATAAAGAAAAAGCCAGACAGTCCCTGCCCTCAACAAGCTCTTAGTCTAATGGACTATACCTAAATAAATGCATACAAGGTACATACTGACTAAATGCAAATTAACCTTACCGGGAAAGACCTCCTACAGAAGGGGGCATTTGAGCTGGGTCTTGAAGGAAGCCAAGGATGCTAGGAGGTAAAGATGAGAAGGAAACACATTCCAAAAGTGAGAGCATGCAAAGTGCAAAGGCATGAAAAGGAGGAAGAGAGAGAGAGAGAGAGAGAGAGAGAGAGAGAGAGAGAGAGAGAGAGAGAGAGAGAGAGAGAGAGAGAGAGAGAGAGAGAATGGTGCATTTGGAATGTATTTCACCTCTCTCCAAGCAAGGACTCTAGGATTTTTAATGCCATATGGAAGCTAAGCCCCAGCAATGTCAGTCTATAGCCTAGGCAAAAGTATGACTAGTGATGCTGTCAACTGTGGGGAAAGAATGTAGATCTCCACTCTAAATAAAACAACCTATGCATGGCTGCTTTAGTATTTCCAAGCATGGCAGTCATCATATGACTCTTCTCTGGGAAATGGTCCTGCAGGTTTGAGCCTAGTCATATGCTTTCCATCTTAGCAAAAGAGAGTGAACTCATTTAAATGTTTAAAAAATGTACTATTATCTTCTGCCTTTGCATCATGCAGTCATTCTGATTCAATTCAACAAGCATTTATTAAAGACCTCCTGTGTGCCAATCACTGTGCTTGGTGCTGGGGGCATAAAAAAAATGGAATTGTCTCTGTTCCTAAGGAGCTGTTTATATCAACACTAACATATAAGGACGTATAAAGTATATACAGAATGAATACATAGGATTTTTTGTGGGGAGGAGGAAAATGTATGTGGAAGGTTCTAATACTTGAGAGGATCAGGGAAAGCTCCAGGCAGAGGGTAGCTGCTGGGTTGTGTTTTTGAAGTAAAGCAGAGATTCTATGAGATACAATGAGGACCAAGAACATTCCAGATGTGAAATGATGCTAGATAATGGTTTGCCCACTGCTTCCATTATAGGCTGAGTGCCTTTCTGACCACAGATAGGAACTGAGACCTTGACTGAACTCAGCCATCCAAAGGCTGTGTGCTAATGTTCAAATGTAAATCTATTCTTATAATTGGGAAATAATGTAAAATATTTCAAGGGTTGTGGCCTGTTGATGGCATGTATTTTGCGAGTTGGGGAGATTCTTAATGTCTTTTCCACCTTGAAAACTGGGCAGCTTGAGACCAGAAAGCTTAGCCGATTCACATTTTAGGAATCTGACATCTTAGTAGTTCATAGTAGGAAGTTTTGCTTGAATGTCCACTTCCCTGGCCTATCACAGGAGGATGAATGTCTAGACCCTTCTCCAAGGACTGTCCCAGGAGCCTCTGCCATCCTCTCCGAGGCTCTGACAGAAGGTCCAGGGGCCGAGGGCTGCAGGAGCTCAGATGTTTTACTGCCTCTCCTAGGAATTCTCCTGTAGTTCACTCCACTTTGTTCCCAGCTCCTTTGACAGGTTGTATAATTGCCAGACCTACATAAATCTATAGGAGTGATTAGTGGATTCTGCTGACACTCAAGCCCTGAGAATTCAGTGGACCATTTCTGCATCTTACATCCCTCCTGCAAGTTGCCAGGGAGCTCAGCAGCAGGAAGTTATTTGCTGAGTCTCCAAGGTCATGACGTGAGGCTGGCAAATAGTCATATAAGAAGGAGTGGGAATGCAAGACAGCAGAGCCTTCTTCAGAGACAAGATGGGAAAATGAAGAAAAACACTTGTGTCCATAGAGAGCATGTAGGATGGAAAGCTTTTGGTCATGGGGTGATAAAGGAGCCATGGTCCAGCTGAGTCATCATTCATTCATTCAATAAATATGTACTATTGAAGCCTGCTGAAACTATTGTCAGAACCTACAGGCTTCAAAGGGGATGGACCCTTAGAGAATTTAGATAAGCTCATGGCAGCAGACAGAACCATAGATTTGGAGTCAAAGGACTGAATTTGAATCCCATGTTGCCTACCAGGAAAGTCCATTCACTCTTCTGAGCCTTATGGTTCTCATTTGTAAAATGAAGGCATCAGATCAAATGGTTTTAGAGGTCCCTTCTAGCTGTAACTCTGTGAACCAAAGCTCTTAGGAATTCATTAAGCATTTATTAAGCTCCTACTATATGCCTGGTACTGAAGGTAGACACAAAGGAGGTGCTTCCAGCCTTCAAAGAACTATCAATTTACTTGAAGGGCAGTGAACAATATCTACACAGATGTAAATATATGATAATTGGAGGAGGAAGAGATTACTACTGTGCCCTTGGTGGGGGGCAGGGAGAAAGGCAGCTTCAGGACAACCACAGAGCATGCAGGATTCCCTGGGAGCTGGGAACTCTAGCACTAGGTTTTGTGCTCAGTTCTAGAAGGCTCTTGAGAATCTGGAGGTTACCCAGAAGAGGACAGCCAGGATGGTGATGCATCCTGAGTTTAGGCTGTGAGGGTCCCTTAAAGGAACTGGAGGTGTTTAGTCTGCAGAGGAGACATCTCTTGGCTTGGGGTGGGGGAAGGAGCGGCTGGAGCCTGGGGTGTGGTAATGTTCCTCCTCCCCACATGGATTTTGGTTCCCCTAAAGTAGGCTTTGTACTGTCTGCTGTGACAGCATCCACTCTTAAAGCTGTGCGGTAGCATGAACTGCCCTTGACCTCCCAGATCAAAAGGAGCTTGGGGATTTTATCCCTGTTTCATTGTCCACTGGCTACAGACTATAAAGAAACATAGAAGATGTCAAGCCATCAAGATGTAAAGGGGATGGAGATGTTTTCTCTCTGGAGTGACAGACAGTCTCTGCAAGGTCTCACCAAATGGTTCCATCACTCTCTGAATCGTTTTGCAAACTTACCAAGGGAAGGGCGTCCACCCTTCAATGACTTCATCCAGCATAATTAATCAATCAATCAACAACCATCTAGGTAGGGCTTTTTATGTGCCAAGTGTGATGGCAAGTGCTGCAGGTGTAGCAAAGAAGAAAAAGAGTCTGTTTTCTCTCAGTTCCTGCATGTGTGTGTGTGTGTGTGTGTGTGTGTGTATGTGAGAGAGAGACAGACAGACAGACAGATGGAGGGAGGGAGGAGGGGAAGGAGAGAGAGAGACAGACAGACAGATGGAGGGAGAGAGGGAGGAGGGGAAAGAGAGAAAGAGAGAGAGACAGACAGATGGAGGGAGGGAGGAGGGGAAGGAGAGAGAGAGAGACAGACAGACAAATGGAGGGAGGAGGGGAAGGAGAGAGACAGACAGACAGACTGACAGATGGAGGGAGGGAGGGAGGAGGGGAAGGAGAGAGAGAGAGAGAGAGAGAGAGAGAGAGAGAGAGAGAGAGAGAGAGAGAAATATATCTGAAACTTATCCAGGGTATTTTTTTTTTTGGGGGGGAGGAGGGCACAAGTAGCTGGGGTGGTGGTGATGGTGGTTAAGGATATCTTTTATTAGCTAGCCAACGTCTACTAGTCCTTCTGTTGGTTTCTCCTACATTTGATGAGCTCCATTCACTGGGTTACTATCCCAGATAGGATGGGAAAGTATCTGTGGGAATGTAAGCACTGGAGAAGAGAGAGTTATCTCATGCAACATCTTCTGCTCTTCCATTAGTTTTGGAGATTGACATTTCTGGTTTTTTATGAAGAAAAGAAAATTTTCTTTCAATTAGTATGTCTTATTCTACTCAAAGCTATAGAGGAGAAATAGTGGAAGGTAATTCCAGTGTCCATGGTTTTCCTTTGAAATCCCGGCCACCGGACACTCAAAATGGAAAAAATGAGTTAATGGCCCTCTAGCTATATGTCTTAATTACTTTCAGACACAGATGGAGAGTGTGGAGAGGGAGACCAAAGATATTCAGTCTAACCATTTCTATCTCAGAGTCAGGGTTTTTCATTTTGGAGGAAGCTAGTTCATTATCTTCAGCGGTTAACTCTTTTTATTGGAAAAAATAGAGTCAGCTATGAGTTATGGAGGAATTGTCTTCAGAGATTCTGCTGGCCACACAGCCCATAAAGACTTCTGGAATCTGAGTGTTGTGTTTCGCAGACTTGACCTAGTTAGCTCCAGCCATAGGATTTTAGTAGAGAAATCCCAGAATCCCAGAATGTAAGAGTTAGGACTTCAGTGGCGCTCTACCCTAACTCATAAAAAATAATCCCCATGGGGGGAGCCAAGCTAGTGGAGTAGAAAGATGGACCTGTAGAAGCTCTTCCCCCATAGCCCATAAAATACCTGTAAAAAATGACTCTAAAAAAGATTTTAAAAATGACTCTCAACAAATTCCAGAGCAGCAGAAGCCACAAAATGACAGAGTGAAAGAGATTTCCAGCCCAAAATAGCCTGGAAGGCTGAGAGGAAAGGTCTATCACACCAGGCTCAGAGCAGAGCATACGGACAGGAATGGTGTAGGCTTCAGGGTGCAGAATCATGGATAGCAGCTGCAGTTCCCAGGTTTCTCAACCCACAAACACTAAAGACAGCTTCAACAGTCAGTAAGAAAGTTCTTTCACTTAAGTGAGAGGGGAGCATTGTCTTACCCCAGCCCCAACCACAGGGTGGCAACAGCATCCACTTTTGGAGCCCTTGGCATAGAGACCCTGGGGGAATCAAGCAGCTTATCTGGGTCATAGTTGTGAATGATGGTCCTGGGGTGAGGAAAAGCACTGGCATGGTGGAGCTGATGGTGACTGTGGAGAGGGAATCCTACTCACAGATCCTGGGCAGATAAGAATGCTTCTGGTTACTCTCAGACCACACTGCAAAGGGCTGGAATAAACTCCAGGAGAGGAGTAAACTCCTTTCCCTTGATTCCCTTGATTGATTCCACCTTGGAGGAACTGAGAACTTACAGATCTCTAGAGTATACCCTCTACTTGACAAAGGACTCAAAAGTCAAATAACTGGCTAGGAAAATTCCCCAAAAAGGGAAAAAAAAAAATACGACTATAGAAGATTACTTTCTTGGTGAATTTTCTTCCATCCTTTTGGATGAGGGAGAACAACCCATCAGAAGACATAAATGTCAAGGCTTCTGTATCCAAAACCTCCAAAATAATTATGCAATGGTTACAGACCATGGAAGAGCTCAACAAGGATTCTGAAAATCAAATAAGAGAGGGGGAAGAAAAATTGGGAAGAGAAATGAGAGTGATGCAAGAAAATCATGAAAAGCAAGTCAACAGCTTGCTAAAGGAGACCCAAATAGGTCTGAAGAAAATAACACACATTCAAAAATAGACTAACCCAAATGGCAAAATAGGTCCAAAAAACCAATGAGAAGAATGCTTTAAAAAACAGAACTGACCAAATGGAAAATGAGGTTCAAAAGCTCACTAAAGAAAATAATTCTTTAAAAATTAGAATGGAACAGATGGAAGCTAATGACTTTTTGAGAAACCAAGGAATTATAAAACAAAACCAAACGAATGGAAAAAATAGAAGACAATACGAAGTATCTCACTGTAAAAACAACTGACCTGGAAAATAGATACAGGAGAGCTAATTTAAAAATTATTGGTCTACCTGAAAACCAATAAATAAAAAACAATTTTATACACACACACACATACACACATACATATATAAACACACATAAAAAAGCCTAGACATCATCTTCTAAGAAATTATCAAGCAAAACTGCCCTGATATTCTAGAACCAGAGGGTAAACTAGAAATGGAAATAATTCACTGATCACCTCCTGAAAGAGATCCCCAAAGGAAAACTTCTAGGAATATTGTAGCCAAATTTCAGAGTTCCCAGGTAAAGGAGAAAATATTACAAGCAGTCAGAAAGAAACAATTCAAGTATTGTGGAAATACAATGAGGATAACACAGGATTTAGCAGCTTCTACACTAAGAGATTGCAGGGCTTGGAATATGATATTTCAGAAGTCAAAGGAACTAGGATTAGAGCCAAGAATCACCTACCCAGAAAAATTGAGTATAATACTTCATGGGAAAAAGGAATTTCAATGAAATAGAGGCCTTCCAAGCATTCTTGTTGAAAAACCGGAACTGAATAGAAAATTTGACTTTCAAAATACAAGAATCAAGAGAAATGTGAAAAGGTAAATAGGAAAGAGAAGCCTTAAGGAAATCATTAAAGTTGAATTGTTTACCTTCCTACATGGAAGGATGTTATTTGTAACTCATGAGATCTTTTTCAGTACTAGGTTAGTTAGAGGGAATATATATATGTGTGTGTGTGTGTGTGTGTGTGTGTGTGCATATGAGTAGGTATGTATGTATATATTGTATGGGTATGTATATGCACATGAATGTGTATATGTGTACATACATATATGTATATGTGTGTATATGTACATATGTGTATACACACATATACAGACATAGACAGAGGGCACAGGGTGAGCAGAATATGAAGGGAGAATACCTAAAAAAGTAAAATTCACTATTGAATGGAGTGTATTAGGAGTAAGAGAAAGGGAGAGATAGAGTGTTGCAAATCATCTCACACAAAAGAGAGAAGAAAGAGCTTATACTATGGAGGGGAAGAGCAGGGAGATGAAAGGAAATAATTGAGGTTTACTCTCATGAGATTTGGCTTAAGGAGAAAATAACACACACTCAGTTGGATATCGAAATCTATTTTACCCTGCAGGAAGGCAAGGGGGAAGGGGATAGGAGAGGGAAGATAGTAGAAGGGACAGCAAATTGGGGAAAAGGATAATCAGAAGAAAACTCTAATGTGGGAGGACAGGTCAGGGGAGAGAATGGAATAAATGAAGGGCAGGACAGGACAGAGGGAAATGTGGCTAATCTTTTATAACATAGTTATTATGGAAGTGCTTTGCATTGTTACATATATATGACCTATACTGAATTGCTTGTTTTCTCAATGAGGGTGGGTGGGGAGGGAGTTAAAAATTGTTTTAGCATGTAACTGGAAATTAAGCTATATAGGTAATGGAGTATAGAAATCTATTTGCCTACAGGAAAATAGAGGGGAAGGGGGATGGAAGAAGGGTGGGTAATAGAAGGGAGGACAGACTGGAGGAAAGGGTGGATGGGGTTGCATGCTGTACTGGAGTGGGGGTGGGGATAGAGGGGGAGAAAATTTTTAATTCAAATTCTTGTGAAAGTGAATGTTAAGAACTGAAAAATAAATAAATTATATATTTAAAAAAAATACCCATTACAATGTAACTTCGAAACTCTAGTAGGAGACCTCCAACGAGGGAGTGCTCAAAGCACCCATTCTACCTTGGGATAGCATTGAGGAAATTGTTCCTAACATGAAGCTGAAATTTGCCACTTTCCAACTTCCAACTATTGGTATTGATTTTTCCCCATGGGCCCAGTGGAAGTAAATCAACTTTCCCTAACTGAAGGCTTTCAAGCAAAGGACAGATGATTGCTTATAGATAGGATTTTGGTCTAGACACAAGGTTGAATTAGGTAAGTACTTTTCCAAGTTTGAGGATCTGTGATTCTGTCAAATTAAATTATACTCTTTTAATTTTTTTCTTTTAATTTCTTTTCTTTGAAATTTTAAAAATAAATCTTGTCTTTTATAAATAACTTCTCTCTCATGTTTTTATGCACTTGTAAAAGGGAGACATTGGGTGGGGGGGCATGATTGATCAATGAGCGAGAACCTGACATCTTTGAGATGTTAGTTTAGAACTTGCTTTGAATGGTGTTTCAGGCAGAGTTAGGAACTTTTGAGGTTCAAATTTGGTTTCTTTCCTCTGCAAAACTGCTGCTTCTAAGTTCAAAGAGAAGAGACTTTAAAGGCTTTGAGAATGCTCAGAAAGAAACCTTCTTGGATATCAAATATCTCTTCCAGAAAGCATTTGATGAATGAAGGGCACATGAATTAGAAAAATATGGGTCAGATTGACTTTAAATATCATCCTACATAAAAGCAAAAGGAAAATGCTCATGTTTTCAGGGTCTTAAGACCTGGCTGATTTCAGGGCTCATGAAAAGATGTGGAGGTTACTGGACCATAAAGATGATGACTTCCTGGAGCCACACTCACTTTAAAAGGATAGTTGACTTATCTCTCCATGTCTAAAAACAAAGGTGGGGCTTAGGATTAGGTAATGCTTGATGCCATTAGAATCTGATGCCCTTCTTGATACTACACATACTGATTAACGCTTGCCATCCATTCACTTAGATGGCTGAAATACTTGGTCACAGTGAACAACATTCTTGTTAATAGCATTCTCAAAGAAACTTTTTTTCTTTTTTTCCTGGTTGATGGGAAAGTGGTTTAGAAAACTTGAGTAGAGATTCTTGATTCCTGACTGTGAATGCTCTGGAAGTTGGCTTCCAGTTTTAGCCTGTTTTGAATTTAAGTTGATGCCTACTAGGGATGGAACAAGGTTGTTTAGCAGGGTTGGTAAACCTGTGGCTTCATGGCCATGTAGGGTTCTCTAGGTCCTCAAGTGCAGCCCTTTGATTGAATTCAAACTTGTGGTTCAGTCAAAAAACTGTCCTGGAGGACCTAGAGAGCCCCATGTGGCCTCAAGGCCACAGGTTACCTACCCCCGACTTTGATGAAAAACAGTGGAAATTTCGCCTTCAGAGCATGATTGTTGTGGTGCCTAATCACGGTGCTTCACAACCTTGTGGAAATCAAGTTCACTTTCTGATTTCCAGTTACAGACCAGTCCATGGGGGCTATCTAACCTTTCAGTGTGGGCTAACAGTCTGACATTGTCCTTACTTAAAGCTCGGAGGTAGGCAGAGCCCAAGAGGCTCTGAATTCTGTACATTAAATGGATGTGGTCGCACCACAGGATGAATAGCAGAACCCCAGCTCTGGAAGGCACCTTAGAAGATATTTAACACAATCTATACTTGGGGAGCAATTCTTCTTCTGCAAAACCCTCTACAACCAGCCAGACAGTCTATCCAGTCTCTGCATAGTGAGAAATCCAACATCTTGCTTTTATACAAGTTTTCCTCACAGAATAGAATTCTTTTTCTTGGCAACTTCTCCACATTGCTTTTAGTTCTACCCTCTAGGGTCAATTGAAACATTGTATCCCCCCCATGAGTCTTTTCTGTTTTCAGGCTAAACGTTTTAGGCTCAATTCAGGCTCAATTTTGTCAGTCCATCCAGTCATGACCTGGTTTTGAGGGCAGACATCTTGGTAGGCCTGTTCTGGAGTCATTCCTGCCTGTCAATATCCTTCCTAAAATGTTGTACCCAGAAGAGAACACATTACTCCAGATGGGTCCTAACCAGGGTAAAGCACAGTGGGACATGCACCTCTCTCATTCTGGATGCTGAATGTAGCCTAAACTTTATTGATATTCTTAGGACCTTGGCACTTGAAAATTAATTTGAAGTCCCCTAAGGCCCCCAGATCTTTTTCATATAAGCTATTGTTTCACATAAGCTTATTGCTGATTTCTCATGCTTGTATTATTAATGGAGGTCTTTTCATTTATCTCTATTTAATCTCATCTTCCTCCATTAAAGACTTAATGTGATAATGCATTCCAGTGTCAACCTAGAGTTTTTGAAGGCTATACACACTAGGAGACCACAATCTATAGCAGATACTGTGAAGCTGGAAAGTTTGCAAGTACGAGTTTGAATACCGACTGACCTTCGATGACCAGTCCTAATGGCCTGGGAGAAGCTCATTATCAGAAAATCTCCCACCAGATGATGTCTTTTTTTTTTCTTTTTTACCAAAGCAACTTAGGGAACTTTTGGTTAAAGACTGTCAAAGTCATTTAGTTTTATTAGATCGAGCTCATTATTTTAACCACTTTTTGAATTCCCTTTTTGTCATCCAAATGTTTGTTATTTCTCTCAGATTGGTATAATCCATATATCTGATAAGCATACCATTTAGGCTTTTATCTAAGTCACTGGTAAAAATGTTGAACAGAATAGGACCGAGGACAGAGTGGATCACTGATCTCAATGTGGCTATTTTTCCACTGGTGGAGCATATCAATGAATTACATGGACAACGTAAAAGACAAAAATAATTATAAAATTTCCAAGATTTTCTTTTTTTTAAACATTATTTTATTTTAAATTTGTGAAATCAAACAAGCATTCCTATAATATAGTGCAATAAAAAAGATGGTTGCATGAGAAGCTGCAAATCTATTGTTATTCCTTTCAAATCTCATTATTAAGTACATTCCTTTTTTCCTTTTTTTTTCCTTCCCCACCACCAATATCCCCTGCAACACACACCTAGAGATGGCTGCCATTAGAAGGACAGTCATATAGTAGCTGAATAGTATCATATTCTAGAAGTTTGTTCAATCCCACACATTTATTAGTCGCTCAACAATCAATCAATCGACATTTATTACTTGCCTACTGTGCATCTACTATCTGCTAAGCGCTGGGGATACAAATGGAACAAAGAGAGTCAGTCCCTGCTTTCAAGGAGCTCCCAGCCGAACGTGGGAAGCAAACACGCAAAAGGAGGCTAAAGAGCGAGGAGGGAAGGGAAGTGGGGGGACATAACCCAGAAGCAGAAAGGAGATGATGTTCTGCCTAAGGCCCCTCTTTAAAAGACCACCTGGGAGTGCATACCTCCACCCTTCCATCTGAGGGGCAGGGGTGCTGAGCTGGAGTCCAAGGCTGATGGCATCTTGCAGGGTGATGAGGGCTGTCACAATGATGAGCTTACTAGGGCATGGTGGGAAAGGCAAAGACTTCCCAATGTGGTACAGTCAGGTAGGAATGAAGAGATGTTCTGATAAGCTCTGTCACCTTCTCTGTACCAGGTGCTGGGTTGGAGACTGGGAATTCCAAGGCACAAACATGCAGTCACTGCCCTTGAGGAGCTCATATTTTATTCGGAAAAATGCCAAGTAGACACATAAAGAAATACAAAATCCATATGAATTCCATACAAAGCAATCTCTAGGAGAGAAAGGGAGAAAGGAATGCTATTTAATTCCTCTATAATTGTGGCATGCAGCTGTCTGTTACATAATCTCTTACATTTGAGGTTTTCTTTTGCTTTGAAGAGTTCAGAGGGCTTTATACCATCAGCGAAACCACATATCATCTCGACATGAAATCAAATATAATTGGTCCTATTTACTATATGGAAAATACATCTAGGTGCTAGTTTAAATTCAAGGACAGGGGTATAGCTTGACTCTCCATGTGGAATGTCCCTTGACCACAGATCTGTGACTTATTTGCCAAATGTAACCAGCAGTAGATGTGTTGGAGAACCCTGTGCCAGAGTATCATATTATTTTGAGTGTGAATATCAGTAATTTAGATGTGACCAAGTTCCTAGTTTGGGGTATTTCCAGTGTATGAGTTATGTGTATGGGGACACACTAGCCACTTTGTGCCACATGCCAGGCATGGCCTCTGCCAGGTACAAATGAATGATTAATGGACTGCATGCATGAAAGCCAATGCCCACCATACAGTGGTCTCTAGGATCTCTCAACCAGAAAGCCTGCCTGAAGCTTCCAGTATTCCAAGAAACAGCAGATTCAAGGAACAAGATAGAACAATGGGGTCTGAGGTCTAGGGAAATAAGAGGGGGAGAGACAGGGAGAGGGAGAAGTAAAGGGAGAGAGAGAGGGAAAGGGAGGGAAGGAGAGAGTGAGAAAGCAAGAGAGAGAGACAGACAGAGAGGAAGACAGACAGAGAGAGAGAGACAGAGAGAGACAGAGAGACACATACACAGAGGGACAGAGACAAAGACAGAGACAGAGGCAGACAGAGACAAAGAGTCAGAACAATAGAGCATCCATGCAAAAGGGCATCATCTGAAGAATAACCGTAAAGTTAGAACACCGGGCTACAACTATGGGCAATTTGCTTAAAGCAGAGGCTCAGGGGAGGCAGCCCCATATTTTGGACACTACATTCTCACCATCTCCCAATCCTTCCTACTCTTCCCCCTCATATGACAAGATCAGATGAAGGCAATGGGTATTAGACAATTTGCCTCTTGACAATTCAGTATTTGTGTTTGTTGCTCATTCTCCTTTCGAAGCATGGAACGGTAGGAAGTCCACTGAATTTGGATTCATAGGACCTGGGTTCAAATCCTAACTGCTGAAGTCTCTGGACAAATTCCTTCACCTCTCTCGGCCTCAGTTAAATACATCTGTGAAATGAAGGACATACTTTGGTTCTAAAGGTTCTTCTAGCTTTAAATCCTATGATCCCATAATACTTTGAAAGCCTCAGATTGGATCCTGCTGCCAGGCTTTGTAGACAGCTGCCTGGGAATGTGTTTTAAATTAAAATGGCATGTTGAAATTGCAAGAGTGAGGGTTAGTCATTGGGTTTAAAATGTTGCTGATGTTGCCCATGGTAATGATGATAATTTACCTTCCATTTAAGAAGATACTTCTTTGGACCAGATGGCGCAGAAACCAGGTGTGCAGAGTCTGATTTGAGGCTTTGTGTGTTCTTCATCCTTAGACGATTTTTAACTAGAAGGCTGATGTCAGGGTAAAAGAACACCCAAACCCAATTCTTCAACATTCTGCCGGGCAGTGCTTAGCAAAGGAAACTTGTGAAACATTCATATGAGAACAGGAACGTTGTAAATGTGGCATTTTGGTGGTGATTAGTTTCGTTGTTACAAGCGAATGTACCACAACCCACAGGTCTGGGTGGTTCTTTCCATTCTAAACATGTGAATTTTAGGACTTAGTAATTCATCCATAAAACTATCTCTGTGTTCAAATTAATGGCAGCTTGGCCACAAGTGATTTTTTTTTTCGAGGGGGGAAGGATTGTTTTTATAACCTTCAAAAACATAATTCCTTTGGCTACTATAAGTTAGACTAAAAAAAAATGTACAGGAAGAAATTAATGGACCGAAACTTGGTTTTGTGTATGCACATATACAGCTTAGAAAAGTGTCCCAGCTTTAGGCACTGGAAAATATTAGTATTCAGGCCATGGTAAGAGAATTTGAGAAATATACTTACAGAAAAGTCAAAATAACTTGCCTGTTTTGATAGGATGAAAAGCTGTTGGTCTCATACAAGGGATATTATTTACAACTTTGGGTGGTCTAGCATTAGCATGATGAGATGTGTGTAATGTGTCATCCCAGAAAAAGCATGGAAAGTCTCAGGTATCAGGGAACCAGGATTTCAAAGAGAAGATTTCTATTGTTTGGATTTAAAGCCTAGAAAATTACCAAGATAATGATCTTATTGACTTGAGTAAGGAAGGCTAAAAAACCCCAGCGTTGGCTGGTGCTGTGACCAGAGCTGGAGGAATTTGCTATAGACCACGTGTCCCTGGCATCAGGGTCCAGGATTTGGGGGGGAGCATAGAGGTTTCTAGTGCCAAAATCAAAGGGTTGGATTTGGCCTGTTCTAACCCATATAAGGGAAGATCTTGAGGCTTAACTTGAGATGTTGTCACATGAAGTGGAGGGGTGGAGAAAAGAAGAGGATATAGGATTTCAGAGGGGTCATGGTCTCCCAAGAGATGAGGGTACAGTAGAATAGGGCAGGGTAGAGTTACATCTTAGCCAGTAGGGGGCATCCCAGGCTTGGGTACCATGAACTGAAGAGTCATAAACTTGGAATCAATGGACCCAAATTCTGAATTATTGACTTCAGGCACAGACCTCAGTTTGTCTTGTTGTTCAGTTGTTTCTGTCATTTCTGACTCTTTGTGGTCTCATCTGGGGTTTCCTTGCCAAAGATACTGGAGTGGTTTGCCATTTCCTTATCCTGTTCATTTTACAGATATGGAAACTGAGGCAAACAGGGTTAAGTGACTTGCCCAGGGTTGTACAGGTAGTGAATGTCTAAGTCCAGATTTGAACTTGGGAAGATTAGTCTTCCTGATTCCATGCCAAGCACTTTATGTACTGTGGTGTCACCTAGCTACCCTAGGTCTCGGTTTTCTCCTCTTACAATGAGGAGGTTGGATTCAGTGATTCTCAAGGTCCCTTCTAACTCTAGAACAGTCCTTCTGTGATGTATCCATTGTTGGATAAGAAAGGGAGCAATGAGGATGGAAAAGACAGAAATGCTGCCCAGATCATGCTAGACTCTTGTGAAAACCCTCCTCGCATCCATACAGACATGCCTGGGTCACTCCTGCACTGATAAGATCATTCCATGATGGTAGAAATGGCCAGGTGTTTACAGTGAAGGGAGAAATCTCTAGCAGGCTTGTCCCGATGATTTCATATCTCATGTCATAGGCAAATTCGCATCATTTTGCTAGAAGTTTCCAGCAAGGAAAACTCCAGATATGGGAGATCCAGAGATGGGCCAGGGCAGAGGTACCAGACAGGAGACAGTGGGGAATATCTAGAACAGAAACAGTCTTAGGGAACCACACTGCATGTGAATAGGTCAGATTTGACATGTGCTAAGACTTTCAGCTGGTTTAAATCACTCAGTTATTTGACAGGCAGCAAAATATCACCCACTTGTATCAAATTCAAATAGAAGTCAAGTTACTAAATCATAGATAAGGATCCTTTTCAGCCACATATTGACTTAGAAAATGTTGATTATGTTCTATTGTATTTTTATCTATTTTGATATTCCAAATTACATTGTAATCTGATTGAGGTCTCAGAGTCTGGAAGGTTTGGGTTCAAATTCCCTATCTTACACATCCTGCACATTTGACCCCAGAAAAAGTAATCAGTGCCCTAGGCAAATCTCACACTGTAAGTTGGCAGTCTTCCTTGAATAAGGGATTTGCCACAGGGAGCTCTGTATCCTGATGTCATCCTGGGTCTAGATCAAATAGTTCCATGCAATGATAGCATGACAACTGCTCACATATATGTAGTAGTTTAGAGTTAACATGGTTTTTATCTTCTTAAAATCCATGGGAAGCAAAGCAAGTGACAGTCCTTTTGTCTTCATTTGACACAGGAAGGAACTGAGGCTCAGAAACAGATAAAGGATTCACCTTTGGTTTTTCTAAGGGTCGTTGGCTTTAAATTGGAAATAGACAGAGAGATGAGTTTAATCATTTGTGGAAGCATTTGTGGAAGAGGAAGAGAAGAGGGAACTAATTTGCCCAGTGCCACACAGGTAGCAAGTGCCAGCTGAGGGCTTTGAACCCAGGCCGTTCTGATTCCAAACTTTCTCATGTGAAATACACAGTCAGAACTTTGGCTTCTGCATTAGTCCAAAAGAATCATGTCATTCCATCTCAATGATGGCTCCTTGGGTGAACCAAGAATTTCCTATATTCACTAATCTGTCTAATGTTAGTGAAATATGGGACCATGTGGAAAATGATGGCAGCTCAGGTCAAGGTTTGAGGCCCACTTTTTGGGGAGAAAACCTCAGACCAGAAATGGGCTGCATCCAAGGGGGAAACCTGTGGATGAAAGAGTGCATAGGGTTTGTTTCAATCTCTTTCCATATTATTTTTGGATGAGATGGGCCTGACACATGAGGAAACTTCTCATGCTGTTTGGTTTTGTTGGTCTCCATTGGGATGGATTATACACTTAGCTCAACAAGAAAAATAGAGCACTGATTTATGCAGGCATAATGTGGCCTGTAGGGCAGAAGGGAGTGAGTCGAAGGCCTCAGAGGGACTAGTGAATCAGAGGAGAGCCCACCTGGATTGCAGAAGATAAACAAAGTCCAATAAATTTCAAGGCTCACATTCCATCAAGGCTTTCGGGTGACCTCATGATACTCCAATGGCTCAGTGTGAGAGGAAGATACAGTCCCCAGATTCCCCCACCCCCAACTGCTATCTTGGCCCCTTAGAACTATTTTGTTGATATTTTATTACTCCTTCACTAAAGTGTGATACCTGACAGTGGTATGAATGGGACCATGGGTTCCCAAAGGCCAGGCCAGTGAAGTTCTGTCAGGTCCTACTTAGCTCATAAGGCTTACAGTATGAAAGCAGTGGCCCACTGGGTATAGACTTATTGTCCAAGGACCAGGCCAACAAAGTTATGAGAAGATAATGGCATAGTTGACTGTAGGGTGAAGATTTTTTTGGGGAGGGGGCAAAGATGAAGGATCATTGGCTCTGGACTAAAAGTGCTTTGTTCTTGAAGCTACCCTAAGAATCCATTTCTCCTCATGCCCAACAATGCATGGAGTGATCCTCCACACCTGGTTGTTGCTGCTGTTGTTGTGTTTGTCCTTTGTTGCTGAAGAAGACCATGCCATCAGAGAAATGATGACATGACTTATACTTGACCTTGTTTTGAGTGAGGGCTGTGCAAGTCACTAGCCTCACTTCTCCTCCAGAGTCATCTGAGTCCAGTGACCAAATATTTATCAGGATGACTGGAGATGACCCAGGATGCACTGGGAGGCCTTGGACCTTTTAGGCCAAAGTCTATCCAGGAACTCACTTAGGGTAAGGTAACGCCCATTCAGTGAATAGGATTCTTTAAGAAAGAGTCAAGGGATGGTCCCTTTAATGAGAGGCACACCAAGAAAGAAAGAAAGAAAGAAAGAAAGAAAGAAAGAAAGAAAGAAAGAAAGAAAGAAAGAAAGAAAGAAAGGAAGGAAGGAAGGAAGGAAGGAAGGAAGGAAGGAAGGAAGGAAGGAAGGAAGGAAGGAAGGAAGGAAGGAAGGAAGAAGGGAAAGGGAGAGAGAGAGAGAGAGAGAGAGAGAGAGAGAGAGAGAGAGAAACAAAAGAAGAAGCCTGATGAGATAATTCTGATGTTGTGTACTACTAGGCAGGATCAGGAATTCAAGACAGGCTGACACATTCCATAACACTCCAAATCTAGCCTGGTTTGACATGACACACAAGATCACATTTGCTTTCTCTTCTGAAGTAGCATCCACAGGAAAAAGCCTGAAACGAAAGCAAATAAAAATACATTCATATGACAAAGGAGACTCATCCCAATCAGGTCATCTGCAATATGGCAAATGAATGGCATCATTCTCATTTTACAGTCACGGAATGTCAGAGCCAGGACAACCTTAGGACATACCTGTTCTAAGAATATATTCTTACAACATATCTGGTCCAACTGACCCAGAGGAAAAACTAGTCAATAACAGAGGTGAGACCAGATCCTAGGTCTCCTGACTTCCAGTTCAGAAGTATTTCCGGAGAGCCACAAAGAATTTTTGGATGAACTAGTTAACCACAATTCTGTTCATTTTCTCTTTTATATTGATGTCTTTTTGTTTTAATCAGGATCTATGCTTTCACAAGCGTAGGCAACTGTGTCACAGAGGTTTGCCTGAGGCAAAGAGAGGTTAAAATGCTTGTCTATGATCTCACGTTTGTCAGAAATGAGACTTGATCTTGAGTCTTTAGGTCTCCAAGGTCCTCCGTCCTTTCATTCACCTAACTAGCATTTACTTTTTAACTTTTTAAAATTAAATTTTATTTCATTTTCCATTCAAATTCTGCCCCTTCTACCTCCCAACTTTCTTATCTATTGAGAAAACAAGAAAAACCAAAACCCATCACAAATATTAACAACCGTTTACCGAGGACATAACTAATATTTACCAGGAAGTATAGGGCTGCTGGGGGCACTAGAGTAGACAGCATCCTGGGTTTGGAGTCAGGAAGACTCATCTTGCTTCCATTCTGGTTTCAGACACTTACTAGCTGTTAGAACCTAGGCAAGTGACTTATGAACCCCGTTTTCCTGCTTCTTGGCTATTAGAATCATTATTATCGTTGCCATTTATGCCATTATCCAGTTGTCACCCTACTAGCCTGAGTTCCAGGAGAGATGAGGCTGCATTTCATCAAAATGTTCCATTCCTTGCTTTATCTATAAAATGAGCTGCAAAAAGAAATGGCCGGTCACTCTAGTGTCTCTGCCAAGAAAACCCCAAATAGGGTCATGAAGAGTCGGACACAACTGAAATGACTGAATATCAGCAACACCAGGGAGCAGGTTAGGAGCTGGGGATACAATGATAAAAAACAAAAAACAAACGAAAAAGCAACCAAACCCTGTCCTTGCCCTCAAGGGGCTTATTTTCTCCATTCACTAAGCTGACTCTGATCTGGTTGATTTCAATGGTGGGAGGAGAGAATGGGAGGAGTGACTGGTATAAAAATTCACTTCACCCATATCCATCAGCAAGTCGTTCCTAACTTTAGGGTGGAAGACAGTCATCTTAGAAGGCTAATTATTAGGTTACACCAAACCCAGGAATGATTCTCAGTAAAGGCCAACTGTGGGCAGAACCAAAAAAGCTAAGAGGGAGGGGGCTATCAAAGTGACTTTCCCAAGGTGTGGGTCTGGCCATGTCACCCCCTTTCCAGGGGCTCCCCATGACCACCTTGCTCTTCTGTACTCAAGACATTCTATCTCCTGATTTTGTTTATTTTCGTTTGCCGACCTAATCAGGGAATTGTCTCCCTCCTCCACATGCCTGCCGCTTTCTTGGGCTTCCTTCCAATAATGACTAAAACCCCACTTTCTCCAAGATCCTCCCCTGCTTCTCCTTAATGCCAGTGCCTCATTCTGCTGATTATTTCCCAGTTCTCCTTTCTGTATCTAGCTTGTACAAAGCTTTTTCCACGTGGGAGTTCCCTGAGAGCAGGGACTGTCTTTTGGCCTTTCTTCATATTCTCAATCCTTAGCACAGTGCTGGGCATATAGTAGGTGCTTACTAACTGCTTCTTGGCTATTAGAATGATTATAATCGTTGCCATTTATGCCGGTATCCAGTTGTCACCCTACTAGCCTGAGTTCCAGGAGAGATGAGGCTGCATTTCATCAAAATGTTCCATTCCCCTCCAGGGCCTCAGACTGTCTCTGCAGACACAGCAAGTGATCAATAAATGGTTGCTGAATGGATTGGAATTGGTCTTATGTGGACGTGACATTGGCCAATAGACACTGAGTCTGGCACAGAAGATCAATCGTATGAATTATCATAATTACATGTTGTTCTGCTAGTGGTTTTCAATGTTGTAGGGAATGTATTTGAAATTTAAGAAATTATAAGTAGGAAGAAATTACAACAAAATTCAAGGATTAAGAAGTTGTCCATAAAAGTGTTCAAATCTAAAGAAAGTCAGATCTCCTCTCCCTGCTGTTGCCACTGCCCCCCTCCATAGTTCAGTGACTGAGGATTGCTATATTCCTGATCCAGCAAAAAACAAGAGATCAAGGTGGCGCTTCAAGATCTATACCTCCATATTATCTTTTCTTAAGCCCTCACTTTGTTTGAGTCAATTACTGTGACCTAGCGGGATGAAATCAGCTATAAGTCTTTGAGCCCAGGAAGACCCACACCCATCACGCCAGGTCTGGATCTGGATTACATGGATGGCTGACTCAACTTGATCTCTCTGATCTGGACAATGATCCTGCCACCCACCAACTCCCATCAAGGGTCACCTTGAATGTCCAGTTCCTCACATGATCAGGTAAATTTGAGGCCATGTCATGCTTCTATATTCTCCCTGAAACCTCCTAGAACATCTGTGCTATTTTTCTTTATTTCTTCTTCTGCAAGTGGTGCTATCAAAATCAGACTCTAGAGCTGACAGAAATCAAATTACCATTCTTTAATGCATGCAGTTACAGAGAAGATATTTAATTCTTGTCTATAAATGAACTTGTTCTCTCATTCCCAAATGAATACCTCTCCCCCTGCCTCCCCAGAATCAAAGCTCTAGTCATGCAAAGATTGGCATTGTCACTTGGATGACTCACTTCATCTCCAATTACAAGAGAAAAACATTTCCATCCAAGACAAGTACAAGTGGTTGATTCTGAGGAAAAGGTTGAAAAATTGGAAGGAGTCCCCATCAGGCAGCAGACCACATTCACAGCGGCCTGTGTCACCCTGCCCAAATGCAGATCCACTCACATGCTTTCCTCATACAGAAGGTGTGCCAGAATTCTGCCAACTTATTTTGTGGAATGGCCATAGTGTTGGGACAAGTCTCCCTTTCTTTTTCTTCTTGTAACCCTAAGCTTTATAGAAGCTACCCTTAGCCTGGGGAGCTCATTGCTAAGGATTTAGTCACATGCCTCTATGTAGTTATGTTCTGGATTCGCTGGTTTTTCATGCAGCAGTATCTTGAGCTGTGACCCAGGGAAAACTACTGTGGGAGGGGTCCTACCAACTAGTTTGATGGCCTGGGACAGCTCTGAAATCCATTTTGAAATTTTCCCCTCTTTTTATGGAGTTCTCCTCCTTCCCAAAGTAAAGTACAATGGAAAGTGTGACTCCAGATGAAGAAAACCCCCGATTCTTCTGTTCTAAATTCCAAAGGGTATGAACAGGTAGTGACTGGTCTGTGACTGAGCTGATGGAGGGGCCTGGAGACATGACTGGCTTGCTCAAAGGAGTTGACAGCTTTGTTTGCTTGTTTGTTTTAATTTCATACATTTCATTGCTGAAGACCATGCCATCAGAGAAATGATGACCTGACTTGCACTTGACTTTGTTTTGAGGGAGGGAGGGCTGTGCAGGTTACCAGCCTCACTTCTCCTCCAGAGTCATCCGAATCCAGTGACCAGATATTCGTCAGGATAACTGGAGATGACCCAAGCTGAGGCAATTGGGGTTAAGTGACTTGCCCAAGGTCACACAGCTGGTGAGTGTCAAGTGTCTGAGGTGAGATTTGAACTCAGGTCCTCCTGACTGGTGCTCTATGCACTGCACCACCCAGCGGCCTATCATACAGTAAAAGGATACTGTAGAGGACTTTTATTGGGGAGAAAAAAAGAAAAACCTCCATTCGCATCTGAAATAGTTTTAGCGCCATTTGTTGACAATTTCAGCAATGTTTCTAATTTTGTTTTCATATTGAAAAAAAAACAAACCTGAGGTGCCAATGAAACAAATAATTATTTGAAATGCTAGGTCAAGAACCTTAATCAATTAATTGCTATGTCATTGCAAGTCTCCCAAGATAGAAACTGTTGTTTTGAATGTAAACTCCTTGAAGGCAGGGACCCTTTTTTTTGTGTGTTTGGTGATGGTAGAGCCTTTCTTTATATATCTCCAGTGTTTAGAACACTGCACGGAGCATAGTGAGTGCTGAATAAATGTTGAATCACTGGTCAAACATTTTCATGGAAAACATAGCAAGGGGCATTTGTTGCTTCCAAACATTTCAAGGTTCCAGTGTGCTTTATACATGTGATCACATTTGTACCTTACCATAATCTTGCAAGAAGTGGGTACTATGGACATTATCATTCTCCTTTTTCAGGTGAGGGAACTCGGATACAGAGAGGGGGAATGATTTGCATATCATCATAGGGCTAATATGATCAGAAATAGAATTCAAATCCAAGTCTTCTTCCCGTGTCCAAGTCCAGATTTGTAGCCACTGTCATGTAACTATGAGGACTGATGAGGAGAGGCTCCTTTAATTTTCACAGGTTGCACTGTTTGCATTCCATTCCACCTCTGAGCTTATGAGTTGTTACTAGCTGCTCTTCAGCAACAGATGGAATGTAAGGTCCTGGAGAAAAGGGATGATCGCTAATCCCCAAGCATGTGGCATGGTGCTTGGCACACAGTAGGTGCTTTCTAAATGCTTGTTAATAGTTTGATTTATGGCAAAGATTTTTTTTCTGACAAAAATAGAAGGCAGAAATTAAATGATAAATCTGTATTTCTTGAGAGCTTCATGTTTTTCCAAGGCTCTAGAGTATTTAGGAACGTTCAGTTTGATCCACCAT
The DNA here is from genome assembly GCA_023548195.1 of Bettongia penicillata ogilbyi. Taxonomy (NCBI): domain Eukaryota; kingdom Metazoa; phylum Chordata; class Mammalia; order Diprotodontia; family Potoroidae; genus Bettongia; species Bettongia penicillata. Next base: position 11,583,466 of record JAJHZJ010000132.1, on the reverse strand, counting down.
CTTGGGTTTTCAGCTGAAATTGTGAGCAAGGCCAGATGATAATGCCTAAGATTTCAATAACTTCTTGGTTTGCAAAACATTTTTTCTCAGCCACTCTGAAAATTTAAGTAGAAAATATAAGTGCTATCCTGGCTATTTTGTAGAGGAAATGACCAAGGGGACTGAGATGTTGACTTCCCCATGGTTGCAATCACTAATAAATGGTGGAACTGAGTCTCTGACCCAGATCTTTCCATTCTGAGTCCAGGGATCTTTTTGTGCTGCTGGATGCTAGCCTGAAGCAGGAAATGGAATGTCAGAGTAGAGACTGTTTCCAATCATTGCTACCACTTTGGATCTGACACGTCTTACTTACCGCCACAGAGGCTGGGGGACTATTGATCTTTCTGGGGAGGAAACATCAAGGTTCGAGCCAATCTTATTATTATCTGAGTTACTTCGGTGTTAGATTTAAATAGTCATCTTACAAATCATTATTTTTTATAAGACTCCTTGGACCTAATCACCTTGTTATCATTATCACCATTATCAGCAATTAACCAAGTGTGGTGGAAAGAATATTTGTCCTGAAATTGGAAAAATATAGTCCGTATCTTGACTCTACCATGAAATTTTTTGTGTCAGCTAAATTGCTCAATGCCTCAGTTCCCTCATTTGTAAAATAGAGGTTATACCCATCCTATGTGTGCAAAATTTTGAATATTAGATGTGAAAATTCTTTGTAAACTCTAAGGCATATACAGAAAGACAAAGTGGTAAAAGGAAGGAGGAAATAAGAGATGGAGTAAGCATTTATTAAGTACCTATTATTTGCTAGGCACTGTACTGTTTTATAAATACTACCTCATTTGATCCTCTGGACAACCCTGTGAGATAGATGCTTTTATTATCCCCATTTTATAGCTGAGGAAACTGAGGCAGATGGAGGTTAAGTATAACTGGTAAGTGTCTGAGGCTAGATTTGAACTTAGGTCTTTCTGATGGCAGGACCAGTGTTCATTTTCTGTGCCACCTAGCCAGAGTGAATGAAGGACCAAATATGGAGAGAGAGAGCATCTGGATTCCACTCCCCTACCTCCAACATTACTTTTTGACTATGGGTGAGGCACTTCCCCTTCAAAATCTCCATTTCCTTATCTGTTAAATGGGGATCACAATAAATATTTTACCATCTTCCCTGACAAGGTATAAAGAGAATAATGACAGTAAGGCACCATGTAAATGTCAGTTTTTAGTACAAAAGCATAGTGTGTAGTTAACCTTATCACTATCATCAAGAAACATTTATTGAGGATCTACTGTCCTCAATAAAAATTCCCAACTCAATTCTGGGACTACCAAGAATTGGAAGATTGCTAATTCCTTGTCTCCTTGGCCTTGGGCCTCTTCTCGCTGAGCATAGGTGGGAGGAAATGAGGATACTTAGCTGAGAAAAGATGAAGCTTGGGGCTGAGCCAATCACCATCTCCAAGTATGTGAGAGGCTGTTAGGGGGAAGAAGGATTTTGTTTGTTCTCCTTGGCCCCAGAAGACAGAATGAGGAACAATGGGAGATGCAAACTTAGGATGGTTTTCAGGGAATACTTCCTAAGGATGGAGCTACCCGCCAGTAGACTGGGCTATTTCTGGTGGTGCTGTGCTTCCCTTTACTGGCCACTATGAAGCAGAGCCCCGGTGATCTCTTGCTAAGGATGTTGAAGAGTCATTTCTTGATAAAGTTGCCATTGGACTAGATGGCTCTGAGGTCCTTTCCAAGGTTGTGATTCCATGAAGACACCATCACCCAAAGTAGGCTTGGCACAGAAAGAATAGCAGAAAAAGCAGATGGAAGCATCATCCTCCTGGTGGCTCTGCAGAGGTCACTTTAAAAGCAAGAGGCTGTTGATTGAGCTGGGAGGTGGGTGTGGGGGAGTGATGAACTCTCTGCTCAGTTTGGCATCTTTTAGCATTCTCTCTCATGGCCTTCAGCATGGAGTTGAGTAATGGACGTCCTGGGTACCACTGAGCAGGTGACAGTATGGGTGAGGACTAAGGAGCCCAGCACTCCATCTCCCAGCTGCCACTGGGGCTTGTGAGGAGCTGAGCTGGGGCTGGGTAAGAGGAGGGCAGGGACCATGAGCTCACTCACACATGGCACCTCAGTAATGAAGTTATCTTTCATTCCTCCCCCTGCCAAACTGGGGCTGCACAAAAAAGATGTGTGTCTTGGGCAGTGTCAGCTTTTTGCTAATGGCTAGTGTACCCCCAAGCGTGCTCAGGGCATCTCTAGGCAGTGATTGTATCTTATTGATGTTCTATATCTTTTCTAGGTCCCTGTGCATCACAGTAAGAGGCAAATAGTTAAACAAAATTCAAGCTGCTAATGAAAGTGGAGGAAGAGCTGATCTTCTTTGGGTCTCTGTTGGGGGAAGAGGGTCCGGTGTAACAGGAATGATTTCCCTGACATCCAGTACATTGTGGGGGCTGCTCTCCTCAGCCCTTGGTCTGGTTTCATGCAAAATACTAGCCCACAGATGTTGGCCAATGGAGGCTACTGCTATCTATGCTTGGGTAGCCTGGTCACAGGCACAGGCTAAACGCTTATTAGAAAATTGTTGAACTGAATCAATCCACCACATTTAGCCTATGTTGACTCTGCTTGGCACCCTACTTTCAGCTTGATGGTTTACTCATTGGCCTGTCCTCGTCCCTCATGGCATACTCTTTGTATAGCAGATAGTAGAGGGATAGGGATTAAAACTGTCATTCTATTGATACAGGGAACTCTCAGATGAGGAAACTCCCCTTACCAAGGCCAATTTGCACTTTTTTTCTGCAATTCAGTTTTAGAGATCTACCCAGACCATTCAGAAAGTAGCACTTGAACCCAGAATTTCCTGGCTCAGAGACCAGTTCTCTATCTGCTACTCCAAGCTGTCTCTTCCATAGTAGAACTATGACTAAAATGTCTTTCACCCAAATTATTCCTGGGAACCAGTGAGAAGATGTGAATATAGATTATCAGGCTTTCAGACTTTCAGGGTCTGAAGAGGCCCATGAGTTAAAAATGCAAATAATGAATTTCTGCAGTAATGACACAAGTTATGAATCTGTGTGATCAATGGTGTGTGCTTAGTTGGTCTGGGAACCTACAAGTTCCTTAGCAAACACTTGTTAACCTGACGGGACAAACTGGAGTTCATCTGTTGTCAAGCTAAGACAACGAATGAGTTGGAGAGATGTAGTAGGAAGGTCCCTACCTGGGAGTGCAGTATGCCAGGGAAATCACATATCCCATTCCCTCTCCTTCTCTAGATCTTCATGTTAATTAAGTATATATTTCTAAATATTTTGAGTGATTACCTGGGGAAAGGAGTTGAAATTCACAAATCATAGTTTCAGAGTTAAAACATTAGACACTAGAGAACATTTAGATCAGTAATGGGCTTATGACCTTTTGTAACTTTGGACATAGTGTTAGACAATCAGCCAGGGAGGATGGAAGGCTAGATTTTGTGTCAAGAGAGCTGGATTCAAATGTTATTTCAGATATATATTAGCTGTGTGATTATTGATAAGACATTTAGTCTTTAGGAGTCCTAGTTTTCTCATCTGTAAAATGGGGATAATGAGCTTTTGAGAGGAAAGTTTGAAATGCTATACCAGTGTCCAAGAGTCATCTCTTGCTTGATCCAATAAAACAAGATCATGAATAGATGATGACTCCTAAGCACTATCCCACAGGTTAAGATGATTAATTGGGGATAAAAAGACCACAGGAATTAAAGCTGAAGGGGCCTTTCAGACTCACAGAATCTTCCATTTGGAAGTTCCATGGAGTTCATCTACTCCAAATTTTCTGAGTTTACTTCCTGTATGACCTTAGGCAAATCTCTTCCCCTCTCTGGACTTCAGTTTCCTCATATGTAAAATTAGGGGAGTTGGACCTGGACGTCTCTGAGATCCATTCCAGTTCCATAGCTTGGATCTTATGATCCTTCTACAATGTCCTTAGCAAATGGTCCTTGAGCTTCTGCTTATAGCCCTCCAGTAATGGGAAACTTACGACTACCAAAGGCAGCCTATTTCACTCTTGGGGAGCTCTATTATTAGAAAAGGTGTTTTTTTTTTACCTTATATATAGTCAAAATCTGCTTCTCTACAAATTCTGACATTTCCTTCCAATTTTGCCCACGTCTAATCCTTTTTCTACATTATCCCCTTCAAATATTTCAAGCCAGCTGTTGTATCTCTCCCCCAACAAAACTTTTCTTTCTGTTTAAGCAAAGGTTAAGTAACCTGAGGCCTCGAGGCAACATGTGGCCTTCTAGGTCCTTGGGTACGGCCTTTTGACTAAGTCCAAGTGTTACAGAACAAATCCTTTTATTAATGGGATTTATTCTGTGAAATTGGGATCCAAAGGACCACACTTGAGGACCTCGAGGGTCACGTGGTCTCTAGGCCATAGGTTCCCCGACCCTGCTTTAAACAAACACAGTTTCTTCCTTTGACAAATCATCCTGTGGTCTCTAGTCGCCTTTGCTTCCTGGTTTCCCTCCTCTTTCCATGTAGTCTAGTTGGCCAATATTTTCCTTCACCTGAGGTGTTTGGAAATGAACATGACACTGCGGGGTGGCCTGCCAAATGCAGAAGACAGGCCTGCCACAGCACTCCTAGTCTTCTTTTAATGTAGCCTAGGATTCATGTTAGTTTTCTTTTCTCTGCCTTGGAAGAATGTGGACATGCATGGCAGTTTATGGTAACTCCCAGATCTTTTCCCCAAAATTATTGTCTAGACTTATCTCTTCCTCTTTTTACTCATAAAGTTGACATTATTTGTTTATTCTTCTAGCCTGAGTCGGACTCTGCTATTTAATATATCAGCTCTCTCCCCCAGTTCCAAGTCATCTGTACTTTGGGCAGGTAAACCTTCTATGGCTTTATCTAAATCATTGGTAAGCATGTTGAACAATTCCAAGCCAAACCCAGATTCCTGTGTTTACATCAATCCATTATACATGGAACACATACCTGGTCAGGTCTGAAGCCTCCTAAGTGTACTGTTATCTTGTCAGAATCTCTCTGTCTTGTCTACAAGTATTGTGAGAATTAAAAAATCTCTCTGTCTTGTCTACAAGAATTGTGAGAATTAAAAAAAAAATACTTTAAGGAAAAATAGGGATGCTATGTTTATATCACTCTTCTGATTTATTATCCTAGAGAGCACATCAATAAAGGAAATGAAATTACTCTATATGGTGTTCTTGATGAAGCCAGGCTGATTTTTAGTAATCACCTTTTCCCTTTCTAAATGCTCACTAATCATCCCTTTGATAATGTATTTAGCAACTTTTCTGGTAATGAAAATCAAGCTCAGTGGCCTGCAGGATGTAGACTCTAATCTTTTTTTTTTTTTTTAATTTGGAACAGTTACTGTTGGGAAAAAGGTGAGAAAACTGGAACATTATTAGTAGAGTTGTGAACTGATCCAACCATTCTGGAGAGCAATTTGGAACTATTCTAAAGGGCTACAAAACTGCATACCCTTTGATCCAGCAATACTACTACTAGGTCTGTATCCTAATGAAGTCATAAAAAAGGGCAAAAGGCTCATATATACAAAAATATTTATAGCAGCACTTTTTGTGGTAGCAAAGAATTGAAAATTGAGGGCATGAGCATCCATTGGGGAATGTCTGAAAAAACTGTGGCATATGAATGTAAAGGAATACTATTGTGCGGTAAGAAATGATGAGCAGGCAAATTTCAGATAGACCTGGAAAAACTTCCATGAACTGATGCTGAGTGAAGTGAGCACGGTCAGGAGAATGTTGTACATAGTAATAGCAACATGTGGTGACCAATTATGATAGACTTAGCTCTTCTCAGCAATGCAATGAACGAAGACATTTCCAAAAATCTTGTGATAGAAAATGCTACGCACATCCTGAGAAAGAATTATGGAATCTGAACACAAATCGAAGTTCATTATGTTTTTCTTTTTATGCTCTTTCCCTTTTATTCTGCTTCTTCTTTTACAACATGACTAATGTGGAAATACGTTTAACATGATTATACATGTATAACCTATATCAAATTGCTTTCCATCTTGGGGAGAGAGAAAGGGAGGGAGAAAAAAATTTGGAACTCACAATCTTATAAAATTGAATGTTGAAAACTATCTGTACATGTCCTTGGAAAAATAAAATATTATTAAGTGGGAATTTGTCTTTAAATTTGAAACATTTGCCCTTATATATTTCCATGGCACTGTTTTCTAAGATTTTTTAAAGATTACCAATGTCCTTCACCATTGAACCCAGCAATTCTTTTTGTATATAGCTCCCCTGGGTCTAGTGATGAATTCATTGAGGGCAAAATATCAGATATATGTAAGGAATGAGTAAAAATGAATGAAAATGCACATACTATGTAGCATTGGGCATTTACTCTGTATCAGACATTGTGATAAATGTTTTCTGTTGTTGTACAGTTACTTTTCTGTCTTGTATGACTCTTTGTGATCCCATTTGGGATTTTCTTTGGAAGACTACTAGAGCAGTTTGCCATTTCTTTCTCCAATGATAAGTGGATGGGTAGGTGGGTTATGTTCTGTAAGTTAACACAGATAGGATTGGGGTATTCCCAGAAGGGTCTTTTGTTCTAGAAATTCTCAGGGATGGTAAGGGGACCCATAGGGTAATTTATTGACATTCCCTTTGGAGGAATACCCATGTTGATTTAATGACTATTCTCAGAGGTAGAGATGAAAAGCAGAATGGTGTTGGGGATGGGAAGAAGGAGGCTAGATTTGGAAAACCCCAATCCACTGAGAGCCCAGGACATTGAGGTGGGAGTTGGAGGCTGCATCCAGTCTCTGAAATTCTTCAGATTCTTAGTTCCATGAAGATAGAGACCACATTGCTTGTAATCCCTAGTACCTGGCATAGTGCTCTGTATGCAGTAGCCACTTAATACATATTTGTTGAGTGACTGGGTTGAATGATCATGAATTAAGACAAACAAATAAAACGCCATCTGCTCCCTTAACTAAGTAGGTCTATGTCAAGGGATGGGCAAGCCTCGATTTTCTATTCTAGAGAGCCTAGGACATGGTCTTTTTCTTGGGAGAGCCCAGTATTTGAGGCAGGGAAGGAGAGCAAAGGTAACAGACCTCCTCAGATCTCCTCCTCCTCCAGATCTACTCTTCAACAGGTCATGTTTCTTTTCCATTGTCATGTTTTCTTTGCTAACCTTTTCTCCTCCCTATCTCACAGCAGCACTTTGGTAGGAAGGTTTGCTTGGAGCATGAGAAGAGAGTTTTGGTTACTTTCTCCCTGAGGTGGCATGGTTTGGTGGATGGGACCCTGGAGTTGGAGCCAGAAAGACCTGGGTTCAAATCCTTCTTTGCCAACTAAATTTTTTGCCTCAGTTTCCTCATCTGTAAAAAATGAGTTGTATAGATGGCTTTTGATGGCCCTTCTAGGCCCACATCTATGATCCTATGGTCCTACGTCCCTTACCCTCTCTTAGTCTCAATTTCTTCTTCTATAAAACGAAGCGATTCTATTAGATGGACTTTGAGGTCTCTTCAAGAACTACAGCTGTGATCCCATGGTTCTCTGCCCCTTAACCTCTCTGGACCTTGGTATCTTCATCAGTAAAATGAGGAGATTGGACCAGATGCCCGCTAAGGTCCCTCAGAGTTAGATCCACAGTCTTAGGATTTGTTTCCCTCTACCTTAGTTAGAAGCATAACAAGAATGATTGGTCCCTTGGGGTGGGTTAATATAAAGATACCTTGTGTAAGTAGCATGAAATGTACCCTTAAACTAAATTTTAAGTGTAAATCATATCCTGGGCAGAATAGATCCCAGGACACTAGGTGCCCTGAGAGAGAAGCCAAGTGCCTGCCCTGTGGGGTTTAAGGGACTAGGATATATGCAGGTAACTTGGGACCCAATGAGGTCACTGATGGGGAGTCTGCTACCAGATGTGTGTGTGTGAGGGGGCAAGATAGAGCCAGAGCAGGGAGGAGCTCACTGAGGGTATAACTGCTGGTCAGAGGGAAGCAGGACAACAGTATGATTCCTCTTCTGTGTAGTTCTTCCTAACCAGGAGCTAAATGAGCCTTTGTGTTTCTAGGACACCGAAAGACAGGTCAAAAAAAAACTGGAGACACTTCACCTGGAGAAGGGAACATTCAGAGGGATTCTTTTTTTTTTTTTTTTCTGGACCTCAGAGGACAGAAATGGGAGTGCTGAGTGGCCATTGTAGAGAGAGAGATTTGGGCTTGATGCCAGGAAAGCTTCCTGATAATGAAGAGCCATGCAGTAGAAGAATGGGCTGTCATGGCAAGTAGAAGATTGTTCCTGACTGAGGTTCTTCAAAGAGGTTAGATGACCCATTCTTGGATCCACTAGTGGGGATTTGTCTTTGAGTATGGGCTGGACTGGGTGGTTACTGAGACTTCTTTCAATTTCAAAATTCTATAATTCTGAGAATTAGTGCTATCGCATTACACTTGAGACCTCCAAACCAAACCCTGTTTGCCCCACCTTTATTATGACAGTAACCTCAGGGGTGGACCCAGGTCTGGAAGCCCTGAATTCATTGAGTAGAAAGCTCTCAGACATCAGGAGATGTTGTTGGTCATTTAAATGTGACGTGTTGTTTTTGCTATTGTAGCAATAGCAATTGTTTGGTATTGCTATATGGTAACAACAGTGTTATCAACAACTCGCATTTATATCATGATTTGAGTTTGACAGAGTATTTTTGCCACCATATCTCTGGAAGGTAGGGTGTAGCTATTTCACCCTCGTTTTATAAATAAGGAAATTGAGTCTCAAAGTGTGGAAGTGACTTGCCTTGGGTCGTGAAGCTAGTAAGCTGAGTGGGAATCTCTCCTGAATTCAAGGTCAACATACACCGCCAAACGGAACATGTGACATTTAAGTGGGTGACCTTTATCATTACATTCTATTCCCCAAATAACAAGAGTACAGATTTCCAGATGTGGGAAGCAGAGGGATGAGTGTGTGCTTATTTGCTTTTTATCCCAGTTGCTTATATTATTTTTGAAAAGGCCGGGACATCTACAATGTGATATTAAGTGCACCGGGCTGTAGATTATTCATTAGGTTCTCCTCCAAAACTAACAAGAGTTACCATGTGAATAATGATCTCTGACTGTTTCCTTTTACATAAGCCATTTCCTTAATTAGGTTTCAAGCTTCATGTCTCTTGTTTTTAACTAAAAAAGCCAAGGGAGAGAGAGAGACAAATTATGTTGTGGGGGAAGAACAAAAATCTGTTCGAGGAAAATAATGGGCCAATCTTGAGCTCAATCAATAGAGGCACTGGGCTGGGCAGGAATTGGATGAAGCTGCCCTCTGATGTTGACTCAGATTCAGCCCTGGAGGACTCTCTCCTCCCCCAGGAAAGCTCTCTTCCCCACCCCCACCTCTTCTTTCCCTCCCTGCCCCCCCAGTCTCTTTTCCTGCCCGATTTTGGTGGGCATTGTGGGTTACTTCCAAAGTTTTTGTTTGTTTGATTTTTGGGGTGACTTTGACCCGCAAGGAAAGCCTTAAATCAGGGAGTCCGTGAAGTCCACAGTGTTTCTCAGGCCCTTAGTATGAAGAGGTGTGCTGTCATGCTGCAGAGAGAGATGTGTGGGGAGACTCCACAGAGCTTTGCTCTCCTACTGCTCTGAGTGCTCGTCTCATAGTCTCCTGAATCGACTCTCAGGACGCCCAACAAAGGAGCCACAATGTGATTTATGGGATATAGAAAGAAGCACCAAGGAGCACTAGATTAGAAACCGGAGCCTGTCAGTCAATAAACATTTATGAAACACTTACTATGTGCCAAGCATCGTGCCAAATGTGGGAGATACAAAAAGAGACAAAAGACACTCAAGGACATCATAGTCTGATGGGGAAGACAATAGCAAACAAATATATACAAAAAAGCCATATGAAATATAAGCAGGAAATAATTAGCAGAGGGAAGAAACTAGAATTAAGAGGGACTGAGGAAAGCTTCCTGTAAAAGGTGGGCTTTTATTGGGACTGAAAGGAAGTCAGAGAAGTCAGAAGGTAGAGGGAAGAGGGAAAATGAGGGATCAGTCAGAAAGAATGCTCAAAACTGAGAGAATGGATTGTCTCATTCACAGAACACCAAGGACCTGGATTCAAATCCTAACTCTGCTACTTACATCCCACATGACCTATTTCCTCATCTGTAAAACAGATGGTTGTACTAGATCCTAGGACCATAGATTTTGAGTAGAAGGGACATGAGATCTCATCTGGTTCACCCCTCTCCCTCCCCCTTTTTTATAGTTGAGGAAACTGAGGCCCAGAGAAATAAAGGAATTCCCTAAGGTCATACCCTCTAGCATCCATCCTGTACTCCTAATAATTTGAATTTTGCCTGCACATTCTTTTCTAAACCAGTGTCATTAATTGATATATGTTGGAATTCACTTAATAATACCAGAAAGGCTGAAGTACCAGGCAGGGCTCCTGAGACATGGCTAAGGTTTGCTTATTTTCATCCCAAATAGTTCCAATTTGTCTTTAATTTTGAATCAAGGACAAAGCGACCTAAACCATTCATCCAGTGTATTGGATCACATCTGACTTTGAATCCCAACTGGCTTTATAAGTCCTATAGAATTCTAGCCATGTGACCTTAGGGAAGGAAGTCACCTCACTCTGAGTGACAGAGTTTCGTCATTCAAAAAATCATGGGTTGAGCTAAATGCTTTCTAAGTTTCTTTCTAGATTGAAATCTTGTGATTACATGAGGTTACTCCATCGTACCTGTAACAGCCAGGGGAAAAGCGTAATATATGTGTGCATATGAATATGTATGCATCTATGAATGTGAATATATATGATATATGATGTATGTATAAGAATTTTTCCTGTATCCTCTGCCGGATGACTGGTTTAACAAAGCTTTGCCAATGTCAATACAATGTATCTGAAAGACTGAAGCAATCATTTGCTGAATCAATTTTAAAAATGTAAGTAATCTCACAGGTGCTCTCAAAAAAATGAATTCCATGATTTACCACGGCAAATTATTTCCAACCTCAAAGCAATATAACTGCTCTTCTGAATGTTCAAAAAAAAATAGTGAGGTCACTAAAACTGATATTTTGAGCTTCCTTGGACAAGAATTAATACACAGCATAGTCTGGGCTGTGTTTGTATGGATTTTTGGTGTGTGTGTGTGTGTGTGTGTGTGTGTGTGTGTGTGTTGTTTTAAGGAATGCAGGTATATCCTGTTTTGTGCAAACCTAGTAGGCTGACATTTGGAGCCCGAAAACAGACAAACTAGTGATTTTACCAAAATGTTCACCATAAAATCTTTTCACACACATCCTTTATTGTGGATGGAGCACAGAAGATTCTTGCTTTTGGTTAGGCTCCAAATAGATCACCTTTAAGATTCTTTTTCAAGTAAGAAAGAAAAGAATGAAAAAGCATGCATTTAGCACCTATTATATACCAGGCACTATGCTAAGTCCTGGAGATACAAATACAAGAGGGAAGATACTGTTTGCCCTCAAGTAGCTCATGTTCTAATTGGGGAGATATAGTGTTACTGTTCGATTTTCACTCTCAAAGAGGACCATGACCTCAGGAGGATGATGCCATGACCAGCACGTGAATTGGATTTTGATGAGGGAGGGCCGAGCAAAGGCATCAGCCTCACTTTCTCCTCCAGAGCCATTTGGGTCCAGTGGCCAGATATTCATCAGGACGACTAGAGATGACCCTGGATGCAGCGGGGGACCTTGGTCTTTTTAAGTTAAGGCAGAAGCTGTGGAAAGGGAAGGGTATTTTAGATTGGAAAATTATAGAGATTATGAGGAAAGTCATGGGGAAGATGATACTGACACACTCGAACAACAAAGACAAAATTCTTTGGTTAAAGATGCTCCAAATTTCCTTAAAGTACATTTAAAGTAGTTTACTTTTTAAAAAATCATTGTACATTACTTTCAAGAACACATTTGGTTTTGGTTCAGAATACTGATTTCATTGTGTCTCAGGGAACTCCTGGTCTGGAGACTTACTCCACGAATGTAAATTTAGAACTCTCTTTAACTTGGTCTCAGGGAGTTTCCAGAGGCTCCAAGACTGATCACTTAGTCAGTTAGCAATTATGAATACCTGCTATGTGCCAGGAATTGTGTTAAGTTCTGGAGATTCAAAGATAGGTAAAAGACTCCCCTGGCCTCAAAACGCTTATAGTCGAATGGGGGAGGAAATATATATAAATATACACACATATATACATACATACATATATATATACACATATATATCTATATACACATATATAGATATATACATATAGATATAAAATCACTTCAGATAGATACAGAAGTGAAGATAACCACAGAAGGAAGGCCCTAGCAGCAACATAAAGAGATCAGAAAAGACTTCCTGTAAGAGGGAGGATTTTAACTGGGACTCACAGGAAATCAGAAGGCAGATGAGAAATGTCAGTGATGAGCACATCAGTGACCTTCCCAAGGTTCTCCACCTGGAATGCCAGAGGGAGAACTTTTATCCTCTGGCTGTCTTCCTAGCTCCAAGGAGAGCCTTCTGTTTACCAGGGCAGTCGAGACTCTCCTTCAGGAATACAACGATGGTATTAATACAAATAATCCCTTATGTTCACAGTGTCAGCTTTTGCCTTGACTCTAAAGTGTTGTCCCAGCTATTGTAACCCTCATCATGTCCCTTTGAGTTATTTTAGTCTACCCTCCCACATGTCCTTGTAAATTATGCCGATGAGGAGAATGAGGGGATGGTGGTGGTGGTGGTGGGGAGAAATTAATGAAGACAGCCCTCTAGCCCCAAGCAGTCCAGGAAAGTCCCAGAAGTCGTGGCCATCCCAAGTGGGCAGAGGAGAGATTTCTCAATTTGAAGTCAGAGGGCCTGTGTCTGAATCCTGGCTATGTGGCTTACCAGCTGCGCAGTTTTCTCTCCTGCACAAACAGGAAGTTGGACTTCATGACTTCTAACGGCCCCACCAGCTCTAAAGCCATGATCCTCTTCCAACCCATGGTCAAGGAGATTTCCCTTCTGTCATATTCTTGACAAGTGGGCATCCATCCCTTCCCTAAATACCTCTCTAGATGGGGCATTGGTCATTTCCTTAGGCAGCCCATTGCACTCTGGGAAGGCTTTGGTTATTCCAGGTTTTATGCCTCTGTTTACTTACCATCTTTTGGTACTAGACTAAGTGGAATCAGTCTCATCTCTCTCCCTGCCCAGCCTAGCCTTTCAGATACTTGAAGACAGAAACCCTGTGCCCCTTCAGTCTTCTTGTCTCTAATTCAAGCATCCATAGTTCTTTGACTGGTCCTTTGTGACCTGACCCAGAGCATGCTCTTACTGTCCTGGTGGCTTCACTGGGAGCATCCTGGAGCCCTCCTCTGGATGAATGGAAATTTCTTGGGATAAGGGACGGTTTCATTTTTGTCTTGGGATTCCACTACCCAGAACATGAAGGCTTGTTGACTAACATATTCCGACTCATTGATGCCCTTCCTAAAAATAATGCCCAGTCCTAAGGGTGAGCATCCTCTTCTGGAGGGGCTTCTACTCTTGCATATTCCCACAAGCCAACCAGTGTGGAGAAAATGCCTAGTCTAGCTCTCTGACCTCCTTTTCTTTCTCACCTGGTGCCAGATCTTTGACCTTGATTCTGCTTTGGGTTTTGACTCCACATCCTTTCTTGACATTGGAACCCACTCTATTCTAAGCCTGGAAGCTCTGGCTCCCAGCCAGATCTTTCTGCTGTCTGGGACCTCTCAGCTCCCAAGTCTCGAGCCCTGACTCATGTGGTCATGCCCTAATTCTGTGCCACCCGGCTCCCCCACCCCCCATCACCCTCTAATGCCTGCATCAGAATCCTCTCAAGGAGGTGGGAGGGAGCCCCTTTGGAATCAAGATCCCTATTTGAAGTTCTTCCCCTCCCCCTCCTCTCCACTATAGGCACCATGAAATTCTGTGCCAGGCTAATTGTTCACTGCTGCATCAATGATGATAATTATCTCCTAGATTTGGGTAGCGCTTTGCAATTTTCAAAGCATACTCACATCCATTATCTTATTTGATCCTGGCAACAAGCCCATGATGTACCAGGACAAACTAGGCTGGGGGTGGAGCAGAGCCAGATGGGGCATTGGAAGCAGGCTGTCCTGATTTGGCCTGGACATGAGGCTAGTGATGCTGGATGGGCCATAGCTGTGCTCTTGCCCTGCCCACTGTCACATTCAATCTTCAATCATCTTATATTCTCAAGTGTCTTCATCCATCCATTAATCAATCAACAGGCATTTGTAAAAGCACCCTCTATGGGCCAGGCGTTCTTCTATCAATCATGCCTTGCTTCTTGAATGGAGTGGAATCAAACATTTAGAAATGAATGCCTATGGTCACATAATGACTTAGAAAATCATAACTCAACATTATCTATTCTGTATTGCATTTTTATTTATTTTGTTAATTTTTAAATTTATTTTGTTAGACATATCCTATTACATTTAAATCTGGTTTTGGCAGCATTCAGAAGTTTTGTGACTGCCATGAGTTTGATGCTTCTGCTTTAAAGGGCACTCTAACAAAAAAAAGGGCACTACTTCCAAAAACTTAAAAAAGCTTTCTAAAAAAATTACACCAATGTTCTCTCCTCTTAAACTGCTGCCAACCATTGAAATTTTCCTTGGAATAACAGAAAGAAAGAAAGAAAGAAAGGAAGGAAGGAAGGAAGGAAGGAAGGAAGGAAGGAAGGAAGGAAGGAAAAATATAAATAGCCCAGTATGTCTGACATCATATGCCCCAGGCAATTCAATACCTTCTCCACCTCCCTTCCCCACTACTGACATAAAGAAGGTGTTTCATTCCACGATCATTTCTTACAATTGATCAATGTTCACCTGCCCTTTAGTGTTGTTATGGTTTATGTTTTGTAATTATGTTGTATGCAACATAATTTAATTTTTTGACCTTACCCCATTGGTATAAAATTTGGTGAATCAGTTTTAGAGATATCTAATACCATACATTTAGAGCTAGAATGGACCTTAGAAGACATACAATCCAGCCTTCTCATTTGACAGAGAGTTAGGTGAGTTACTCTAGGTCACTGAGGTGCTAAGTGACAGATAGGATTTGAACCCAGGTCTTTTGATTCCAAATCCACTGCTTTCCCCGCTCATCCACAGTAGCTATAATCATATTTACATTTTGTTTCAAATTTTCTCAGTGTGTCTGAGCTCACTTCATGATGAGGAACAAAAGATTTGAGTGGAAATAAAGGGAGCATGTTTTTCTTTATGTATGTTTAGATCGATATATATTGATATCTATCTCTGTCTTTCTGTCTATCTATCATGTGTGTATGCACACTTACATGTATACACATATGCATCTCATACACATAAATATACATACACACGGTACTCCAAAAGTCTTATGGAAGTTTTAAGTTACTAATGTTGATAAACAACCAAAATTGGTTAATGAAAACACAGAGAAATAAGAATTACACAAGAAAAAATGAGTGTGCCCCGTGATCTGGGCAGTAAAGAAAGTGAGAATCTATGGAAAATCCAGGACTCCTTTATTAATTACTCTCTACTGTATGTTCAGAGAAATGACCCAGTTAAGAATAAGAGACAGATAATGTAGGAAAGCCTGAGTCTCGCAGAAGAGAGCTGTGACAAAAAGGAGGCTTTAAGGCATGGAAAATGGCAAATTAGGAAATTGATTTTTGAATATATGAAAATAAAGACCTGACATTTACCTGAACTATAACTCTAGTCTATGAAATCTCTGTGATATTGATGATGATGATAGGGATTGTCAAAAAGCTAAGCAATTGTAGATAAGGCAAGTGAAACGAACATTGTGGCAAAGAACTTTGGTGCTGAAATTAGAGGACTTGAGTTCAAATCGTGGCTAACTATTTACTCTCTGGGTCTCAGTTTCCTCATTTGTAAAAGAGGGGGTTTGGATGAGAGGACCTCCAAGATCCTTTCTGGCTCTAAGTCAATCATCATTGTGTTGGGCTCTGTAGTAACATTACATTTTGTTTCCTCAGTCCTCATAGGTAGATTAGAAAAAAATATTTTTTACCTATTTTAGCAGCAGCCTCACAAGGTAGGCTGTTTCTTATTGGCTAGCAGTGACACAGGTGGGTTGCCTGATGTGTGTTTATGAAATGGGATGCCCTTTTACCCATCCAAATGCCACTTTAAAACATGCCACCTTATGAAAGAGCTTTACTTTTCTCCTAAATTTGGCCACTCACTGGGATGTTTATCTAGCTGGGTAGACTCTCTATCATTCATGACTCTTTCTAGATTTGGAGGTTGATACCTAACCTTTACCCCTACTTCAGTCACCTAACTGGTTTAGGGTGTTGTTAGCAGATCTGAGGGTGTTGAGGCCGAGTATGGAAGCCTGTGTTCCATAGTGAAATAAAAGTAATCCTGCTTTTACTCTCTGCTACGCAGTATGGAAAATAGAGGATCCACTGGAGATCTGGCTCACAAATAAGATACCTCCTGGATCTAAGACTGGAGTGATGCAGGTGACTTCCTTTAACATTTACTAAGAACATCATGTCTGGGTAAACTGGTTTGCTGGGAATTCACTGGACTCAGAAAAGTCCTTTTGTTTCAGAGTCAGGAGCAAGGGAAATCTTTCTAGGTAGCTGAATTCTTAGATCTAGCAAACTAACTTTCCTTTTCCATTTGATTTTTGAAGGGTCTTTTGGCTAAAAGTTTAGATTTTTAGATTCAAATGGCAACTGACTTCAAGTCAGACAGGGTAGACTGAGTCAGAAGGTGTCTGTCATAATTGAGCTGTGATGACTTGTTCTGTAGAACCCATCTGTGAGAGAGAGGCAGTCCTTTAAATTAAGATAATCCGAGTTCATATCTTGTCTCTGACGCCTATTGGCTCTCTAATTCTGGGTAAGAGATACCTCTCAGGGGAGACAAACTCCAGGACCCCAGGATGCAATACCACCCATGACAGTCCCCTGTGCCTCCCAAATCTGATGAAAATGAAAATCCTATTGATTTTGATGGATTGATATGTGTGTGTATTTGTGTGTATACATACACTCATATACATATGCATATACATATATATATATATAGATATAGATATAAATGCACATATAAGCTTGCTTTTTCCAAGTCAATACCTCAAGTTGGTATAAAAATACTGGAAATTATTTTTTTCTTAAGTGTCCCCTTAATGATGGACAAATAAATGATCCTTGTTCTAGGGATAAAGCTTGCTCCATGCCCCAAAGCAATGAAGTCAGCATACAAGCCCACAACCTCTGATCCCAGGGCCACTCACTCTTCCATACCAACTCCAGCTGGGTGGTTTCTAATCTTCTTTCTTCTTGCCACTCTAGCTATAACCCCAGCAATAGAATTACTGGGGCGAAAGTCTAACATTAAGCATGAAATTATTTTTGTAATTTCCTTTGGGATGTGACAGACTACTCTCTTTAAAAAAAGAATTCTGAGTTTTCAATTCTACTAGCAAAGAATGATCACATCTGTTTCACTCTTCGCAATTTTAATGGTATTTGTTCCACCAAGTCTAACTTTAGTAATAAAAAAAGGCATAAGAAACTGTGTGGTTTCTCACTGGTGAATGGCAGAAATCTTTTATGAGCGTTCTTAACCCTCTTAATGTCACACACCCCTTTGTTGAAACCTATGGCCTCCTCAGAAAAAAAATGTTATTAAATGCATAAAATATAATACATAGGAAATATGTAAAAAAATGAGACACAAAGGAAACTGATTGTATTCAAATACAGTGATCAGAACAGAGAGTTCCAGGATCCTTAGGTTAAGTATCATTGATGTGGCTCAAATATCTGGGTGTTTTTTTTCCCCTCTCACCTCCTGTTCCTCTGCTTACCTCTTGCCCAGAGGTGTCAGCTGCTGAGCAGATGTCACTCAGCTGGATCTGGCTTCTTCTTACATGGGCAGTCAACATCACCATCACCTTCACTCCTGAGATCCCCAGAGGAACAACAGAGGGAAATCTGGCAGCTGAGTCTTCAATCTTTATGCTTCTTCTGGGAATACCTCTGACATCTGTCCAGGGCAGTCAAGGAAATGGCTCTGCCTCTGGGGCTTCGAAGCTCTGAGTGAGAGTTTAAGGATGGGTATTTTGGAATATTAGATGGAAGAGATCAGGAATTTGTTTTTCAACATTTTTTTTCAGAGAGCTCTGGCTATCATTCATTAACTCTAAGGAGGATTCCCATTTCTATCAAAAATGTGAATGTGAACATGAGTTGGAGTTATTTAAATAACAGCTGGCATTTCCATTGTGCTTTTAAGGTTGATTTTCAAGGGGTTCAAATAACTCATTTGTTCCTCACAATCACACTGAAGGGTAGCACCCTCATCTTTCAGGTAAGGAAATTGAGACTGACAAGAGCTTAAATGACCGGTCTAGAGTCCTATGGCTACTAAGTACCTGAGCCCAGATTCCAACTCACTTCTTTTCAACTCCAAGTGCCCAGGGCTATGCACTATACTACCACCTACCTGCCTCACCTGCTGGGAGAAGGCACAGAGAATGCACAGGAAGGTATTCCTTAGGCTAAATCCATTTGCTTTAAGCCCTCTCATCTACTCAAATCATTATTTTTTCTGAACGTGTACTTATTAGCAATAGTCACTAATTGCTTTTCATTTGGCTCTAAAAAGCCAAAATTAGGCTACCCATCACAAAGAGGAATTTTTTACCTCATGCCAAGTGTAACTATTTACAGGTGATGAAAATAACCTGACAAACGCTACACTCAAGAGGTAGGCTATTGCTGCCTTCACAACATTCGTTGGTTTGGACAGGAGGTAAGGAAACACTTCCGAGTGTGTAAAATTTCCAAGGATTTGGACTTGATAGGAAGGAAAACTTCTTAAGAGGGAGAACAGGTCCAAAGGGGAAAGGGCTGCCTGAATTCCCCTCATGAGGATGTTTAAGCAGAACAGATTTCTACCAGTTGAGAATTCTTGAGCATCAATGAATTGGACCACATGCCTCTGAAGTTCCTTCAAGCTCTCAAAGGCTGTGATTCTGCAAAACCTTATTGTGTTTCTGACAGTACTGACCAGATAAGATTTCCCCAAACATCCTGATCTAATGTAAAGGGAGGATTGCCTTATGATCGCACTAGTTAAATTTCTGAAGTAAAAATTACTCCAGGAGGTTCCCACCCTTCCTGGAAATCTCTATATGCTAAATATTTAGTACTGACAGGTTCAGAAAGGGTTTGAAATTTAGCTGAGAGTATTGAGAGTTTGGGATATTTAAGTGGTATTGAATTATGGAGCAGGCAAACAACTGAATCCTTCCCAGTGGGGACTCAACCTCCTCGACTCAGAATCTTGCACTCTGTCTGTGGAATCACCTCAGGCTCTGATAGGTGAGCTTTCTCCCTATGTGCCTAGGAGCCAGGCTCCTGGGATGTTTACTGGGATCTCCTTTGAACACAGTCTCTCCTCCCTTCCCTTTCTACTTCTCTCTTTAGGTTCTGTCTTTCCCCACTAGAATCTAAGTTCCTTGAGTGGAGGGTTGGTCTCACTTTCTTATACTTGTATCCTCGGCATTTAGCACAGATCCCACAGATATTCAGCGCTTATTAAATTCTGTCTCATGATTTCTCTATATATCTATGGAAAACTGAACAGAGGTGTGACCTGGATAGCTTTCTGCCTGGTGTACACCAATCTGGCACTGATATGGAGAATGAATCTCGGGGAAGGAGATTTTGTATTTTGGAAATTGTCCAGTGGATGGTTTCAGTTTGTAACCCTTTCTGAGAGTTGAGTCTCTTTGTCCTTTAAAATTGTTAGGGAACGGTTTGACAAACTTAAAGAGAATCTTGCCTTTGGGGTGGGCAGAATAGGTTGGCCATGATAGAACCCTTATCACATTCCTCCTTCCCTTATCCTCCTTTGGTTCTCAGTATCCTCATAAAGAAAGCAGGCCTGTATGTTCTAACCAGGTGATCAGCAGAGTTTTTCATTCTGGGCTTGGAATTTCTTCTGTTGCTTACTGTTGTGGAACCCAGAAATCCAAAAGGCTGAGCATGAGAGGACCCATCCTAAAAGCTGCCAGTGCTCACCGTGCCATCCTTGGGGTAGTCTTGAGGGTTCAGGTATTGACTTCATCTTGATTGGCAAAACTGTCATGAGCAAGGAATTAAAAAGACTAACGAAGCCAGTTCAGTGGTATAGCTCAGTTTGGACCAGTCATATTTTCTACCGAGACAAGTCGTTGACAGATGATTCCTAAATGACCAAGGAAAATAAGTCAGATTAAGGATGCCAAGTGGTGTTTGAAACATAATGTATCTTGGATTTTATTATAGAAATTCAACCCAATTATTCGTTAGTCATTTTACCCTGGGCAGAGATTAGAATTGAAAAGGAATGTACCGGTCCACTTTGTATTGTCCATATATCAGATGGTAACCAATCAGCTTTTAAACCTAACTTCCTTCCTCTTCATTTCAATGGATCATGCTTTGGCATATGTAAACTATCGTATGTGTGTGTGTGCGTGCTTCTGTAGCTTTCCTCTTTATTATAGCTGTCAGCCTGGGATAGCAGGGTGAGGAAGTATCGCCTTTGATACTTAATAGCTGTGTGACACTGAATGAGTCAGTTACCATTGGGAGCTTCAGGGAACCCTTTGCAATGTCCCTACAAATCAATTAATTCCCAACTTATCAACATTTATTAAGTGCCTCCAATGGGCCAGGTACTGTACTATGAAGCTTCACACAGATTACAAATTGCATAAGCAGAGGGAGCTTCCACACTGAGAGTTCCCCTCACTGGGACAATCACATATCCTTCATCTGTTTGAAAATTATAAACGACATTATGAAGTGCTTTATGGTCCACAGAAAAGCTTTCCAAATACAATCTAATTCGAGACCCATACTCCTATGGAGTAGGTGCTATCAATCATTAACCCTATTTTATAGATGAGGGAATGAAGGGTCTGAGAAATTAAATGACTGGCCCAGAGTCACAAGGTGCCACAAAGGTGGCACTCACAACTTCCTGACTCCAGGCCCAATGTTCTGTCTATCCCCCAATAAAAACTTTGAGGGTAGAGGCTGTTTAATTTCTGTTTGCTTTCCCAGCTCCCAGCTGAGGACTTTCACATTGTAAATACTTTCTATGTGCTTGTTGAACTGTATAGAGGAAATCCTAGGCTAGGGACTGTCTTCAACAAAAGCACAGAGATCAGAGTTGAGATGTTGTGTGTGGCTCCATCCATCCCTAGGGCTTGGAGGCAACCAAGTCATGTGTCCAGTGTCTTTGTTCTAGTTTAATAAACTCAGATCCATATGCTACAATGCTGAAATGTCCCAGGAACTTTGGCTGTCCCTTGCTCCTTGGGTCTCTTGGATTCTGTTAAATAGACAGACTGAAACCTTGTTGGTGAATCTGAACACCGGAGGAGATGACTCAGACACCTACTTCCATGTTACAAAAGCTTTCTTCATATAGAAAATAAGGAATTGGGATGTTTTATTCCTCCAATGACTGGTCTCTGTAGTTGTCACCACCTGGCATTTATCAGCGTCATTCATCTCCTGCACTTCATTGGATGGAAAGGCAATGACACTAAAAGATTGAGTGAGGACAGATGGCTGCCATGGGGAGCTGAGGTCCGGACCTCAGGAAATCCCATCCCTGGCAGGGGCCACTCCTAACAGAAATTAGCTGGGCTTCCTCCTAGTGTCTTTGACTCTGGTGATTTGGTAGAGACTGCAACCCCAGGAGGACTGGGAAGGTACTGGCAGACCCACATCAGCTGAGGACACTCTAGGTAGTCTAATGGCCTCCTTAGGATCCTGCTTCTCTAGCATGGCAGGCCCTCGAGGGATCATTAGTCTGGCCTCTGACCAGGCAGCTCTAAAGCTTTCTAAAAGCAAATTTCATTCCTTCTTTTGATTTCTTCTTTTGTAATTATTCAAGCCTCAGGGGCAGGTGGCTCTAGGAATGTCTAATCCACATTTCTCTAGTGTAGTTTAATGGAAAATGCCTGCCTTTCATCCACACTTGAGGTTGTTCCTTGTGTGTTTGTTTGAATCTCCATAAACTCCAATTTCCAAGCAGCTATCAAATACTGTCGCTTCTCCTTCCACGACATCTCTAGGAACCAGGCTCTCATCATCTCTGGCCTACATCGTTGCAATAATGTGAACAGGTGTCCCAGCCTTCAGCGTCGCCTCATTCCAACTTATCCTCCACACTGCTGAAAAATTAATGGTCCTAAAACACAGATGTGATCATGTCCCCAACTGCTCAGTCATCTCTGGTGACTCCCTTTGCCTCTAACATCCAAAACAAACTTTGCTTGTTTGGTAGTTGGAGCCCTTGCCAATTAGACTTCTGCCAATTTTTCTGGTCTAATTACAGGTTAGTCCCTTTTGTGTACTTTGCACTGCAGTCGATGTGGCCCCAGTGTCTCTCCCCAATCCCTGAAGATGTTTTCTTCTCCTCCACACCTCTGGGAACATCCCCCTCCCCACTGTTCCTTGGACCAAGGACCATTTCCCTCAAAAATTCTGATTCCCTGGACTGTTAAACTACCACTAACTGCTAACTGTTAAGGTGTTCCCACCTTTGTACTTACCGATATTTACTGTGAAGAGAGGTAGCAAAGCACAATGGACAGAGCAAACTGGCCCCAAAGTCAAGAAGTTCACCTCTGAAAACCTCTGTGACCTGGGAGAAACCTTTACACTCTTAGTGTTCCAGGCATCTCTATGAGCCTCTAACTCAACACAGACGAGCCTCGATATCTCTCACCACGTGGCTTTGCACAGACCAGTCACCACACCTGGCAATCCCTCCCTCTTCACCAACATGCATCAACGAGGTGGTAAATGTTTGCTATCATGTACTCCAGGTATGCTTTTAAATTCAGTCTCGCCGTTAACATCTACTTCTTCAGGTTCGTAAATATAGACAATCAATGAACCAATGAGTTAAACTCTCATTTGTTGCATTTTTCTGATTACTGAGATAGAAACGCTGCCACTGAAGACTTGACAGTCAGCTCCCTGGAGCTGGTCTGGTTTGGTGACATCTTTCCGAATCCTTCTAACTTTTCTCAAAACATAGCACGGACACTTCTTCCTCCAAGAGGCCCTTCTCGATCCCCCCAGCTATTCATCCTCCCCTGTATTGTAACCCCTTTATATTCTTTTAAATTCATTTTGTGTTTACTCATCTGTCTCTGCTTTGTATCCCTGAAGAGAATGTAACCTCCTTGAGGCCAGGAGCTGCTTCATTTGTGTTTTTGTGACTCAAATGCCTGGCACATAGTAGGCACCTAATAAGCGTTTATTGGATTAAATCAAACTATTAAATTCATTACTTTTCTCTTCTATCATCCTAAGAGAGTTTTCTGCAAGCAGTATTACCATTTGGGAAGCTACTGATTGGATGGAATTTTGATAGAGGAGGGCTGAGGGAATCCTCTTTCCTCTGATGAATTGAATGTGCTGCAAGTTTGAGATAACTGGATCTTGGCATATTTTAAATTAGATGTGAATGAGTTCTGTGAGTGGTGGTGGCTGTTGTCTGTTCCAGCCTCTGGCACTGGGAACGGTGCTGGGCCTGGAAGCCCAGCTGGGCCTGGCATTGGAGTCCATCCACCTCCACACACGCTGGTTGCATGATCTTTCCCTCTATCGGCCTCCATTTCCTCCTCAGCCTCTGTCAAACCAGCTTAATTTTCCTGGCCCTGTCTGTCCCAGAGGGCTACTATTGATGGAACAGGTTTGTAAACTTTAGAGTACAAGATACATAGGAGTTATGACTGTGTTATGGCTCCCAAGCACTTTATTGGAGTCAGGAGGGAAAATCAAATGATCCTGGCTGAAGGGGTTTAAGAGGTTCAGAACCCAAAGAACAGAGTTCCTGAACATGAATTCATGGATTCAAGCCATCTTTAAATCAAATTGGGAAGTATATGGATATGTTATACAGGATTCAAATGTTCTTAGGGAACCAGCGATCTAAAAGTTAAAGCTTATAGAGAATATTCTATAGTAGAAGGGGAGCCAAATATGTTAACAAGGTGATTCAGGGCAAGTTTAGGAGTGGTTAAGGAGTTGTGGTTGCTGTGTTTGTCTGTCCTTCTGGAAGAGGACCTTGACATCAAGATGGAGTGGTCAGTTCTTAAAGGAATATGCACTTTTAGTATCTACTGTGCAGGTGTTTTACCCAGAGTTCACCAGGAAAAAGTTCAAGGCAGAGCTACATGGAAGTGTGGTTTTAGTCAAACTGAGGATTGCCCAGTCTACCCTCAGCAATGTCTTGTTAGACAAGATAGTTGTAGGAAGTCTGCATATGTTTAAAGTCTAGGATACACATATGGAGGAGTCCAGGAAGTAGATAATGAGATAAGGCTGGGTATGGACAGTCCAGTGGACACTGAATGTCTTTATGAGCCAGTCCAAAGCCAGTTCAAACTAAATATTCCTGCCAGTGCAGTTTGTTACGATATCAGGGAGAGGGAGACGTGTTTTGCTTGCACCCAATCATGAGTAATTGTTAGGCATAGTGTCCTTGGGCTGGGGAAAAACTGCCAGAGTAGTGTTTTGAGGCTAGAGAGAAATGTGATCTTGGAATTGGGGTGCCAGCACAGGCACCCAAACACCCATCATTGCAACACAAGGCTTTCCATTAACAATCTTCCTGTAACGGAGTTTTCTGCTGCCTTTATTTATTTTTCTTTTTTTTTAAAGAGAAGAATTAACTTTGTTTTGTTGTCTCTTAGAATTATCTTGAAACCATATTTACTTGGAAACTTTGTGGGTACTGGACTGGAGTCAGGAAGACCTGACTTCAAATCTCGCCTCAGGCACTTACTAAGTGTGATGCTGGGCAAGTCACTTAACCTTGTTTTTCTCACTTTTCTCATCTGTAATATGAGCTGGAGAAAGAAAAGTCAAATCCAGTATGTTGGCAAGAAAAGTCCAAATGGGCTCATGAAGAGTCAGACATGACTGACCGATAGTAGCAACATCTGGAAAGGACAATTGTGTAATTTGATGTAATTTAACAGAGAAGACTTGAGAGGAAATGAGATCACTCCAAGATAAAGACATCGTTGGAGAGAAGACAAATCCGGTCACTTCCTTTCCTTTGGAAGGACTTTGAACTATGAAATTTCTAAGAATCCAAGCTGTTTTCTTTTGGAACAAATTTGTAGTCTTATAGTGGTCACACAATAGCCTTCAGTCCATGCTTCCTTCTTTTCTACAGTGCTGAGTTGTGTATGGGTGTATGTACATGTGTATACATACACATACAGTATACGTGCCTCCATACACATACACACGTTTATGTACACAAGCATATGTTTACATGAATATAGAGAACTGTCTAACTCTCCTTCCACCAGTCTTCCTTAGGAAGCACCCAGGGAGGGTAAAAACAGACTGTTTTGTTTTTAGCTCTATACTCTTAGTGGCTAGCAGGAGACTCACACAGCTGTGCTTACCAAAATGAATAGTAGAGCAGATAGAGTATTGACCTTGAAGCCAAGAGGACCTGAACTCATGTCTCACCTCTGATCTGGGCAAGTCTCTACATTTTTCAATATTCTGGGAAACTCTAAGCCTTGCATTGGTAGAGGAAGATTCCTCATCTGGGGGTCCTTTCACTGAAGAGATCTCAGATCTAGTCCTTTCCCTTTTAATTGACGTTTAAAAAATCTCATTGTTATTTCCCAATAATCGGCCTGTACCCCCACTGTACCTCTCAATTACCACAAAGAAAAACAGTGAAATCAGATTGAAGAACACAACGACCATGTTCATCTGTACTTGTAACATGCCACACACACACACACACACACACACACACACACACACACACAGTGCTTAGCTAAGAGGGAAACGAGTTTCATTTTCTGGCCCTTGGTCATTGTCTTTAATGTGATTTCTTGGTACCATTTATGGCTGCTAAGGATTTAATGTTGAAAACACCTGGAAATACAAATCCTCTATTTGGGTCAAGGGGCCCTCAGGGCTCATTTAGTTCAGGTCTTCACCTGAAGCCTATGCTTGACTCCCACAAAACCCTCCCACCTAACCTAGTTCCAAGGAGACCATCAGCATTCAGCAGAGGACGACTCTCATGTGTGTCTCTAATATGTTTTGCAACATCATTAAGGATTTCTTCTTGGTGTTGAGGAATGTGCCTATTTATCAGAAGCACAGCGTCCCTGAATTTAGGAATGGTTCGTCTGTTTTGTTGGTCCCTGGTTTGTACTCCCTTATTGCTCTTTACAATGGAAAGATATTAAATACTTCATTCTTTCTCAGCAGCAAGAATGTTCTCCAGCTCCCCATCTTCACCCCTCTATAAGAGGCCCTCCAAATCCCTGAATCTGTTGGGGCACAGATATGTCTCTATTCAGCTGGGGTTCTTCTTTACTTGTTTTTATTTTTATTTTTTTATATCTGATTTCATTTCTTAATTAAGATCATAGAATCCTGGGATAAGCTTTGGGAAAGACTTCAGAAACCCTTTAATCCCACCCCCTCTTTTCAAAGATGAAAATACTGAGCTCCAGAAAGGTGACATAAATGTGTCTGCTATCATGCAGGCACTAAATGGAAGACCTAGGAGTGAAACTGAGGGCCTCCAATGACACAGTCAAGGTGCATTCCTTTGTGACAAGTTCAATTAATAAAATTATGCAAGAACCATTATTGTATTTTCTATGAAAAGAAATTACAGAGAGATTTTGGGAGGCAATGTGTCAGCAGCCTCCTTCTACAATGTCCCAGCTGGGTCACTAATGACTCATTTCTATGTCCTGGTTCCCTTGAATTAGGCCCGTCTCCCTCTCCATGTCCAGCCACTCAGATTGCCCATTACATGTGGTACCTTTGCTCCTAATTATTTTTGTTGGTCCAGATTCTGCAGTTCCCTGTGGGCTCTTCCAGGCAGGTCCTTTCTAGATATTTTTGTGTCATGGAAGGGGGTGGGAGAAAGAAAGATTCAAATATATGAAAGACATTAAATGTTCTGACAGTGAAGTAGTGGTTTTCTTTTCCTGGGGTTTGTGGGAAATGATCTGGTAAAAGTGATACTACAGAAGTAATGTATTTTTGGCTCTCCTTTCGGGAAATGATAAATGGGCTGGACTCATCCCTGGATTGCTTAGCAAATGCCAGTGATGCCACAGAAGGACTGAAATGGGGTTTTCAAGTATGTTCTCATATTGGATGCAGGGGGTATTTCTCAGTCTGACTCTGGACAACAAGAAATCCCCTTAGGGAAGGAAATGTTACTGTCTGACTGGCCTCTTCTCCAGGACCCTGCCTCACCAGCACATCTGGTCATTGCTTGCTTCCAGTTAATCTGGTATGCTTCTCTTCACAGAAATAAAACAGGTTGCTGGCATGCCGAGACTAGGGCAGTTCATCTCTCCTTCTGTCTTTGCCCTGGCTGTCCCCCATGCTTTGGATGCTTGCACTTCTCAGATGGGGTCCTGGCATTCCTAGCTCAGCTCAGATGAAATCTCCTTCCTGAGGCCTTTCCTGCCTCCCTCCCCTTTTGAATTTTCTTTGAATATACTTTGAATCTAGTCATGTATACACACATTGTCTCTCCTCTATAGAAAGTAAATTCCTTCAGGGCAGGGACTGTTGAATTTCTTAAACAGTGCAAAATGAAAAGGCATAATTTGCCACAAAACTGGTAGTAGGACAGGCAGCCTGGGGCTATCAAGGGGTGGGAAGGGATGGGGGGAGCAGGGCATTAGGAAGCGGGAT
Organism: Bettongia penicillata ogilbyi; assembly: GCA_023548195.1. Lineage (NCBI taxonomy): Eukaryota > Metazoa > Chordata > Mammalia > Diprotodontia > Potoroidae > Bettongia > Bettongia penicillata. Next base: position 11,555,585 of record JAJHZJ010000132.1, on the reverse strand, counting down.
TCATTTTCCCTTTGGACAGCATCTCAGTCAGTACCTAGTTTCCATTGGAACTTAGTAGGCACTTAATAAATGTTGGTTGAATTGACTTAATAGAATACAATTCAGTTCTTTTCCTATCCCAGTCACTGAGCAGACACCCTTAATATGGTGCTTGTCTTCCAGGATGGCTTCACTCTCCTCCATCCACACACACATTATATGCATAGGTAATATACTATATACTCTAATATATAGCATAATATTGTATAGTATAATGAAGTGCAATATGATATAATTTAACTTATAATACAGTGCCTTGATTCAAGGCTAGATTTTAGTGACTTTCTTTGGCAGTAAGGGGAGGGCGGAGAGATCAAGCATTTATAAAGCACCTACTATGTGACCTGCACTGTGCCTTCAGCTGCTTTATAAATATGATCTCCTTTGGTAAGGACAGGGAAGCCAAAGGGATCTGGCTCATGCAGAAGTCAGGGGATCCCTTGCCTTGTTAGATCATAAGCTGTGCTGTGGAATGGCAGAAGTCTTTTTCTAATTAACATAATTTCTCTGGTTTGAGAATTTTACCATTTTTTCAAAGATAAGGCTGGTGTTGATGACAGGGTGAATGAGAAAGCAGTTTTGTATGTAAAAGGTGTTTCCAAATATTCATTATGCAAATGCTGACTCTGGGATTCTGCTACTTGGCTTCCTATGTTGAAATAAGTCTTGCTAAGGTGATAGATTTTTGGGAAAGAGAATTAAATTTTTTGGATAAATATGTTTATTTCATGCCTTTTCAGGGGGAGGGGAAGAGAGACAGAGAGAGATATACACAGAGACAGGGACACAGAAAGAGGAGGGAGAGAGACAGAGAGAGAGAGAGAGGGAGGGAATGGGGGAGGGAAGAGAGAGAGAATATATGTATGCATATGTACAGATATAAATTAAAAAAAAAACAAAAACAAACCCAAACCAAACCTCTACCATCGAGGAGAAACATTGTAGGAAGGAAATAAGGAAAGAAATAAGAAATTATTAAGTGCCTACTTGTGCCCGGTATTGGGTTAATCACTTTACAGACATGATCTCACTTGTTCCTCACACAACCCTGGAAGGAAAGTGTTATTAACCTTGTTGTACTGTGAGAAAGCCTTTGGCAGCAGAGGAGTGAGGTGAGGTGGGGTGGGAGGATAATCGCACAAAACTGGGCAAAAATATATAGAGAATCAATAAAGCATAATCTCAGAGGGGAAGGCCCCAGTAGTTGGGGGACCAGGACAAACTTCCTGTGAAGGTGATCTTTGAGTCTTTAAGGAAGGCAGATAGTCTAAGAGGTAGTGGCCGGAACAAAGAAAATCCCAAGAGAAATCAGAATTTTGTGGAATGACAGTCTCTTGAGTTTAAGGGCTGTTTTGTGTTTTTCACTGTTTTCCCAGGGCTGGGTGCAAGCATAAACGTGTCATGATAAATGCTTGTTGAACTGGATTCCATTGCATTGTCTTGAATCTCTGCAAACTCAGGAAAGGTTGTATATTTATCCTCTTTAGTTTGTTTACATGCTGAGACTGATAGATGTCAATTTCCCTTACCCCAAATCCTGCTCCTAGAATATTGAATTCTTCACTGGAGTCTCTGGGATTATCCATGAAGAAAATAGAATACAAGTTTCTTGAGGGCAGGGCCTGTTTCATTTTTGTTTTTGTATTCTCAAAGCTTAGCCCATTGCATAACATACAGTAGACACTTAAACAGTGCGTGTTGATTGATTGGCTATCAAGAAACCAAGGTTCTTTTCTGAGACTGAGAAGCTCCATGGATTCAAAACCTTTAGTTGACTTACTCAGTATTCAAGACTCATTGTACCATTTACTTAGTTTTCAGGACTTAGGCATTGGTGATATTCTACAGAATGGTTGCTGTTTGGGGGAACATTGGTATGAAATTACTAAATTGACAGAAAACATGGATTTTCCAACAAAGTTCCCATTTTGGATAAAGCAACGTTGTGGGCTCTCCACAATATCTGGGATAGCCAGTTAGGCCCCAAAGATGTCTTCCATCCCACCATCATGAGTAGGGAACTTCACCTGAAATGGGCTGGGGGACAAAAGTGGCAGGGCTAAGGTAGCTGAATAAATGGTGTAATGAGAAAGTCAAAAAGATCTTGGGAAGAGTCTAAGAAATAACTTATCTAATAGAGGCAGTGTGTGTGCTTGTCCTTTGTTGCTGAAGAAGACCATGCCATCAGAGAAATAATGACATGACTTGCACTTGACTTAGTTTTGAGGGAGGGAGGGCTGTGAAAGTCACCAGCCTCACTTCTCCTCTAGAGCCATCTGAATTCAGTGACCAGATATTCATGAGGATGACTGGAGATGACCCAGGATGAGGCAATTGGGGTTAAGTGACTTGCCCAAGGTCACACAGCTAGTGAGTGTCAAGTGTCTGAGGTGAGATTTGAACTCAGGTCCTCCTGTCTCCTGCACTGGTGCTCTATCCACTGCACCACCTAGCTGTACCCTTAAAGGTTTGTAGAATTGAACTCAAGCTGAGATTCGAATCCAGATCTTCTGACTCAAAAATTGCTGTTAGATGTTGCCCATTCTCCATCTCCTACTCTTTTAACACAGGCAGTGTGACCTAGTAGTTGAAAGCTGGCCTTGGAATCAGAAAAACCTTACTTTAAGTCCTGTCCTATGCATACTTTGAGACCTTGGGCAAGCATGTAACTTCTCATTGACCCAGACAATACTCTAAGACCAGAAATGATCAAGTTACATTGATGGGAGGAACTTCATTAAAAAAAGAAAAAAAAACCCCTCAAATATTTTATCAACTAAATATTTACTGAGCTGTCATATTTCTGTCAGCCCCCCAACATAAGATCTTCCTTTGTAACAAATAAGTATAGTCATATTAAGCAAATAGCCGCCATGAATCATGTCTGACTGTATCTACCTCATTTCATACCCATTGCCTTGAGTGTGTTCACTAATTGTAAGGAGACATGCTCCTTGGTCATTCATCTCCAGTCACTACTGGTCACTGCATTGATCAGAGTTCCCACATCCTACAAGGATACTGTGGACCTTTACAATCTTGAGATTTCTGTACGAATGTTTCCTTGGTTCTGTTTACTTTCTCCTTCATCAGCTCATGCAGAACATCTTAAGTTTCTCTGAATTCTTCATACACCTTCCTTCTTTTGGCATAATCATGTCATTTCTCTCAAGTTCCATGACTTGTCCAGCTACTGTTCAAACCATAGACACCCACTTCCACTGTAGTAATTTGCTACCATGGAGAGCTCTGCCATGTATCCTGTAGCATATGTCCTTCCCTCTGATTTTGATGTCCTTGGGATAGATGCCCAGGAGTAATGTCTGTTAGTATGCAAGTTAGTGACTTTTTCATGTAGGAGAGAATTCCCCACAGAGATGAGATTAGGGGCCCACTCCCCCCCCCCCCCCAATAAGCTTCCATTCATACTTTTGTCACTCTTGGCTTATAGAACTAGGAGATGGGAGGGACCTCAGAGATCATCTACTCCAGCCTCCTCATTTTGTAGATGAGGAAACTTAGGCTAGAAGAGAAAGTGACTTAACCTGAGGTCATGCAGGTAGGAAGTATCAGAGATGAGTTTCAAACCCAGGTCCTCAGGCTCTAGGATCAGCATTTTTTGAGTGTACCTCACTTCCTTTTACAGTGAATTTATCAGCTAACAAGTGTCTTTCCCAATGTCTGTAGTGTACCAGGTACCATGCTAGGTGCTAGGGATACAGAGTCAAAAATGAATCAACAAGGACTTATATTCTATCAGAGGAAATGGCATTTTCACATATGGAAACAAACTGAATACAAGGTCATTGGGGGTGGGGTTGGAGGTGGAGGAGGCCAAAGCTTCTGGAGCAATTAGGGGGAGCACCCCTTCTGTAGCACACAGCACTTCAGGTAAGCTTTAAAGGAAATGGGATTCTCCAAAGTAGAGGAGAGGATGGAGGGGGACACGAGATGGAGATGGAAGATGCAATATTGTACATGAGAACCAGCAAAAGAGCTGTCTGACCAGAATGTATTGGGTTGGAGGGAGAGTACTGCTTAATCAGACTAGAAAGCTAGAACAAGATCATGATGAGTTTGTATTTCATGGAGGTAAGATGGAACCACTGGAATTTATTGCATAGGGGAATAACTAGTTTAAGAAAAATTTTTTTTTCTTTCTTTTTGGGAGAAAATAGTCCTTTTGCTTATCTGAATCTCTCCCAATAGGTGACCTGAGGAATCATAAATAAATCAACATAATAGAACCCCATAATGGTATGTAGTGGGCCCACAAACCCTGCCAGGAACATTCTGGAATATTCATTTTGTAGAACTCATTATTGATTTGCCAATAGCCTTGGCTGGCTGACTGTGCTCTTCAAATTTCCTTGAGGCCAAATTCCTGGCATGAAATAGTTCCTGGGATTCATTTCATGTCCTCCATTATTCTGACTCCAGAATTAGGATAATATGGAGGATCTTTGTGATTTTTAACATTTTTCACTGTGGAACAATCGTCCAGGTCAGCAAAGGCAGAAATAAGTATACCTGTTTGCTACATTTGAAAACTGCACTGATAGAGACACTGGTGTGTGTGTGTGTGTGTGTGTGTGTGTGTGTGTGCATATGTGTGTATTTGTGCGTGTGCACACGTATGGTGTGTGATGATGATGATGAGGATGACGATGACGATGGAGAGAGAAGCCTTGCTTTGAGAAGTCCTGGAAAGAAATGATTAGCTGAGGAAAGTCTCACATCCCTTTATTTTCCACTCAGATTTAGTTTCTTTGGTTCAGCAAAGGTTACTCATTGGGATTAGCTAACTTGCCAGGTACAAGCTGTTCTAAGGAGAAGAAGACACTAAACTCAGTTACTTCTAGTCACATGAAAGCAATTCTGAAAAAAAGACAAAGAAAAAATGCAGAGATGTTAAATTGAAGTCTTGAATAATTAGAGTTAAATTAATTGGCAGCCTTTTAGAGGAGAAATGCAAGAGTGAGGAATTATAGATGCTCGTGGAAAATAGAGCTCTTCCCTCTCTCATGCAGCTCGTTTGATTCATGCTTATCTCCATCCTGTGGACCGTTTTGGGTTACTGAACTGGTAAAACACAGAGATTCATTCCACCACCGCCAAAAATATTAAATTGGTGTCATTACTGTCTTCATTATGGACTCGCTTCTTAACAAAAGAAAAAAATAGGTTTTCTTGCTGTTGCAATTCAGTTTTAGGTACTCAGGCACTGCCTTCATCCATTAACCATTCTACCCTCAGCAAAGGACCCAAAGTTCCAAAGAACTTCTCTAACATTTGAACTTGGGGGACTTCTCTGGACGCCAACTTAAGCTTATGTTTCAGGTCCAGAGACACCAGAGAACACCCGTAACTCAGCTGTGATTGTGAAACACTTTTCACACATAGGTTGATCAGTTCAAAAGAACTCAAGAAGGACGGACTCATGCCAATAACTTCTCTGTCTTCATAAACTCAGCATTGGAATTTCTATTTACATAATTTTGGAATAAACCGCATCATACATGGATCATTTGTGTAACTGAGAGGTCATCCCCCCAGGGAAATACATAATCTTGGTGAAATATTTTTATTAATATAAAATATCATTCTATTTTTTTCTATTAAGATAAGCTCAATGAATCTAGGTCCTAAAATGTATGATGTTTTATGTGTTTTGGTTTGTTGCTATGTATTTTATGTAGAAACCCTTTGATGAAGATGTAGTTAGTCATTAAGAATTTTCCAGGCAAGTAGAGATAATATTAATTAAAATGCTTTAGTGCTCTATTGGAACTGCATTATCATGTAGCTCTTCTGCCCATCCAATTCCCACCCAATTCCACGTAAGCTCTTCGAGGGCAGGAGCTGTTTTTTTGTCATGTCTTTATTTGCTGGAACAAGGGAGTAATCTCACAAAAGAAATTGAATTAGATTGAAATTGATTTGTTATAGGGATTAGAACAGAAAAATGGTCCAGCCAGGTCCAGAAGGATATATCTATGCATGCTAAAAAGAGAGAAGGCAAAGCCTACAAGACAGAAGAGCATAAGAGGCAGCATGAGCCAGTCTTGAAGTCAGTCACATCTTGCCTTTGGTACATATTGGCTATGTGAGTTTGAGTAAGTCACTTCACTTCTAAGTACCACCAGTAAAACTGTAAGACAATTCATTTGGTCACTTTTAGGTAGGGACACTTTTTCTTCCTCTTTTGTGATTCCCCAATACCTAGCACAGTACCAAGACATAGCACTTAATAAATGCCTATGCTTTGGACTTGCGGCTGTGCTTTGGTAGAGGGAGCTTCCACACAGGGAATTCCCCCATACCAAACAAATTACAGGTTCAAAAGAAAAATAAATAAATTTAAAAAGAGGTTCTTCATTCCACCCTCTTACTGTTAGGAAAGGATTAGAGGGTAACCTTTCTTCATTACTCACTGGCATTGGTGACCTTTTATTAATCTTGACCTTCAAACTGTTAAAGAAAGCAATTTTTTCATGGGCAAATTCCAATGCTGCCATTTGAAACTTCCCACTGTTTCTTCATTTTGGTTTCTTACCCCTCATTAAGACAGTGATCCAAGAGTTGTTGGGTACAAGGATGACAAGTGAGGTGTCTTGTCAAGCAACTCAGAATGTTCACTTTGGAAGAGGAGAATGTTAATTCCTAGGCCAAAGAAAGGGGACAGAACAGAGCTAAATGTCTTTCGGGTCTTTTCCTGCTCTGCGTTTAAAACTCAAATGGGGGCCCATGCCAGTGTAGGTGCCCAAAGAGTGACAGAATAGTTTTCACATCACTGCTTAACCTGTTTGTAGTAAGGAATATATCTGACTATTTAAAAAATAGCCAAGGGGCCACTGTGGCATACCAGACAGAGGATGAGTCTTGGAGTAGCAAGATTGGGGGCAAGTTCTGTCTTTGATACATACTGACTAGGTAAGGGAGGTAACCCCTTGATGTTCTAGGCAACTCTGTAACATCCTACATTACAGATGAATTACTGATCTAGCATCATCATAGCATCCTGCATGTAGAGCTGGAAGAGATGGCAGAGACTACTTAGCCTAACTCTTTCATTTTACAAATTAGGAAACTAAGACTGGGGAGATTAAGTGGTTTTCCCAAGGTCACTAAGTGACCTCCTCTTCAGTGTCAGGGGAACATTTCTCAACCAGGCCAGCTGTGTCTGGGCTCATTGCTCTTTTTATATCAGGTTTTTATTGGTGGATAAAGTTTCCACACCTCAAATTCTCCTAGACCAGTGAAATCACAGACTGAATTCAAGGAGGAAAAACAAATCTTGTTTCAAAGTGAGTTTCATAAAAGTGGATAGGTTCCTTGTTAAAGCATTTGCAAGTGATCCCACCCAGGTTCTTAGAGCCTCCTGCCTTTAACACCCCTTGTCTTCCTTGCAGAAATACAAAGAGTATGAGAAGGATGTTGTAATAGAAGAAATTGATGGTCTCCAGTTGGTGAAAAAGCTGGCGAAGAACATGGAGGAGATGTTCCATAAGAAGTCTGAAGCTGTCAGGGTGAGTGGCTGGACCTTGACCTTCTGTCTGGGGTTTTGTAAGAAATATAAACATAAACCACTCCGCTCAGGTAAGAGCCATGAGCAGAGGTGTGCTGGTAAATGTTTAATAACCAGCTCTTCAGTAGAAAAATACAAACGACACGGTTTTAAGTTCAACCTCCATTATTAACATCTTATTTAGAGTCAGTCCACAGAACATCAATCAACAAAAAAATGAATCTAAGCAATCAGCTCTCTAACCTGTTCGAGCTGATTCCAGCACATCCACAAAAAAAAAAAATTAGACTTTCAGAAATATTTCGAACATTCTAGTTTCAATAGGGAGCTGGTATAAGCAACCCGGGAAGTGACCAAATGTGCTTTATCATCTAGAAAATGAGTATTTTGCTGCATGGTACACTAGAAGGTGAGCTGGACTTGGAAAAAGACATACCTTGCTCCCATTCCTGGCCTTGACCCTTTCTAGTTGTGACCTCTGTCTAGGCACTTTCCTTCTCTGAGCCTCAATTTTCTCATCTGCAAATCAGAGATAATAATGCTTTACCTACCTCAGCAATGTTAGAAGGAAAACACATTGAGAATCTTAAAATATGAAAGAAATGGGAATTTTTATTATTTTCTCATTTTTGGTGCTCACATAGAGGCCTGAGCTGTAGGGTACAGGCAGAAAACTGTCTTTTGTTCTGAATATTGATAGAAGATGTCAAGAGTGCCAGGACCTTGAATACAAGCAAGAGGCAGAACAACTGAAATGGAAAATGTGGGGAGTAACTTAAAATCACAGATGAAGAGCTGGAAGGGAGGTCAAAGGTCACGATAGATGAGGAAACTGAGGCAGAGAATGGTGAAATGATTGGTTATACAAGGAATAAGTGGAAGAGAAGGAATTAGAACCCAGCTCCTCCAAGAAGCACATAGTAAGTGTTTAATAAATGCTGGTTAACTTTGGACTGACTTTAATTCTGTTGCCAGTGTTCTGCATACCATAACACTCTGTAGTCAAACAGCACAAAGGTAAAAACATCCTCGTTTAGGAGTCATAGGACCTGGGTTCTAATTTTGTTTCTGTTACTTATTTCCTACATGAGCTTGAGCAATCGACTTAATCTTCTTGGGTTTCATTTTCCTCATCTGTATATCAAGGGGGTTGGACACCATGACCTTGGGCATCCTTTCCATCTGTAAACCCATGATCCCAAGGTATGTCATGAATACAGTATTGGAAAGAATGTATTTGGTCACAACAGAAAGATAAAAAAATAATCTAAAACTCATTCCTAGAGGAAGCCTGGTGGCTTCTATCCTTCCCATTGCAGTATTTTCCAGTAAGGCTTTAAGAAGTGGAAGTTTAGAGTCTTAGAGAAACAGATGGTGGATGATTCCAAGAAGCACCATCTCCCTTTTGGATCACAAGGGAGAAGTTTAATTGGCATTCTTTTGTTTTGTAGAGAACTTTCCATAGTGGCCACTGGCCATATTTTAAGTAGCCTAGCCTAGAAGCTTAACAAAACTGGGGCCATCAAGAGTGGAGAATTCTAAGGGAGTGATGGATCCTGGGCCTAAAAGAAGGAAAAGCAGGGTCAGTTTCTGGATGGTTGCGGGGATAAAAACCTGCATCCCACTCCTTTCTCCCTTCTTGTCCTTTAAGGAAGCCCCCAGTGACTGCCATCCTGTCTTCTCTCCAAGGCTCTCTCCTCTACTTTTTCTTGGTGGATCAGCCTCTCATTGCTCATAAACAATAACCAACCTCAGGTCCCTCTAGCAAGACCCTTCCTTCCTCCATTGTCTGACAGGCTTAGAGTTTGCAGAACCTCAGGTCATGCCATTCAACCCTTTAATTTTACAAGTGAGTAGATGGAGGTCCAGTGATGTGTAATGACTTGTTCAATTCACATAAGGAAGTTAGGAACTGACTTTACATCTTGCATGCTTTCTGCTATACCAGATTGTCAGTAGTCCAAGTTGTGGGTTGGGGTCTCAAGCTTTTTCAGCTGACCACTTAGAATGAATAATTTCTTACATTTGTGCCTCACAATCAACTATTAGTTATCATTTTTTTTAATTTAGAGGAGGGGTCTTTTTCATGAAAATAGTAATGGGTTTTTATTGTGAGAATTTTCATGGCTTCCACAATCTTTTGCAGCTTGTGTGGGAATCTGCATACTGGAGATTGAAGTGATGGAGTCCCTAATTAAATAAATTAAAAGTTAGAGTTAGGGTTATAATAGAAACCTCAAAATAGGAAAGAGAGAACAACTTGTAAATCTTAGGCAGGACCTTTGTTGTTTTGGGACCTTTACATTTAATAGATGCTCTTTGATTGGAGGTTAGAGTGATCGGGGGTGGGTTTAATAGATATTGAATGCCAATTGCAGAAGCCACCCCCCCTCCCTTTTCCATATAAATCTGTGAGCCAGGTCCAAAGAGTTTTGCCTGGTGATAGATACTGTGTGTCTTTAGGAGAATAAAATAAAACTCATTTCTTGGATCCAAAATGGCCCCAGGATGGAGTCAGCCAGAGTTTCATGAAGTCCATTTTCTAAAATACTGCCTATGGAATTCTAAGAACAGATGTTGATGTTGGGAAAGCTAATGTACCCAATCCCTCTGATACATTGGTATATGGGTCTTGCTTTTCTTAAGCTCTTTAAAGGGGGAAAAATCATCAAAGTAAGTCAGAATTGTGTTTGGAAGCAGCTATGTGGTTGGAATTGTACTTCGTTCACATTGTGAGCTGTACAGACCCATTGGAAACAGATACCAGACCTGTGGTCACTTAGAATGCTAATAGGGGACCTCTGAAAGGTCTGTTTAGATGCTTATTTGACTTGGGGTAGAGGAAGAAAAAAATCATCATTTTTCCTACCATAAAAATATACTCCTTAAACGGGAACAATTGCCAAAAGCTTTAAAAACCCATCTTGGTGTGGTTCTGGGTACTCCCAAAGACTAAGGTTTAGTTAAAATTATGTTAGAAGCAGCAGTGGTGTTCTTTTCCTCCTTCCACCCACTGTGGAGGATATGCAGCTCAAATGTCGGATTGGGTTGGTTGGTCATTTATTTGAGTTTGCTGCATCCATCCTTAAAACACTTCCATCTGGCATTATAAATTATAAAACTAGGGACTCCTGAGGTTACCCAGTCCACCTCCTTTGTTTTACTGCTCAGAAATTGGAAGCCTGGTAACAAAGGACTGACTCAGGGACATACAGTGATCCATTAGCTCAGTCTTGGGCAAGGTCAAATGGCTCAACATCAAAAATGGATAGAATTTTGTCAGTGAAAATGACATAAAGAGGCATTGCTGTCTGCCTTGCTGCTGTGCCCTAAGGCAATTGAATCTCTCCATCTGACTTCCAACTGAAACCTTCCTTCTGGGTGGTCACCATGAGAATGTGAATTCTTTGAAATCTGCACTGTGTGACGTTTTTATTTGTATCTCCAGAACTTGATATAGTTCTTTATATATAGGAATTGCTTAATAAATGCTTTATTTAATTAATTGAATCTGGATTTGAACCTAGCACTTTTGATTCTAAAGCAGGTATTTTTTTTACAACATTCTTCTCAAAGACCCACATATTTGTACAAGACAGAGGACCTTATGTGATGGACCCCAAGAGCTCTGAGAAAAATGCCTGTTTCCATGACTGACAACATATTTGAGGAAAATTGAGTCCCTCTGGTTGGTTATTAAAATGTCTACCTATGCATGTGAAATATTCCAAAGAATCAGCAACCACATTTGAACAATCCAGGACACTTCAGTAACAGACGACTGTTCATCTTTCAAGTCTATGATCAGGGTGAAAAAAAAATAGAGTCATTTTGTAAGGTCCTTTCAAAAAACAACACCCAAACATGCCTGCTCTTTCATACCTGTTAATCAGGGTTGGGCTTTTCTTCTCTTTTGCTCAGGCTTGATTTCCTGTTTTTTCTTTCATCCCTTTGCCCAGTGATTAGTTGATTCAGAGTGATTCTCTCATCCTCGCCCACTATTTGAATTACTCTTCGGCCTGTAATTATCCTATCACAGAAAGACCTCTTTCCCTGCAGTCAGATGTTGATGGTAAATGGGAAACCTGAAGTGCTGGGATCATTACATAACCTTTGTCATCTGGATGTAATGGACGAGGGGTGACTTTATTTTTCAAGCTGAAAAATTGCAAATAGCCCAAGCTCTAATAATTTCCATTAACATAATGGTGTTGTCTTGGGGGATGCACCTTAACTAATATTTCCTGCCTATTTTTAATGCTGTCAATGGCCCACATAATTGTTGGATTCCTCTTTCTGAGGTTTGCCATATCATATTTTTAACTTAAGCCTAAACTGGGACAGAGGCAATGAGGTTGCTGTCTGTTTTTGTTTATACAGACAGCATGATGAAAGATAGATGAGTTTTTACATTTTTGTAAACATTTTTATTTAGAGTTTTGAAGTCCAAATTCTATCCCTCCTTTCCCTCCCCCTCCCTTAGATGGTAAACAATCAGATATAGTTTATGCATGTGCAATTACGTAAACCATTTTCATATTAGTGATTTTATACAAGAAGATGTGAATAAAAGAGAAAAATGAAAGAAAATGAAAAATAGCCTGCTTCAGTTTGTATTAAAACATTATCAGTTCTGTCTCTGAAGGTGGACAGTATGCTTCATAACTGAGTCCTTTGAGATTGTCTGGGATCTTTGTATTGCTGAGAAATAGCTAAGTCATTCGTAGTTCTTCACTGAACAATATCGCGTTTACTGTGTACACAGTTCTCCTGGTTCTGCTTTCAGTTTGTCATCAGTGATGTCAGTTTGCATCAGTTCATGAATGTCTTTTCAGGTTTTTCTGAAATCATCCTGCTTGCCATTTCTTATAGCATATTTAAACTATTGAAGCCCTCAATTAATTTGACTAGTCACTTTATCTAATTTTGAAATTCCACCACGTGAAAAGAAAACTGAATTGCTATTCCTTAGACTTTCAAATGATGTTTCTCATACTTTGTTTGATACAGAGAGAATGATCTGCCACAATTCAGAAAACACTCATTAAATGCCTGCCATATACCAGACAAGATCTTAAGCTCAAGGGATGCAAAGACAGTCCCTGTCCAGAGGAGGCTGATGGCTCCTCCCCCAGGCTGTTCTCCAGATTTGAGGCTTTTTCTAAAGTGCCCCCTTTCTCTGACCTCTCCCTCTCTCCCAATTCAGCTTGCTTCTACACATTCTTTTTCCTCTTTATTTTTTAAATTTTTATATTTTATATTATTTTTTTCCTTATGGGCAAGGATTATCTTTTTTTTTTCTCCTGCTTGGGTTTGTATTTTCTGCACTTAGAGTAGCGCCTGCCCCTGGGGAGTGCTTAATGAAGGTTTGCTGATGGAGTGATTGAGAAAAATTCAGAGAACTAGGAAAAGCTTTCAATTTAACTTCACAAATATTGACACTTACTGGGCAGCAAACAAAAAGACAAATGAAATGGAGGCAGTGGTCAAAGAGGTGATGGTGATTTGTCTCTCGTTACATGCTCTTCCCTGTCCCTCTCCTTGCCTCTTCTCCTCTCCCATAGCTCTGCTAGCTTGCCCGGCCCAGGTGACTGTTGGCTGGTCCCATCTCCACAGTATTGTCTTCCCTCATGCAGTGGTGAGCGTTGGGCTGGAAGGAGGAATGGTGGGGGGAGAGGTGTGGGGTGGGCGGGAGTGCAGCCATCATCACTTACCTTCTGGTTGGTAGTTGGGCAGTGGTTGGTGGTGGTGGTGCTGAAGAAATCCAGCTTCTTGTCTACAATGGCTTCTCCCCTGAATGATGGCTACAGGGGCTGGGCTAGAAGCAGGTCTGTTGGTGGGGGAACACTGATTCCCAAGGCTTTTGGGCTCAGGATTCCTAGCAGTTTTCCTTAGGGTTTGAGAAAGATGGTGGTGATGGTGGTGTAACTTGCCTAGAACATGCTACTTCCTGGGTCTCCCTCAGGGGACCCTGCCTTTTCAGCTAGGTTGGATGGCGAACAGAAGGGTTTTGGAGAGACAGAGATAAGGAGAGATGTCACAGCATGGGGATGACCTGTACAGTCTTCCAGAGCCACAAGATCAGGGACTCGGTGGTGGTTCATTTCGGTTGGAACATGAAATGAGGAAGATATTATGGGGGTGATACAGTCAGAGAGCTCAGGTTCAAATCCAGGCTCTGGTGATGGCAGCCTATTCACTTTATCTTTTTGGCCTCAGTTTCTTTCTGTGTCAAATGAGGCTGTTGGTCCAAATGGCCTCTAGTTCTCTTCTGGCTGCAGGTCTGACCACCTTCTTTAGAAGTAGAACTACAGAAAGAAAGAGAAGTCTTCTGAAAGACCTGAATCCTGCCCCAGACATTTGCTATCTGGGACACCCAGGACAAGAATTTCTGCCACAGTTTCTTCATCCATAAATTGGGGAGAATATAGGACCTACATTCCAGGGAGGATCAAAACAGTTAACATTTTGCAAAAATAGTATTAATAATATTAATAATGATAGCCTACATTTATATAATGCCTATTGTGTGCTAGGCACTATGTGAAGAACTTGATCCAAATATTCTGTCACATGTGATCCTCACAACACCCCTAGAAGGGAGGCGCTATTATTATCCTGATCTTATAGATGAGAAAATGGAGACAAACGGAGGTTAAGTGACTTGCCCAATGTCACACAGCTAGTAAGTATCTGAGGTCAGATTTGAACTCCCATCTCCCTGATTACAGGCCTAGAATTCTATCCATTGTGCAAACACTAGCTGCTAAAGCCCCACCACCACCACCACTAAAACTAGATCTAATAAATAGCTGATGGACAATACCGAAGAAAAAAAAATCTGACCTGAATTACGAGATTAAGACACATCTAATTAGTTGTGTGAAAGAACAACCCCCCTCTATTTTCCAGCTTGTCTCAGCATTTAGCACAAGGCCCTGCTTGTAGTAGACAGCTAATAATTGCTTGTTCAATTGAATTGATTGGCTCACAATGGATGATGTCAAGGTCGTCAGACCACCGTACCAGCTTCAGATTGCCTCCTGGGGCCCAGGAGTGATTAGGATGCATCCTCTGCTAATTTGCCTTTTCCCTCCTAGTCAAGGCTACGGTCAGGGCAGGGTCACTGCTTAGATGCTGCCATCTATTATCCAGTCATTGTTAAAATCCCTTTCAAACTTAATTACTCTTCAGGGTGGGAGGGAGAGTAGATCTCAAGAATGTCTTGTCACTTTTTGGAGGTGACAACTTGTATTTCTAAAGGACATAAGGTTTGCAAAGCACTCTATCTGCATTCTTTCAAACATTCTCAGCGAGATTTGTTGGTGTTCAGTCTTTCGGTCTTGTCAGACTCTGCATGACCCCAGGGACCATAGAATGCCAGACCCTTCTTAGATGCAACTACTACCCCATTTTACCAGTGAGCTGAGGCAGACTTAATGTTGAATGACTTGCTCCAAGGAAGTAGCCTGAGGGGATGATTCAAATCCATTGTGGGTTACGCCACTCCCTTCTTCACAACTGAAACATTTCTGTGACTTTCACCCTCTGAAATAAGTTGAAAATATATAAAGGAGCATGTTCAAGAGGGAGTTAAGAGAATGGAGTCTGAAGGTATCCCATTGGCCGGGTAACCACAGTTGTACTTGAAAAGAACTCTTTCTCAAAATCTTTTTGACCAGGACACATCTCTCCTTTGCTTGGTACTCTCCAGAAAGCGGAAGCCTGTGGTGCCCAGTGGTAACCCATGCCAGGGACCCATCGCTTTCATTGCTGACATTTAGCCTACATGCTCCTTTAAATTTGAGCTGCGCCTTCAGCACTAAGCAGGGCAAAGCTAATTCTCCTTCCATAGGCCAGCCCTTCAATTTCTTGCAGTCTGGTATATCCGCCCTGAATTTTCTTTTTCTAAACGCTCCCAATTCTCTAGCTCAATCCTTATAAGGCCTGGTTACCATTTTCCTCAGCTTCATGCTGATTGCCTTTCTCTGGGCAACCTGCCAGTTTATCACAACACTGTAGAATTAAAGAAGTCACCTTAGAGATCATTGACTTTGCAAATGAGGAAATTAAGATCCATAGAGTTGTAGACCTGTGATAGTGTTTGTCCTTTGTTGCCAAGGAAGACCATGCCATCAGAGAAATGATGACGTGACTTGCACTTGACTTTGAGTGAGGGAGGGCTGTGCAGGTCACCAGCCTCACTTCTCCTCCAGAGCCATCTGAATCCAGTGAGTTGATATTCCTCAGGATGACTGGAGATGACCCAGGATGCACTGGGAGACCTTGGGCCCTTTAGGCCAAGGGTAGACCTGTGACTTGCTCAAGGTCTGCCAGACCTTAACCATCAAAGTCACATTTGCATCTCTTGAGTCCAAATTCTGGGCCGGACTCAGGACCCCATCTTCTCTTCTTTCCCCCCGCACACTTTTCATCTTAATGCAGAGAGAAGAGTATTGGTAAACTTTAGATTTAACATTTAATGCCTTTAGAAGTGATTTAAGATTTCCAAAGGTAAATAAACCTAATCCCATTCTATTAGCCTTCTAATTTGCATTGATGAAATGATAAATTGGGCACTTTCAGAAAGAGGTTTCCCTTAGAAAGAAAATCCTCACTTCAACTGAAAGTCTAAAAGAGGCTGGGATTTTTATTTTTTCTTTCTCCAGCTACCTGCTGTTCATGGTGAAACCGATTCCCATCCCAGCAGTCTTGGGAAAAGGGAAGGCGATTGTACAGTAATTCAATTTCGGAGTTTTTACGCATGGGTTCACCAATTGGGCTTTATCAGGAGAAGCTGGGACTTTAAAGCCTTTTATCATGAAATTCCACATGCGAGAAGGCATTTGTCCTAGGTGACAACTACTACTTATTTGCATTTAATAAACATTTACCATCACAAAAAATAGATTTTTACTCCAGCATAGATGAGATTTACACCAATCCTTGAAAAACTAGAAGAGGCTCTGCGTGTGTGTGTGTGTGTGTGTGTGTGTGTATACACACACACAGAGAAGGTTTCCTATGTATATATTCCATGTGACATTATGCAGAGACTTCAGCATAATGCTTATGCAGATGCATGGAGATGTATACAAGAACATGGTTCTGGGATTATGGATGTAGTATGGGGTTTAGAATGATGAACCTGGAGTTGAAAAGAGCTGAATTCAAATCCTGCCTCTGGTAATGACTAGCTATGTGGTGAAGACCAAATCATCTAAGTCTTGTTTTCCTTAGCTATAAAATGGGATGACAATAGCTGAGGTACCTACCGACTTCACAAGGTTGTCATAAGGCTCAAGTGAGAAAATGGATAGAAAACACAGGAGCAAAATGAACTGTCTCCAAACAGCTTATATTCGAACAGGTGGAAATGCCATGTGTGTATGTAGGTATATACAAAACGCATCTGGAAGATGAGAAAGGGCTTCCTGTAAGAGGTGACTGCCACTTGAGACATTACTTCTTGAGCTCTACGTTTCAAAGCTCATAGTACCACACATTTGGACCTGGAAGGGACTTTTGAGCTTGTCTAGTTCAACTTCCTGATTTTATAGATAAAGGAACTGAGGTCTAGAGAGGAGTGACTTACCCAGGGTCACATAAGGCTTCAAAACAATGTCTGAATCCAGGACTTCTGATTCTGAATCCTGTGGTCTTTCCACTGTGCTGTATTAGGACTATTTGTGATTTTCCACCATGAGCTGCTGTTCTGTGCACTGAGCCCACCTTTTGATTTTTGTGTGTGTCTGCATTGATTTCCATTTCCTTGCAATTTTAAATGTTGTTTCATTGATACAGAGTAAACTTGATTTTCAAAGAATCCATATATGTACACAAGAATAGTAAAGACATTCTGCTTTATGCACTGGTGTACCACATGGTCTCCATGTCCTTTTTTGGCATCTTGAAATACATAGATGTATTACCTCTTTGTAAATCTACCTACTTATCTACCTATCCACCTACAGGTAAACTCCTAGAGATCAGAGTTTATCTGGTTTATATCTTAATTCAAGTAGCAGCTAGCACATAGTAGACCTGGCACATAGTAGGTGCCTAATTGTGCTTGTGTTGATGGATTGATTAAATATACATAGATGTAGATGTATCTCTCACACATAAGGAAATATGACCCTGAAACCACAAACCAGAAGCAACCTCCAAAGCAGCAGCTCAACCTTTCCAGCCAGACATTATAAGAGATTGGCAAACCTTTGGTGAAAATGTTTTCGATCATGATTCAGTGTTAAAAACAGATATAGCAGCTTTGTGGTACTCACAGATTTGATCCCACTATCAGCCAAACTTCCCTTCAAAACCCCTCAGAGGACAATCCCAAAGTTCTAATGTCCTTACCATGCTTGGAATGGCTTCTCTGACTCTGAAAGCTCCACTTTCAGAGAGAAAATAGGACAACTGCTTAGAATTTCAGATGTGCAATAGAATTTTCTCCCCCCTCCCTCCTTCCCTCTCTATCTCTTTCCTCTTCTTTTCTCTTTCTCTTTTCTCTTTTTTAAAATCCATTCTCATCAAATGTAAGTTTGGTCCTGCTATACTTCTATCCTAACATATCAGCCACATCTGATGATGCTTTCCTACAAAAGATCCATGCCATGGAATGGTGAAGGTCCACTGGTCAAGCTGGAGTCAGGTTCACTTTCCTTAATTCTTCATATCAAGAATTTTACTCAAGATCTTGCATGGCAGAGTTGGGATCCAAAACCGGGTCTAGTGACTCCAAATCCTGTGCTTTCTTCATAATAGCACCACACTGTCCCATCCTCGTATTTCTTCCCCCACACCCTGCAAAGACCTGGGAATTCACCTTCAAAAGAATTACTATAAAGGAATTCATAATACCAATGAAAATTGGCATCTTTTCTATAATTTATAGGTTTAGAAAGTTGCTTGGGGTTCCAAGAGATTAAATTATGTGTCTGCGGTGATATAGTTGGCATGTGTCAGAGATTAGACTTGAATTCAGGTATGCTTTGCTCTGCATCCTATTCACTACTCAGCTCTCTTTGAAGCTTAGCTTATCTCAAAATAAATATTAATGTAGAACTCCAAATTGCAAAAGCACTAGCAGGCTGGGCCCCTGGATGAATGGCTGCTACTTCAGGTTCGATAGAATTGCTCTGTGGTGAGTTACTTAAAAGGTATGGCAAACTAATACTTGCTAAGCAACATCCTCAAAACCTTTGGTTCACTTTATCACAAACAAACACAGAGTCCATTTCGTTCACTTTATCATAAATATGCACAGATTCTATCTTGGGGAGTACCATGTAGTTGTGGTGGGGCTCGTGTATAGGGAACACCTGGTCAAGATGACTTCAAGCTCTAGGACTATATTTTTCTCTCTCTGGAGACAGCTCTCGAAGGTCAAAGCATGGTGTAGGGCTTAGTGTAATAAATTAATAATTACAGTCAGTGTTCACCTGGGCTAGGCCCTGGAAGGCCCTGTTTCTTCACCTGAGAGGTGGGTCTACCACCTGGCTTGGCTGCTGCAGAGCTTAGACATGCAAATCTTTCAGCCACTTTATGGTTTCCTCACTAGTCATGACCTAATCGAAAGTAACTAGACAGATCACTTGGTCATTTGGTTGGCAGCTGCATGGCTGGACCAGGCAGGGCATTCATCTGTTGAACCAGAGCTTCACAGGATGCAACGTCTGTGATGAAAGGATTTATCCATGCAATCCATCCTTTTGCTCTTTGATGAGCAGCTGAAATCTCAATCACCTCTAGCTCCTGGATTGGTTGGATGTGATGGTGCATTTTCTTTTGGGAGTTGGTACAGTGTTTTCTTTTTCTTCATTTGGAGTGTTACTGTGCTGTTTCACAGATGGTAGAGATCTTAGTCTAGGAATGGCAGAAGACTGTCCTTCTTGACTCGCTCAAGGTCTTGGACTTGAGTTTTGTTACCTCTTTGAGAAAAGATGAGAGGGTTCCAGCATCTCCTGTTTGGCATTGCTTCCTAGTTCAGAACTGGGAATCCCTCAGTGAGGGACTCCATCCTTACTTATGATGAACAGCCAATTAAACCCCCCAGATTCCTGTTAGGATCTTCTATGTCATTGGGAACAAAGGTTTTGAAGTAGTCAACATTATAGGGAAAGTTCATTATCTTTGATGACTTTGTCATACCGAATTTAATTAATCTGAGTCTCAGATCTCTGCTAACTTGTGGAATGAATCTTTGAGGCATGAAAGTCAAATCAAGTCAGAAAACATTTATTAAACACATGCTATGTGTCAGGCAGTGTGCTAAGTGCTGGAGATACAAAGAAAGACAAAAATCGTCTCCGCTTTCAAGGCTTTCATGATACCTTGTCATTGACTCACCTTAATTTTTGCCCTGTATGACCTTCAATTTGCTGAGGTTTATAAGACTTTGAAGCCTTCCACTGAATTCAAGCCAGCTCTGGTAATGGGCTTCTTCCGTATTACATCGCTTATCTCTTTGTTGTTATCTTAGTCCTTTGCACTAAGTCTTGATTTTTCAGAACATTTTTTAATACTGAAAATGGAATGGAATGACTGATCAAAGCTTCTCTGTTTGCAACATATATATATATATATATATGTATATATGTATATATATATATATATATATGTATGTATGTATAGCTACTTTCCTACTAGCATGAGAAAGAGCAACTCAAAGACAGATAGGACCAGTATTCCAAAATTAAAATAGGGGAATTGTCAGTTATTTCAGGAAACCTTTCATTTTAGATACAGTTTATGGTTGATTTATAGTGTGTGTGATTGAATTATAAAATTTATACTATCCCTATGGATAAGAAGGAATTTGAAAGCAATGTTATGTATGTTGTATTTACAGAATTATATTTTAGAGTTTTTATTTTATAACACAACAAAACTTGTGCTATTTTCCTTCAGGCTACCCAGTTTCTTTCTTTTTTTTTTTTTGGTGAGGGGTGGGTGGGGGGTGTACTGATAAAGGAGAAACCTAAATCCTGAGGACAAGTAGTGTTTGGTAACTGTAAATTGGAGGTTGGTTATATATTATTGGGAGATATCATCAGGCAACTCTAAGTTATTCAGAATATGCCCGTGTATGCAAAAGACAAAGTTATAATATAAGGCAATATAAGAAAAAACAAAAGAATATTGTAGATGAGAAATGCCATAGGAATTCAGAAGGTGGTAGAGATTGCCTTTGGTTGGGAATAGGGGAAGGGGCTATTGAAGACATTCTTCAAATTGGATTTTTATTTCCCCTGACTCCAATGTTGATGCATGTTGTCATATTCTACACTACCAACACCATCAATGGTATCTCCTGTCTTGCAATACGTTTCCTCCTCACCATTTTCTTGGTGAATCCCTGGCTTCATTCAAAGTATAACCCTGTTGTCTCCTCCATCACAAGCCCTTTATCACATATTTTTTTTCTTTCTTCTCCTGAAAATTACTTTGTATTTATTTCTCCATGTGCATTTTATGCCCCCTCAGGAGAATGTTGAGTTTTTTGAGAGCAGAAGCTGTTTCATTATTGTTTTTGTAGCAAGTGCCTGGCATGGTACCTGGCAGAGAGTAGCCACTGAATATATGCTTATTAAATTGAACATTTTGTAGTTAATCCCTAATAATGGGATGATTAATAATTATAGTAATATTAAAATAATTAATCTCTCTCTACCCCTAGACACGATGAATTTGCATTTCTCCCCAATGCCCCTAATTTTCCCCAATATAAGACTTTTCCCCCTCTCCTTTCTATGTTACACATCTTAGCAATATATCTTATGACATATCCTAGAGGCATCATGTTGCCTCTAATCAGGACTTGGAGTCAGAGGTTGTGGGTTCAAATCCCAATATTTTACTACTTGTGGAACCTCAGCCAAGTCTCTCTATTTCTCTTGGGCCTCAGTACCCTCCTCTACAACACAGGGGCAGGGAGTGTTGGATTTAATGGCCTCTGAACTCCCTTTCAACTCTAATTCTACTTTTATAATTCTAGAATTAGGCTTCCTCTCTTAATACTTAAAGGAGATTGTATCCTTTGTACAGCACATGGGAAATAGTGGAATTCCTTGCCCCTAATAGGTTGTATCAATTAACAAAAGAGAGTTTAACAATTCAACAGTCCACAAACATGCTAGGCTCTGGGGATGCCATGATAAAAACTGGTTCTTGCCTCCATGCAACTTGTATTCTGTCTAAAAGAAGCAATATACACATAGTAAGCAAATGCGTAAAACAAAGGAAAATGCTTTCTTTTGGAGGGGGGAGAGGAAGCATGAGCTATTAGGGTGATCAGGACCAATGGCATTTAGGAGGCAGAATCTGAGTGCTTCCTTTGAGGAGCCAGGGCGCCAAAGGGCAGTCATGAGGAGGGTGTGTATTGTGGCTGTGGCAGCAAGTTTGTGTACAGGTAAGACAGTGAAGTGGTAGATCAGTGTCACATACAGGAAACAACACAAATTCTGGAACATATTATGAAAAGAAATTCTGGACTATTTATGCACTTCCTTTGCTGGTGAGGAGGATAAGGAAGGATAACACCACTGTTTCGCATGAAGCATTTGACTATACCTTGGCATTGGACCCGATGGTCCAGATCACTGTTCTCAATCAGGACAATGTGTCTTCTGTTGTTTTTTCTCTTGTCCAAATGATCGATTTCTCCCATTTTGCACACCTCAAGTGAAATGGCTTTGTGTTACGTATGGTAAAAAAAAAAGAAAAAAAAGAAAAAAAAAGAAAGAAAGATTAACTTTTTAGCCAAAGCAAAATGTCATTTTTGATCTTGTTTCCCATTTTCATTGTGTATTTTAGCCTTCACTCTTTTTATTCCATTTCAAATGATTTCCTGTCACTTTCATCGAAGCTGGAGTGGCCCAGGCCATCTAAAGAAGAAAGGCTAATGGCCATGGAGGCCGCCATATAAAATTACCAAGCAGTTTCCTGCCCTTAACTCAAATAGTAATTATATCCCATCAGTGAACTCCAGTTCATGTGCTGACACCGCCAGGGCATGGCTGTGCTCTCTAGCTTTACCCTCTGTAATTAGAATGGCTAGCTATGTGCATGCGAGCAAAATGAGCCCATGGAGCCTCCCCTGATCTGGGGGGTGGGGGAAGAGCCAGCGTGGGCATGTTCCCTGAAGGTGTGTGGCTCAGAATACTGATTTGTAAGGTTTTAAACAGGCTGTGGTGTTGTTTAAACACCTGACGAGGTGGAAAAATAATGCCACTTAATTTATCCTACTGCTAGAGGAAAAGAAATCTTAAAAGGGTTGTGGGTGGAAGGAAATTATGGTGAATCAACCAAGTGTCACCATAAATAGCTGCAAATGGTAGAATAAAGCCATATTAATAAAAGCCCCAACTATCCTTGTACAAATTGTTGGCAACAAATAAAAGGTTTTCAGCAATATTATATGCATATGTAGTATTTTAAAGTAGAAATAGGAATTTTAGGTTTGTTAGTTGGTTGGGTTCTCCCTCTTTCTCTCTCTCTCTTTATCTCTCTTCCTTCCTTCCTTCCTTCCTTCCTTCCTTCCTTCCTTCCTTCCTTCCTTCCTTCCTTCCTTCCTTCCTTCCTTCCTTCCTTCCTTCCTTCCTTCCTGTCACTTTGATCCATTTCCCATATGGATGCAACGAACAGCTGGTCTCTAAATGGAATGAGGTTATTTACGTTCTCTAAATTAGGTTATATGGGGGAAATGAAAAGGTAGTGAGCAATTCATAGGCATTCCATCTCCATGGCATTCAGGGGAGGGATACACAGCCCTTGAGAGCAATCACTGTCTTTGTTAAAAATTAGCCAGTGTGTCAGTGATTGCAGTCCCGGAGAGGGCTCCCTATTGAAACAGGCGATGCATCATGCTGTCTAATAGCAAGGACAAGGATTTTTAAAAACATGTTCCTTTTAATTAATTTTTTTGTAATGTTTGAAGAATAAGATTTTCCATGGAATCAGGGAGATAATGATGGTGATAATTATAATGCTAATAATACTACCATCTGCAGATTTGGAGAACATCCTCATAAAAATCAATATGCTATTAATGATACACAGGACCAACTGCCCTTAGAGAACCATGAAAAACGTGATACTTTCTTACCAAAAGGGAGAGAGAAGATGCAGAGAAATTGTCAGAGCTTATGATAAACAGCTTTAAAATCTGCGAAAATATTTTGGAATGAGTAGACATCACTTCACTGTGAAATAATAAAGGTGGGCAAATGTTACATGGCAAATGCAAAAATACAAATTACAAAATTGCATATAGAAAATACAAAATATTCTTTAAATGCAAGCAGGAGTAATTCTGGATAGAATCTGAAAAATGGCTAAGAGGGTAGAGTGTTATCAAAAGGCCCTGCATGGGTGATATCTGCATGAACTTTACTTAATTAAGGAGAGTGTTTTAAATACATGTACACATACCAAATACTTGCGATTTCCAAGTTAAGTGGAAAATAAAGCTTTCAGTACAGAGAGACCTAGCAGAAGTGATTGTAACCATAGGGAAATAAGATGAGGTGCACATTATCCCCCCTGGAATTGTACCAGGCTGCTTTCAATGAGGTACAGAGGATGACAATGCTTTCATTCTACTCCCCCCAAAAAGCTATTTTACCACGTGTGCAATAGTCTGTAGAACCTTAAATATAAAGGAATAAAAGGAGAACAGCTTATCCCAGGACCATTCCAGCGTGAACCCCATCAGTGGAAAATGAGAAAGAGGTTGATAGTGATGATAGTGAGAAGAAGCTGAAGGATGATGTTGCTCATGACAGATCTGGAGCCCAAAGACCTGGGTTCAGTTCTCACTTCTTCTACTTACTACCCCTGACACCTCAGACAAGTCACTTCACCTCTCTCCACTTCAGCTTGCCACTTTCCTAAATGAGAATATTGCACTAGCTGAATTCTAAGGGCTCTTCTTCCTCTCCATCTTTGATCCTGAGAACTCACATTTGCGCAGCACTTTTAAAGTTTGCCGAATCCCTTTCCATACCTCATCTCCTTTGATTCTTACGGGGTGTGGTAATGTGTGATAAAGAGAGTTCAGCCAAGGAGCTAGGAAGACCTGAATCCAAGTCTGTCCTCTGATTCCTAGTAACTGCATGATTCTGGGCCAGCCTTTACCCATACAGCACCTTTCAGTGCCCAGGCAACTTGCTAAGACTAAGTTAAAGAGAAGGTGTTGATCTACACTGGTAATGGGAAATTTACTCACTAAGTGCTGTCTAGACAATTGAAATCAGAGATTCTATAAGACTCACAACAACAGCCACCACCATGTGAGATAATTACCACAGATGTTACTAATCCCATTTTACGAGTGAGTAGGTGGAGGCTGAGAGATCTTAAGTGATTTGTTCATTGTCACACAGTGTCTAAAGTGGCATTTGAACCCAGACTCCAAGTCTAATGCTGGACCCATTGCCAGCTCCTCTGCTGGAGACATTGAGGTTTACTGTTATTGTCCTATCATTTTTTTGTTAGAATGATGTCACATGTCTCCCTTCTCCCCAGTGGCATTAGAAAGTACGCTTATCTAGGGAGAGACTGTTCACTGCATGATCGAGTCCCGCAAATCCCAGGAATGAATCAATGAGAAAACATTCTTCCAGTCTCAGGATAATGGTCCCTTGAAACTTCAGGTCTCGTGGGCAGCTTTCCTGAGTGTTTCTTAAAGCATTTCCTTGGAAGAAGGGAAGCTTACGAGGAAGCCAGCTGCTCAGAGGAGATAAGAGCATGGATGCTCCAGAGTACCTCCTGACAGGCTGGACCACCGGGGAGCTCTGGCAGCTGCTTTGTGGCCAGCTTTGTCCAGCCATCCAAGTGGTCAGCTGCCTCGTACACTTGCATTTGAATGCTCCAGTGGCTCTCTCTGGCAGCTGTCCATCTGGTCCATTACCATGCTCATTAGGACAGGCTGAAATTGTATCCCCCTTTCTCTTCCCCCCTTTTCCCATACATAGCCAGGCCATCTTGGAACCTGTCCAGGGATGGTCTGTGTGCTGAAATGGCTTAACTGCATCTACTTATGGAAGACTTAGCTGCAGCTTCGTGTGGTCTGTAGGTAGAAATCACTGGGGAAATTTGAGTTAAGTTTGACCTGGGGTAGTTTGTTTTCCCCAGAGACCTTTTCCTCTTCTTCCAAGGGATGGAAAGTTGTGAGACAATCCCTTCTTAGTGTAATAAATATATCAAGGATGGAGACATTTGCTCCCAAAAGTACAAAAGAGAAGGAAGGAAACAGGTTTTTGTTAGTCACCTATTATGTGTCAGGCCCTGCGCTAAGCACTTTACAAAGATTTTCTCATTTGATGTGCTTGACTATAGGGGCCATTAGTACTCCCATTTTACAGATAAGGTAACTGAGATAGACAGAAATTAAATAATTTGTCCATGGTCACATAGCCATCAAGTGTCTGAGGGAAAGGAAGGGAAGTGCCTACTATGTGCTAAGCTCTTTATAAATATTATTTCATTTGTAAGGTAGATGTTGTTACCATTCCCATGTTATAGTTGAGGAAACTAAGGCAAACAGAATTTAAGTGACTTCCCCATGGTCACATTCTAGAAAGTGTTTGAGGCCAGATTTGAAATCTGGTCTTCCTGCCTCCAGGCCCAGGCCTTTATCAATTGCACCAACTAATTGCCTAGAAGGTACTGTCTGTTTCAAAGTGCAGCGGGCAGAGGGTTGGATTTGGAGTCAGAGGAAGCTGGTTTGACTTTATACCACTTGTAATCCTCTGTGCTTCAGATTCCTTCCTTGTTGAAAGGAAGGGGTCAGAATAGATAACCTTGAAGATCCCTCCCATCTCTGGATCTTCCGTCCTGATGTAATGGGAGCATTACTCAGATTTGCCTTTCTTGGTTCTAGCTGACCATCTATATAGATTCAATGCCTGGACAAATCAGGGTTAATCCAACTAAATGTATGGCTGAGTCCTGAAGGAAGTTGGGCCTTGAAATGACGGAACAACGTCCTCATTGGCTGCTGAGCTAGAAGAGAGGATGATTCAGTGACATTTTGCAAAAGAAAGGGAAGATTTTGGCTTCTGTTCTTACTTTGAATTTCCAGCGTGTTGTCTTTTGCTAAACTTCCTGCATGGGTGAAGGTGCTGCTTTTTCTCTGCCTAGGCCTCCTCTGCCACCCCACCCCAAACCCCAAGGCCACTATATTAGCATAGCTGCACCTGGGCCCCTAATTTGTGTTTCCCACTATCCTAGAGGATCATATGTGGACATGTAGAGAACCTTTTCCTCCTTGGTTTGAAAGGTCTGGGGGTCCTGCTGAGTGAGTGGAGCTCACTAGGGGCAAGAGAAGCTTTTCTATTCGAGAAGTGGCTGAAGCCATGAACTTTGAGGGAGACAGTGCAGAGCTGAGGTGAAATGTCATCTTTATAATCAAGGGTATTACGAACTGCTTCCTGGATTGGTTGAGATTGAAGTATCAGCCTCCCGGAAGATGAGTATGTATGAGTAGTTGGGGGTTGTTACTGAATCCTGTCTGAAGTCATGTCAATGCATTCTGGGAATCTTTAACCTTTTCTCTTGTGTGTAGGCAATATATACCTCTCCTATATCTGATTCTTATCAGGTACGTTTCTTTGCCTCTCTTCTGAGGAGGCAAAACCCAGGATTTCAGTAATTTATTCCTGGCCTTTCAGGGGGTGGGTTTAGTAGCCTGATGAGTGTGAGAAAAGGGGAGCCTGGTTTCACCCTCATTAGAATCTAGACTTGGGAATTAATGTGGTCTATGGTGTGTGTGCAGATGAGACTCAGGGTGTAGGAGAGTGTACAATGATCTAGCCTAATAGGTTTATCAGAGGCTCCCTTATTGTTAGACTCAGAGGAGTCCTCCCAATGTCAAAGAGAACTTGACCCATGTAAAGAGTTTGCTTTTCATGGCTTCAGACATTCAAATATGGTTCATAAACACAGGAAATAAAATTCAAGAGCTCCGCCCTCCCCTTTTAATCCCCCAATATACCAGCTTTCTAGGAAGAATGATGGCTGTGACTTCATCTTCACTGTGGAAAAGGGGATGAAAAATGCTCCCAGCTGCCACATTTGAATATAGAACACTTATCTCCCCACACAGGCAGACCGACATCAGACAAACCCCGGCATGAGAAAAGCGCCGTTTATCAAACTTCTCTCTGGAAAAAAGGAAGTCTCATGGAGCCTTCATCATCAGTAATATACAAAAGTTCACCCCAGCAGGAAGGAACCAATAAAGGGGGCATTTCAGAGGAATTAGCAGGAAGAAATTAGCCCCATGTCTCCTACTTTTTGATCACAGTGTGGGATATTAGCATATATTAAAATTTCTCATTTGCATAGCCAATGATGTTAAATTGGAACCTCAAGTTGTCTGTCTGATGTTCATCCTGTACGCACCTTGTGCTAAGAACAAAAATTGGTACCATTTACGGGGCAATTATCTCATCATCTGACTGACCTCAGAAAACATGGTACCCAGGTGCCCAGAAATATTACAAAATGAATTCATTTCCACCCATTAGATATTTTGCTAAAGTGTTTCTTGTTTCAGAGGATTAGATGACTTCATAAGAATATCATTTAAGAATTGGATCCTTCGCCTCTCACCCCCTGTAGCCTTTGCTGGAAGTGATGATGCTTGGTTAGTCAAGGAAGAGCCATGATTCTTAGGAGAAGCAGTGGGACAGGCTGGATCTGTCCTCATGGGCCTGGGCTTCAGATTCCACTTCTGAGATGCGGTAGCTGGGATCCCGGCCCAGTCAGTTACCATCCTTGAGGGAGACATTTCATTAGGGGCCTCCAAACACATATGTAAATGTGGTTAGAAGGGAAGCCCCTGGAGGACAGGGGCTGGTTTACCATTCTCTGTATCCTCATTCCTTAGGGCGCTGCCTGACATAAGGTAATCAGCCTGCCTACAAGCATTTAGGACCTACTATGTATGAGGCCTTGTACTAAGCACCAGTGGTATAAAAAACAGCAGAAACACTGCCCCTGCCCTCGGGGAGCTCACATTCCAATGGGAGAAATAACAAGGGATGACTGAGGCCATCCAAACTATATATGGAGAAGATGGAAGGAAATCTAAAAGGGGAAAGCATGGGCAACTGGGGAGGGCCAGGAAAACCAGCCTGCAAGCCCTCTATGCTCAACACCAAGGCTGGAGCCGAGTAGGTAGACTGGTCCATTCAATGTTGATGAAATTGAACTGAACTGAATTGAGTTGGTTGGGTTGTTGTAGCCTCTTTCAGATAGGTAAAGTAAGGCTGAGAGACAAGGGACTTTCCTCAAAGGGATTCAGGATAATTCATGAACAAAATGGAATTTGGAACTATTCTGAGCATCCTATTCTTAGAACCCAATTTCCCTCAGAACTCAGCTCAAGTGCTCCCTCCCACAGAAGGCCTTTACTGATTCCCCAGTTGTTAGCACCTCCCTCCCCACTCCCAAAGTACCTTGTCTTATTTTAAGCATTGTGTGTGTACACATTCTATGTTCTCTTCTCTCTGTTCTAAATTGTATTTTATAGCAGGATGCACACAAACATATGTGTTTATATATGTATATATACACATGTAAGCATATATGTGTATTCATCTATATGTATACACATGTATATGGTTTACACATTGTTTCCCTCTTTTTCCACACCCCTCATTTTATAGGGAAGTAACCCGAGACCCTCTAGAGTATAATTTTGCAGATATGGGCATATGTTTGCCTCCTCAGTACCCAGTATGGTGCTAGGCGTATAGTAGGCACTTTGTAAATGCCTATTAACTAATTGTGATAGTATTTGTGTTTGAAGCAAGTGTGTGGCTGTTGTAGAAAGTAGACTGAGGAATTTTACAAGGAAAAATTTCCTATAAGAGGTGACCCAAAGGGATGTGAGCAGCCTTTGGAGATAGTGAGTTCCCCATCACTTGGAGAGCTTTAGGTGAAGATCAGATACCTGGTTCAGGCAGGGGCTGGACTTGATGCCCTGTGGAGTCTCTTACAGCTTTGAAAGTTTGGGAGTGTGTGTGTATGTGTGTGTGTGTGTGTGTGTGTGTGTGTGTGTGTGTATGTATGTGTGTTTGTATATCTTCTGCTTTGAAGTGATTGGTTTCCTATTTGTGTAAAAAGCATCACCTTTTCCCAACACACGTTTTGATTATCTCCCGGTTATATTGGGTTGAAAATTTTCTCTCACGATGCAGAGAAGTTGATGACAATGGATTGATGCCTCAGCTTAATGTCAGTGGGAGGTGATGATGACATCAAGGGTTCTTTTCCCTGAGGAAGCCTGTCAATCCAAGGAGGAGAAAACAAAACGTGTATGTGCCTAAGGGACAATTTGTATTTCTATCACTTTCTGCCTGAACCAGTCTTTGCATGTGAGTTATTCTCTCACTCATGATTGTATAAATGAAAGCTAGATCAACCCTCATCAGAAGGAACCAGCGTGGCTTCATCAAAAACCTGCCGTTCCAGACCAATCTCATTCTTTTTGTTGGGCAGTGTCATTGGACTGGTTGATTAGGAAAAAGATGTACTTGGAGAAAGTTTTCAATAAGGCTTTTGGATGACGTTTCTCATGTTCTCCTTGTGGGTAAGATGGACATATGGGGGCTCAGTGATGGACCAGGCAGGTGGATTTGGTACTCATTTAGTGCAGTTACTGGTGAGTACCATCAGCTTGGAGGGAAGTCTTAAACTGATTGCCTCAAGGATCTAGAGATGGCCCTGGACTTTTTATGTGAAACATTGGGAGGTGAGCATTCTTTGGTATATTGTCCTGGACCAGACCTCATCTGGAGTTTTGTTTTCCTTTGGGGCTGCCATATTTAACGATGCAGCTTGGGTCCTTGATGATGTCATCATAGGATTATAGGTCTAGAGCTAGAAGAAACCTTGGGAGGCCAATTCCCTTATTTTATAAATGAAGAAACTCAGCCTAGTAGAAGTTAAGTACTTGCCCAAGGTGACCCAGGTTAAGTATCAGGGTGGAAATTCAACCTAAGATTTCCTGGCTCTGTGGTCCACACTCTGTCCATTACCTGTCACTACTTGTAAGGAACAAATGAGATCATGCCTGGGAATGGACATCTTAGTGTACTGTTTAGATTCATTTATTAGGATCATGGGATCACTGGAACGGTCTTTAGAAGTCATCCCTCACAGTTCTCTATTGTTCCAGATGAGGAACTGAGGCCCAGAGACATTCAGTGGCCTGCCCAAAGTTATATAGCTAGTAAGTGTCAGACCCTGGATTCAAACAAAAACTCTGTGGTTTTTCTACTGCACAGAACTGCCTCCTTTACTCCATCCCTCTGGATGTGAATGCAGTGAGAGTGGGGGTGCAGAATGCAGGAAAGTATAGATTCAATGCCCAGCGCAGGAAGTGCAGAAGAACCAAAGAAGATGCTGAAGGGAGGGAGCTGGCTAGCTTTGCCTGGATTGTAAAGCTCCCTTAATGAATCTATTCTCAGCTCATAAGGAACAATACTATATTTTTATTTTAAGGTACATTTAGCAGATGGATCCATTTGATTGCACCCATCTACAAATGTACTTCTCCGCCAGTCTAGTGGTTAATTTCCTTGGGCAGAACCTCTCTTCTGGGGACTGCACACAAAGGCAGAGAATCCATTAATTCTCTTTGCTCTCATTCCTGTTCAGGCTTATCTCCCTGAATGCTAATTATCACAGAAGGCATGTAATCTAGGCTACTCTTAACAATGGTCACATTAAGCATGGTTCTCTGGGCTGTCACTGTGACCCCAGAAGAATGGAAGATCTGTTTTAATAATATTCTAGCTTTCTGAATAGCTAGTGAATCATAGAGCCTCTGAGTGGAAAGGGGACCTCAGAGCTGGTTGCTCTAAGCCATGTCTCTACAGGAATCTTCCCTGTAACAAAGGGGTCATTCAACTGCCACTTGAAAATCTCTATCAAGGGAAGAATCTGCCATCTCCATCTCAGGAGGTGACTGCTATCTTTCAGACAGCTCTAATTATTAGTAGTGTTGCCTAATATGAGCTGAATTCTTCCTCTCTGAATTTTGCCTCTTCTTTCTACTCTGGCCCTCTGTAACTAAGCAGATGTCCCTTCTAGATGGCCGGATCTGTGCTCTCCTCGTTTTTCCTTCTCTTTCTGGAGAGGTTAACCCATGGTATCTGGACTTACATCCTCACACCATGGCAGTCATTTTCCAGAGAAAATCCAAATGAGTTCCAAGTTCAGCTTTTAAATTTCTGCTTGGGAAGATCATTAAAAAAATTCAACCTTTCTTCCAAACTTGAAATTAACTTTGTGAAACCAGTAGTTGGTTTTTATTGACCTCTTATGTCTCAGGTTCACAAGAAATACAACTGATCTGGGGGCATATTAGCAGATATTGTCTATGTCTGCTTTATTGCCTCTACTTCAGATTTCTGATGTTTTGTTACCACTTCCCTTGTAAGCACACAATGTACAAAATTTAAGGAAGAAAAAAACCCATTTATTTATGTAGTGCATTCTCTGGATTTTTATCTCTTTCATGACAGGTTGCATCC
This sequence comes from Bettongia penicillata ogilbyi, assembly GCA_023548195.1. Classification (NCBI taxonomy): domain Eukaryota; kingdom Metazoa; phylum Chordata; class Mammalia; order Diprotodontia; family Potoroidae; genus Bettongia; species Bettongia penicillata. Next base: position 11,523,464 of record JAJHZJ010000132.1, on the reverse strand, counting down.
CCAGAGGGCAGCTACTCCATCTCCTCTCAGGCCTCTAGAGGGGAGGGAAGGGGAATCCTAGAGGGTAGGGATATCTTTTTAATTCTATAACTTATGAGCCCCCACTAGTGGGGCTCATATCAGTTATTCAGCCATGTTTAATTAACTTTTAGAGAAGGTTATTTTATAAGGAGATATAGTAAAAAGAGTAAGTATAAAACACCTCTCTAAAAGCCTATGACATAATCTCTTTTGAGTACAAAATACTCAAGGGGGATTGACCTTAGAGAGCAATCATAATGAACAGTATAATTTACAGCTCCTAGAAGATTCCCCCCCACTCCTGGAATCATGACGTTCCCTTGAAGTGTAGCATAGCTTGTTTGCTACATTCCTTGTAGATCTTTGAAACTTACATTTTTCAGTGTATCTTGTTTATCCCTGTTCTCCCAAGGCAGATAATGTACCAGCTGTACCAGAGCCGCTGCTAGGACTAGGATGCTGGTGAAAGGTATGAAATCCTCAAACTCTCTGAAGTTCCAAAGGTCCTCCTATGGTCAAAGTTGGGAAAGAAGGAAGCTGAGGGATCCTCCTTCCTATCTCCAAGCAATTCCCTCTTGGGGACTTGGCTATAGAGTTTCCATGATCAAACTGCTAGATACTCAGATCCCCAATTCCAATCCAGCTCAGTGACTTTATGCAAGCACATATGCTTTAGGGAGCACAGTCTCTCAACCAATTGAAACAGACTTCCTGTCATACCTACTTGGAATGATTTTGATGTATTCAAAGACTGTGTCCAAGCCTTGTTCCTATCCACGATTGATTTAATACAACAATATTCTCACCTGACAAAGGAATCAAGGTATAGTACCTAGTCAGCTACTTTAGGGGTGCTATAGTAGGGGTGCTTTGTTTGTTTTCCAGATCAATTATTGAAAGTCTTTCACTTATATACAAAAGAAATTAAATGCAGCTCTTTCTGAAATACATGAACAGTATTTACTTCCACCCTTCCCCAGAGATCTTAATGGTCCTCAATCACCGAATATCATATATTAGATACATATCCCAGCTTTTACTACACCTCTCTCCAGCTCTCAAATGATGGTGTCCATTGCCATTCCTACACTGTTTTCACACGGCGTGATTCCTTTGCCTTGATCTTTTTGTAATTCTAGGCAACACTCAGCAAAGGTTTTGATTCCTGATTTCCAGGTCCAACTATGTACTGGATGTCTTCACTGTGGTGGGACTGTGGCCCCCCAGATGTAGAGCTGAAGAGATTTCAGATGCCATCTGGTCTAACCCCCTTCCAGGATCATTGTGGTCTCACAGATTTAGAATTGGAAGGGAATTGAAGAGGTCATTTCATTCAATTCCCTCATTTGATGTATGAGGAAAATTGAGTCCCAGGGAAGTTAAGGATTTGCCCACAGTCACACAGGGAGTAAGGACCAGCATAGGGCTTGGACCTAGATCCTGACTTCAAAGGCAATTATTTTTCCACTCTTCCATGTTACATCCTCAGCCTGTTGGAAATATAATTCATTCTATTTCTTCTTAAGCCCAACTCTCCTCTTAACTTCCTTTGTACCACCAGTGTTCTAGTCATCCAAGTGTGCCTCGGAGTCATTTGACTCTCCACTCTCATCACTGACCACATCTGAGCATAAAACCATTATCTTCTTTCTTCGTTCACATCACAAGCATTCTTATTCAGGCTCTTATCAACACTTACCTGGAGAGCTTCAGTATGGTTACCTGTGTCTAGGCTCTCTCCTTCTAGTCTGTACTTTACAGAGCTGCCAAATTTATATTTCTAAAGCATCACATCACTCCTCTGGTCAAGATACCTCTGTGACTTCCTGTTCCTCTAGGGTAAAGCACTCATTTTTCTGTTTGTCACTTTTGAACTGGTGTCTTTGTCGTTAACATTGAATTGGATCAAAGTTAATTGGTAATTGGTTTGACAGCCTATGTCTCTGAGTGTTCTCCACCAATGCCATGAAAGTTGCCACTTCTGATTGATCTAGAAGCTGGAAAAATGCTCTAACTTCTCAGTTTCTATTTCAGTCTATGAGTCACTCTGAGTTCAGCTGGGTGGGATCAGTCAATTCTCAGACCTTTTCTCTTTGACGTCCAGGGAGGGCCTTCCCATTCACCCTCTTTCATTAAGGGGACAAGCCAACAGTTCCTAGGACATTGACATTTTTCCTCTCTGAATTTCATCCCCTTGAATTTGTTCCACTGTTGTGGGCTGTCCAGATCATTTTTGCTTCTGACTTTGTCATCCCCAGGGTTAACTGTATCTTTACATTATCTGTCCATGTGACAAGCCTCTTTCTATACTTTCATGCAAGTTGTTCAATGAAATGTTGATCAGTACAAGACTCAAAACAGGTAGGTCCCTGGGGAGCAACATGAGAGACCTGTTCCAAGATGACAATGGCTCATAATGCTATCTCCTTAGGCTCCTTCTTTCTACTGATTCTGAATTTGCCTAACTGTTCCATCCTCCAGCCAATATCTCTCCATCTTGAGTAGAAAGACACTTTATTAGTTCTTTTAGAAATCAGTCAGTCAATAAATATTTACACATCAAGAACCTGTGATGCTCCAAGCATTATGTTATGTGCTGCAGAGACAAAGAACAGACTGAAAGGGAGTTGGAAGATATTTTTGGAATATCTGGTATCTAAACTATGTTCAAGCTAATTCAGTCTCTCTTCTTAAATTTTTTGCTTCATTAGAATCAGACAGAAAATGAGGATTTAAGAGAGAAATTAATGGTAAGCACTATGTGACTTTTTACAAATCACTTAATTTCTCTGGGCCTCAGTTTCCTCCTCTCGAAAATGACAGGCATCACTATGACCTCTCTAACATTAGTTCTGTTCTAAATCCTATGATCTTGTGATTTTCCCTTCAAGCTGAGTCATGACAGGAGACAGTTTTGAATGACTTTTCCTTTCCTGAAAGCTACATAAAATCTATTTGTAAGGTGGTTACCAGATGGGCTCTGAAAATAGGTTCTTATGAACCCTGTTTCCTCAATCTCTTTCAGTGGTTGAAGCAATACTTGGCAGTGACATTGGGTGGATTTCTTCATGAATAAATCAGAAAGGTCAGATTAGCAAATTTGACTTCAGGTTAGAGCAAAGCCCCTTGGGACAATAAGAAATTTGGGACCAGGTACTAAGCATGGCAGTTTCTACCTTCATGCCAAAGGGTGACTTGCCAATCTCTTGCCCTTATACCATTCTCACTTGATGCTGTTGATCTTTTCTAGGACAGGCAGAATTCTAGGTAATGGAACAAATTTAAAACCAACCAACCAAAAAAACCTGGGAAAAAATCCTGAGTTTGTAAATGGTAAAAGCAATTGGTTTTGAGCTGACTGTAAGGAAATTCTGATCGATAGGACTGAAGGTCTAAATCTGTCCAGAACAAAACACAACAATGACACAAAACTTCAAAAATCCAAAGAACATGAGAGGAGTACCTGATAATCAGGTGGGCCTAGTCATTGAGGAAACACCCATGGAAAGTACACAGGTTTGGCCGATGTGGATGGGTCATGACCTGTAATGTTGGAATGAGGACACCCACCATGACCCCAGGCATTGATGCATTGGAGGATTCAAGTCAGGAAACGCCTGTCACAGTAGTGACCCTCCTGTGTCTTTGACCCTGGCTGCTGGCTTCTGATTTGTCCATGCTCATTCATTTGACTTTAAAAGAATTACTTCAAGCATCACGATCTTTTTTAGGAGCTTGTTTAATACAGTTCTAAGGTAAATGAAGGGCTATTTTGAGAGAAAGAGATCAGATTTGTTTTGTTTAGTTGCAGAGGGCAGAATGGGGAGTGATGCATTAAGTTTACAAGGAGACAAATGTAGGCCTACTATCAGAAAGGACTTCCTAAAAATTAGAGCCGGGGGCTGCCTCAGTATCCAGGGGACTCCTCTTCTTGAGAATCTCCTCCCTGGAGGTTCTCAAGCAAAAGCTAGAGAATCCTCTTGGATTATTAGAGAAGAAATGCTTCTTCACAGCTTACATTTTCGTAATGCTTAAAGGTTTGCAAAGCATTTTAATTGGGTGTTTGCTTTTGAACCCCCACAATACTCCTTCAAGGCTAATCATTCCCATCTGACAGAAATTCACAGAGGTTGCCATTGTCCAGGGTTATAGAGAGAGTATCAGAGGTAGAATTCAAACGTGCATCTTTGTAATTCCTTGTCCAGGACTCTATCAGCTACAGGACTAGATGTCTCCCCCCCAGGTCCCTTCCAACTGAGATTTTTATGGTTCTCCTTCAGTAATGCTGTGGTCTGACATCAGTGAGCATGGGGATCTCCTATTATCAGTCAATCAATAAACATTAATGAAGGGACTACTATATGTCAGGTAATAAAGTGCTATTGGTACAGAGACAAAATGAGACATTCCTGCCCACAAAACTGTCTTAATGCAGCAATGTAGAGATATAATCTATAATAATAACTGTAATAGTAGTAGTAACTAGCATTTATATAGTACTTTAAGATTTTCAAAGTGCTTTACAAAGATCTCATTTTATTCTCACAGCAACATTGGAAGGTAAGTACTATGGTTATCCTCATTTTTACAAATGAGGAAACTGAGGCAGAAAGAGATTCTGACTTGCTCAGGGTCAAACAGCTAGGGGATGGATTTGAGCTCAGATCTTTTTGATTGTAAGTGCTCTGCTCTCTCCATGGAGCTACCTATCTACCAATAGCCAATTGCCCAGGGAGCCTGGAGAAGACTTGGATGAAACCAGGGGATGGATGGATACCTGTTTCCTCTGACTGTATGATCTCTTCTATAATGGCTTAAGGGAAAATGGGTTGTCTCTGCAGTCACAGTTTGACTTTCCTATTTATATTGCCTAGGTGACCTTGGGCAAGTCATTCAATTTTCTTAGCCTCAGTTTCCTCATCTGTAAAATGAGGGAGTCAAACTAGTTGCACTTGGAGGCGGATTAGATTCACAGTATACAACCTTAGGATTGCCTTCCTCAGTAGGAGTTCTTATGTTTTGGACTTTAGACTCTACTCCACCTTTTTTTCCCCTTTTGTGTTTATTTTTTCTTTGGAGCAAGTGCTCCCACAACTGGCACAGCCTCCATGCAGGCAACCTTCTCTGGTGAGTAGCACAGGAACATACGATTATGTAATATTGGCTCTGGGGAGGATTTGAAGAAATCATTTCCATGTGGGCTGTGCTCCTCCAGCCCACATAGCTAAATCACTGGCAGTGCACATTTTAAAGCTCATTTTGCTGCCCCTCCGAGGTGATAAAGCACTGTGTTCTCTCCTTTGGTGCTCTACAATGTGCTGTCTCTCTCACATCTGGAAGGCTTAGGTACCTGCAATGAGGGGTATCTGCCAGGCAGTCCTGCCCAAGGGTTCCCTGAGGGCATGTAGTCTTCATCAATCATGTGAGTGGAGCTGGATAGAAGGAGTACAGAATTCCCAAACTGAACCATAAATTGTAATCGAGCGATGACTCTCCTTTTATTATGGAGGTGAAATTATAGCAATCACAGGCACTCAAAAGAAAACATTCGAGAATAATGTTGCTCCTTGTATTGCAGTAGTGATGCAGCTTGCCTATTATCAAGGAGGGAGGGGAGTATGACCTCCAGCATCCCCCCTCCCTCCGCCCCAGCAGGCATGGGACTGATGTCTGGAGTAAAGTGGGGTGGAGGATGTAGCCATGACTGCAGAAAAAGACAGAAACAAAGCTCCACTATTGGCATCTGCTTCTTCGTTTGTTTGGAAAGATGAGGGTGTCAGGGACAAGGCAGCAGAGGCTCCAGGGTGAGTGGAGTGGGAGGGAGAGATCCAGCCTGCACCCAAAGCCATTGAACTCTTCAGTTTGTCTTCTTACAAAGAAGAAAATGTTCTTCTCATTGTTTCAGTGGAGTTCAGATAGAGAATATTCTAGGTATCACATTTAATAAATGAGGAAACTGAGGCTCAGATGTTGAGACTTGTTTGGGATCACACACTACATGAGTGTCTGAGGCAGGATTTGAACTCAGGTCATCCTAACTTCAAATGCAGTGCTCCTTCCTTTACTTCATACTGGCTTGATCTTGTCTTTTTGACCACCATGATTGTTGTAGCGGTAGGGTCTGGTAGGTGTTGACCAACATCTAGGTAGTGCTTTCTGTGTATTATCTCATCTGAGTCTCACCACAGCCCTGCTAGGCCAGGAAGCCAGGTGCCAGCATTCCTATTTTGCCAAGATGGGGGGCAGAGAGGTCTAGCACAGAGTCCCATGGCTAGCAAATGTCTGATGTAGGACATTAACTCAGTTCTATTATCTTTCTAGTCTATCAATCTCACCTAACATGTCCATGATCAGATTTCTACCTGAAATTGACCTTTGAGGTTATCTAGTACAAAGTTTTCATTTTACAGAGGAAAAAACAGGCTTTGAGACAATAAATGACTTGCCCAAGGGCACATAAATTGTAACTGTAAGAAGTGAGACTTGTGCCTAGGTCTTCCTGACTATCAGTCCGGAAGTGTCACTATGGACAATGTCCTATGGAGGTGGAAGGAGTCTTTGACAACATCTTATCTAATCTGCTCATTTTACAGAGGAAGAAACTGAGGCCTAGAGAATTCTAGTGACATAAGATTATAGAACCATAGATTTAGAGACGTAAAGGACAATAGAAATCATCTAGTCCAATTCCTTCTTTACAGAGAGGGAAACTGAGACCTAGAAAACTGAACTGATTTTGTCAAGGTCTTGTGGGTAGCAAGAAACACAGCTGGTCATTGAACCCAAGTCTTCTGAGTACATGCTGCTTCCTGTGTGAGAGGAAGGACATAAGAAAGGCTTGTTGACCAAAGTATAAGAAAGCTGTTTTCTTCCTTGTGCTGCAGGGAAAAAAAGCCTGAATTGAGTTTCTGGGGCTGAGGTGGTTTATTTGCTGGCATCCTCTGAAATATTCCCAATGTTTCTAGACCTTCTTTTTGACCTATGGCACCAGACCTTGCCCATAACATTGTTTGTATTCATCTCAGGCTAAGGGCTGTTCAGAGAGAGAATGCTGACAGCCCTTGATTGATGATAGTAATAGCAATTTGATATCTCTCATCTAAAGTTTTCTAGCATCTAACAAAAGGCACTTGAAGGCCATTTACTTTACTGTTCCCCAGGTAAGATCTTGGTGCTTTGTACATTTGGGTTTGCCTTCTCCTCTTGGTGTTGAGAGGATCTGGCAGTGCCTACCATATTTTTGGGGTGCCAAAGGTGCTTCTGAACGTGATGTTCTGATGATGTTTCATGACCACCTGAAAGAGACTCTGGACTTTTGGAAGGCAGTACTTATAGAATACAAGCTTAAGCAGCCCCTCTTTATTGTCCATGGTAAACTGTGAGTCTTACCTTGGAAGACAAACCCTATCAAGGTAAATGGCATTTATCATATCATTGTCTTTGTATTGATGGATTTAGGTGTTCTATCGAATCATCCTCTAAATGACTCTAGGATCCTGGGATTCAGTGCTCTCCAGGACCTTGGACAGCTTCAAGTCTAACCACCCTCATTTTACAGTTGAGGAAAGGGAGTGACAACCCAAGGTCAAACAGATAGTAACTGGCATAGCCAAGATTCCATCCCAGGTCTTCTAGCTCCCAATTCAGTGTTTTTTCCATCCCCTCCCATTAATGGAATACTCTGACCCACACTGACGCCCCCCTTCTTGTAGCTGATCTCACACATCATCTAGTGACAGCCACAGTTCATTACTTAATTACTCTCTTAATGGATTCTTGTGTGTTAGTATTATCTTTCTAAACCTTCCATAAACTCTGTACTGCTTGGTCACTCCTCTACTTGCTCTCAAAGTGTGGGTCAGAATTCTCAAGACGTTTTGTGGGGGTCTGTGAGGTCAAAACTATTTTCAAATTAATTCTAAGATTTTTAATTTCCACTGTGACAGCTCTAACACATATAAATAAAAACTCATTGGAAGGTCTTCAATCTCTTTTAAGCCTATAATGTGGTATCAAAACCCCAAAGTTTGAGAACCACTGCTGTCCAGGGAGGATTGATTGGTAATTGCCCAGTGCCTGTGGACTAGTGCTGGAAGCAATGGAAAGTAGATCAGTGATGGCGCAGGAAAATGGAGATAGATCAAAAGCAGATTTGAATTTTTTCATCAGAATCCTTGTTTTACAATATGATTCAGGAAACATTAAGTGCTTATTGTGCTTATAGCACTATGCTAGACACTGAGAATTAAAGAAAGTTTGACAACTCAAGTAGCATCAAGAAATCCTTCTCTGCCCCTTAGTCACATTTTTATGTATTAGCACACCGATTGAAATTAACCCTAATTTCCCACCAATTTTCCACTCTGAGAGTAAAGCCATTTGCCAAGGAGGACACGAAATTGTAAATGACCGCAGTGGCTTGGCGGTAGTTAGTGTGTTAGAGAAGAACCTGAGACCTGAAAGACACACCCTTGTCTTCTGGTGATCCCAAAGATTTCAAGGCAAGGTTTGGAAAATCTGCAAGGAAACCATGGATTTCCATTACAAAAAGGGTTCCTCCAAAAGTGTGAATTTGGTCTGATTATTTTTTACTGTGTATGTACTTCTTTTGACTCTCCTTTATATTCTTTAGACACTTGGGAAATGTGACTATTGAAGCCTTCCTCACTTTCAATTTTCTGCTTGTAATATTCTTAACATCTGTAACATGGGACTGAAGGAAGACTTTTCCAACAGCTCAGGATGATAATAAACCAAATATAGTTTATGAAAAAGTTTGAAAAGGGACACATTAAATTTACCCATAGATGGAGACTTCATTCAATTCCATTCTCTTAAATAAGCATTTATTAAGTGCTTACTGTGTGCTAGATGCAAGAGATACAGAGAAAGAAACTAAATAGACTCCACCCTCAGGAAGCTCATATTCTACTGGGGAGATATAGCATGTGTCCAGTTAAGTAAAGAAAAGGAAATTTAAGAGGGGAGACGTTACTAATAAATTGAGATCAGGGCAAGTTTCCCAGAAGAGGTAATACCTGAACTGCACTTTGAAAGAAGGTAGAGATTTGGAGAGTTAGAATGAAGACAAGGCTTGGAGTAGGAGGGGAAGTTTCTATAAAGTCATGGAAACTGGAGATCAAATGTCAAATTCTGGAAAAACTCAGCAGTCCACTTGGGCAATCTAATATGAAATAAAAGAGGTAAGTTGGATACAGATTATAGAGGATCATATTTTAAAGTATAAAATATTTTTTGTTTATTCATTTCAAGTTGAAGTCAACTAGAGGCAAAAACAGGGTGCTGCAGAGCACTGGGCCTAGAGTCAGGAATATTCAAGTTCAAATCTGGACTCAGATATTTATTAACTAACTCTGTTACCCTGGCAAGTCCCTGAATCTCTGTTTGCCTCAGTTTACTCAACATAAAATGAAATAATAAAGTCATGTACCTCCCAGGGTAGTTGTGAGGATCTAACGAGATCTTTATAAAGTGCATAGCCCAGTGTCTGGTACATAGTAGGTGATTATTAAGTGCGTGGTCCCTCCCTTCCTTTCATTCTTGAAGGTCATCTGACATTACTACATTTTCCTAATGAGTTAAGTGAGTTCACTGTCAGATATTTCACACACATGCACACGAGTCAAGATATAGAACAGGTTTTAAACATATAAAATTAGAACTTCTTCATGTAAAGTGATAAAAAGATGGAACCTTTATAGCTTTTTGTGAGTAGTTTGCAAGATTTACTTTTTTTTTTAAATCACCATTTTCTAGCTTCTACCATGCTCTTTCTCTAGTTCTGTCAGAAAGTTTTGCCATACACATACATTGATGAGAGAAAGTTTGATATGGTTAGATTTGAGGAGAGAGGATTTTAAAGAATTGAGATAAAGGATGAAATTTTACAAGGATAGCCAGCCCAAGGATGTTCAATAAAGTTCAATAAAGAAATTCTGAGGGCACCAAAAAAAAATAATTTGAGAAGAGTTGTCTAAAAAACCAATGTGGATGCACAAGGAGCTTACCAATCAACTTAGATTTTTAAAGGATATATTCAGAAAATAATAATAACATTCATGTAATCCCTTTAGGTTTAAAATTCACTTTCATATCTTATATGACCCCTAAAACAATCCTGTTAGGTAGATACCATTCTGTTTTACAGATTTTACAGAAGTCAAGAGACTCAAATGAACTTCTCTTCAGGGTTATACAACTAGAAAAATTTGGGGGTAGAATTTGAACTCATTTCTTTCCAACTCTAAATCCAATAAGCTTTTTCCATTATACACTTTTGCTGCTTAGGAAAATGTAGGGTAGATAACAAAATATAAATTCCAAATCTCCTTCTTCTAAGAATGTAATCTTCTTCTAAGAATGAAACTTAGACTGAACTGAACCTAAAAGAAATGATAAGGATAACAGAAAGGTTTTTTTTAAAACAATATTTGAGAAAAGAGGAGGATTATAAAAGGAATAGGACCAGGACAGCTGCTCAGGTTCAATGGGATGGTGATGGCAGATGTTCAGGAGAAGGCCCACCTGCTTCCCTGCCAGTGGGGAGTGGATACCCGAGATAAATACAGAAACAATAAGGAAGCCCCGTAGCTGTCTGATGAATTGATTTGGCCCACAGAAAGTTGAACCTTAGGTACTCAAAAACTAGTGGATGTTTCTCCTGAGTAAAAAGCAGGCTCTTCAAAAGATTGTTGGGAAAATAGAGGGGCTGCTGAAATCGAGAAAGTTATTTTTTCTACTTTCCCATAATGTGAGAGAATAAAGTCTACAAACTATGGGCCAATGAGCATGACTTAATTTTCCAACAGAGTTTTAAAGCATATAATTAAAGAAATATTTATTTAACATCTATAAAAGGAAAGGTTGGCCACAGAAAGGTTACACAGAACAGTCACGTCAGACTAACCTTGTTTTTTTTTTTTCCTTTTTGAGAGTGTTACTAGACAAGTATATCAGGGGAAAAAGTTCATTGTTTAACAAACTCTCTTATGCTTGTCTTACTGAAATGATGGAAATATGCGGGTTAGACAAGAGTATTTCAATGATGCAGACCTAGTTAAATGGCCAGATCCTCAGAGTTGTTATTGATAGTTTGAGCTATCATGTAGGAAAGTCTTTAAGCATTTCAGAGATGTGTGAGTGGAGATCAGGGCTGAGGGAAAGATTAGGCCTGGATAAGTAGATTGGAGAATCATCAGCATGAGATAATAATTGAGCTGATGAAATTACCAAGTGAAGTAGTATAGAGGGAGAAAAAAATGGGGCTAGGGATGGAGCCCTGTGGGCCATCTACAATTAGAGGACATGGTCTGAATGAGGATTCAGCAAAGGAAACTGAAAGGAGCGGTCAGATAGGAGAGTAAACCAGGAAAGAGTAATATTCTGCACACCTAGAGGAGAAGAAGTTGACCAACAGGGTCAGTGACTACGAAAGGTCCGGAAGAATGAGAATCATGAAAATGCCATTAACGTTAGTAATAAAAAATCAGTGGTAACTTGGAGAGAGCACATTCAGTTGAGTGATGAGGTCATAAGGGAAACCATAAAGAAAGGAGTGAGAGGAAAGTAAGTAGAGGCACCTAGTGTAGACATTCCTTTCACATTTAAGCCCCACACTAATGAGAGAAAATCTGGAAAGAAATTACAAACACAGAGAAGCAAAATCAGTGTTTCTTAAAAAGGTCAAATTTTACATCTTTGGACGTGAGCTGCAGATTATGTGTGAATCGGAAGATTAAAGCCATCCAAGTATGTCTGACGTCTTTGTCCGGTTGTGGCACAAGCCCTTAGTTCTTGGTGTTTCCACTCCAGCCTCCATTAGTCATGGATGATTCTGATTGGTGCTTCTTAAAGCAGTGTATGTGGTCGTGAAATCGACAAGCCAAACAAATGGGCATCTGAATCCAGACCTGTGTTGACTATGCGAAGGTGGGGCCGCAAAGTGACAACTCTGGACGCAAGAAAGTCATTTTCCTGAGCCCAACGCCTCTTCCTAATGCGCCAGAATACATAATTGGTGGGGGTTGTCCCCATCCTGTTTCCATAAATATTCACATGTTGTACCCCCCATTAGAAATGTGAGCTTCTTGAGGGAAAATCTGTCAGCGTTTATTAAGTGCCTACTAGGTATCAGGTACTATGCTAAGCAGTGAAGATACAAAAAGAGGGAAAAGATAGTCCCTGCCCTCAAGGATCTTACACTCTCTTGGGGGAGATGACATGCAAGCCAATATATACCAAGATATATGTATGCATGCATGTATATATACACACATATATGATAAATATGAAATAATTAACTGAGGAAAGTCGCTGGAGTTAAGAGGGGTTGAGGAAGGCTTCCTTTAGGAGGTAGGAGTTTTGTTGGGATTTGAAGGAAGGCAAGAGACATTAAGAGAGAGAGACGTGGGAAACAGCCAAAATTCTGGGAGACGAGATGCGGAGTCTTCTTTGTGGAATGGCAGGGAGGCCAGAGTCATTAAATTGAAGGTTTTGTGGTAGAGTTTAAGGCGTAAGAAAAATCGAAAGTTAGGAGGGGCCTGGGTTACAAAGGGCCTTGAATATCAAATAAGGATCTTGTGTTTGGTCTTGGAGCTGATGGGAGCCACTGGAATTTATTGATTGTGGCATGGTTAGTTACATAATCATATTGGGACTTTAAGACAATCACTTTGATGACTGAATGGAGGATGGACTAGAGTGGGGAGAACCTTGAGGTGGGCAGACCGCCCCCCCCTTCCCCAGGAGTTATTGCAACAATCCCAGCATGAGGGAATGAGGGCCCATACTAGGACGAGGGCAGCATCAGAGAAGAGAAGCGATTGGAGAGATGCTGCAGAGGTGAAATCAACAGGCCTTAGCAACAGCTTGTGTGTGTGTGTGTGAGATAGTGGAGTCCAGGATGAAGCTAGTTGTGGCCCTGGGGGCCTGAGAGGATGGTGTGCTCTCTACAATAATAACAGGGAAGTTTTAGGGGAAATGATTATGAGTTTAGTTTTGGGCATGTTGAGTTTGAGATGCCCGTTGGATATCCAGCTCCAAATATCTGAAAGACAGCTGGACATTCAAGATCGGAGATCAGTAGAATGGTTAGCATCAAGTCGCATGTTCCTTGTTCTTAAAATCCCCAGCCCTCAGCACAGTGCCTGCCTAGAATCTAAGTGCTTAATAAATGCATGTTGATTAATTTAATTCATAGATCCTCTCCTGCCCCACACTGCCCACTCTGCTTACCTATCTCCTTCCCGGTTTACTGATGCCTTTAGAAATATGTCCTACAGTTTGAAGGGAATTAAAAAAAAATTTCAGAGCCAATCTCCTGTAAAAAGTTAAGTGTATCCAAAGGAAAGACAGAGGGCTTAGCTTAAAAGATTGACAAGTATGCATGAAGACTTCTCTAGAAAGACTTAAGAGCTATGGCGCTACTAGGCGTCTTCCCCAGGAGAAAAGCACTAAATCAGTGAACAAGCATTTATTAAGCACCTACTGCATGTCAAGCATTCTGCTTTCACTGGGGATACAAGTGGAGAATGAAATAATCCACATGCAGAGGCACACTTATTTGTCTTCCCCACTAGAATATGAATTCCATAAGAGTGGGGATTTCTTTATGACCTGGGTAAAGAACTAGCAAAGGAGACTGGAAGCGGGCTGAGTTCTGACACAGAGAAATACAACTAGGAGACAGTTTGTCAAGAAAACCCAAAGAGGGAAAGTATATCTAGGAGGAAGAGGTGGACTGTGGGGAAAAATCCATCAGATTTGGTAATTAAGAAATAATGGATGATTTTGTGGTCAACAGTTACACTTAACCACTAACGTGAGAAGTCAAATTGCAAGAGAATCATAGCAAACAACCACCAGATGGTAGGAGAGAGCAGCAGTAGCTCTGAAGATGGCCTGGTCATATATCTCCTACAGCATTTGAGACGTGACTGTCCTGGCCAAATCTGGCCTCCATGTAGTAAATAATGGGATACAAAATTTAAAACTGGTATGGACCTTAGAGGTTAACTAGTTGAAATCCCTCAGTTTATAGATGAAGAAACTGAGGCAGCCCAGTGAGGAGAAATTATTTGTCCTAAATCACATAGATGCCAATGACAGAAGCAAGATTTGAACCCAGGGCCTCAGATTATAAAATCGGCATCCATCATATTGGGGAGAAGATCTATGGGAAGTTGTAGACAATAATCACATCACATCATTACAATGTGCATTCATGACCCCTCCATATGGGACAGAGACACATGTTTTCCCTTACGTTTGTCACCTACATTTATGTTGGTTGATTATATACATGTCCTGAGTATGCATACTTCTTTCACAGGTTATGAGGTAATATGAGAAAGTGTGATTCAAGGGGTATGGAGGAGGAGAAATCTTATTTCTTAATTTTATTTCTTCTTTTATTAAGTACATTTTTCTTTTAACTAAAGCCCCATTTTGTTTGGTTTAGTACAAGTGAACATACTGGTGAGGAATCATGAATTAAATTTTAGAGTGGGGACTAACGTACAGATACCCTCAAACCTGGGGTAGCTTTTGGGGGGTCCACATATAAGAAGGAGGATGTAGGCAATATATGTTGTATCACTGGGAAAGTATTGTTTAGAAATTGGGTTTCTAATAGGAACTAATAGTGTAATTGAAAACATGGTTCTGTTGCTGAGATGCATTGGTTGTCTCCTTTCCTACTCAATGCCCCTTGCCCATCAGTGGCGCCCGTATTAATAGACTGACCCAGTTGACTCCCCATTTAGCTGCATTTCATGGTCTGCACAGTGTACTTTCTTCATCCATTTGGTTTTTCCTGAGCAGGTTATTAAGATGATATCTTTTGAGTGGTCATTGAGCCCATTGAAGAGACTTTATAGTCTTCTGTGACTGGTTACATTCAGCATGCCCAGTCATTTACGTAGAATTGACTTGGGTACTTCCATATTCTTATGATCTCACTGGTGCAGATCCTACTTCCCAGAATGCAAGTTGAAGCCCATGCATGCTTCATCTCATGTGATTATTGTCTACAGTCTTCTACAGAGCACCTACCCAATATGATGGATGCTGAATTTATAATCTGAAGTCCTAAATACAAGTCTTGGTTCTGCCATTTACATCTTTGTATCTTAGGAAAAATAATTTCTTCTTTTTCTGCTACTTCAGTTTTTTCAACTATAAACAAAGGGATTTGTTTTTTGTTTTTGTTTCTTTTTCAATAGAAAGTGATTTATATTGGCTCCTTCCATGCATCTTAATCGTTCAGGGAACACAGTCTCATATAAAATCACTGACTTTGAAACCTACGCTTAAAATAACAAAGGGTCAAGACAAAGCTGATCCCCTAGACAGAGTGATCATCCTGGAGGCTCCAGCTCCTTGAATTTACTTGTGCGCATCTTCATCAGAAGTTCATCCTGAACTGGTAAAATTTACACATGTACTTGTAGGAAATAAGGAAATATTTTATTCAATACTTTCATCATACAAAATCATATCAGAAAAGGGGAGGGAAAACAAAGAGAACAGATATGATTATTTAACACGAATGGTGGTGGTGGGATCAATATAGAAAGACAATGGTGTTATTCCTATCATTATTATTACTATAAGTTGGTCACATCAATGAGACCAAGAAGATGTTTTCCAGAAAATGGACAACAACCATGTGCATTTTTACACCAGACCTTTCTTTAGGTCAATCTGAGACTCAGCCAATCCATGTTCCACATTCTGTCCCAGAGGGCAGAACGGCCTTTGAAATTCCATTAAAAGGAGCAGATCCAGTTACCATTGTGACTTCACAGAAACTCTACCCCAGCAGATAGCCCGGCAGCTTCATTCTCATGAACACTCTTGCCATGAAGAAACTCAAGAAGACTGGCGAAACCAGTGAAGAGAAGAAGAAACCTATTGAGCTTGGGAATATTTGGTGCACTGGATCAATCAGTCTAGGATTATGAAACCTAAACCTCCCATTTTAAACAGGAAACTGGATGCAAGTCCTTCCATAATATATTGTCCATTTACTCTATATGCCAAGAAAGCAACTGGTGTCTGATGTCCATGTTCAACTGTCATAGGTCCAATGCTCGGAGGTTCCACAATGACATCATAAATTATTCCTCCAGTGATGAGGAAATAAGGCATCACCACCAGGGCGTACACCATCATGACTGACAGCATGTGGGCCCATGGCGGCTTCTTCAGTTTCAGATTGGGACGCTCAAGGACCATGAAGGGCACCTGGAACAACTTCTCCGTGGTGGTGGTGGCAGCAATGTCCGATGGCCCCTGAGCCCTTCACTCCATGGCACTGGAGCTCAGGGATTTGTACTCAATAAACTCCAAGGTCCCTTCGCATTCTCAGTTTTTGATTCCACAATCTAATCTTTTTGCATTTTGTGGACTTCATTGCGTCTCTTATCCCTCATTTTGACAACTTGATCCTCCTATCCTTCCCCTCTGTCCCCATCACATGTTTTCTTAGGGATGTTGTTTATTTTGCTTCTTGGTACATCCCCAATCAGAAAAATTGTAGAGATATTATTTTCTTTAAATTATCACAAGACAATATGAAGATGTTGTGACCAAAATTAGGTCTCAGTGGTTTTCTTGACCACCATGTTGTGGGCTCTAATTTTAGATAGGCTTGACTGCCAAATGGATGACCTTTGGCTGAGTGAGATATTGCCATAGTAACAGAGTTGGCAAATTATTGATGTGGACAGTTTGTTTTCCTCTCTGCAGAATACTGAAGATCTACTTTTGGAACATGGATTCCTGGCCATTTTGGTGTCATAGGCCTCTTCGGCTGTCATCATAGTGAAGCCTTTGGAATTCTCAGGATTGCATATTTAAAGGCATAAAATAAAATGCGCAAGGTTTTAAAGGAAACCAATTATACTTGAATATAGTTACCAAAATATTTTAAAATCACACCAACAATTTCTCAGCGTCCAACTTGAGAACTCTTGTTTTAGAACAATTCTTGAGAAAGATAAAGTAGGAGAGGGAGCTGGACCATTGAGGCAGCAAGGCAGTATGGCCAGAGTGGGCTGGGACCCCCGAATTCCTTTTCTCCAAGTGTCTTTTGTGCTCTGCTTGTACCCATTCATCAGGGAGGAAGACTAGAGGCTTCATCTAAATGTATATAAGTACCTATTTCCTTCCCCACTCTGTATCTTGTGCATGTACATGCATGCATGTGTGTATGTGTATTCACAGTTAAATCTTGCAAGCAAATTGCCTGAGCATTAAAGTGTATTTGATCCATTTGTCAATCAACAACTAGGTATTAAATACCTACTATGTCTCAAGCTCTGTGCTAGCACTGGAGATATGAAAAAAAAATGAAAGATTTCCCACTCATCAGAACCTTAGAATATAGCCACCAGAGACAACACATGCATACATATATAAATACATACATATATGTATGTATGTGTATGTACATGCATTTACAATAGAAAACGTATTTTTTTTGGAGCGGGGAGGCAGTAGGAGCTCAGGGGATCAGGGATAGGTTCATGTCTTGGGTGGCATTTGAGCTGAGCCTTGAAGGATGTGATAAGAGTTGGAGGTGAAGAAGTTCATGCCAGACATGCAGCATGTCTAGATAAAGGCATGGGGAAGGGAACTGGAAGGTAGTGAATGAGCAAGGCAGCGGTGTGTCCAGACACAGAATGTATGAGGGTATTAATGGCTACTGAGTCTGAAGAGGTAGATTAGGCTTAGCTTGGAAAGGTTTTAAAAGTTGAATATGTAAAAAGGAGGTAAGACTACACCCTTGAGCTAACAGGAAGCCATGATAGTTTTTTTTAATAGGAAAGTGCCATAGTTAGAGCAGCACTCTTGGAATCAGAGCTGTTGCTGCCTTGAGACTTTGAGGGACCCACTCCATCACAAGCTTTGTCATTGTGCCTTTAGCACATAGCATGGTTTCTGGTTCACAGAATGTGTCTAACATATGATTATTGAATGAATGAATGGATCTGTTCATGTGAATTCAAATCTGTAGAGCTCCATGGAAGGGAATAATCCATATCCACAACTAATTTCATAGGCTCATGGATGTGGAGCTGGGAGAGACTTCAGAGATCATTTTATTTTACAAACGAGAAAACTGAGTCTGGATTAGGTTAAGGAATGTGCCCAAGATTTCACAGATAGTGAATGGCAGACTTGGGATTTGATCCCATGTCCTCTGATTTCAAATTCAGAACTGTTTATATTGTGCCCTACTGCCTCCCTTATTACTCTTCTTTCCCTATTCATCATAGTAGCAGAGTGGTCATTAAACTATTGGCCCCTGAGACAAACAACTTCTTTAAAAATGGCAGTAAGGATCAACCTTGGTTCCAGAAAGCACCTGATGAAACATACTTCTCTCTTCTGGGAAGGAAGCTAGTAGTACAACATGTTCCTGAGGCTTTTAGGTGGTCACTTAGTTGCATTTTGCTTAATTCCTTTATTATGAGGATTCACTTGGGGGCGCTATTGAGACTATACTATATGAAAAAGGCATTAATCACACTTTAATAATAATAAATAATTCAAAGTGTCAAGAAGGGGCAGAATTCCAGAGGATACAGTACAGCATCTGAAAGGGAATGAGGTGGGATGGGATTGTTTCCTTTTGAGCATCAGTCCTGGAAGGGAAAGATTGAAAGCTTAGGAAACCAGAGCCTCAGAGCTGTTGCTTCTGCGAGTCTGAAGATGGATACTATAAGCAGGAAGTGGGAGAGCAGAACAAGGTAGGCAAAGTGGGGTAAAGGGTGGGAAGCTCCTTGGGCAAGAGTGACTTCTATGTAATTAAGAAGAAGTTAAAGACATAAGACCAGGAAGGAGGATCACAAAAAAGTTAAGCAGACAAACAATAAAGGGGAAAAATTGAGATGAGGGAGAAATCAAGAAAAATACTCTAGAAAAATAAGCAAACATCCAAGCAGGCATCAGGGCAGGCTTTAACAGATACAGAACAAGTACCAGCTGGGTCTGGTGGAAAGAATGGCTTGCCTTAGAATCCCTGGGAGGAAGGAATCTTGTAGGAATGTCTCCTAATGAGAAAATCCTAATGAGAAAGTAAAATAGTCAGAACTAATTACCATGCAGGATGGAGGAGATGTTAATTAGCATGTTCTGCAGGCTTTGGGATCTTGGTTCCTGACAATGCCTTCCCCACTGTTTTGTCCAGGACTCATGTGTTGTGAGATTGTTAGCATCATTCTGATGTTGAGAATGAGAACCTCAAACACCTCCCAGGACCACAATATCTCCTTCATCTTAAAGGTCTTAGGATCTTAGAGATTATTGAATACAAGCGTATCCTTTTATGGAGGAGGTGCTTAACATCTAGGGATTTGTCTGAGATCACTCAGTTTTGCTGATCCTCACCATATTATTTGCCTTTCCTTGGAAAAGTTAATAATGCCCCTCCTTCCCTTCCATTTCTCTCTTTACCAACAGGACTAGAATAAGAAATACATGCAACTCTGACTTTATATCATGATAAGAATGATAAGCAAGTGTGTGGTATAGTGGACTATAGTTATAAGAACTTAGAGTGGTATTTTTGGTATAGTAGTTTTTTATAGTTCAAGCTCTAGGACACCTATCCCCACTCATACTAGCCATGGTGAGTCTTGTTCTAAGAGTGCAGATACTATGTCTTTCCTTAGTTTTCTTTTTCTTTTTATTAATTTTCTTTTATTTATTTTCAGTGCTCTACAATCACTATCATATAACTTAATCTACCTCTCCAGCCTCAGCAGCCATTAATACCCTCATACATTCTGTGTCTGGACACACTGCTGCCTTACTCATTCACTACCCTCCAGTTCCCTTCCCCATGCCTTTTTTCCCTCCCTCCTTCCCCGAGATGGCATGCAAATTTGTGGAGGTTCTATCCATGCATTCCTATTAAATACATTTTCACTATAGTTGTGTTGTGTAGAAGAATTAAAGTTAATGGGAGAAACAATATAAGAAAACATAATACAAAAGAAAATGATCTGCTACATTCTGCGACTGAATCCAAAGTTCTTTCTCCGGGTGTGGAAGGCATTTTGCCATAAAAGACCATTGGGAATTTTTTTAAGTCCTTGCATTGCAATGAAGTTCCAAGTCTACCAGAAAAACTCTCGCGTACTGTGATTGTTGCTGTGCACAAAGTTCTCCTGGTTCTGCTCCTTTCACTCGGCATCAGATCATGTAAGTCATTCCAGGCCTCTCTGAAGTCTTCCTGTTCATCATTTCTTATACCAAAATAGTATTCCATTACATTCATATATCATAATTTATTCAGCCGATTGATGGGCATCCTCTTTATTTTCAGTTTTTGGTCACTACAAAGAGTGCTGCTATAAATATTTTTGTACATGTGGGACCCTTTCCCATTTTTATGATCTCCTGAGGATACAGTCCTAGAAGCTGTATTGCTGGGTCAAAGGGTATGCACATTTTTTTTGCCCTTTGGGCATAGTTCCAAATTGCTCTCCACAATGGTTGGATCAGCTCATAGCTCCACCAACAATGAATTAATGTTCCAACTCTCCCACATCTTCTCCAACATTTATCATCTTCCTGTTTTGTCATGTTAGCCAATCTGATAAGTGTGATGTACCTCAGAGTTTTGATTTGCATCTCTCTAATCAAGAGTAATTTAGAGCATTTTTTCATATGATTATAGATATCTTTAATTTCTTCCTCTGAAAACTGCCTGTTCATATCCTTTGACCGTTTATCAGTTGGGGAATGACTTGTATTCTTGTACATTTGACTTAGCTCTCTATATATGTTAGAAATGAGGCCTTTATCACAGACACTAGTTGCAAAAATCCTTTCCCAGTTTTCTGCTTCCCTCCTATTCTTGGTTGCATTCAGTTTGTGCAAAAATTTTTCAGTTTAATGTAATCAAAATTATCCATTTTGCACTTCATAATGCTTTCTGTCTCTTCTTTAGTCAACAATTCTTCCCTTTTCCACAAATCTGATAAATATACTATTCCTTGCTCCACTAATTTGTTTATAATATCAATCTTTATACAAAGATCATGTCCACATTTGGACTTTATTCTTGTGTACAGTGTTAGGCTTTGGTCTATGCCCAATTTCCAGCACACTGTTATCCAGTTTTCCCAGAAACTTTTGTCAGACAGTGAGTTCTTATCCCAGAAGCTGAGGTCCTTAGGTTTATCAAACAGTAGATTGCTATATTCATTAACTACTATGTCTAGAGTACCAAACATATTCCACTTGTCTACCTAACATATTCCATTTGTCTACCTTTCTGTTTCTTAGCCAGTAACAAGTGGTTTTGGTAATTCCTGCTTTATAATACTATTTGAGATCTGAAAGAGCTAAGTCACCTTCCCTAACATTTCTTTTCATTAGTTCTCTTGCTGTTCTGGAACTTTTGTTCTTCCAGATGAATTTTGATACTTTTTCTAGCTTTAGAAAATAATTATCAGATAGTTTGATTGGTGTGACACTAAATAAGTAAATTGATTTAGGCAGAATTGTCATTTTATTACATTGACTCAGCCTACCCACGAGCAACTGATGTTTTTCCACTTATTTAGATCTGACTTTATTTGTGTGAAAAGTGTCTTGTAATTGTGTCCATGTAGACCCTGGATTTGTTTTGGCAGGTAGACTCCCAAATATTTTATAGTGTCTACTCGAGCTTTAAATGGGATTTCTCTTTCTATCTCTTGCTGTTGGACTTTGATAGTAATAAATAAAAATGCAGAAGATTTGTGCAGGTTTATTTTGTAACCTGCAACTTTGCCAAAGTTGTTTATTATTTCAAGTAGTTTTTTACTTGAATCTCTGAGATTCTCTAAGTATGTCATCATATCATCTGCAAAGAGTGATAACCTTGTTTCTTCTTTGCCTATTCTAATTCCTTCAATTTCTTTATCTTCTCTAATTGTTACAGTTAATATTTCTAGTACCATATTGAATAATAGGGGTGATAATGGACATCCTTGTTTCACCCCTGATCTTATTGGAAATGCATCTAACTTATCTCCATTGCATATAATGCTTGCTAAAGATTTTAGGTAGATACTGCTTATTATTTTATGGAAAGTTCCCTATATTCCTATGCTCTCCAGTGGTTTTAATAGGAATGGATGTTGTATTTTGTCAAAAGCTTTTTCTGCATCTGTTGAGATAATCATGTGGTTTCTGTTAGTTTTGTTGTTGATATGATCGATAATGCTAAGAGTTTTCCTAATATTGAATCAGCCCTGCATTCCTGGTATGAATCCTACCTGATTACAATGCATTATTCTTGTGATAAGATGCTGTATTCTTTTTGCTAAAATCTTATTTTTAAAATTTTTGGATCTATATTCTTTAGAGAAATTGGTCTGTAATTTTCTTTGTCTCTTTTGGCTATTCCCGGTATAGGTATCAAAACCATATTTGTATGATAGAAAGAATTTGGGAGAACTCCTTCTTCCCCAATTTTCAAAAATAGTCTATATAGTATTGGAATTAACTGTTCTTTAAATGTTTGATAGAATTCATTTGTAAATCCATCTGGCCGTGGAGATTTTTTCCTAGGAAGTTCATTGATGGCTTGTTCAATTTCTTTTTCTGAGATGGGGTTGTTTAAGTATTGAACTTCCTCTTCTGCTAATCTGGGAAATTTGTATTTTTTAAAACACTCATCGACAATATTTAGATTGCTGAATTTATGGGCATAAAGTTGGGCAAAGTAATTTCTAATTATTGTTTTAATTTTCTCCTTACTGGAGGTGAGGTCACCCCTTTCATTTTTGATATTGGTAATTTGGTTTTCTTCTTTTTTTAATCAAATTAACAAAAGGTTTATCAATTTTATTAGTTTTTTCATAAAACCAATTATTAGTTGTATTTATTAGTTCAATAGTTTTCTTAATTTCAATTTTTCTTAATTTCTCCTTTGGTTTTCAGTATTTTTAATTTGATATTTACTTGAGATTTTCAATTTGATCTTTTTCTTGCTTTTTCAGCTGCATGCCCAAGTCATTGATCTATTCTTTCTCAATTTTATTCATGTAGGAATTCAAAGATGGAAAACTTCCCCTAAGAAGTGCTTTTCCATATTCCATAAGATTTGGTCGGTTGTGTCATTATTGTCCTTCCCTTGAATAAAGTTGTTGATTGTTTCTATGATTTGTTGTTTAACCTACTCCTTCTTTAGGATTAGATTCCAATTAATTTTTGGTTTATTTTTCCCTGGCTTTTTATTACATATAATTTTTATTGAATTATGATCTGAGAAGGATGCATTGACTATCTCTGCCTTTCTGCACAGGACTGCGAAGTTTTTATGCCCTAGAACATGGTCAATTTTTGTATATGTGCCATGTACCATGAGAAAAAGGTATATTCCTTTCTATCCCCATTCAATTTTCTCCAGAGAACTATCATATCTATCTTATCCAGAGTTTTATTCACCTCCTTGACTTCTTTCTTGTTTATTTTGGGTTAGATTTATCAAGTCAAGAGAGGGAGAGGCTGAGGTCCCCTACTAGTATAGTTTTGCTGTCTATTTCTTCCTGCAACTCCCTCAACCCCTCTAAAAATTTGGATGCTATACTACTTGGAGCACATATATTTAGTAATAATATTGCTTCATTGTCTATGGTGCCTTTTAGCAGGATATAGTTTCCTTCCTTATCTCTTTTGATTAGATCTATTTCTGCGTTTGCTTTGTCTGAGATTAGGATTGCTACCCCTGCTTTTCTTACATCAGCTGAAGCAAGGCATATTCTGCTCCAACCTTTTACCTTTACCCTGTGTCTATCCCCCCATTTCAAGTTTGTTTCTTGTAAACAACATATTGCCGGATTATGGCTTTTAATCCATTCTGTTCTCTGTCTCCGTTTTATGGGAGAGTTCTTTCCATTCACATTCACAGTTATGATTACAATCTGTGTATTTCCCTCCATCCTCTTTCCCACCATTTGTGCTTTTAGTTCTCCTGTCTCCTTTCCCCTCCTCAATAGAGTTTTCACTTTTGACCACCCCCTCCCACAATCTTCCCTTCCTTCTTTCAGCCCCCCTCCCTTTTACTCCCCTTTACCTTTATTACTGCTTCCCTCTTTTTTAGCCTCCCTTCCCCTTTGTTTCCCCCTTCCCCTCCTACCACCTATAGAGCTAGTTAGATTTAGATACTTAATTAAGTATACTTAAATCAAATCAGATGAGAGTACCTCTCAAACAATGCTTATCTCTCTCCCCTTTTTCCTTGTACTGTAACATAATTTTGTACTTCTTCCTATGATGTAATTTACCATTTTCTGTTTCCTCCTTTTTACATCTCCTGTTACAATCCCTTCACATGCTTAAATAACATTTTTATCATCACATCATTTACTTTATACCCTTCCCTCTATCTAAATATAACCCTTTTATATTTCATAATAGATGTACAATTCTTAAGATTAACAAGTATCATCATCCCTCACAGGGAAATAAACAGTTTGCCCAAATTGAGGAACAAGTTTTTCTTTTCCCCTATTTACCTTTTTATTCCACTCTTGAGATCTGCATTTGAAGATCGAATTTTCTATTGAGTTCTGACCTTTTTGTCAGGAAGGTCTGGACATCCCTTATTTCATTGAATGTCCATTTCCTTGCCTGAAATGTTATGCTGAATTTAGCTGGGTAATTGATCCTTGGTTATAGTCCCAGCTCATTTGCTTTATGGAATATCATATTCCAGTTCCTTCAGTCTTTTAATGTAGAAGGTGCAAGGTCCTATGTGATCCTAATTGTAGCTCCTTGATGTTTCAATGGTTTCTTTCTGGCTGCCTGTAGTATTTTCTCTTTCAATTGGTAGTTCTGTAATTTGGCAACAATATTTCTTGGTGTTTTTAGTTTGGGATCCCTTTCTGGAGGTGAACTGCCCAGAAGTGCTAGATCCAGAGGGAAAAATAGTCATCGAAAGAATTCACTGTTCACTGTTCCGCTCCCCTCCTTAGTTTTCTACGCAATAATGCTAAAGAATTTTGGTCTTTTCTAATATTATGGTTATGAGCCCCCACTGCTGTGCTTCCCTCATTGATTATTAGTTGATACCAATTAGTCAGCAAATTAGCTTTAGAAATAGGCATTAACTCTTGGACATATAGTTGGGACAATATACTTTGTAAATTTAATGCCCAAGGGAAAGTGGATTTAAGCTTAGGAATCACACGTGGCCAAGGGGTCACTAAGAATTCCTCATGGCTGGTTTTTTTCCTCTCTTTTTGGAGTTCTCATAAAATTTCCATTATGCAGTTTTCTGAGGGGGTCATTGTTGAGTCTTGAATTTGCCTTTCTCCAAGTCTGTTCTCCGTTCCCCATGTAGAGTGACACTAATCATATACCCAGCATTTATTAAGTCCCTACTATATGCTAGGCACACTGCTAAGTGTTGGAGATACAATGAAAAGCAAAAAGTTAGTCCCTGCTCTCAAGGAGCTCATAGTTTAATGAGGGAGCACATACAATGACTATGTACAAACAATAATAGATAGAGAAAATAAATTGTGGTAGTTTCAGGTTAAGGAACAGTGGAAGAAGCTTCTTGCAGAAAATAGGACTTCATCTTGGATTTTAAGGAAGCTAGGGAATCCAGTAGGTCATGGCTACACAAAGGATACTGCTAGCAGAGTCGTGAAAAGTCCCAATCCTTTGCACTTGGAACATCCTCCTCTAGCCAGAGAGGCAGGATTAGAGGACAGGAGGCTAAAGTGTTTTGTCCCTTCCCCAAGTGATGCAATGATTTCTCCTGTCTTCCACCTACCTTGACATTTGCTTGAATGTCTTCAGTTCTGAACTAGTTCATAGTTTTAAGTGTTCCCTCTCTGCGCAGCCCCCGCAGGTGTCAAAGTTCCTTGGTCCATCAGTAAACAACAACAAATTTGTTTTTACTTCACTCCAGTTTCTTTTTAATGGTTTTCAAAGACTTGTCCTACTTTAGTCCAAAATTTTTGATTGATTAAAATCGTTTTCATCTGGTTACCTTTCCTTTTTTGAGGGGTGAGTAATTGTTTAGGTTGCCCCCATACTTAGAATGAGGGAAGTAAAAACTTTTGTTTCTAGCCCTGGTTCTATCATGTATTGCCTCTGTTACAATATCCGTCAGTCTGTTTGGATCTCAGTATTCTCATCTCTAAAATGATATGACTGTAAAAGATGGTATCTATGATCTTTTGCAGCTCTAAATCTATGACACTGCTGCTCTATGTAACACAGTAGTATAAGAAATCTGATCATTTTGCATTGAAACAACCAGAAAATGACTGATTTCCACTTGAAAGCATGTAAGTTACACATTCATTTTTTAAAGCTACATGTAACACAATATTGTTATGTGTGTAAGTTATAGGTTCATATTTTAGTTTTTAAAAAAGTAAATTATCAGGATGGAACAGTCCTCTGGCCATTCTGCCGCCCAGCCAATGGCATTGGATCTCATTAATTGGAATAATGAATGATGTGACAATTTATGATTCTTACACAAATCAAGAAAACCAAGAGAAAAGTACTGAAAGGAAAAATCCTGGGTGAGAGCAAAACAACAGTAAGAGAGACAGATCGGGGAGAGAGAGCTGCTGGCTGGGAGTCAAGACGTCTGGGTTCTGTGCCTGGACCAAGGCACGGTGGGCGTGCTGTGTCCCAGAACCAATCTCAGTGCAGTGATGTAGCTATCACTCAGCTGAAGAGAGAACAGTGCCAGCGGTGCTTGGAGGGACATGACAGAAATGTAATGTTTTGTGGTGGGCTTCCTTCCTTATTCCAGAGATCCATGTCCCAGAAATACCCAGCAGTCTTCTTTTATGGTTGGAAAGCTGCTACAAAAAAGGCTAAAACTCCATCCAAAGAGAGCTGATGCTTGGCAGGAATCAGGAGCATGTTGGGTCATCTCTCTTTAATCCTGGATCTTTGCTCCCTTGACATGAGCATCAGACATTACAATTCAAACATCCCTTTCACTTCCACTGTCATCAGACTTCCACCTAGGCTCTGCCAAACAGACCATTTTATGGGCAATTAATTTTTTTTCAATCAGTGTAAATTTCTAATTGCCACAATGAGATTAGATCATAGGTTTAGAACTATGTGAGACCTTATGTATCATCAATTTTAAAGCCCTCATTTTGCAGAAGAGTGCATTCATCCTCAGAAAAGGTGGAAGGGGAGTGAGTTGCCCAAGGTCACACAGGCAGGAAATGGCAGAGTCTAGATTTGAACTCAGGTCTTTTAACTCCATTTCTGGCTTTCCCTTCATACCTATTACATCAGAGTAGTAGTTGGCATTGGAATGTGACATTTTTGAGGACAAGGACAAGGCCCTAGTAGGGCCATAATGATGGTGATCTGACTAGAAGGGACTTTACTCCGGATTCTCTTCCCACTTTGTCTTTTAGTCCTTTAGTGGCTGTGTGGCCATCCCCAGGACTCTTGCCCCTAGGGTTCTATTACTCTCTCTGAGCTGTCCTTTTTCTGGGAAAAGGCTGACTCACAGGGCCTCCCCCATCCTGCCTCTCACAGGTGGATTGTCCTTTGCTCAGTTAAGTGTTGCAATGGATAGAGCACTGGGCCTGGATGTAGGAAGATCTTGAGTTCAAATTCAGTCTCATATACTTACTAGCTGTTAGACCCTGGGCAGGCCACAAACCTCTGTTTGCCTCAGTTTCCGTATTTGTAAAATGAGGATAACCATAGCACCTACTTTCCAGGATTGTTATGAGGGGCAAATGAGGTAACTGCATAGTGCTTACCTCGGTGGCTGGCCCACAGTAAGTTCTATGGAAATGTTAAGGATTATTAATTATCATTCATTTGCTTGTTAACTGCTTCTCCAAATGAACTGAATTTGCCCCAGGCTTCAGAATTCTTGGTCACAACTCTGGAACGTTAGCATAGTGTCTGGCATATATAGTTTCTTGATTTGAATGGCACTAAATCAAACGAAATGTGGTAACTTGAAACACTTCCCAAACCAGGAGATTCATTTTTCAATCCCAGTTTTTTTCATAATGTTAAAAACAAATCCTTTGACAAGTCAGATCCTACCTTACTAAATTCTAAAGGACTATACTAGATTTTATTTTTCAAGTTTAAGCTTAAGAATTGCTTTTGTTCCAAAAAAAAAATCATTTATAAGTCAGTTCTTTGGAACTTGGAAAAGGAAAAAAATGTGTTCCCAGAGACACAAAGGTATCAGTGGTAGTTAAGTACCAGGGTAGCCCATTAAACTCATATACAATGTAGAGTTGAGGGGAAGGTGGTGGGTAAACTACCCTAGTAGAGTGAATACAGATAGAGAGGCCTCTGTTTTCCATCTACTCACCCAATAACCACTTATTAGGCATCACTGTGTACAAAGAATCAGGGACCTGGAGCATTTAAACAGGCTAGTGAAATTTGTAATCTGATAACAAGGAAGAGAAAAAGGGTATATGTACAGATACATGTAATTCCTATATAAATAAGAACTTTAGTACAGAATATTAACTTATGTTTACATAGTACTGTGAATGTCTTGTGGTCAAACAGGAATGATATCAGGATTTGAGTCAAAAGGTCTGGAACTGAATCCAATGTCTACTACTTTGTCTGAAATGAAGAAACAATATGAAATTATCTTCCAAATGTAGACTGGAGCTGTACCATGGAGTGCTTCAAATGCATGCTGAGTGGTTTATATTTTATCTTGGAGGCAATAGGGAGACACCTTGAACAGGGGATTACTAGGAAAAGGGACACCAATTCAGAGATTCGGAATAGTCCAGGTAAGAAATAATGAGGGATTGACCTCTCTCTTTCTCTCACTCTCTTGCTCCAGTTTCATATTTTCTGAAAGTTCTCTACCTCTTTTTGTCTATGTTATTAGTCTGTGTTATTAGTGGTAATATGCTCTCTCCTAATCACACCCTTCTAGGTATATCCTTATTTGATTACCCATATTTTTTGATTCTTAAGGTATGCCATGATTTTCAACCAAACAGTGACATTGAACTTTTTTTTTTTTTGTATTAAGCAATTAGATCAATAGATCTTGTTCAAGGAAACAGACTGGCCTTTCTTTTTTTTGAAGGTTCAGTACTATTTTGTAAATATAGTCTAACTTCCTACTAAATTCTGATTCTATCCCATTGCTTGATTATAGTATCTGTCTTCCAATATAATTTTCCTGAGAGACTAGTTCAGAAGATTGCCTATCAAACTGTAGGTCACTGACTTTCTTTATGATGCAGATGATAACTTATTGATCATATAGTAGATAAATCCTTTGGAGTTGTCATAGAGTTTGTGACTTGACTATGGTCATCCAGGTCGTGAGTGTCAAGCGGAACTTGAATCCAGGTCTTTCTAACTTTAAGTCCTAATTTTCTATCTTCTTGTCTGTGTTTCCTCTAAGTAATTGTCTTTAAAATATAATAATGCATCCATTAAGTGCCTGACTCATGGTTTCCTTTCAATGTGCCTAAGATATATTTCGTAGATCTTTAATACCTCTCCTTTCCCCACCCCAGTACTTTTCTCATCTAGCTAGTGACCGTATGGGGTGATCTGCATCTCTCTGTAGAGAATACTCTGCTTGCCTTGTTGTACCTTGGGACATTGTGTGACCAGCTGCAGGTTCCCATCTGCTGTCGTTTTAAAAATGATTCTGAGTAGGAGGAAGAAAATGGGCAGAATCCTATTGGAGAAGTTTCACAATGCTTTAAATAATCTAGAATGGTCCTTGTAGAAAGCCTATCTCCAAGACCCTCCTTAGACCCCTCTTCCTTCCTCTACTGTATTTAAGTGTAAGCTCCTTAAAGGCAAGAGTTGGGTCATTTTCATCTTTGCATTCATTATGCCTTGGAGAGAGTAGGCATATTCTATGCGATTAGTTGAAATTTCCTTATATAATAATATTATATAATACTATTATGTAATGGTCATATTGTATGTAGTTAGTGCTTTAAGGTTTTAAAATCCTTTTTATGTATTGTCTCATTTTATTGAAGAGTGTGAGTTGGATTGGATTTTTTCCCACTTCTCCTTGCTTCTAGTCTTGAGTGGACACAAGCTGGTAATCAGCTCAAGGTTGTATAAGTTGGTGTGCATTGTACTTGGGAAGCTGGTTTCAGCTTCACTCTTTACCAAACATGATAGCTTAATTATTATGAGCCATGAAATAATCCATTTTTCCCCCAATCTTCCCTAACTCCTTTTGTAATCTTGTAATTCATAATGATATCTCAAAATTACAGTGCAAAAGATTTTAAAAAATTGATTGGAGACTTTTTCAAAAGTAAAATAAAGATGTTGTTGCTTGTTCTTTGTTCTCAAAGAGGACCATGACATGAGGGAGGTGATGCTATGACATGAGAATGAATTGGCTTTAAGTGAGGGAAGGCTATGTAAAGACACCAGCCTCCCTTTCTTCTCTGGAGCCTTCTGAGTCCAGTGGCCAGATATAGGTCTGATTAAGACCATAGTATTTTATGATTTCAGATGTAGACCTGGAAGTGAGCTTAGAGATCATCTCGTCTAATCTCCCTCATTTTACATATAAGGCAACTGAGGTACAAAAAGGATAAAGGCCATGAAGATGGATGTTGTTATATCCTCTGACTTTGGGTTAAGGCATGAGAGATGATGGAGTGAGATCAGTTGGAATGGTTATGGGATCAGAGATTCAGAGTTCAAAGGACATTAGGGGTGATATAGTTTAATTCATTTTGTGGATGAGGAGAAAACTGAGGCTGAGAAGGGTGGAGAGAGACAGAGAAACACACAGAGACAGAGAGAGAGAGTGATAGAGACACACAGAGACAGAGAGAGACAGAGACACACACACAGGCAGAGAGACAGAGGGAGAGAAAAAGATAGAGACAAAAACAGAGACAGAGAGAGACAGACACACAGAGAGAGGCACAGAGGGATGAAAAAAGGGAAAGGTAGAAAGACAATGGGAACAGAGACAGAGAGAATGGATAGACACAAACACAAACTTAGCCTTTCAAAAATAAGAGGTTGTAGCAAAAAAAAAAAAAAGGTATCTAGAGTGAAAAGTCTTCTCTGAAGGAAGCAGCCCCATGAGTTCTTCAGTATCTGTGGAGCTGCATTATATTTGGGGGGAGGGATTAGACCTCTGATATTGCTCTGTGGAACTCCTGGGGAGGAAACTTCCTGTACCCTGGCAAATTGGCCCCCATCTCACACTTTTCTAGTTTAGGCAACTGCTCACAGACACTCAATGTTTCCATGACTTGTCCCGAGTGGCACAGCCAGTCTGTGGTGAAGGAAGGCCTTGATCTTAGAGTGTTCAGATTCTGAGGCTTGTCCTTCAACCCTGTACCAGGCCTCTCCTTCTCTCCTGCTCCATTCCTTTCCTTTTCTGTCCCACTCCCTCCTTCTAGGTCTGTGGTCTTTGTGAGTTTCTGTGGCTGGAAATAGTTCATCCCCTGGTGGCTAGCCTTCTGGTGAAGAGCAAACTCCATAGGGCTGGGCTGTTCCCTTAGGATGATGGGTGATTTGTCACCAGGACCATGTTCAGAGTCTTTCCAGCTAGTGGGAGTTGGCGTGTCCCTGGCCCTGCTGCCAGGAGCTCAGGATCACCTCCACCTCCTGGAGAGGTCTTGGGGGTATCTCCAGGATAGGACATGCATGCACACACACACACACACACACACACACACACATACACACACAATAAAACCAAATCAAACCCACAAAACAAAAAACCAAGAGAGAGGAAGAGAGAGACATGGTCAGCTCCAGAGACCAATCAAGCTCCAGATGAAATGGTGTGAAGCTTCTGGATGGTATTTTGAAAGTAATTTTAGCTTTGCCTCACTATGTGGGTGGCATGCCAGGACTCCCACTTGAGTTTTATCATGTGGAATTTGAGTTAGAAGCTGCCAATCAGCTCTCCTTCCTACTTTTAATTTTGCTGGTAACTTCAAGAACTATGAGCCAAAATTAGAGCTCAGGTCATTACAAAGACATTGCTGATATTGTATTTCATACTTAATGAATCTTTATTGGCATCAAGGTCTAACCTTGACACTGCTTAGTGAATTATGCCTTGGCAGGTGCTCAGAGCATCCGGACTTACCATTCTAGCAAAATCCAACATAAATAAATCTGGCTGATCTTAGATAGTCTGCCCTTTAGAGCAGGATGCATTTGCTTTTGGAAAACAGAGGACTGGGAGCTCTGAGTTGTCAGTAAAATATGTTATCCAGAGAGACATCCTTAAATGGATAAGTGATCCAACTTGTACAGACACCCCCTTGGTGACTATAGCTTGTAGTTTATTGCTACCTTCTTGTACTTTGTGTTTCTAATATGTGTCCTTTGGTAAATGCTGCCCACCTGTCCCCTTCCCCTTCCCACCAGCATCTGTGTGACACACTGGAGGCCTTCTGCTAGGTATCTTTACAACTCCCCATCCCAACTAACCATGAGTTACCCTCCGCTCTCTCCATGACTCCCAGACTCCCAGGCATGAGTTGCCTTCCACTCCCTGAATGGTCAGACTCCCTGTTTTCCTGATAACTTTCCCTTAATGATCATCTTCCACACCAGAGTTAGACGTAGTATGGTGGACATAGTGTTGACCTTGGAGTTAGGAAGACATAATCCAGTTCTGAATTTGATAATTAGGCCCATGCCTGAATAAGCATCCCTCCTACAACATACTCAAGAAATGGCCATCTAGACTCTGCTTAGACTCCCAGGGAAGAGAACCTGGCACTTTCCAAGGCACAATTAGGCCTATTTGCTATTGATACTCAGAGAATCATAGGAATTGGGCTTAGACCTATAAGGGACCTTTAAGGTCATCTAGTCCAACTCCCTTCATTTGGGGAAGGGAAACAGTTCTGCAGAGAGGAAGTAAATGTCCATGGGTCACCCAAGTGGTAAGTTTCTTGCAAGACGTAAGACTAGATTTGAATTCAGGGCCTCTGACTCCAGTGTTCTTTCCACTTTGTTGTTTCCTCTCGTTCTTCATTTATCAAGGAATCTCAGATGTTCACATCTGCCTGGGACACATTTTGTTAAAGGTGAGACTTTAAGGCTGCTCTCTGCTCTACTGAACTGAATGATTTGTTTCTCACTAACGAGAGACACGATATCTCATATTTGTTGCATCTTCCTAGTTGTATGATTGGAGATATCATGTTTGTGAAAAGTTTCTGTCAATTCCCTTTTCATGTTTTTCTTAAACAAAGGATACTTTTGATATGTTATAGACAATTTTCACAATAACTTCATGGTGCTGAGTCAGTAGGCACATGGGGCAATTGTTAAATATTCTAGCTAGAATTTTTATAGCACTAAGTTTTACAAGTGCTTTTCATGTGTTATTTCATTTAATCCTTACAATAAACTTACAAGGGATTCATTATTATTCTCACCCTCATTTTACTTTTGAGAAAACTGAGGCAAATACAGGTTAAGTGACTGACTTCCCTAGGCTCTCACAGTAGGTGAGTGTCTGAGACTGGATGTGAATTCAGGTCTTCCCGACTCCAGGCCCACTACTCTGGACTTTATCCACCATGCCACTTAGTTTCCTAAACAATCTTGTAAGAAGAATTTTATTTTAGGATAATATAACTTTCTTTATCTTCTGCACACCCCCAACTGTATGGTGTATGTCTTCTCTTCCAAATATATTGGCATTCAATCCCTTAATTCATATGACATTTTGTTAATCCACCATGCATTTCTCCCATGTCCTTCAATTTCTGTCTTTGCTTTCCTCAGTTTTTGAACTGGCTATCCCACAGGCACATCACATTGAATTTATTTGATGCAGAAATTATTATCTTTTCTTCCCTAACTCACTCCTCTCTAAATATTACTATTACTATTGATAGTATTACAATTCTCCCCATCCCCTCGGTTTACAAATTTGGATGTCGTGTCACACCAGTCTCTCTCTCTCTCACCCCATATTGTCAAATCTTTTCATTTCTTTCCTTATAATTTCTCTCACACATTCATCCTTCTCTACACTCATAAAACCACCTCCCAGTTCAGCTTCTCACCAACATACACGTGAATTATTGCCACTGCTTTCTAACTGGTTTCCCTTCCTCAAGGCTTTCCCCATCTAATCCATCACAAAGTGATTTCCCTAAAGCCTAGTCTTGACTGTTTCATCTCTAACTCAAACAAACAAACAAACCCTCCACGAGTTCCCCAGAGCATCCAAGATCAAATAGAAATTCTTGTATTTGGCATTTAAAGCTCTTCACAACTTGGACCCTCCCAAGCTTTCTAGTTTTTTTGACACATTACTAACCTCAACAAAGTGTATGGCCTAATTTTACCAGCCTAGTTGCTGTATTTCAAACACTATACTTCATCTCTTGTCACTTCCTTTGAGGCTTGGCTTAAATGCCTCCTTCAGGAGGGTTTTCTTGGTCCTCTAGCTGATAGAACCTTCCCTTCTTTGGTGACCCTTAATTTATTTTGCATATTTATGCCTATTCATTTTGTATGTGGTATCTATGCCAGTGGAATGTAAGTTCCTTGAGGACAGGCTTTGGTTTTTCTTTATATCTCTAGCACTTAGCTCATTTGATTGCTGGAGTAAGTGCCTGTTTGATTGTTTGATTCATTGGTTTTTAGGAACTTTTTCTATTTCCTCACAAAGTACATCAGGAACCAAGGCACTGAGAGTACAAATGTGGTACTTCCACTGACGTCAAGGATGAAAACCATTTGTGGTAGAATTTTGGAGAGGCCACCTTCACTATTTGTCCGTTGTATGGCCTTGTAACTTTTGGGATGATCTGGTTTAGTTGGATCTCATGCCAAATTTCTTGCTTCACTGCCTTACCTTTCATCACTATTGTGATCTGATGTGATTAATAATCTGCCATTGTCCCTTGTGACATTTTGGAAATGACTACATTTTACAGTATTTTTGCATCTAAGTTTGGCAAGGAGGCCAAATGATTATAAGCTAAGATGGCTTCTGGGCTTTTTGTCCTTATTAATGTAACAATTGATTTACAGCCCTTTAATGATGGTAGTCTATGTCAATGTCCTTTCATTTATCTGTTTCCTTTTTCTCATTGTCAAGAGAGATACTTCATGCCTGAAATGCATCCTTCCTCACCTCTCCCTTGTAAAATTCTTAGCTTTCTCCTAGGTTCTGCCCAGGTGTCACATCCTATATGAAGCCTTTTCTGTTTCTCCTAGTTATTGGTGCTGCACCATAAAAGAAATGGTTTTTTATTTATCTTTCTACATGGTGTAACTCTTAGTAGAATGAGGAATTTTAATAGCAACAATTTCTTTGTTTTTATCTTTTTCTCTCATACCTAACATTTAATAATTTGATAAATGTAGGCATTTAATAAATGTTTGTTGGACAGAACTGAATTAAAAGCAGTGTTGTTGGGGTATTAGAAAATGGAATACTAGAAAACCTAGTTATTTGGCAGCTACTTGTCACCTCAACATCTTTGAAAATTACACTGGGGTCATTTCAGGGTTACCCCAAGAGGATCAGTCTACAAAACATTTGACCAGCACAAGTTGTCAAGTTCACTATAAAGTCAGTGATGATGTCCCTCCCTTTTTGAATCCTTCAAGATTTCATATTCATCATCATCAGTATATAGTTGAAGCAGCATCACAGCAATTGAGATTCCAGGACCAGAAAATTAGTCATTGCTCTCTGAGCACACTGATTTTTTAGAAGTATTTTGACAATCAAATGCATGAAAGAGGCAATCCTTAGTTCATATAACATCCAACTGGCTTTTTTAGACAATGGTATGGTACCAGTAGGGACATTCATCTACCAGACCTTAGGTTTCTTTCTCCAGGAAGCAATCTCCTCACAGGCCTCATAGTTTGCCCAAATATTGCTGAACTGCCATATGCTTATTTCATTTTCCATCATTTTCAATCAACAAGCATTATTATCATTGACTGTTGCAAGGCTCTGTGTAAGGTGCTGAGGATGTAAAAGACAAAATGGAAAAGTACAGTTGGCCTGAAGGAGCCTTGATTCTCCTGGTAGGAATGTAACATGTAAAATGATAAGCAAACATAAGAAGTATACAAAATAAAAGTAAGAAAAATAGTAATTTCAAGAGCCCTGATAACAGCAGAACAGGAAAAGGTTCATGTAAGAGGTAGCAAATAAGCTGTGTTTGAATAAACCTAAGGACTCCAGGACATTAGAAGTGATTTGGAAGGAAACAGCAAGTCAATTTGACTGGAATGGAGAGTATATGAAGGGATGGAATTTGAAATAAGCCTGGAAAGATAATCACAGAATCGCAGGTTTTTAAAGGCAGAAAAAAATCTTTCTAGTCTAAATCATACTTGAAATGCAATTGAAACCCTAACATAACCAGCACTTGGTCAACAACCCTCTCATTAAAGACCCATAGGGAGAGGGGACTCCACTTTTATATGGAAGGTGGTAGCTGGGAGCCCTCATCTGGGTCATGAACTCTCTTGAACCAAAGAACTCTGTAACTAGATAACCTTTCTTCTCTAGGCTAATTGTATTTAGATGGCATGTCCATTGGAAGGGATAGAGAAACCTTCTCCATCTATCCAAGAGAAATACCAGGACCTCTTTTTTCCTCCATTTCTTGAAACCAAAACTGCCTTCAGAACTAATAACTCATCCCCTTGGTGGCCCTGAGAGGTGTGCCCAGTCTTCTGATCCACTCAAGAGACTTGCTCACAACTATTAAGAACATGATCGCATTTTTAGCTACTTTAATGACTTGTTACCACATTAATAGTTCACAAACTGTGACTAAGTCTTATGATTACATAAACTGAGTCAGGTATCCTTGGGGTGGTAGTGATCACATTTTCCCTTTCTTGCAAAGATATGGAGGCAGGATATGTTATTTAAAGGTATTCTCTCCTTGCAGAAGGCAACTTGTATAGACAACTCCAGAAGACAGAACAATATTTTGTACATGAGACATTTGTAGATTGACCGGCTAGGTGACAAAGTAAGAGTACATTTTTATTTTTTGAATCAATGAAGACATTATTGATAGCTGATAGGCCAAAAATTGTCTGTCGAAGAGTGCACATTTTATTATGGCCGGATATGAAAGCAACAAGACCATAGCTTTTTAGTTTTGTGTTCCAGGAAACTCTCTGCTTTCAGAATAGAGTGATGGTGAACAGCATTGACTTATTCCCTTCAGTCTTTATTTGATATGTTAAAAAAATGTTGTTCCATTCCTTAAAGCAGCCTAAAAAAAAGCTGTGCTGTTGAATGCCGTGGCCCTGACTGTTTAAATGCTGGGCAGCGTTTTCATTTGGAAAAAGATAATGGTGCCTAATTTGATGTCACTTCAATGATTTTCTTTCCTCTTAACACATGCAGGTCAAATTCCTCCTCCTGACTAAAAAATATAATGAATAAAAAATGATGGAGTTGTGGAGAAAATCCAATTGTAAAACAATTTCAGATTTTTGCAGCAAGCCCACATCATTTCCAAGTATTGATTATTTTTAAGGTGATTGCCATGGCGTTCCTTTGCTGTTTATTGCTGTGTAGATCACAACACATTGGCTGCACTCCTGTTCTAGCAAGAGACAGAAACATATGCAATCAGGATTTGAAGAAGAGGTGAAAGAAAAGCAATTGACCGGATGCTAGTGGATTATCGTTGGGTAAATAATTGCCGTTTGTTTTTTCAAAGTTCCTGAGTTTGACTAATTGTTTGTATCAAACCCATTCTTTCTTTCACACCCTTATCTTTCTTCTGTTTCCCAATACCTCTGGAAGGGCTCTTTCCCTTTTCTGAATCTGCCTCTCATCACTTGAGCCTCAATGAATTGCTCCGTCCCTCAAGGCTCTCAGCTTGAGGACCATGCCTGCTGAGAGGCCTTACCTGCTTCCCCAAGTATCAGCAGCCCCTCCCCCTCTGGAAATTATAAATGCATTTCTGGATACATTTTCTGTTTCCTTGTGAATAAAAAAGCATTCATTAAGAACTCATGTGACAATCATTGAGCTAAGGATTCAGGATCCAAATGAAAAATGTGAAACAGTCTTTGTTCTCAGGGAGCTCATATTCTAAATCAGAGAAGTATCCCCCAGAAGAGAGTTTAGCTGCAGGAAGCATGTAATGTTCCAAGGGCCCTTAGATTTCATCAATAGATTAGATGACAACCCGGGGGGAGCGAAGTTGCTGGTAAACTTGAAAGACCTCAGCGTGCAAGGTGAGACAGATGCAAGGCCTGGGGTTTCTTTGTCTCATTAGAAGGAATAGGATTGATGACTTCCATCTCATTCAAGTTGAGTGAGCAGTTGGGAGTGTGTGGCCTTGTCCAGGATAGGGTTTGAGGGAGGAAGGCAAAACGGAAGGATTCCCTTGGTGGTGATGTTCTAGGTACTTAAATCTAACCTTCTCAGCTTTATATTCATTCCCCTCTGTAGAATATAAGTTAGATGAGGGCAGGTACCCCTTTGTAGCTGTTGATTTTATCTTTTTAATACCAGGATGTAGCATTATAGGGCTGATATCTAGGAAGAGGTCGAGTTGAATGCCATATACATCCTTTTTGAATGTATTGTTCTCCCAGTTAAACTGAAATTCCTTGAGAGCAGGGACTGCTTCTTGCTTTTTTCTTCATATTCCCAACACAAAGCATGATGTTCTGCATAGAGTTCTGTCTGATAAATGCTTGATATTAAAATGAATCTGAGAAAGTGGGCTGACTTCCCACCTGCTATGTCAATCATTTTTGCTATCTGTTATTCAGTGCTGGAGCCTTAGATTCTATTAGTATCTCGACATGTCTCTCTAGGTCTCTCTTAAGAACTTTGAAGTTGATTGTGTGACATGGGTGACACTGGCACAGTCCCACTCAGTGTGGTGTGCCCACATCAGAGAAGGTGCTGTGCTCTGTGAGCAAAGCAGAATTGAAACAGCTCAAAGTAAATGCAGGATGTACCCTCTCCTAATGTTCACATGGACTATTTGTGCCTGACCTGTGGTGGAGCTTTCTGAGTTTGTATTGATCTGATCTGCCAGTTGGACATATTGAAACTTGACTGTAGCATAATGATGTCATTTTGGTTCTCTTTGGAAGCAAAGGATAAGGACCAGAAGCAGAACACTGACATATGGAGAAACCTAGGAACAAAGAGGTTAATGATCTCCCCCCACTTCTCTCTCTGTCATTGTCTCTGTTTTTCTCTGTATCCCTGCCTCCCTCCTTCCTTCTCTTTCACCCTCTTTCCCTATTTCTCGGTCATTCTCTGTTTCTCTGCCTCATCTCCTCTCTTCTCTCTCCTCTTTCCTCCTTTCCCCTCTTTTCCTTCCTCTCATATGTACAAGCTCTATAGGTTGTCCATCAAACCATAAATCAGTTCGAACGACAGACATTCTGACAAAGAAACATTTTCCCTGACCCCAAAATGTTCAAATCCATTTTGCTGTAGTTATTGATTTTTTCCAACTCCCAGATAAAAATCTGATTAATTTTTTAATGGTGGTGTTATGTTGTGCAGAAAATAGATTAGTTTATTGGTGCTACAAAGAAAGGAAGAAAGGAAGAAAGAAAGAAAGAAAGAAAGGAAGGAAGGAAGGAAGAAAGGAAGGAAGGAAGTAAGGAAGGAAAAAAGGAAGGAAGGAAGGAAGGAAGGAAGGAAGGAAGGAAGGAAGGAAGGAAGGAAGGAAGGAAGGAAGGAAGGAAGGAAGAGAAACCTTTGGGGAAATCAGCATAATCACCTTAAGCATCCTTTAGCGTTCAAGCTCTCCAGCCACATTCCCTCCATTTTGGACTTGGCTGACTAATTTCTTTCGAGAGCAGCACATGCCCCTCCTAACATGATTGGGACAACAGTCTGAGGAATGTAAATATCTGTTGCATTGAATCATCTTCAGCAATTTTGAGCTCTTTCCATGAGGGGTCCTATGTTGTTGATTACTGTTTTAGAAGTGTTTGCTTAAAATATTTTTTTAAAGAAACAGTGAGGGGAAACAGGAACCTTGCACAAACTACAAGCCAAAGGTGGGGAATGGGGAAAGAAAGCTTCAGTTGCAAACACCTGTCAGGGCCCTCCTCCATAAGGGGCACTGCCTGCCAGGTGGAAGCTGTTAGGGATGATGAAGTGATCGTCAGTAGAAACTCATCCATCTTTGCTCATTCACATTCGTTCTCCTGCCAAACTGAATTCTCCCAGTACCAGAATTTTTCTAATGATCTTCAACAACACTACCCCTCTTCCATTACTCACTATCTACTGCTCTTTGACAGCATTTAACTAGTAGTTCTTGGGTGTCTGAACCTTACTTAGTGTATCTGTGAACCTTCAGAGCTTCTTTCCCATGTAATCTATTAAAATTTCATTATATATGGTTATACACAGCTATCCCTATTGAACTGTTAAAAACTTTTTATCTATAGCTTTTTTTAATAAAAATTTATTTATTTAACTTTTTACATTCATTTTCACAAAATTTTGGGTTCCAAATTTTTCCCCCTTTTATCCCCTCCCCCCACCCCAATACCCCAAGCAATCTAATTTTCCCTATCTCCAATCTGCCCTCTCTTCTGTTATCCCTCCCTTCTCTTGTCTCCATCTTCTCTTTTCTCCTGTAGGGCCAGATGACTTTCTATTCCTCATTAACTGTATGTCTTCTTTTCTAGTAGCAACACAAAACTAAACAGTTGTTCCTAAAACTTTTAGTTCCAAATCTCCCCATCCCTCCCTCTCCACCCATTCCCTTTGGGAAGGCAGGCAATTCAATATAGGCCCTATCTGTGTAGTTTTGCAAATGACTTCGATAACAGTCATGTTGTGTAAGACTAACTGTATTTCCCTCCATCCTATCCTGCCCCCCATTGTTTCTTTTCTGTCTTTTGATCCTGTCCCTCCCCAAGAGTGTTGACTTCAAATTGCTCCCTCCTCCCATTGCCCTCTCTACCATCATCCACCCCTTGCTTATCTCCTTCTCCCCCACTTTCCTGTATTGTAAGATAGGTTTTCATCCCAAAATGAGTGTGCATTTTATTCCTTCCTTTAGTCGAATGTGATGAGGGTAAACTTCTTGTTTTTTTCTCAGCTCTCCTTTTTCCCTCCACTAAAAAGTCTCCTGCTTGCCTCTTGAAAGAGATATAATTTACCCCATTCCATTTCACCCTCTTTCCTTCCCCTACATTTCTCTCTCACCATTTACCTTAATTTCTTTTAAGATATGGTCCCATCCTATTCAAATTCACTCTGTGCTCTCTCTCTCTGTATGTGCGTGCATGTGTGTATGTGTGTGTGTGCATGCGTGTACATGTGTGTGTGTATGTGTGTGTGTGTGTGTGGTCCCACCAACTACCCAGATACTGAAAAATTTTAGGAGTTACAAATGTTGTCTTTCCATGTAGGAATGTAAACAGTTCACTTTTGGTAAGTCCCTTATGACTTCTCTTTGCTGTTTACTTTTTCATGCTTCTTCTCATTCTTGTGTTTGAAAGTCAAATTTTCTTTTCAGTTCTGGTCTTTTCATCAAGAATGCTTGAAAGTCCTCTGTTTCATTGAAATACCATATTTTCCCCTGAAGTATTATACTCAGTTTTGCTGGGTAGGTGATTCTTGGTTTGAGTCCTAGTTCCTTTGACTTCTGGAATATCCTATTCCATGCCCTTCAATCCCTTAATGTAGAAGCTGCTAGATCTTGAGTTACCCTGATTGTATTTCCACAATATGGAATTGTTTCTTTCTAGCTGCTTGCAATATTTTCTCCTTGACCTGGGAATTCTGGAATTTGGCCACAATGTTCCTAGGAGTTTCTCTTTTTGGATCTCTTTCAGGCGGTGATCGATGCATTCTTTCAATACTTATTTTGCCCTCTGGTTGTAGAATATCAAGGCAGTTTTCCTCAATAATTTCATGGAAGATGATGTCTAGGCTCTTTTTTTGATCATGACTTTCAGGTAGTCCCATAATTTTTAAATTGTCTCTCCTGGATCTATTTTCCAGGTCAGTTGTTTTTCCCATGAGATATTTCACATTCTCTTCCATTTTTTCATTCTTTTGGTTTTGTTTGGTGATTTCTTGGTTTCTCAGAAAGTCATTAGACTCCATCTGTTCCATTCTAATTTTGAGAGAACTATTATCTTCAGTGAGCTTTTGAACCTCTTTTTCCATTTGGCTAATTCTGCTTTTGAAAGCATTCTTCTCCTCATTGGCTTTTTGAACCTCTTTTGCCAATTGAGTGAGCCTATTTTTCAAGGTGCTATTTTCTTCAGCATTTTTTTGGGTCTCCTTTAGCAGACTATTGACACGTTTTTCATGCTTTTCTTGCATCTCTCTCATTTCTCTTCCCAGTTTTTCCTCCACCTGTCTAACTTGATTTTCAAAATCCTTTTTGAGTTCTTCCATGGCCTGAGCCCATCAGACATCCACCTGGGATGTCTGGGATACAGAGGCTCTGACCTCCATGTCTTTCCCTGATGGTAAGAATATTTCCTCCTCATCAAAATTGAAGGGTGGGAACATCTGTACCCCATCAAAGTAGCTTTCTATAGTCTTATTTTTCTTCCCTTTTCTGGGCATTTTCTCAGCCAGTTACTTGACTTCTGAGATTCTTGTCCACCCCTGCCTAGGTCCGCCCAGCTAGTGCTTGGGATTTGAGATTCAAATGGGCTTTCCGTGGCAGGCGTGGCTGCTATTCAATGTGAGCTTAAGTTCTGGTGCTTGGGTGAGGGCAGGCCCGCCTCCCAGGCTCAATTCCCTCAGGGGCTTTATGCAGAGACCTTCAGTAATGCAGCGGGTGGGGGCAGGGCCATCTCCCAGGCTCAGTTCCCTCAGGGGGTTTATGCAGAGACCCTTGGTAATGGCCCTGAACTTCTGTCTGCTGGTCTGGGAGTCCCTGGGGGCCGCCTCTGCCGCTGCCTCTGCCGCTGCCTCCCGAGGGGGCCTGAGTCATGGAGACACCCCGCTCCCCTCTCGGTCAGCCCAGAAGTCTCTCTCACTGACCTGTAGCGTCTGTGGGCAGAGGGACCTTCGGGGCCGCTGGAGATTCCATCCCTGAAGCCTGCTTGGATCTGCTCCTCTGGGGCCACGCAGCCAGGGTAGCACAGGGGTAGACTATGCTGTCCGGGGAGTGATGGACCCTTGGGGATGGCTCTCCAAGGCTCTCTGGAACAGAGATCTTTTCCACTGTGTTTCTGTGTGCCTTGCAGTGATCCAGAATTTGTGGGGAATTCTGCTTGCAGGAAATATATGGGCTGTGGGTTTGGAGCTAGCATATGTGAGTCTTTCTACTCCACCATCTTGGCTCCACCCCCTTATTGTGCTCTATAGCTTTTTTTTTGTTTCAAGATGGGAAACTGAAACACAAAGCTCTACTGAAATGAGGAGATCTGGGTTCATG
Organism: Bettongia penicillata ogilbyi; assembly: GCA_023548195.1. NCBI lineage: Eukaryota > Metazoa > Chordata > Mammalia > Diprotodontia > Potoroidae > Bettongia > Bettongia penicillata. The sequence goes on along the minus strand of JAJHZJ010000132.1, from coordinate 11,480,049 downwards.
TTGCAGGTCTGACATGGTTTGAGGACCATGGAAAAGTCATCAAATCACTCTGAGTGTCAGTTTTCACCATCTGTAAAGAGGGTGGAAGCAGTGTCTACCATATATGACTCAAAAGATTGTTATGAAGCCTAGAGGAGATGCTTGTGGTGAAGACTCTTGCAAACATTAATATGTTCTAGACAGGTCATGAAATCATCCTCATCGGTCAACATCATAATCATCTTTCAAATAGTGATGCTCACCTTCGCACCACTTACCTCACTGGATTGTTCATACTATGTAATATTATAATATCAGTGACTTAGAGCTGGAGGAATCATGAGATTATAGACTCATAGCTGGAATGACCCCGAACCAATTAGAATGCAATTGGAAAATATTTAACAAAATAAATAAAGATACAGTAAAACATCGATAATATCAATTTTTTTGTTTTCTGAGTCAATATGTGATTCCCAGGTATCAATCAGTTTCTATCTGAGTTTGATGCCGCTGATCTACTCTAACCCTTCCATTTTACAAATGAGGGGAGTGAAGCTGGAGCATAAGACCCTGAATCAGAAAGAGCAGTGATCAAATTCAATCTCAGACCCTTACTGGCTATGTGATTCTGGGCATTTTTAAACCTATTTGCCTCCATTTCCTCATTTGTAAATTAGGAATTGCAATAGTAGTTATTTTCTAGGATTGGTGTAAGGATAAAATGAAATAAAACTTGGAAAGACTTTTGGAAACTCAAAGTGAGTTTAATAATAATAAGTAGTAGTTCTTCTTATTTTACAGTTACATGGGTAGTTAATAGCAGAGAGCCAGGATTCATACTAAGGCCTTTTGATTCTAAACCCACGTCTACATCATTGTGGGAAAAATGTTTGCAAGTTTTAAAATGCTATAGAACAAGCTGCTATTCTCTTGGTTTCCTTTGGTAGTATCCAGAGTTTAGTCAAAATCAACCAGTTCCTAAAATTATTCTGGACATGACGGGGTGAGATCCCTTAATTCCATGATGTCACTTTGCATGGAGAAAGATGCAGAATTCAGATCTAAGTTTTTGACATTCTAACCAAGTATTAGGAGATATCTTTAAATGAAGAATGGGGACGTTTTTCACTCTGGACCCATTGTGGAAGAGACTGACTTAAGTTCCTTGAGAGTCAGGATTATTTGGTTCTTAACATCTCCAGGGCTTAGTTGACTTGTGAGTCATTGCTGTTGTTTCTCCTTTTTTCTCAAAGAAGACCTTGACATCCAGAAGGAGATGTCATGACTTGTAAGTGAATTGGGTTTAAGTGAGGAAGTGTTACGCAAAGTCACCAACTTCACTCTCTCCTCCTGAGCCATCTGGGTCCAGTGGCAAGAAAAAGATCAGGATGACTAGAGATGGCCTAGATGAAGTGGAAAGCTTTCACCTTTTTAGCTAAGATCTTTCCCAGGTCTCAATTTGTCTGAGGCAACATCCGCTCAGTGATTAAGGTTATGTAAAAATTAGGCAAAGAATGGACTCTTTTACCTAGTCGAAAAATCTGTTTGGGAGGGGAAGACTTTTAGGGTTTCTGGCCAAAACAGAAGCAATTGCTATTTACACTCATTCTGAAACATCAGAATTCAAATAGTGACCCAGTGAGGCTTAAGTTAGGACCTATTGTTGGCCAGTCAAAGACAAACAGAGTGATTTGGGTTTAAGGTATGGCCCCTAAAGTACATGGGAAACACTTAATGAATGCTTTTTGATGGATAGATGACTCTTGAGGTTCTTTCCCATTCTGAAATTCTCCCATCCTACTTCATTTCTGGATATTAAAACTTTGAATAAATGTTTTAAATAAATACAAGAATGGGAAGATGAAACTATAAGATGCTTCTCTAGGGATAATTTCAGTTGTTTTGTACTACTGATCTGCAATAGGAACCCCATTGACCTCAAAATTAATAATATCTTTGTTGAAGAGAGAGAGAGAGAGAGAGAGAGAGAGAGAGAGAGAGAGAGAGAGAGAGAGAGAGAGAGAGAAAGAGAGAGAGAGATTCTGAAAGGCTGTGAATGCCATACAGGGCAGTTTGTAACACATTTAATGTAGTTGACAAGACAGACACATGAACACTGGACCAAAATTGCCAGGCAATGTATAATAAGTGATTTGGACATTAAGTGCTCTAGAGGGAGAAAACCAGAGATAGAAAACCAGGAGGCACAGAGGGATCAGAGAAGACAGAAATGAAAAGAGATCTTGGCTTCCAATAAGAATGGTCAGGAAGTGAACCATGGAGGATTGGAAAGAGATGAAGTACAAAGAAGAGAATTTTCCAGGCAAGAGGAAGCATATGAGGAAAAGGTCAAAGGTAAGGAAGTATTCAGAGGACAGTGAGTAAAACAATCACCTGAAAGGAGAAGGTTCCTGAGAATCTGGTGAGACATGCAGCTGAAGAAAAGAAGTTCAGAGCAAACTCTAGAGGTCTCTGATCTGCTTAGTTCCAGAATTTGTACCTGATCTTGGAGAACCAGTGGAGGTTTTTTACAGTAATCATATGTATATATCTAATGTAAAAGTCTGACCACATCACTCTCCTGGCTCAAAATGGCTCCCTCTTTTCCCTAGAATTAAATACCAACACCCCTAGATTCAGCATTAAAGATCCATCCATCCCCACCCAAACTTCCTGTTTATCACACCAAAAGAGAAATTCATGCTTTATGGAGCATAAATTGAATAAAAACTTGTTTGACGCAAGATCTATGATCCTATGATCCCATGGACCCCTAAGGTCTCTACAGTTCTATGATTACCATGGGAATCCTACCAAGCTCTGACTTGAGCAGAAATGTCACACACAAACGAAATGTCCTGGTCCTCTTTGAGAACGAGGGACAGACAGCAATGACAACAATGTGATTTTTCCCCAACTATAGGTCTAGCCATGTCACGCCTTTGCCCAGTTATCTCCAGTTGCTCTGTACTGCCTCCAGGATTAAATACAAAATTCTGTTTGGTATTAAAAGTTCCTTATTCCCCTCCTACTTTTCGTCACTCACTGACACTGGCCTCCTGACTGGTCCATGAACAAGACCCCTCATTTCTCAACTTCAGACACTTCCTCTGGCCATCCCCCCTAGCTCCATTCCTGGAATACTCTCCCTCTGCATCTCTCCCTGCTATCTTTACTGGCTTCTTTAAGTCCCAACTAAAATCTCATTTTCTAAAGGAAGACTTTTGCAATTCTCCTGAATTCTAGTGTCTTCCCTCTGTTAATTCTTTCCTATTTATCCCGTATAGAGCTTAATTTAAATATTTGTTTGGAATAAAAATTTGCAGAGTTGATGAAGGGCCCTGCAGGGCTCTAAAATGATATATCTCTAACAGAAGCAATGTAGGACTTAATTTAATCATGACTCCAGATCAGGAGAAGGTGGGAGGCAGAGTATTAGAATGGTGCCATGGTGGCTGTGAAGACGTGTGAGCAGCAACGGGAAGTGCCCCGGGGGCTGCCTGCACTAGCAGGCCAAGTGACGCTCGCACACATCAGGACAGCAAAGCCCCAGGCTGGGAGAACTCCTCCAGCCTACTGGCTCTGGTCTTAGGGGGATGTGCCTGAAGGAAGGGTAGGGGTGATTAGGGAGTTCCTGAAGCATGCTCACTCTCCTCACCTGCATAGGTCCCTTTCAAGCCTTAGCTCAGGCATTACCTCCTACAGGAATCCCTTCCTGATTCCCCCACCCCATACTTGTTCCCCCTCATTCACAATACTGTGCATTTACTTTGTAATTATTTTATTCTGAAACATATCATTGCTCTACAGTATACTATAAGATCCTTGAGGACAGGAATTGTTTTGATTTTATCTTTGTATTATCTGTGCCAGCAAAGTGGCTGGCACATACTACCAGGTAAAAACATGCATGCACAGTGAGGGGCTCCACGCAGGCAGATCCTAGCTCCCAGAGGTTGGCGCATGCCTTCAGTGTTCAGCACTGGCCTCTTTCCCAGTGGACACTTTGCCCATTTTTGTGGAGGTCTCAATAAACTGCCTAATGCCATTTACCACTGGATTATCTTAACAATATTTGTTTTTGATATATTATAAATTGATATTATTATAAATATATATATATTATAAAGGTCAACGAGTGACCTTGTTCTTTACTGAAATCCTAAAAGTCACCTTGTATCGTCCATCAAAGGCTACTTTGCAGTGATGAAAAGTTAGGTTCTCGCCCTGTGCCTGATCCAGACTATGTGTCCATGGACAACCTTAACATCTCTGTGCCACAGAAACCTTTTAGGTTTAGGTTTAGGATGGTAAAATATGACTTACTGATCTCCATTGGTGGAAGGAATTTCTGTATCAGGACTTCCTTACATCAATAAAATCAGAGAGCCAGGACAACATCAGTCACAAAATCTCCTTATATTCCCTATAATCACCTTTCTTTTCTATTATTTAGTGATTATTTTCCCAAGCTGTGCAGTGTCTGTTCAGTGTTAAATGCCTTTGAGCTTTGAGTTGCCTTAGGAGCTAGATGCCATTAAAATAATTATAGTCTTTCTGTGGCAAAAGTTTTGTATTTGAATCCAAATTTGTAGAACAGTGGGATACTTTAATCTGATTTTTATTCCAATGGTGTTTATTTCACGTTTCCCTTGGCAGTCATCGTAAATGCCAGCCACACTGCTCATCTACTGGTATTGTGCAGATATTGTCAAAAAAGTAGGAAAGATCACAATGAGAAAAAAAGAAATAAAGAAATATGGCTTTAAGGGAGATTGAAACCCTCTGAATAGATTCATCGTGGTTCTAATTAGTGGATGGGAAATGTTTCACACTTAACTGTATAACCCTCAAATATCAAGTCTGCTACTAGAAGGAAAGTTAAATTATAGCCTCAAGACAATGACTGATTTTGCTAAATCTCCTGAGAAATGAACTATAATTCAACTCAAAGAACCTAGGAAGTGGCAGGCATCATGGATAAAGAGTTGACCTTTGAGTCAGTAAGATTTGGGTTCAAGTGTTGTCTTTGACCACTGTGGACTTTTTGAGACTGCTGGGTATCACAGTGTATACTGGACCTAGAGTTAGGAAGACTCAAGTTCAAATCCAGTCTCAGATTCTAACTGGCTGTGACTCTGAGCAAGTCAATTAACTTCCTTCTGCCTCAGTTTTCTCAACTGTTAAATAGGGATGATAATAACAACATCTACACTCTAGAGCTGTGGAATTCATATGTTATGTTGTGTTGTGTTGTGTTATGTTATGTTATAACCTGCTATCACTGTGGCTGCAATATTACTGCAATGTTACTTTTACCAGCTTATCTCCCTGGTACTCTCTTATTTGTCAGCAAATCACTTTATAATCTTTGCCTCATGTGCTCTTCCTAATAATGCTTTGAGGTAGCTGCTGCAATTATTATAATCTTATAGGTAACGAATCTGAGGTTAAGTGATTTGCTAGAGGTTACCCAGGTAGTAAGAGTGTAAGGAAGAAGTCACAGCCACACAGAAGCCATTTCAAGAGGGAGAGGGTGCTAATAAACAGGGGATCAGGAAAGGGCTTGTATAGGAGGTGGTCCCTGAGCTGTGCTTTGAGAAATTAGAGATTGTGTGAGACAAAGGGGAGGAGGGAGGGCATTCCAGGGATGGAGGGACATTGATGTGGGAGATAGGATGCCATCGCAGGGACATGCAGAATGGCTAATGTAATTCATTGTTTTGGTTGACTGCTTGTCCTTTACAAGGTACTGTCCCCAATTTAATTATCTAGGAATTTCAGTGGATAAAGTGAAGTGATTCTGAGAGATGACTTCCCATTGTTATTTGTATTCGATCAAGCCAAGGAATAGACATAAGACAACACTTGGAAAGTAATATGGTGACCACTAAAGGCCAACATGGCTTCATCAAGAACAGACCCTGTGAATCTAACCTCATTTCCTATTTGGGTAGGTTATTAGCCTGGTAAGCATTTATATGGGGCTTACTTACTATGTGCTGGGAATTGTGGTAAGCCCTTTTACAAATGTTATCTCATTTGAGACACAGCAATTATGGGAGATAGGCATTGTTATTTTAACATTCCTATTTTACAGGTGAGGAAACTGAGGCAAAGAAGTTAAATGACTTGCCTAGAATCACATAACCAGTAAGTGTCTGAACTTAGAGTTGAACCCAAATCTTCCTGACTCCAGGATTAGTGCTCCCCCTGCTGAATACCTCATATGCAGGGGCAGCTAGGTGGCGTAGTGGATAGAATATCAGTGCAGGAGTCAGGAGGACCTCAGTTCAAAATCTCACCTCAGACACTTGACACTTACTAGCTGTGTGACCTTGGGCAAGTCACAACCCCAATTGCCTCTTCCTGGGTCATCTACAGTCATCCTGATGAATATCTGGTCACTGGATTCAGATGATTCTGGAGGAGAAGTGAGGCTGATGATCTGCACAGCCCTCCTTCACTCAGAACGAAGTCAAGTGCAAGTCATGTCATTATTCTCTGATGGCACGGTCTTCTTTGGCAACGAAGGATGGACACACACACCTCAGATGCAGTGAAAAGATCAGAATCTGGAGTCAATGACGTCCATTCAGACCCTGACTCTGCTCCCTACTCTGCATGACCAAGCCATTTAGCTCCTCTGAGCACTGGTTTATTCCTCTGCATTATGGAACTGGGTTAGATTATCTTTAATGTCCCTTCTGACTTTCAATCTACAATCCATTGGCACTAACACTTAGAAGAGAAGATACAGATGGTTGGTGGTGGTACAGGAGAGTTTGCTCCAAGTATTTTAAGGGCTAGCAGGTTGAAAGGGATATTTGCTTTGTTTGGTTCAGCCTGGCTTTCTACCAAGCTCTTGACAAAGTCTTATAGGACATCCTTTTAGATAGGATGGGGAAATGTGGACCATAGCAAGGTGAGTTCGGCCCTTGTTCATGATCAAGTGTCAATTGCAGACACCCCTATTATTTTGTCAAATTCAAGAGAAATCATGAGCATCTCTCACTGGCCCTGTTTACCAATGTGTTGGTTGAAGGCAGAAATGGTAGATTTATTAGATTAGCAACCAGCATGGGCATCTAGCTTACAGATGATCTTAAGCTTTGCAAAGCCTTATAGCCATCATCTTTTGCCTTTCACTACAACCCCATAATGGCAGTTACTATGAGTTTTTATCAAGCCCACTGTATAGATAAGGAAACTGAGACAACTCATTGGCCATATAGCTAGAAAGCCTCAGAATACAGGATTCGAACTCACATCTTTTCTGACTCTTCATCCCTGGTTCTTTCCATGAACTCACATTGCTTACAGATGGTGAACACTTAATTAGTATTTGTCAAGTTGCATTGTCACATTGAGCCATGTTTCAGAGAATGAAAATGATAATAAACTGTTGATAGTGAGCAGAGAGAGTTACAACTGAGGGAATAAAAGTTATTAAAATTTTTTCATAAAAATTCAAACCCAATAGGATTTCAGTTCATTACCTGGGCATTAAAAGGAAGACAGTTTATCTTTTCAGCTTGCTTGTCAGCCTGGGGCATTTTGACATATGAAATTAGGTTCCTAGAGGCCATTGTGTTATTCTCTGAATGTAATAGAAATGTTGAGTGTGATAAGGAGAAAAATTAAAATGAACCTGAGGCCTCACCACTTCCACCTTGGCATATTCTCTTATTATTACTTGGATTCTTGTATATGTGAATGTTAATGAATATTAGATTGATTTACTGGAGGTTTTTATGTTGGAAGTGGAGGTCTAATGCAGTACTATATTGGTTTCCCAGTGATTTGAATCTATTTGCTTCAAAGATTTGAAAAAAAATATCACCTGTATCTTCCCCTTGTTTTGACTATTGGATTGGGTGGGGTCCTCCTTTGGAAAATGGGAAAGGTTTAGTGGTGGTAGCCACAAAGCATTCACCTGGTGCAGAAGGTTTATGAGGCACTTTCCATTCCTTTTCCCTTTTACTTTTCCTTGGGTCTGTTAGGTTTTCTAGTCACCTCACTTTGCAGATGAGAAAGCTATAGTTTAGAGAGATTGAATGGACATAAGACCAGTAAGTGTTAGAGGTAGAATGAACAAAATCATCAAATCCCAGAGCTGGGAGGAAACTCGATGACTGTCTAGCCTGCCCCACATCTGAAAGGGCTTCTTGCTATCAGGTATCTGCGAACTGCCCAAGGAGCCTCTGACTACAGAAGAACAATGAGGAGAAGCTGTTACTTTCTGATTCAGGACAATCTTCTTTGGGATAGATCTAATTAGCAAGTTGTTCCTGACATAAAGCCTAAATTGGCTTCATTGTAGCTCATTCCCATTGCTCCTGAATGTGCTTTTGGGAGTGGGGAGAGGTCTTACAGAATGAATCTATAAATAACCCATAAATAACCCTTCAAATGCAGAAGGCATCCAACGTCTCCCCTTGAGTCCTCTCTTAGCTCAACATACCTGACTCCTCAGATGATCCCCATATCCACAACGTTCACATCCTTCAGCTGCTAGCTTAGTAATCCTGTCATGGTATGGATTCAAGTCCCTTTCCACTCTACGAGGTGGACCATTCTGGACCCTCTTCAGCTGTTTAATATCCTCCTTGAACCTCAATGCCTGTGTGTGTTCGTCCGTTGCTGAAGAAGACCGTGCCATCAGAGAAATGATGACATGACTTGCACATGACTTTGTTTTGAGTGAGGGAGGGCTGTGCAGGTCACCAGCCTCACTTCTCCTCCTGAGCCATGTGGGTGTAGGGACCAGATATTCATCAGGATGACTGGAGATGACCCAATTGCAGGGTTAAGTGACTTGCCCAAGTCACACAGCTAGTGAGTGTCTGAGGCAAGATTTGAACTCAGGTCCTCCTGGCTCCTGCACTGGTGCTCTATCCATTGCACCACCTAGGTGCCCCAGCCTCAATGCCTAGAAGTACACACAATACACCAACTGAGGTCTGAACCAGTTGGATTCCCACCTCCCTATGCCTGCAAACTATGCCCCTTTTAATGCTGCCTGAGATTGAATTAGATATTTTTGACTGACTTGTTGAGCACTCCACTAAATCCGCCAGGCCCCAATGTTTTCAAAGCAATTATCTATCCATGACTGTCCTAGCTTATACTTGACAATTTGAGTTTTTTGTATGTGCCCATACATTTATCCCTACTGAATTTCATTTTATTGAATTCAACCCAATTCCGTAACCTGTCAAGAACCTTTTGCATCCTGACTCTATGATCCAGTGTGATAGTCATCCCTCCAAAATGTATGCAGATTTGATGAATATGCCATGAATACCTTTTCTTCATTTCATTGATAAGCATGTGAAATAGCACAGAGTGAAGCGCATTTCCCTGAACTGCTACACTGGGGACTTTCTGCCATGTTGAGAAAGATCCATGAACGACTCAACAGTTCTTTGAGTTTGGCCATGCAGCTGGTTCTAAATATTATTATTTAATGCACAGCCCAAAACAGATTTAAAGTGAAGATGTGAGAATTAAATAAGAATGACCATAAGACAACCCTTAAGTAAAATACAGAGAGAGTAAACTTCAAAAATGTTACACTGATTTCAGGGGATGGTATTAAGAACCCAAGACCAGAAGGATCTCAGAAACAACGAAGATGGAATATTATAGAATAATTTTTGAGTAGACCATTGCATTGTCCATATAATTGCATATATCAGCTCAGTGATGTCTGCCCCAATGAAGCTTCTCTAATGAGAGGGGGATTTTTAGTTTTTCAGCCATTTTAAGGCCATCCGTCAAAAGGCTTGATATAGGATATGTTAATAATTTAATCCTCTCTACCTTTTCCATCAGAATAGCATGTGATATTTTATCAAAAGCTTACTAAAATATAGGAAAGCTATATCTGCAACATTCACGTATTTTAGCTGCTAGTTTAGTAATCCTGTCAAAAAATGAGGTTAGTCTGGCATGATCTATTACTGATAAATCCAGGCTGACTCTTGGTGATTGCTGCTTCCCTCTCTAGATGTTTGCCATTAGCGCCCTCATTACCTTTGGAGATAGTAAGGTACTAAAGAGGCCTTTGTTTCTTCTTTCATTGTGAGAATGTTAATTCTTCCTTAGTAGTTGTTCAAATAAACTTATCTATTATCTTGAATATTGCATTTACTTTTCAAGTTCCTATGTTCTGTTAATGTTCCATGGTTTTTGTTTTTTTGTTTTATCTCCTCTGTAGGGTTATATACAACTTTGGAGGGTTCATTATTCTTGGTTCTAAGTCTCCATCTTTTGGCTTTTGAAAAATCGGTTTCTGCTATCTCCTCTTATTTCTAGGGGAAGCTGCAAGGCTTTGTATAAGCCTGACTGTGGTTCTCTGATACTTTAACTCTTTATTTCTATTTGCTTAAAATATTTTTTCTTTGACCTAGAAGCTTAGAGTTTTGGCCCAAAGGAAAGCAGAATTTTCCTGAAAGGAAAAGGTCTGGGACTATAAATGTTCTCCTACTCCTTTTTAACTTCACTCTCTGCATCATTTCATCGATGTTTTCTCAATGTTTACTCTGAATTCCTCCAATTTGTTATTTCTTATAATGCAGCAATATTTCCCTCATGCTGTAGTTTGTTTAGCCATCTCCTGATCTGTCAATCAATAGCATTTATTCTCATCATTGGATCTCCATTTTTGTTACAGTTCCACTACAAAGAGTGCTGATAGACACACACACACACACACACAGACACACAGACACACTGAATTCCTTTGATTGCAGCAGACTCCTACGTACTGCAGTGAATGAAATGCTGCATCTGGCATCAGAAAGGTCTAAAACTGAATCCTTCCTCAGACAGCTTACCTGTGTGACCTTTGTCAAGTCATTTAACTTCTCTGTAAAATGTCTATAATAATGGTATCTATCTCACTGAGATGATGCAGCTAGGCAGTGCAGTGGATAGAGTGCTGGGTCTGGAGTCAGAAAGACTCATCTTCTTGAGTTCAAATCTGGCCTCAGACACTTAGTGGCCTTGGGCAAGCTACTTAACTGCCTCAGTTTCCTCATCTATAAAATGAGCTGGAGAAGGAAATGGCAAACCACTCTAGTATCTTTGCCAAGAAAACCCCCAAACGTGGTCATGAAGAGCTGGATGTGACTGAAAAATGCCTGAACAATAGAAAAAACCTCATAGGGTTGTTTTAAGGATCAAATAAGTTAACATTTGTCAAATGCTCTTGTAAATAAAATGCCATATAAATGCTATCATATTCCTGATTCTTGTCTTTATTTTTCCCCTAAAGACTTGACTTCAGGTTATGAACCACTGTTTGTTTTATGAATGCTCAGTAAATGTCATTGAATGCCAATTATTTTTAAATAATAAAAATGGTAGCAATTACTGACAGCTGCATAGCATTTTAAGGTTAGGAAAACATTTTACAAAAATTATTTTATTGAAAATACACAGGAACTCTGTATATACTCTCTTCCTGTGGATATTGTTATCCTCAATTTACAGATGAAGAAATTAAGGCCCAAATAAATCAAGTGACTTGTTCAGGGTCACACAGATCACTAACCTCTCCCGTTCCATTCTACCAGGAGATAGCATAGTGTCAGTGCTGATCTTTAAGTCATAAAGGGCTGGACAGGTTTGAATCCCACATCTGCTTCTCGTTACCTGTGTGTCCTGCCTCAGTTGCCACATTCTTAAAATGAAGATAATGTTTCTTGCACTACATATTATGTAGGAATGTTATTTTAATCTATTGAGAGAATATAGCTTAACAACTGGATAATCTGCAAGGACTCCATGAATGGAAATTGTTCTTGGCAATATTTCACTTCATCGTTTCTGAGATTCTTCTGGTCATGGGTCCTAGCACCACCTTGTGAAATTGGTGTCACATTTGAAAAGTTTATTTCCTTTCCAGTATATTACTTAAAAGTATGCTTGAGATCATTCGTATTTCATTCCCCTCTCCATGCCCACCATAAATCAGTTTCAGGGTATTCGGTAGCTTGAAGAAACAGGTTTTCCATTGGAGTTGAAATCTGCTGCCAAAGTCAAGTTTCACAACTATCCATAAATGAAAAATGAAAGGTCTTAAAATCAGGCTGTAATCTTCCACTTCCCATGGAATATTTCTAGTCTCTTAATGTCCCTCACCCATAAATATTTACCCAGGTTGCGGAGTGAGTAGGTAGCTGTGTTGGCCATATCACTGTAGATGTCAGCTTGATGACATCTACTCACTGAGGCTTCTCTGAAGAGATAGGTATTTTTAGTTTTGGGGCCATTCTAAGGCCATCAGTCAAAGGACCTGATATGAGCACAAGCAGCTTTTACCTTCTCCCATTTTCTTTTCAGCATCACTGGTCAAAAACATTAATATGAAATCTAGAAGATCTGAAAAATAAGGAAAAGATTGAAAATCAGTTCTTAAGAAACCAGCCTGTGGCTTAATGCTTAGATCTGACAGCTGGGCCCAAAGAGAGATCTCAAGATGTTTGGGAGGTAGGAAGGTTCAGTGGAATGAGCTCTGGATTTGTAATCAGAAGACCTGTGTTCAAATCCTGACTCAGTGATTTACCTTTTGTGTGACTTTGAACAGGGTACTTCCACTTTGGGCCTCAGTTGGACTCCTTGTAAAATGAAAGGATTAGACTTACTGGCTTCTGAGGTCCCTTCAAGTTTTATCTCTGTGCTTCTATGATCTTCACCTTCACTAGCCTCAGTGAAACCATACCTACAAATGAGTCAATAGTGGGACAAAAAAAAAAATCCCCAAAATTCAAAGAGAACAGAATCTATCAAGAGAATTACAAAGAACCCATGATGAAAATGGCTCTTCACTTCTAGGGAGAGAACTGATGAACTCTGGGGACAGGCTGAAGTAGAATTTTTACTTTCTTCTTTTTTCTTATTGTTTCAATTTTACTTGTCGTCTTCATGGATGAGGAAAAGAAATGAAGGGAGAGAGAATTCAGAAATAAAATTTAAAAAAAGAATGCTAAAATAAATAAATAACAACATTTCATTATGTGTGTATATGTGTGAATGCATGCATGCATGCATACATACATATATATTAAAGACTAGAAGAACATAAAATCTTAGTGAGTCGATATCTGGAGGATTGTGTACAATTCTATGTACCAGATTTTAGTAAGGATATTTAAAAGCCAAACAAGATGGTGACCAAGTATGAGAGATCTGGAGACCATGCCATCTAAGGACCAAACTAGGGGATGTTTAGTGTGCTAAGAGAGAACTTATTGGGGAAGGGAGATAGGTGCACATTTGCTGTATTTCAGTTTTTAAAAGTTTGACATATGAAAGAAGATTTGGCTTGTTCTCTGGACTCAAAGCAAATAACTCTGAGTAATTGGTAGAATTTTCAGAAAGGAAGAGTTTGACTTGACCTAAGGAAAAACCAATCTTTGTAGTGAGAATGTTCTGAAAGAGGAATAAATATAAGGTATGAGTGTCCCATTACTTGAAGTCTTGACCCAAGTTTTGATAACTACTTGTCAATGGCATTGTAAAGGGAGTTTCTATATAATAAAAACAGATAGCATTTAGTTGACTCTGTGACAGGCACTATGCTAAGCACATTACAAATATTATTTATCTTTGATTCTCATAACAACCCTAGAAAGTCGGTTTCATCATTATACCCATTTTACAGTTGAGGAAACAGGCAAATGGATGTTGAGTTGCCCAGGGTCACACAACTAGTGTCTAAAGGCAGATTTGAACTGAGATCTTCCTGCTGAGACCCAGGGCTCTATTCATCATGTCACCCAGTGGTTTGTCTATTGTTTAAACCAGATGAAGACTAGGTAATTTCTGAAGTTCCCTCCAAACAGTAAAACCTATGGTCCTGTGATTTGTCCATCCACCTCTGAGGATCTGGAATTGTGGGAATTGTTATTTATATCCTTTGACTTGTGATTGATCTGTGGCAATGAGGCAAATCAGGGCTGAAATAAATTTTTAATATAAAGTTAAGAAAATCTCGGCTCACTGTGTGTCTGATGATGTGCCAGGTTCATTTTAGACAATCTGCTCGAGAAGCTGCAAGGAAGCCCACTTGAGTCTCCCAGTGCCCACGCCACACACGTCAGACACATGTTTTCTTTATTTCTCACCTACCTCTTTTCTCTTAAACCTTGATGACTTTGCCAGGGAATGCTTGCTATTTGTAAAGGAGAGGCAATCAGGGGCAGTGGGGAGGAGGTCATTATCCACAGCATGTTTGCTCAGGGGCCATGAACTTTCTTTTCTTCAGAGCTGTAAAGGCATAATGGAGACTCCTGCATGGCCATTCCTCTCTAAAGAAACTAGCAATGGGGTATTGAGCAATTCAGGTGTGTGGCTCCCTTTCAGATGGGAAAGTCAAAGTTGACCCCCATTCATACACAACATGGACTGTGTGTGGGTCCCCTCAATGCTGGAGGATGCTGACTGTAGCTCTAGGCCCCTCAGGCTGCGAGGGGGCATAGGGAGCTTGTTTCCAGAGAAGGCTTTGCCCAATTTCTTTCCAATGTTTGTCTAGTTGGGGACAGAACCTCTCTTTGAGTTTTGTTCTCAGAAAGTTCACCCCAGAACATTCCCCTCTTGTTCATTAGCTCTGTCAGCTTAGAAGAGAGGCAGTATGGTGGAAGTCAGAAAGGTCTGGGGTCAAGGCCACTCTTTGCCACACTAGCTTTGGACCACATGTAAATCACTGGTCACCTCTCCCCATCTCCTATTCACATTAACTCCTGGTATATGTTATAAGTGTTAATCAAGCCTTTTGGCTTGGGTACTTGGCAACATAGAATCTATTTATCTAGAAAAGCTAATTAACCATAATTACTAGCATTTGTACAGCACTTTAAAGTTTATAAAGCGCTTTCCATAGTCCATCTCATATGAGCCTCACCACAACCTGGGGGGCAGGCATTGTTATCATCCTCACTTTTCAGATGAGGAAGTTGAGACTGAGAAATTAAGTGTCTTGTCCTCTTGTCCAATGTCGCACAGAAAGTACCTCAGGTCAGATTTGAATTCAGATCTTTCTGACTCTCCCAACGACCCATCCAAAGAAACTCTGCTTTGTTATTCTCTGGTTTGCTTATTGTGTAATAGTTTATTTCAGTTCATTATGTTTGGGTTTGCACCACCTACTCTTCTCTTAGCCCCTTGAGGGTGGGACCATGTCTCATCTAACTTTTATCTCCCTTAGGGCTTAGCACCATGTTCAGTGCATAATAAGCATTTTATAAATGGTGAGTTGAAAAACAAACCTTGTGAATTTTATAGAACTGCAAAGATTTATATAAATCAACAATAGAATTTTGGAAAAAATGAATTAGGGTTATAGGTGGCATTAAGAGAAACGTGGTGTCCAGGGTTGGAGGAGATTGGGGTGGTATCTTTGAGGTCACAGCTGGAATAGTGGGGTTGGTACTACATGTGAGGAAAATCACTGATAAACGGAGGAGATTTCAGAGGATGGCATCCAGGTGAAGGGGCTTAATAAGGTGCCTTATGAGGGATGGTTGATGATGCTGACGGTGTGTTTAGACTGGAAAAAGAGATGATGGGGGTGGAATATGGTTGCTGATCATGATTTCCAAATATTTGAAGGTTTTTCCTATGGGATCAAAGGGTTATTTCTTCTTGCCCTAAAGGGGTTTCAGCTTGATTTCAAGGGGAAAAAAAATCTCCTGACAATGGAATCTTTCTGCACAATACTAGAATGGGTTGCCTTTGTAGTTCCCAGTTCCCTTCTCATTGGAAATCTTCAAGCTGAGTTTGTATGACCCCTCAGAGAATACAATGCAGAAGAGATTCTTACATAATTAGGTCTGGATGGTCTCTGTGGTCCCTTTGAACTTTAAGATCCAATCAAATAATGGACACATTAATATCTCGTCACCTACTCTATGCCCCATGTGGTGCTGAAGATCATAAGACACAGACGAAAATCTCCACCCTCATCAAGCTTGGGTTTTATCAACATTCTGTGATACAGTAATGCGAAATAAACATGGACCTTTCCAGACTCCTGGCACCAATTGCTGTGGACCTCAGGCAAGTTGGCTAGTGTCTCTGTGCAAGTCGTTGTCTTCACTGAAAAATCAATTATATATCTGCTTTAACAGCAGTAGAATCTTGTCAGATATTATGAAGCTGAATTGCTTTCTTCTTTGCATGACGATGGAGGAAAATAACTGACTTAGGATAAGTAAGTGGGTTGCCTTCAATTTCTCTTTCTGCAAAAGCCAAAGGGTGAAGGGTAAGTAATAAGGTGTATGTATATATACATACACACACACATACATATACACACACATATATAATACACACATGTATAAATACACACATATATAATACACACACATATATACATACACATATATATAATACACACACATATATACAAACATACATATATACATATACATGGGATTTTTTTTTAAAAGAAGGATCAGTATTACAGATTCATAGAAACTCCCACCAAATTTGCTTAGTACAGAAGAAGCTCTGCCAATTCATACTCTTTCAAACATCATTCGTCCTGCTTTGAAACTTAGCTCTCTGCAGAAAACACTATCCTTCTGGTTATCTCTCTAGGCCTGAGTGCTCCTTTTCCCAGGTTTCCAGGCCTACTGAGCCAGGAGGAAGTGGATGGCTGCTCTTTGCTCTCCTTGGCCACTTCCAGACCCACCCTTTGCCATCATTACTAAGCACTGAGCTTCATTTCCCCTTTCCTGCCATTGCCTCTAGGATAATAGACAAACTCATTCTGATTTAAAGACCTCGGCCATCCGGGTCTCACCCACTTTTCTAGCCTCATTTCATATCATTTCCTTCCACAATCCTAAAATGGAACCACTAGTTCATTTCTAAACTAAATATCCCATCCCTCACCTCCAAGCAAAGCTAAGATTCCTGGTGTAGATTGAACAGCAGGGGCTCAGGGACATCATCAAAGAGTTATTTAAGTTATATACATTACTATGAAGTGGAAGGAATTTTGACTTTTGACTCCAAGGCTCTGGGTTCAAATTCAAGCTGATGCTCACTTCCAATGGGTCCTGGGGCAAATTATTTCCTATCTTTGGGCTTCTTTATTGTACAATGCAGAAGGCAGACTACATGGGCTTTAAATTTCCTTCTAATGCTAAGCAAAGTCAGCCTGTGCCTAGGACGTTGGTAGCAAGAAGGAGCTGGTGAAAAAATACATTTTAAAAAGTGATTAGCATTTATATAGTGCTTTAAAATGTGCAGAGTGCTTTCTACAGATTATGGCATTTAATCCTCATGACAGCATGATGAGGTAGGTGCTAATAATAGCCATAATAATGACAGGGAACATTTATGTAGCACTTTAAGGTTTGCCAAATGATTTCCATATTCAAACTCATTTAATCCTCACAAGAATCCTGGAAGGTAGGTGTTACTATTATCCCCAATATGCAGATGAGGAAACTGAGGCACAGAGAGGTTAGCTGACTTCCCTAGGGTCAGTCATGTAAATATCTGAGGACAGATTCAAGCTCAGGCATTTCTGACTGTAAGTCTTTACTTTTTCCACTTGGTTCCCTATCTGTCCATTGTGATCCCCATTTTTCAGATGAAGAAACTGAGTCTGAGAAAAGTTAAGTGACTTTCCCAGAGTCCTACAACTAGCAAGAATTTGAGGTAGAATTCTCACTTAGACCTTTCTGACCCTACATTTGATACTGTATCCACTTTATAGGACCAGAGTCAGTGAGTACCCAAGTGAGACTCCCATGTGGTGATGGGTAGGTACATCTGAATGAAGTTGGAGAAATTGCCCCACCAACACTGACATCCTTTTTCAGAACAAATTTCATTGGACTCCATTTTTATTCCCATCATTAAATTTCCTAACTATGGTATAGCCTTTGTGATGACCCTGGGAAAAATGATGGGTGCCTGTGAATTGTATTCCCTGAGACTCTCCTCAGCTCTCTCTTTGCTGTCTATGTCCTCTGCTCAAAATGCCCTCCCTCCTCACCCTACCTCTAAAGTCCCTGGCTTCCTTCAAGCCTTAGCTTAAAAACTCCCTCTTATAGGAAGCCTACTCTGACCACTGATCCCCTAGTTACATGTACCCTCCTTCTAGAAATTGCTTTGTATTTGAATTTCTGTATATTTATTTTCCCCCAGCTTACTGTGAACTTGGAGACTTTTGCTGTTCATTCGTTTCAAGTGTGTCCAAATCTTCATGACCCTAATCTGAGGTTTTACTAACAAAAATACTGGAGTGGTTGCCATTTCCTTTTCTAGTTCATTTTACAGAGAAGGAAACTGAGGCAAAGTGACTTGCCCAGAGTCACAGAGCTTGTAAGTGTCTGAGGCCAGATATGAACTAGGGTCTACCTCACTCTTGGCTTGGCATACTATTCACTGCACCACCTAGATGCCCCCAGCTTGCGGTCTGGGACTCTTTTTACCTTTGTATATCCAGGCCCTGGCAGGATGTCTGACATAGCATGGGTGCTTGTAGATTGCATGACTGATTCACTTTGCCTCAGGCCATTCAAGTCTTCTCATGCTTTTCTGATTCCTTCATAATCATTGTTTATTTCAATGCAATAATCTTCCATTACTAAAATTTGTTTAGCCATTCTCTCATGGATAGGCAGCTATAATGCTGCTTCAGAATAATGATGCTGTGCAGTTTAGAGAATCCTTTTCTAGGATACATGTTAGCAGTAGTAGGATCTTGGGGTGAACCAATATTGTGAAAAGGGTATGCAGAAGAGTAGGTCTTTTTCTCCCCCCCATAGCTATTATTAGATACAAATAGGTATATACATACATACACATACACACGTATATACACACACATATATACATGTATATATATATATGTGTAAAATTATTCTATACGTACTCCTATTTACAGTTCTAATTTCAACTAATTACTGAATCTGCACACCCCATCCCAAACTCTGGGGGGGGGGCACAAATTTCTTGGGATCCTTTGTCCTTTTCCTCCACATTGTCTGAAACCATGAATGAGCTCTTTATCATTATTACTATCATGCTCTTAAGTTTCTCTACCTATCTGGGCCTCAGTTTCTTGATCTATAAAATAGGTTGTTTAGAGTAGATGGGCTCTAAGAACCTATTACCTTTGAACCTTTGGCCTGGTGGTCTTTGTCCTTCTCTGTTTGGTGGAAAACATTATTGATGATAACATGTTCAGGTGTATGTTTAGATGCGATGATTTACTCTCTTTATTGTTCTTGTAGGAGGTACTCTTTGGTATCACTCCTTCCAGCACATATATTACATGGAAGCTAAGTGGATTCTTATCTATAAAATTCATTCTTTTTCTTTGTTCATATCTGATGGAGAGAGTAATGATTCAGAGATTCATCTAGAGAGGCAGGATAGACAGCAAAGTGCATGGAATACTCCCAAGGACTTGGATTCCAACCCAATTCTGTCACTTGCTATATGACCTTGGCCAAACTTGTGAGTCTCTATGGCCTCATTTGTGATAACACCTTAGCTCGCAGGTCTGAATCCCAGAATCTGAGCACTGAAAGGAAGATGGGAGAAGGCAGGTCATCTAGTCCAACCTGTAGGAGAAAGAAATTCCCCCACCAAAGACCGCCCGCCAAGAGGCCATCCAATCAGATTGTTATGAGCTTTATAAAATCTGCTTTGCCAGTTTTAAGGCATCCCATAACTACAACCCATTGTAATCGTTTTTTTCTTACTACTGCTGCTGTTGTTTAAAAACATTGGAGCCAACAAAATTCACTTAAATCCAGAAACGACAACCCTTTAACTTGATTGTGTGCTGCTCAAAGCAGGAATGAACATTTCTATATATTGGGACCATTTCTACTGATTAAGTAAATGCTTTGACATTAATGAGGGGAAAAAAATCTATGGGCATCAACTGTCCTTTTCTCCTACCTCAAAGCTCGTTTGTCGATGAGGTCCACTTCCATTGACTTTTCTGTTCCAGTGCTTGGTTTTTAATTAAAAGCTCTTTTCACAGTCCCTGATATCCCAACTCTAGGTTCTACGAGGGGTCTCCATCAACTTCTTTGCTCCCTCATTAAAAGAGCAGGACATGACTGATAGCAACGACAGAGAAGCATCGTTTCTCTGCGTCCACTTTTTAC
Source organism: Bettongia penicillata ogilbyi (assembly GCA_023548195.1). Taxonomy (NCBI): domain Eukaryota; kingdom Metazoa; phylum Chordata; class Mammalia; order Diprotodontia; family Potoroidae; genus Bettongia; species Bettongia penicillata. The sequence continues at coordinate 11,459,917 of JAJHZJ010000132.1, read as the reverse complement.
AACGCTGCCTCACATTATAATTACACAGTTAAGGAATTTAAATTGATTTTTAGTGCCTTGTCTGATAAATGGCATAGCTGATCCTCAGGGAGCAATAATCAAGTTTGCTTTAAAAACACTCTTCTATTTAGACCCTGATAAGGCTATTTGTCCATGAAATAGGCATTTTTGGGCTTTGTCATTTTTCTGGCCATAAATCTCAGAGATTCCAAGTTGAATATTATTTGCCCTCTCAAATAATGACCCCCTAGAGTGAAAAACCTCAATTCTTGAAATTATCCAACAGAGGAATTAGTCTTTTTTATGACTAATTTTAGTTTAAAAAAGGCATCTTGTTTTATTCTTTAAATCAAGCTTTTATTAAATGTTTCACATTGGTAGAAATATGGGAGCATATTTTGTTGGAAACAGTTATAGGAATATTAATGTAAAATCATCACATTAATGAGGAAACTGAGGCCCATAAAGTGAGTTGCCTATGGTCACACAACTAATAAATAGTTGTGATAGGATTTGACCCCAAGTCCAGTACTCTATATACAGTATACCATACTGTTCCTCTGTAATGGTTTCTGGGTAAGAAGCTTTCAGCATGGGAACTCTGTGCCATATGGCAGATTGTGTCCTGATCAGAACTTAGAAGATTTAGGGAGATGCTTGAGGAACAATAAATGTCTTTCATTTTGAACCAGTGCACCCTTTGATTGCCTGACAAAAGTAAACACATTGATGGGGGCCCATGAACTATGGTTATGAGTGGGTCCTGACCCAAAGAAAGTCTCAAAACTGGGGCAGCTTTTTTCCTGGGTGTCATTTATAAAACAGGAGATGCTGGTGACTATGTTTTGCTTTAAGTGATTTACTTATGGTCAATCTAGTAAGCTTTGGAAGCAGAATTTGAAGCCAAATGCTCCTATCTCTAAACCTAGTCAGTCCTCTGTCTACTACAGCATATTATTTTTTCACTTAAACTAGAAAAAGAAAGATACAAGAATAGATCATACATTTGAATGTTCTGAAATAACCAAAAAATAGTTTAACATGTCTAGAAATTGTTAACTTTGGTCATGCCAAGGAAGGAAGATCATTTCTCAGTTAATCTTTCAGTGTGTTGGATTGACATATATTGTCTGTTTGTCCTTACCTTTCTGCTCTATACTAATGCCAGATTTTGGAGGAGAGGTATTTTTCCCCTAGATCTCTTAGTGAGACACGGTGGCTCCTGTCAGCAGCAGTGAGGGCAATCTGATTGAAAGTAGGGCTGATTCTCTGTTGAGTATCTTCTTTGAAATAGCCATTATCTTAAGCATTCACTGCCTGTAGGCAAGAAAGCTGTCATTTGGAGTATCAGAATGAGTATCCCTCATGCATTTGGTTTTCTATACAATTTTGATATGCTTGATGAAGGAGACCTTTGTGGAAATGACAAAAGTTGGAGAGGTGATCCAGTTATCAAAAACAAAACCAAAACCTTGAGGTTATCACTCAAACATCAATGGATGTAAAGTTGGCTGCTGTTAGTGAGGAATAATAAAGAACATTGGAATGGGAATGGAAGGATCCCAGGCATAGCACTGGAGAGGACTTTAAAGATCATCAAGCCTAAGAAAGTCCATTTTAGAACAGAGGGAACAAATGAGGCTTAGAAAGTTTAAGGAACTTGTCCAAAGCCAAATATAAATGCATGGAGGATCTAGGATTTGAATCTAGGTCCTCAGACTCCAAATTGAGCACCTTTTCCATGTTGCTTCCCAATCATAGACTCAGAATTACAGCTTTAAAAGATCTTGGAGGTCAGCTAACTGAATCATACCATTTTATAGATGAGGACGCTGTGGCCCAGAGAGCTGAGGTAATTGACTTGCCCAAGGTCACACCAGTAAGACATTGCAGAAGCAGGATTTGAAACCCTGTCCACTGACTCCAAATTCCATGCTCTTGCTGTGCCCTAAAGGACTTTTGTCAGAGTCTTGGCTCTGCTCTTTTCAACTTGGTTGACTTTGAGCAAATCACTTCAAGTTTCTGAGCCTCAGTTTTCCTTATATGTAAAAGGATGGTGTTAGACCAGTTGACCTTTAAAGTCATTATAAGTTCTAAAGCTATTATCTTAAATATTAGATAGTAGCAACCACCTGTACCCTAGGACCAGCTCAAGTGCCAAGCTATGCTTCGGAGAGCACAACACCAATGGACTGGCCATGTTGTTCAAATATAAAATGTATGCTTGCCAAAAAGACTATTTTATGGAGAACTCTCGTGGGCCAGGTGATCACATGGTAGTCAGAAGAAGCAATACAAGGATACTCTCAAGATCTCTCTCAATAATTGGGATTTGACTGTGCAACATGGGAGACACTGGCACAGGACTGCTCAGCATGGTGTGCCTACATCAGAAAGGGTGCTGTGCTGTATAAGCAAAGCAGAATTGAGACAGCACAAAGGAAATGTACAATGTGCAAATTTGGAGTATCCATCCCAAATGTTCACTTGGACTATCTATACCTAACCTGTGGTACAGCATTCTGAACTTGTATTGGCCTGATCAGCCACAGTCAGATACACTGAAACTTCACTTTATCATGGTGACATCATGTTGGTCCTCTTTGAGACCGAAGGACAATAACCAGGTCCACTTACAGAATTGTCCATCTTGGGCTGGATTTGCTCTCAGAACTACCTAGTCCAACTCCTTAAGAAGAGGCTAAATAATGTTCCAAAGGTCACACAGATTGTAACCACCAAAAGCAGGATTTGTGTTCCTGTTCTCTGACTCCACGGTCAGTGTTTTCCTTTTCTAATTCATCCTCTGTTTTCATCTCCCACTTTGAAAATCTACAAGCCTTGGCTTATGATTATACATTTGTAAAGAGTTAATATTTCTAAGGCAGGGCCAAGATGGCAGAGTAGAAAGAAACACATACTCTAGCTCTTCCCCCACAGCCCATAAAATACCTATAAAAAATGACTCTTAACAAATTCTAGAGCAGCAGAAGCCACAGAATGACGGAGTGAAGATTTCCAGCCCAGGGTGACCTGGAAGGCTGACAGGATAGGTCTATTGTATGGGGCATGGAGTGGAGCACAGCCCAACCTTGGCTGTGTGACACCCGGAGGAACAGGCCCAAGACAGGACTTGGGGATGGAATCTCCAACAGCAGTGGTGGTTCTCAGATCCCTCAAACCACAAATGCCAAAAACAACTTCAAAGGTCAGTGAAAGTGCTTTTTCAACTGGGCAAGAAGCAAGCAGGGTCCTCCCCTAGCCTGGGCCCAGATGGCAGCAACAGTGGTGGCAGCAGGAGCAGTGTCCTCTTGTGAAGCCCTTAGCTTAGAACCCCTGGGGGCACTGAGGGTCTGATCTGAACCTCAGTCCTGAGTGGCAGCCCTGCCCTCCAGCTAAAACCCCTGGGGTAATTGAGTACCTGAACTGACTCTCAGCCCTGAGCATGGTCCTGGCGTGAGGAGGAGCACTAGCATGGTGGAGCTGGGGACAGTTGTGGAGAGGGAGTTCTATTACTGGCAGATTCTGGGCAGAAAAGTTTTTGGTTTCTCTCAGACCAGTGCACAGGCCAGGAGAGGAGTAAACTCCTCTCCCTCAATTGGGCCACTTTGTGGGAACTGAGAACTGACAGGTCCCCAGAGTATACCCTCCTCCTGACAAAGGACTCAAAAGTCAAATAACTGACTGGGAAAATGCTCAAAAAAGGGAAAAGATATAAGACTATAGAAGGTTACTTTCTTGGTGAACAGGCATTTTCTTCCATCCTTTCAGATGAGGAAGAACAATGCATATTGTCAGAGGAAATCAAGGCTTCCAAAGTAAATATGCAATGGTCTCAGGCCATGAAAGACCTCAAAAAGGATTTTGAAAATCAATTAAGAGAACTGGAGGAAAAATTGGGAAGAGAAATGAGAGCAATGCAAAAAAATCATGAAAAGCAAGTCAACAGCTTGCTAAAGGAGACCCAAAAAATGCTGAAGAAAATAACAATTTTAAAAATAGGTTAACTCAATTAGCAAAAGAGATCCATAAAGTCAATGAGGAGAAGAATGCTTTAAAAAGCATAATTGACCAAATGGAAAATGAAGTTCAAAAGCTCACTGAAGAAAATAATTCTTTAAAAATTAGAATGGAGCAAATGAAAGCTAATGACTTTTTGAGAAACCAAGAAATTATAAAACAAGTTCAAAAGAATGTAAAAATGGAAGATAATGTGAAATATCTCATTGGAAAAACAACTGACATGGAAAAAAGATCCAGGAGAGACAATTTAAAAATTATGGGACTACCTGAAATTCATGATCAGAAAAAGAGCCTAGACATCAAGAAAAACTGCCCTGATATTCTAGAACCAGTGGGGAAAATAAATATTGAAAGAATCCACTGATTACCTCCTGAAAGAGATCCAAAAAGAGAAACTCTTGGGAATATTGTAGTCAAATTCCAAAGTTCCCAGGACAAGGAGAAAATATTGCAAACAGCTAGAAAGAAACAATTCGAGTATTATGGAAATACAATCAGGATAACACAAGATCTAGTATCTTTCTACATTAAAGGATCAAAGGGAGTGGAATATGATATTGCAGAAGTCAAAGGAACTAGGATTAAAACCAAGAATCACCTACCCAGCAAAATTGAGTATAATAGTTCAGAGGAAAAAATGGTCATTCAACGAAATAGAGGATTCCAAGCATTCTTGATGAAAAAACCAGAGTGAAAAGAAAATTTGACTTTCAAACACAAGAGTCAAGAGAAGCATGAAAAGGTAAACAGGAAAGACAAACCATAAGGGACTTACTAAAGTTGAAGTGTTTACATTCCTACATGGAAAGTTAATATTTGTAACTCTTGAAACTTTTCTCAGGAACTCAGCTGCTAAAATTACATTTTGGCAGAGTTGTATGAATCACAAATTCAGTCCAAGGAACAGAGATTCATACTGGGGGAGGGGAAAGGGTTAAGTTAAAGATGAATTGCAATATCATCACTTATTTGTTTGTTTTTTGGTAGAAAATTCCAATAAAATGCACTCTTGGAGGCTAAAAAATAGAGTTAATATTTATGTTGGGAATTAGATGGTAATAATAGCCTCTTTGCTCCCTGACGACACAATCCCAGTTGTTTTTGGAGAGCTGGAACCTGACTCTTTGGTTGACCAATCTGACTTTCCTTCAGTGCCCCCTCATCATATGATATTATGATTTTAGGGTCTAAGTCATTATTATCTCTGGAATAATCAGCACCATGCCAGGAAAGAAGAGATAAGCCCCCTTCCTAGAAGTCACAATGGGCAAAACCCATTGAGTAAACTCTTACTATCCGTTTAAAAGACAGGCTGAGAAAAAGTCTGGTAGGTTAGAAAAAAGTTTTAGAAATGAAGTCAAAGAACCTGGCTTTGAACCCTGGCTCAAAAACTTGTGACTTTGAATAGGTCAGTTGACTTCCCTGTGCTTTTAAGTTTAAAATCTATTATCCTATGCAGTATGTTCACACTTTAAAAAATTAAAAATGGCTATAATAGAGAGCCAGTTAAAATTCCTTTCCCTACTCTTTAGGACCTGGAAGTGAAATGGTTTATTATGTCCTGTGTCTCTGCATTGAATTACCACATGAAAGGCAGGACCTTGAATGCTGGAGGGGAAGGGCAGAGGTATCATGTCCAATCCACTCTTCAATGATCCTTCAACCCATTGGTTTTCCTTCTTGTGCATATTTGTGCATGTTAGTTTATGGGATAGAGTGAGCAGATGGGTGGTGTCTGGGGATAGTTTTAGGGAAAATGACATGTGCACTCTAGCAACAGCATCTTTGATTACACCATCTTCTTAATCTGAGATGCCTTTTCGTTTCTTAGGAATTTATCTGAATTCTACCTATCCTTCCTTGACATTTTTAGGACCCTGTGATCCTATATTTCTTTGGACTTGGCACAGAGGAAAAGGTCATATGACTGTCTCAGGGAATGTAGAAAATTCTCATATGAAAGAGGGAGTAGACTTCTCTTCCTTAGACTAAAAAGACAAGGCTGGGAGAAATGAGCTGCTGAGATAGCAGATTTAGATTTGATCTCAAAGAAGTGGGGAGCAGTTTCCTAATAATCAGCCCTCTCCCAAAGTGGCCCCCATGGGTGCCAGGACCTTCTCATTGGGGAATGGATGGTCCTTTGGGTGCACCTCAATGAGTACTACTTTTGGGACTGGGAGGGCCAACCTGGATCCCTTCCACCATGGACATTCTCTGACACAGGTCACTAGTAATGTACTTTTTAATTTGTGTGTCTCATATCCCTTTGGAATCCAGTCTGACAGGCATTGTTCAGTGCTAACTGTGTGTAAGGCACTGTGCTGGGTACTGGGGATATAAAGAGAAATGTGAAGGAGTCACCCCCAAGAGACTTACTTCATACCAGGGGAAACAATATGCAAAAGATAAGAATGTATGAGATCATTTCAGTGGAAGAGAGAAAACGCTATTGATAATAATAAATATAACCTTAAAGTTTGCAAAGCACTTTATTGTAATCCTCTTTGATCTTCACATTGATAGGTGTTATCAATCTCATTTTATATAGAGGGAAACTGAGGCTAGGTGAGCTTAGGTGACTTGTTCCTGGTCACACCTGGCAAGATTCCTCGTCAGGTCTTCCTCCCTCCTAATCAGACCCTCTAGCTGCCTCCCATGAACAAGAACTCAGGAGAGGATCCCCAGAAGAGGTGGTAGAAGGTCAGAGCCTAGAAGAAAGTCAGGCACTCCCAGCCATTCAAGTGAGGAGTGAGAACATTCTAGGCATGGGGGACAGATAATACCAAAGTGGAGCTTGACTGCCAGGTTCAGGGGACAATCAGCCGGATCAGTGAGTTTCAGCTGCAAGGGGCCCAAAGAGGACACAGTAGTTCAATCCCTTCATTTTACAGATGAAGAACCTGGGACCCAGGAAGACTGGGACTTGCCCAAAATGACCCAGGTAGAAAGTGGCAAAGCCAGAATCTGAACTCACATCCTCAGACTGCAAAGTAAGTGTCCTTTCCACTCTCCCAGCTGGCCTCTCAAGTTGGCTTCTTTGATTGGAACACAGCTTGTCTGAAGGCTACAAACATGGAATCATTAGTACTGTAACTAGGGCAAGTCAACTGAATCTTATCTTCAAGGCGCAAATTTAGCATTTCAGACTTTCAGGAGTATAGAAACAACAGAGCTCAAATACCCCATTAGCAAGAATAATTAGTTAAAATGGAAAACCAGCAGATGACCATCAACCATTCTCCACACCCCAACCCTGTCCTCCAGGGCCCATCACGGCAACCATCCCAATTGTTTTCCCAACTGTACACGATGTCTTAAGGTCTCTCTTTCCCTGCTTCAACTGAGCATGTGCTGGTTGCTTCAGTTAGTGCCCTGACCTGGAAAAAGCCTTCTAAGCTGAGAAAAGCAGGTGGGATCCAGGCCATGAGTACATTTGCTCTTGGACATGTCCAGGATCAATGAGGAGGAAGGGAAATGAGTTACTGCAATCACATACTTTAAGGTGGAACTTGGGGATTCTCTAACTCAGGCCACTGAATGGTCTTTTAACTAGCTCAGGGTTAGGAATGGAGTGGTGCAATGCAGTGTTCCTCAGAGCTGGATCCTGGGATGGAGCCTGACTGGTTTGTCCCAGCACTTAGCACAGAAAGGTTCAGTGATTTTCTCAAGGTTACACAGCTTAGTAGCAGATCCAGGATTCCAACCCAGGTCTTCTGTTCCTCAGTCCAGTGGAGGCATGAGAAATCTCTGTTGATAGTGATAATGGCAGGGCAAAGGGTAATTACTACCTGATGGGTGAACAAAACCTCTGCTTTCCTCTGGTGCAAAGAACTCTTTGACAGTTCCTTTCATTGTATGGTCATGGAAAGAGACTGGAGGTTGTTTATTTTGCTCCCTTTAATGTTCTGAAATAGATTTGTTGGCTTGAAAGAAGATGAATTTTATGTTTCCATAATGAACAGTCCTAAGGGTCATAACCCTTCTTCTTCTTGCAAGGAAACCACACATCTGGGGCCTCGGGTTACTTAGGGGAGTTTAGGCAGAATTTGCCTTCCATCAAAGCATTCCAAGCATAGTCTCCGTCTGGCTGAAGATGTGTGTGTGTGTGTGTGTGTGTGTGTGTGTGTGTGTGTGTGTGAAAATCCTTTCTTCCTTTTTCATGAATGGAGCATAAGAAACCAAGGCATTTGGACCTTCTCCAGCATCCTTCCCAAGCAGAAACCTCATGAAAGTGTCTATAGCCTTGGGCATATTTGACTTCTTCCTATCTTTCTCTACTTACTGGGTCTCCAGAAGTATCGGGAATCACTGACTTAGAGCTAGAAGGGCTCTTAGAGTTCACCTGTGTAACTCTAGGAAAACCACTTTCCCCTCTGTGCCTGTTTTCTCATCTATAAAAGTAAATGGATTTGAATGAGATGGACTTTCATGTCCCATCCAGTCCATAATCTCTGATTTCATCATCTAGTCTGAATCTTTTCTTGTACAGATGGGGAAACTGAGCCTTGAAGGAAATAGATCACTTTCTGAAGAGTGCCAAAGCTGGGACATAAACTTAGGATTTTAGCTCCAAATCTAACATTTTCTAGTCTGTTCTAATGGAAGTTCTAAGAGGAAATGATCATATCATCTATTTTTGTACCTCTGACGGTTCCCAAAGCATATTTGATGCTTAATAACCATTGGTTGAAAGAATTATTAGAGCAATTTAATGATTTGGGGGCTGCTAGGTGGCCTAGCAGATACAACACTGGTCTGGGAATTGGAAAGACTCAATCTTAGTTCATATCCAGCCTCACACACTTACTAGCTGTGTGACCCCAGGCAAGTCCTTTAGCCCTGTTTGCCTTAATTTCCTCATCTATCAAATGAATTGGATAAGGAAATGGCAAACCATTCTTTGCCAAGAAAACTCCAAATAGAGTCATGAGGATTTGGACATGACTAATAGACAAAAGAACAGCAAAATGAAGATAACAATGACTAGTGCTGAGTTCCCAATGTGACTGAAAAATGATGACTGAAAATGATTTTTTAAATTAAATTTATTTTTTAATTAACAAGGATTTGTTTTCTCTCTCTCCAATCTCCTCTCTTCCACACTTGAAGAGAAAAACAAATCCTCATAAGAAATATGCATTGTCAAGTAAAGCTGGTCATATCTAAAAATATATTTCTGATTATCTTGTATTCATCACCTCTTGGACAGGAGGGAGGCAGTAATCTTCATCTCATGGCCTTGATTAGAGCAAGAGGGAATAAATGAATGAATAGGTGATTAAGGTAGAGAAAATGAATTGAATGAATGAATGAATGAGGGAGTGAGTGAATGAATGAATGAATGACTGTGAGTCCTGGAAGCTGCTTTCTATCACTTCAGGGCCCCTTCTTTAACGAGCCTGAATGATAAATTTTGTCTACTACAAGCATGTGGTAGCTTTGTGGTCTCATAATTCTTAACCCCCACACAGCAATTTTCTTAATACTGACCTGTCAAATTCAGCTTTGTTTTATGGTACAGAAGTAAAGTTAAGGATTTCCAAGGCTACAAGAGTAAATATGTGAAAAACAGAATTATTTCCCTTGGCCTGAGAAACACGGGTAAACCAAGGATTCCTGACAGGGGGCCCTTTCCTGAGTCATTGGAATTTCCATTAAATCTTATTTGGTCCAGAAAGGACACTTCCTAAGTAATTTAAGAACATATCTCTTCATGGGAAGGGCTATTTCAATAAAGGTGCATTTTGGAACAGCAGTATGAATGTATTCATCATTCAAGTGGTTATTTTTGCTTCCCTGAGGTTGATTTACTCCAGAGAAATCTCAAAGGATGATAGGATTTAAAGCTGAAATGGTCTTTAAAGATAATCTGGTACAATTGAAATTCTTGAATTATTCAGATATGGAAATTGAGGCCTGGGGAGGTTCAGGGGCCTTTCCAAGGAAAGTAATAGGAGAGCTTGGATTTCAAACTAAGCCCTTTGACTCCAAATAATAACAATAATTACAATACCTAAACTAATAACTATTTAAATCCACATAACACTTTGAAGTTTATATTCAATACCTCACTGAGGTCTTCACGTCACCCGCGAGTGTCAGTACCGTAGATTTTTTATCTTCATTTTGTTATCGTTGTTTTGTGATTAGTTACATCCGGTGCTTCATGACCCCAGCTGGGGTTTTCTTGGCAAAGATAGTGGAATGGTTTGTCATTTTCTTCTAAAGCTCATTTTAAAGATGAGGACACTGAGGTAGACAGGGTGACTTGCCCAGAATCACAGAGCTAGTAAGTGCCTGAAACTGGATTTGAACTCAGGTTCTCCTGACTCCAGAGCAAGTGCTCTGTCCATTGCACCATTGAGGTGCCCCATCTCCATTTTACAAATGAAGAAACAGGCTTAGAGAGGTGGCAACAAGACTTCCTGAAATACCTAATAGGTTCAAGATCCCACATTAAGTGTGGGGTATACAAAGCAGAAGAGTTCCTGACCTCCAAGAGCTCACTGTTGAATGGGAGAGACAACATGCAAATGTCTATATATAAACCAAATATAGATCAGATAAAATGGAGAGAATCCACGTAGGGAAGGCACTAGCATTAATGGGACTAGGACAAACTTCTTGCAGAAGGTGGGATTTTGACTGGAACTTGAAGGAAGTCAGGGAAACCAGGGATATAGAAAGGAGGGAAGAGAGTATGTCAGGCAGGAGGCACAGCCTCTGCAAATGCCTAGAGTCTGGAGATAGTGTGCCTTATGTAAAGAATAACAAGGAGGTCAGTGACACTGGAGAATCCTATTCCAGTTGAATATAAGCTCCTCGAGGGTGGATGCTGATTCTCTTTGGCCTATCCCCAGAACGGGGTTCAGTTTAGAATCCTTGCCTAAGAAGTAGTGAACAGATTAGATGGCAGTTTCTGAAGCAGGAACAAACCCAGGGCTTCCCGATTAGAGGTCAGGGCTCTGTCCCCTCTGCCAAGCTCTGAAACTTCCAAAAAACTTAAAGATGCTTTGCAGTAAAGTAGAAATGGACATAATTTTATTTTTATCATAAAGATTTTCTTGAGAAGATGAGAAAGAGAGATCAAAAAAGAAAGAGGAGGAGAAGGAGGAGGAGGAAGAGGAGGATGAAGAGGAGGAAGAGGAGGAAGAGGAGGAGGAGGAGAGACAGAGAGAGAGAGAGACAGAGAGAGAGACAGAGACAGAGAGAGAGACAGAGACAGAGAGAGAGGGAGGGAGGGAGACAGAGAGTAGGACTGATGTTGAATAAAAGTCAATCTGATATATAGCACATAGAGCTCTGGGTATGGAGTAAGAAAGCTATGGACTCAGACCTTAGTTCCTCATCTACGTTTCTTCCCCTGTGAGTTGAGGGGGTGGACAAGATGGCTTCTTCTCCTACATCTAATAACCTGCAGTCCTAAGAGATGAAATTTAAACAAAAATGAACAACCTGACGGTCTACCCCTGGTTCAGCAGGAAGTTGCTTTGCCTTGTTTTATAACCTGTTTCAAACTAAAACTGAGCAGATTCTCTAGTGGGCCAGAAAGGCCTTTGGATAATATGGATTATTGAAAGTTTTGTCAAGTCCCAATTAAAAAAATTCCTGGGGATTGTTTTCAGATCCTACTTTTTTTAACCCAAGGGTCATAGTAATTTTAAATAGTAGCCACCCCTTTCCAAGTTAGTTTTAGATTGGGAAGGGACTTTAGACGTGACTGTGTCTAAGCTAGAAGCAGATGTGCAGTAAGGTTATTTGATCATTCAAGGTGACCAGATGTTTTGTGGTAGTGACAGAATTCAAACCTGGGTCTCCTGATTCTACATTTCGCACTGCACTATGTTTGGGCATTGTTAGGGCAAACCAAAGACAAGGTAGTTTTTTGCTAGAGCAGATGAAACACCCACGCTTATGTGGGTCACCTGGAATGAGGGCTCCATCATATTACTTTTCAGAAACATACCTTGATGCCAAGATGTTCAGACAACCAAAGTATGTGCCATGTCATGTCTCTGACTCTGTTATTATTTTTGTTGTTCTAGCGTCTAGTGGAGGCTGCGGAGGAGGCTCACCTGAAGCATGAATTCGATGCTGACTTACAGGTAATTGCCAACATTTTGAGCTGATATTTTTTTTACTGGTTCTTTGTTATCAGAAATGAAATTCCATGCAGCTATTATACAGATGATAGACATGAGAGGTTGTGATAAGTGCTGCCATCAATGGAATGAATGGTTCTTATCTATCACTGACATGAGATGGAATCAAAGAGCCTGGTTTGGACAGTTCCCATGGTACCACTTGGTAGTAAATTAAGCCCTTTGAACAATGAATTAATTCTTTCACTAGTCCATACCAAATAAACATTTATTAAGCCCCTTTTACATGCCAGGGAGTATGCTAAGGGCCAGGAATGCAAATATGTAAAAAGACAGGGAGCTTATAATGGGGGAAGGCAACACACAAAGGGAAGCTGAAGTGTGTGTATGTTGTGGGGGAGTGGATTAAGAAAGATACCCAACATGGAGTCATGGTGCCAAAGTCAGAGACGTCCCTCTGCAGTGCACCTAGGTAAGACACAAGTTGTTCTGAGCTGAACTCCCTCCTTAAATGGAGGTTTTATCTTTTAACTCACTGGAGTACCCTTCAGGACCTTACTGCTGACCACTTCCCCTGCCGAGTGGAAAGGTTAATAAACCTGAGCTTAGTTCATAAGAAGCAGTGACCTTGGAGTCTTACAAGATCAGGCTCAGTTTCTGGGCATTTGTGGCATAAATCTAGGACCATCCAGATATGGTGAATGAAGCATGGTTAATTGTACTGATGTAGTCACCCATCTAGACTGGGCCTCAGGAAATGGCAAGAAATTAAGGAGTCATAGATCTAGATCTAATGTGAATGGGCCTGGTTCAGGTATGGAGAAGACATGTATCAGCAATGGGCAGATAGTGACATGATTTGATGACTGTCTGGATTGTGAAAGTTAAACATATATAGAAGAGTGGTGGTCAGAGAAGGGTGTTTTGGTTTGGAAAACAACAGGGATAGTAAGTAGAGCTGATTGGCATGCATTTCCATAACAATCAATCAATTATTTGATTCATTTAATTATAGCTCTAGAAGAGAAAAAGGCTAGGCGGTCCTATTCAGGGAGGATAGGAAGAGGATGGCTAAGGTGGAATGTGAAACATGAATGAGGTTCCCTGGATCATAGAGAGTCATGGGACAAACTCCCCAGGAGAGCTCTATTGTGTAGAGTAATTTAGAATGAGCCCAGATGATAGCAATTCGTCAAGCGAGCAATCAACAAGCACTGATTTGATGCCTACTATGTGCTAGACTGCCAAATGCTTTGGCCATAATACAGAAGAGTTTGCGTTTGACTTAGTTTAGCTTTAGAAAGCACTGCCTGACATCCTGTGTGGACACATTATGAGACCGTTGAACGAGTGACTGCTGGAGGCTATGGGTTCATGTCCCAGGAAAAATGGAGCGGTATGAAGATGATTGTCTGGAATCAGCTCGCTCCAGTACTGGTTGGAGCTAGGAACATAAAAGGAATTGGCTCCTGAAGTCCTTTTCTTTAAGAGAAGACAAGTGTTCTCTGGAGAGTGCATAAAATGAGAGATGATGTGCCCATTGTCTCTTGGCAAGCTATTTTTGCTTTCCTCGAGAACTTTTTTTGCTTCTGCCTTTCATTATTGAAGTTTTAAAATAAAACTTAGATGTCACTAAAATACCTTGATGGTGGAGAAGGGGCAGCACACAGCCAGCTGAATGCTAGGCTACTCCCCTGTTCTCCAGCAAGCCTGAACCACACACCCATTAGAAGGAGGCTTAACCCGAATCCCAGGGCTGAAGATCATTTGTTGTCTGTGCCCATCCTGGCCTCATGGGCTACCTCAAGTTCCTCCTCTGTCCCTTCACCCCAACCTCACCTCTCTACTCTCCCAATTTAGGTGAAAACTCAAACTTATTTTTTCCCTTAAAGTGATCCCTGACATTTCCAAATTCACTGAATCATAATCTTGGGGTCATAGGTCTAGTGCTGTAAAGATTCCCAGAGGCCACTAAGTCAAATACCCTCATTTTTAAGTTGATGAAACTAAGGTCCAAGGTGTTGAGGTGACTTTTTTTTATGGTCTCATAGGTACTAAGTGGTAGAGCTGTGATTTGAACCCAGTGACTTTGAGTTTAGAACTAGTGTTCTTTCTGTTGTGTTGCGTTGACTTCCCTGAGTCCCTGGTCTCCTGAAGCATCCTGCTATGCCCTGGGGTAGAATTATAGCTTCACAGTAATTTGTACACATTCTGTTCCCCCTCATATTACAATAAGTCAAAGGCCTATAGAATTGGCTTCTTCTCTAGAGTTTCTCACTTCAAAGGCTGGGCTAAGACCCCTTAACTAATGGCCAGCATGGAGCCTCATAGGCTACACCAAGCCTGTCCACATAACCAAGGAAGCCTACTCCTTCAATGTAATCTCAATAACTGGGTTGTTCTAGAGTGAGGTTATCTTGCAGTGGATGGATGTACATAGCTTGGTTCAGCCAAGAATGAGTGGAATGGCTTTTGGTCCATAGCTGGACCCAACTTTCAGCAGCTCTTCATCACCCTCTACCTGGATGACTTACTTGACATGCTGAACGTGAGCATGGTCCCTAGAAGCACTGAACATGGGTTATTGCTGTGGATACTTATGATTTGAAAGAGACTTTGGAAGCCAGAAGAACCCATCATATCTGCCACAATCACAACACCCTCCTGAAACTTCACATTTACTATGGGGGTCCCTGTCACCACTGGGCTCTGGGTCTGATTGATCAGTCCTGTGTAACCAGCCGTGCAGTGCTGCCTGGCTCTAAGAGCACTCCTGGGAAGGGGAGAATGCAGTAGAACTGCCCCACTGAGAAACCCTTGGCACAAAATACCAATCAGAATTCCAACAATGACTCATCTTGGTCACCCTGGCAAGTTTGAAACTCAGCATATATGATTTAGTTGTTCAGAGTAACACCACGCATAAGTGTCAGAAGCAGAATTAGAGCTCAGCTTTTCCTAATCTCCTGCCCTAAGGCTCTCCATCATACTCCCCATCCCCACATGCTCTTCTTGCAACCTTTCCACCATATCACAAGTAGACTCCCACTAACCACTCAATAAGCATTCATTACAGGACCGAAGTGGGTCAAACACTAGGCATAAAAAAAGGGAAACAGCTGCTGCCCTCAGAGTGCTTACTTTCTGTTGGAGGAGACCACAAGGATGACATGTGTAGGCATATGTAGAATAATTACAAGGTGCCATTTTGGAGGAAATCATCAGCACCTGGATTTGCCATAGAAACTATAACCCTAAACACCCTCCCACCCCCGCTGTGAATCTTTCACCTTAAAATATTCTTTATAAGGTAGATCTTTGTGTTTAGGGACACTTTCCAGTTCTGGGAAATAAAGCTCTTTTATCTCTCACCTCTTTTTCCTTCCTGTCCCTAGCTACATTCAGTCAAAATTTGTACTGAGAGTAAGATGACGGAAGAGGAACTCTGAGTACAGATGTGGTTTAAAAAGGAAGAGAGCATGACTATTTCCATGGGCATCATGGGCATGTGGTTCATTTTCTATACCTCAGAGAAAAGGAGAGACTGCTTTGGTGAGGAGAAGCTTTTATTCAGACTCAGTGAAATGATGGAGTCACTGTGAATAGCAGCTCACTGTTTTGGAAGTAAATCCTGAGACCCTGGAGCTTTGATGCAATGGATGGATGCTTTGAGCATAGGGTCTTGGCAGTATTATCAGGACAGTGAGATCTTGGGCCCAGCCCGGCTTAGTTGTTTATTACTGACATGGTCCATTAGAGCCAATCAATTGTTCATCTTGGTTCCAGTGACCCCTTGGCAACCCATGCTGGCTGATCATTGCTCTTTATCAAAAATCTCATCATCTCATCTGCCCAATATAAAATAATAACCAGGATGATTTGGTGGCAACATTCAAGGGAAAGGCAGGAGCTGGGGGGTGGGGAGAGGAGGAAGGGATGAAGCTGAGAGCAGATTTGCTAAAGGTAGAAAACAACAAAAGAAAAGAAAAAAAAAACAACTTACATTGTTGAGATCTGGATTTCTCCAAAGCTGTGAATGTCTTTTCAGTACTGGATAGCCTCCCCCACTAAAGGAAAACCAGTGTTGTGGCTAGCAATGATTAATTTTTGTTCCTGAGGTAGTGTACACTGAATTGAGGCAATTTACACAATGCATCTTAA
This sequence comes from Bettongia penicillata ogilbyi, assembly GCA_023548195.1. NCBI lineage: Eukaryota > Metazoa > Chordata > Mammalia > Diprotodontia > Potoroidae > Bettongia > Bettongia penicillata. The sequence goes on along the minus strand of JAJHZJ010000132.1, from coordinate 11,443,631 downwards.
AATCAGCTGGGAGAATGTGAGCTCCTGTGGTTCCTAGGAGCCCCAGAGAGGCCCCCCCGCCCAAGGCTGCTGCAGAAGAAGGAGACATGATCAGGGCAGTTCTGGGTCAGAGAACTGCTCAGCATGGGGTGGGAGTGGGGTGTCCATCATGGGATGGGGGTGGGGCATCTCATAGATTCCTTTTTTTAACTGATCTTTCTAAGGAGGTGATTGGATCCATTTGTTTTCTGGTCATTGAAGTACTGGTGCTTTTAGCACCCTCAAAAATGGATGCTTTTGTAGAAAGTCTTGGTTGCCCTTTGCTGGTTTCAGTGTGCTTTATATAGGGATGGGGAATGGAACTGGGATTTTACTGCAAAGGAAAATTCTTAGATGAAGGAACTCGGTGTACTGATGCAGATTGGAGCCTTCTCTGCAACTTAATGTGTGAGAGAACGTTTTATAATCAACTGAAATGGTTGTGCATTTAGTATACTTTGTATTGCAAGGCAGCTGTGGGCTATGGCATAGAGCTGGCCTCAGTACCAGGAAGACCTAGATGCAAATCCTGCCTCAGGAAGATTCTGACTCACTGAGCCTGGGCTACTCACCTTATGCTGCACTGCTGTTCTCATCTTCTTCCTCCTTATCATAACATGGAAACCACGTCCAATCTGAGATGAACAGGGTTGAAGTGTCCCCAGATTCTGAAGGGAACTGAAGGTTTTGGAACCTTAAATCTGTTTTTCTTTCAAAAATGTAGTTAATATTTTTTAAATTTCTAATTTGTTTTCACTTTAGGCTATGATGGAGGAAAAACACTTTTGAATGCTGCATTTAGAACATCAGTCACTGAGGTATTGCTTTTTTAAGTGACTTACCCAGGGTCACACAACCAATAAATAACAAAAGAGGGACTTGGGTCCAGTCAGATCTGCTGGTTCCACATCCACTACTCTGTCTATGAACACACGGACAGAGACACACAGACACACACACATTTAAAAAAAAATATTCTGCCTCAAGGGGCCAAGTACCAGCATTCAGTGGTGGACAGGGAAATCAGCAATCCCAGTGTTGGAAAATTCTGTATAGTAAAGCATTTCCCTTCCTGTCCTCTACATTGACAGATCTCACACCTAGTAGAGGGCAGGGAGGGCAAGTATTTTTACCCAGAAGACACTGCCCTTGTTATCACCGAACAACAAACACCATCTTAGAAAAGCAGTCATCAGGGCTTTGCACTTCCCCAGAGAGCTTTGGGGGAAGAAGAGCTAGAGAGAAGGCTGGGGGGAATCCAATGGCCTGAGATGAGTGGTTTCTGAAGAGCTTTTGGCCTTCGTGGCTGAGAATTTTATTCTGCTCACTGAAGTCTCCCTAGTACCGCAAAGTTCTCATTTGTTATAATCTTTGTGACATGAGATGTTCTGGGTAGACTGAGGGTGGGGAGAGAATTAGGCCTTGGGAATCAATGCCAAGGAAATCAGGGGATTTTCCTGGTTTCTGATTCAAAAGCCATCTGTTAGGAGAGGAAAATGTGTCTCAGATAAGATGAGAAAATGAAGCAAAATAAAGTCAGGTTGGTGCTGGAAATATGAAGAAAGGGCCCAAGAAATTATTCCTGACTGTTCCATGATGGATAGTGTTTGCCAAAGTAGGTTTCTTCCTGAAGGGATTCCTGGGAAATTAAGAAACAGGGAAGCAGTCAACATTTTTCCAACGTACTAGAAAGCTAGATGATGCTTGCTGACGTTTCATTAGTTGAGAAGTGATGTAGTAGGGTACATTGAACATTCATCTTAAGAGTCTGGAAGAGCTGTATTCAAATTCTGCTTCTAACACTTACTAGCTATGTCCTGTGCAGTTTTGAAATGGCAGGTTTGAGAGGTGGTAGAATGTGTTTTTTAGGGCTCCAAATGTAGTCCGTAATCTTGTCTCTACCACCTCCTAGCTCTGTGTTGCTGAGCCCATTGGGAAAGCAGTTTGGCCTCGTGGGGAGAACTTTGGATATGGAGACAATCAGACCTGTGTTCAAATGTTCTCTCTGCCATGTACTAGGTATGAATGTAAGAATGTCCCTTAACCTCTCTTCATCTCAGCTCCCTACCTCATAGGGCCAACATGAGACTTAAATGAGAAAATTTCTGGAAAACTGGGGTAGTAGTGGTAGTTATCTATAAGAGAAGGAACCCAAAAGAGAAACAAGTAATTATAAACAGTTTATCTCAGAGAGGCCTCCCTGAAAACTCCCCAAAGTTTCTACTTTAGAAAGGGTCCCAAGCTCAAAACCATGACTTGGTTTGTGAAGACTTTCTCTCCTTATTTACAATCATTGAGTGATAACTTTCCATGTATCTAAATAATTTATTTGAAAAAGAATTAAGTTGGATCTGTAGAGATCCTGTGGCTTTGAGGCCACATGTGGCCTTCCAGGTCCTTGGGTGAATGAAGCCTTTTGACTGAATCCAAGTTTTACAGAACAAATCCTTTTAGGTCTTGGTTAAGAATGATGACTTAGTCAACAACTTGGACTCGCTCTAAGGGGGTGTTAAACACCTATAACCAACAGTAGGCAAGGTTAGTTGTGGCCACAGGCAATACAGATATCAGGGGCACAGAAGAACTCTTTGTAATATTGCTTTAAAAATAAATAAGGATAGGGACTTGGCAGGTGATTTCATTGGTAATTCTGGGTGAGTCAAGTCCCTCTACTCATGTAATTCCACATCTTACAGTCATAAAGAATTGCCCCAAACACTGGAAGCCCAAGTCACTTGCTCAATGTCACATAATTGCTTTGTATTAGAGGTGGCGCTTGTCTCAGGACTTGATGACTCACAAGTCAGTTCTCTATCCATCAAGTTGTGTGCCTATCATCGTCATCACCAACATTACCATCATCATCGTTGTTATCATCATCACCACCATCGTTGCCATCATTGCCTTCATTATCACCACCACCACCACCATTACCATTATCAACAACATCATGCATGTACCTTTTACTTGGAAGAAAATGTGAAGGCTTTACTGGAGAATGTGGACAGGAGTCATACAAGATGGGAAAGTTTGTCTGTGTGCTGGTGGCAGGCAGGGTATTGGGATTTGTGTTACGTGAAGTGCCTTTGCCGAGATCCCAGATCCAAATTTCTCTTCCTCTCTATCCATCTCCTTAGAGGTGATGTTGTTTGACCCATAGCCATTCTAAACAAGAATCTCCTCTGCCACACACCTAACAGGAGGCCATCTAGCCTTCACAAGCCATTGATGTTGCCACAGTGCATAGAATTCTGGGCCTGGAGTAAGAAATATATGAGTTCAAATCCAGTCTGAGACATGCATTAGCTTTGTGACCTTGAGCAAATCACTTAGCCTCTGTTTGCTCCAGTTTCCTCAATTATAAAATACCTACTTCACAGACTTGTGAAGATTAAAAGAAATAATACTTGGAAAATGTTTATCACAGTGCCTGGCACATAGGGGGTGCTTAAATGCTTATTCCCTCCTTTCTTCACTTGTAGACCTCCAGTGAGGAGAATACTGTTGTTCCAAGTTTTCTATGTTTCTTTTATATTTTTTAGCCCCCTATGGTTGCACAGAAAAAAAAATAGAATTCTTCCATGAGACAATGAAGAAATACTCAAGGATAGCTCTCAGTTCTTCTCTAAATCCTCCGTAATCTACACATCTCCAGTTCTTCCAAAACATCTTCACATCATCTGGTCTTGAAGGTCCTCACCATTAAAATCCCTGCTGCACTGATTTCCCTTGCAAATATCATTCCTGAAATGTGATGCCCCAACCTGAACAAAATCCTCCAGCAGGGAAGAATGGAGTTGTCACCTCCCAAGTTTTGGGTACTGTTGCTCCCTATATGCAACTTAAAACCTTTCTGCTTTTTTGTCCTTCATTTCACAGAGTTGACTCTTGTTATGCATGCAGTTTATTAAACTCCTCGAAGGTTTTTCAGAACTAACACCTTGCCAAGCCATGCCTGCCCACATTCAGCGGTTTCTTCTGTAGACTCATAGTACAGTCATTCTAAGGTCACTATTGTAGGTTGACTCTTTTGGAGGTCATTTCCCCTTGTGTTGTTCTTTGTGTTGTATTCGTTATGGTGTGTCCTATATACGGCGCTGATCTAGAGCCACCCCTGCCCAGGAGTGACTATAAGGAACAAAGAGGGAGGTGCAAAGATATGGACCGCTAGAAACAACAACAATAACAAAACTTACATGAACTGGGTCATTTGCTTTATTTTCAAATTCAAAGGACAACACATTTCAAATTCCATTTTCCTAATTTATTCATAAATACAGATAGCAACTATCTTTCATGAAAAAGCTTGCATATGCACAAGTAAATAAAAAATATAACTACTGTCTCAGGAAAATCACTCAAGACAAAGCAAAATCAATCAAATTTATTGAAATACAATAAATCTATGAGTTTTGTTTTACATTTAAAAACACTTTGAATATTCATCATATGCAGAAGTATGCTGATATATAGTCAACAATTCTCTCTCAAAAAATTCACAAGAAACTTTTCAGTGTAATCTGCATCATTTCATTTTCTCCATCACTTTCTTATGTTGGGAAATCAACAAAGCAATACATTAATCTCTGTTTTTGTAGCATTTGCTGATTTCTGAGGTTTAAATGCTCACACTGAAAATTTAATAATTGACTCTTATGAGCTAGTATCACCTGGCTCCAGCACACCCCTGATTATGCCCTCCTTTTAACACACACATACACACACACACATACACACACATACACACATACACACACACATACACACACATACACACACACATACACACACACACACGCACACACACATACACACACACATACACATACACACACATATACACATACACACACATACACACACATACACACACACATACACACACATACACACACATACACACACACGCACACACACATACACATGCACACATACACACACACATACACACATACACACACACATACACACACATATACACACATACACATATACACATACACACACATACACATACACACACATACACACACACATACACACACATACACATACACACACATACACACACACATACACACACATACACACACATACACACACATACACATACACACACATACACACACATACACACACACATACACATTATTTATGTGATTTATGTGATTCTACATTGATCATGCCACATTTTTGATACATACATTAATTTTTCACTGTAGAGGCACAGTTTTATCATGTTGGGGTATTAAACACACCATTGATGAAAAAGTTTACTTTTTCAAGTCTGGCCTTGATTATGGCCCATAAGTTTTCAATGATATTTTAATCAGGTGAGTTTCCAAGCCATCAAAATGTGCTTATCTCTATCTCTAGGATAATTTAACTTTCTGCTAAACGTGACATAGTGCAAGGTCATGTTACAGAATTCTACCTCAGTTTGGGAACTTCTGCAATTCTGCAACAATTCTGTTTCTCAGCATAGCAATGTATTTCACTGAGTTAGTGATTTCTTATTGGAAACAAGATATCTGGTCTTATTGGAAACACAAAAGTACTCAAAACACTTTTGGGTTAATATTTTACTTTCCAATGAAGATGTTCATTTCTCATCTAGACTATAGACTATTTTTGACAATGGTTTTGGTATAGCCATGAGCAGAAAAATGTGTCATTATTTCAAAATGACCCTTTTCAAAATGTTACCTTTCCAGTCTTTTTATTGTCTTGCTCCTGACAAGCTTCTTTTGTTTCTTTATGTAAATGGTTAGCTTTTCTCTTATCTCAGATTATGTCAATATTATTCTCACCATAAGAAGTCTATGTTGTACCACAGAGGAACCAATAGCAACATCTCAGGCTTCCACCTCCAAAAGACTTGGTTTGCTTTCTGAAAAATAGCTAGGCCATTTCATGAAAATAATTGTTAGTTCTTAGTATTGCTTAATTTTTTTGACCGTACTTGATTGCGCTTTAGTATGGCTGATTCTTTTGTATTACAGGCTTGATCTTTGAAATACATGACTTCCATACCCAACAGTTATTATAATATCTTTAACGGTCATTGAAGTGTAATCTTTAAGAGTCACCGCATTTTTCATGTTTCCTTGGAATGACAGTTTTTCTTAAAAGTAATAGAATTAAAAGCAAAATAAAAAGAAGCAATATACTTCAGGCATATGACACAAAATCTATTCCTCCTTTGACTAAGAATTGACTAAATGTGAGGGAACCAACTCAACCTGGTTTTATATGACCAAGTTCAGATGTCCTGGTTCATTCTAGTGTCCACTGAAGCACCCATTTATTGTCATTGCTGTCACAAAATGAAACCACATCACAATCATTTTCTGTCCCATGAGTCACACAGTCCATGTACCGTCTGGCATATGCAATTATGCACAGAAGCAATAGAGATTATTTACAGCATATAGACTCAGCTAATACAGTAAAATTAATGCTCATTGTTGCAGAAGACTACATAGCAATATCTCAGTTATGAGAGAAAGCATGCACTCTGTAGATTTTATTTTTATTTTGTTTATAAATTATTTCGTTGGCATTTTGATCGGTACAAAGTTAAATCTTCCGATTAATTTGCATAATATTTTCATCATCAACATATATCAGATAAATGTCATTACTGTATATCATTCAAGAACATAGAAATACCTGTTCAATTATTTAAATATTTATTTATTTACTTAAATAATGCCTTATTATATTTATGTAAACCATCTATTTTATTATACTATAGATATTAAATGCATTTTGTTATAATTTTAAATTACATTTTCCTTGGATTTATTTTCTTATTTTCTGTTTCTATAGAAATTCTGATGACCTATGGATTTAATTTGTATTCAGCTAATTTGCCAGTCATCTCTGTTTCTTCTTATTTTCTTAGATGTTCTAAGCAGAACATTATAGTATCCACACATCAAGATATTACTGCCTCTTTGTGTATGCCTTTAATTTCTTTTCCTTGACTTACTGTTTTATCAAGCATTCCAAAATCATATCAAACAGTCATAATGATAGCAGAGATCTTTGCACAACACATGATCATAGAAGGAAAGGTTCTTGTGTTTCTTTGTTACAAGTAATCCTAGATTTTGCTTTTTTATTATATTTTTATCTTTTTCTCATATTAAGGCATAATTCTTTCATCCTGTGCTTCTAACATTTTTTGTAATAATAAATATTATATTTCATAAAGCTCTTTTCATCAATTAATATAATGATACAATTTTTTCTTTCAACAAAATTATTTTGCTGTTTTTTCACTAAGATTCTGCCATCCCTCTATTCCTAATGATAATCCAGCTTTATCTTTTTTGAAAAATGCATTATTTACTTTTAGCATTCTTTTAAAATATTTCTAACTTAATGAATAATCTTTGATATTTTGTATGATATCTTTTATAATATGATTTTTCATTAATGGGAAATGCTTGGAAAATAATTTGAAGTACTCTTCTTCCAAAGATAATTTAAAATAGATATTCTTAGCACTGTCAAAGTTAATTCAATAAACATAACTATTATTATAATGATGATGTCAGCAATAATAATTTCATATAGTATGCAAAAATATAACCATACAATATTCAGAGATGAGGAAATAAAAAATGGTAACATAATAGGTAGTAGTTTGGAAGTAAATCAATGAATGAACACTTTCCATGTGACTGCTATGGATCAGACACTGTGCTAGTGGGCAAGAGGTCTAATGCAGTCTGCCTATCAACTTGCTTTGTGATACTTGCACAAATCATTTAAGCTGAGCCTCTATTTCCTCTATAAAATAAGGACAGTGATATTTACTTTTTATATATTATTATACCCCCTAAGTGATAATTCTGTGTTTAAAATGTTTTAATTAAATTTGTTTTATTTCAATTATGAAAGCTGATTATTCATGAAGCTAAGTCCTAATCTACAGTAATATAATACTCAAAACTGTGAGATGATCACTTACAGATTTATTTTCCATAAATAGCAATTATTGAAATAAAAATACAGTCTAGCAGACTTCTAGTAAGGTCATAGAGAGGGACCATAAGAGAATTTAGATCCATACTTTGAAAAGCAAAATAAGAATAGGAACAATGAATCTTCAGGAAAAAAATCATAGAAAAAGAAAAAAGTAAAACATATAACAGAAATTGAAAAAAATTCTCCAAAATCTTATATAAGTCTATGGATTTTAGAAAACTACAAAAAAGAGAAAATAATGATGATGATAAGATTCCATAAGCATAAACTCAAGAAACAAGCGGTAATGATTGTATTGATCACTATCAAATCACTAACACAGAGATACGTGGGGGAATCAGAACAGATGCTGGAAACACGGTAGGAGGCACCATCTGAGCTGAGGCTCTATGGGAAGTAAGGATCCCAAGAACTACAACTGGAAAAGGAAAACACTGAAGACTTTGGGGACTGGCTCTGCAAATACATGACTTTGGGAGATGGAGTATTGTATATGGGAAACAACACATTGATTAGATGATTGGAATGTAGACTGTGTGAAGGAGAGTAATATGCTGTCGTTCTAGAAAGTTATGCTGAAACCCAGTTATGAAAATCTTCAAATGCCAAATAGAGGAGATGGCATTTTATCTTAGAGTAGGGGTTCTTAACCTTAGACCCATGAAATTAAAAAAAAATTCAGATGACTAGAGTAAAATTAAATTATTTTTCTTTCTAATCTTATCTATTTTGAGTATTAAAAATATTATTCTGAAAAGGGGTCCACAGACTTCAAAGGATTCTATAATGTAGAAAAGATTATGAACTCCTATCTTAGAAGCCACTGACATTTCTTGAGCATAGGTAGACAGGTGCCTTAAGGATGTAAATGTGGTGGCTTTGTGAAAGATTTGAGAAGGGAGTGACTGGATTCAGCAAGGTGGATGAAGACACTTAGTGGTCTATGATAGAAGAAATGAAGGCCTAAAATTGGGTAAATGGCTGCATAAGTAGAGAAAAGGGCGGGTGTGTGTGTAAAGATATTGTGGAGGTACAAACTACAGCTGATCATGTGTGGGCTGAAAGAGTTGAGGGAGAGTGAAATTTTGAGAATGACTGAGATTGTCATGCTTTTGACAAAAATGAAATTATTATGAGGAGCTCGGGATTTTTCCATCAAAGGATACACACACACATATACACATGTATATGTAAATATATCATGTACACATATGTGCATACATATACATGCACACGTATACACAAGTATATGTACACACATGCATGCACACGCACACTGTGCACACACATACTCTCACATACACACATACACATGAATGCACACATGCATAGTGCAGGCACATGCACACACATGTATACATGCATGCATGCACGTGTATGCATGCATATAGACACATACACATGTGTATACATATGCATGTATACATACATACACTTGTGTATCCACATGTATGCATACATACATGCATACACACATACACACATATATTCTCCCTCTCCCCAGGGTCAAATATCAAACAATAAAAATATATTACAGATCATGACAATGGTTGATTCTGTTCAAGCCAATGTTTATAAAGAACGTTACTCTATGTGATGCACTGTCCAAGGTACTGGGGATAGAAAGATGAAAAATGATTTCTTTCTGCCCTTAAGGAGCTTATATTTCATTGAAGGGGTGAGCAGGGAGAGACTACAAAGACATACAAAGTAAACAGAATATTGCTTTCTATTACAAAATGTCTTTTGCTTTATTTTGCTAAACTTTCATTAAGATTGGATTAAGCTGTTATTTAAAAATGCATATGGCTTTGAGTGTAAGAAACAAATAAAAGGCCTGGAGAGGAAGGGACATGTTATTTCATTAGAAGTATAAGCCAGGGAATGAGTGACCTTGTAGAAAAAAGAACCCCAGAGTTTAACAATCTGTGCATCCAGTAAACAATCTGGATCCAGGAGACCCATGACTGTTAATCACCCAGCACTCTACTACCCCTGACATACTACTACTCCACCCCTAATCTTGTCATACTGTCATAATAATCTATGCATCTGTATTCCAAATTTTGTATATATTCCAACAGAAGTATCTTCTTGGCAGTGAGATGGATATAAATACACCTGCATCTGCTCAAAATCCCACCACACAGATCATTAATTGTTAGGAAAACCTGGCCATCACAATTGTGAGGTCAAGGAGGATCAAAGGTGCAGGTGTGTGGCAGGTTGAGAAGAGTCATGCATGCCTTGTGGCTGTGAGTATATTTTCTCCAGCTGCTGCCCTTTCTGGAACCTGTTTGCCTGGAGCTAACCAGTGTCATAAACTTCTGCGGGAGTTGTGATCCAATCCCTTTTTAACCTAAAGCTTCCCTAGAGTTTTTAGAGTGCTGGAAAAGATTATAGTAGGATGGAACTCAGTGATTCTTCACCAAGGTAATTTATGAAGTGCTCTTAACTTTGTGCTTGCTCCCTCCTATATCTCATGGGCTCTCTTCTGTACTTGATCTTTTGTGAGTTTTGTGTGTCTCAGCAGTAACAGAACTTCAATCATTTGCATAAAGTAGATGCTCTGTGTTCTTGTATTCCAAGGAAAATGAGGTCTCATGGAATTGTATAGATACATTTGGGTTGGGAGGATAGCCTACCCTGGTTGGCTTATCCAAGAATGGGAAACAATTGAAACAGATTCAGAGTAGGCTCAGTGGGTTCTTGCCCACCCATGTGGTATGTGGTTCTGAGGCTCTTTTTGTATCTGTGAAAAAAAAAGAACTTTAGAAGAAAATATTCCCTCACTGTGATCCTTTATCCTAGCCTAAGATCTGAAAGATCCATACTGTTGTCTCTACTAGAAATGATCCCAATTATCTTTCTAGTTTCCCAAAGAAGATACTTGATCCTTGGGAAACACTATGGAATTAGCATGGGGATAGAGGAAGGGCCTTTTGGTCTGGGATCAAAAAAACTGGTCTTGAATCCATTTTTCTTTTCTTTAACATGTAAGGTGGTATTGGTCAATGGAGGAGAATAGGGCTTACAACAGGAGTATGTGTGTGTGTGTGTTTCCTTTCCTGATCCTTAGAGTATATGCAGCTATTTTCTGCTTGCTTCCCATACAACCATGTGTGGGAATTTGATATTTGATGAGCCTACTTCTGGTCATGATGGAGCATCTTCTAATAGACCGAGGAACTATGAGCTCATGAACTAGAATTGATTGTTCATACAAGAGTCACGTGTTTCTTGGCCAATCCCTCTGCTTCCTTTACTTCCTGGCAGTGAGGAGAAGAAAAGTTTTACCCTGTGCTTATAGAGGAGAGTCCCAGCATGTCTATTTCTATTGTGTCTCAATGTCTATATTGACAAAGTCCTACTCTCCAATGCCTCATTCCTTGTGAATGAATGACATTACTTACATTGCATTACAGACATACTTGACATGTCTATGACTCATGGACTACCATGAAGCACTATGAAGAATTAAGAGTGGAGATCACCTTGTTAAACTGGAAGAGGCTGCTAGATAGCCTACTCCATTTCCCTTGTATTTCATGGGTGGCTTTGGAGAAATTATCTCTAGGAGTGATTTTAACTACTCTGAAAGTAATGGAGTATCATGGTAGGCAAAATTTGGAAGCACTATCACCCACAAAAAGCATGTAAGAAAGTGGAATAAAATATCTCTTTAGAAAAGCATGTAGCACCATCATGCCAGAAAGGCTAGTGGATGATATATATGTTCTGTGGGGACTTACCAAATGTCAAAGGATTGAGAAATAAGTTGTTAATGGGGAACTTACCAAATGTCAAAGGATTGAGAAATAAGTTGTTAATGGGAGGGATCCATGGACTACAAAATATCTGTGGAAGGATTTCAGGGGATGGATAGGAAAAAAGTTACATCTTTATTATCATCAACATCGAACTATAGTTTAGTATCTTCATCAATTATTAAAGGCAACAATAGGGAGGCTAAAAAGTGGACCATGTGTTTCACTAGACTGCTTCTAAAGGGTTCCATGACACCAATATGATTAAGATGTCCTGAGCTAGAGAAAGATGCTCAGCAAATTTCAGAGCCAAGGCATTCAGGCTAAGGATGGCTGACTTGAGATTTACCTCCTACAGGGAGTACCAACATTGCTAAGGTCACAAATATCTTGACCAAGTCTCCATTAGCAAGCATATTTCTAGATCCTTAGTGTATCTCTAGACCAAGGTTTCAAGGCCTGGGATCTGTGAATTTACTCTTTATTTAAATATATATATATATATATAATCGCATTTCAAGAAATGTTTATTTTTTGGTGATCCTATGTGTTTTGGGCATTTACCTTAATCTCTCGATAATTCTGTTTTGTTTTCTGTAAATAAGAGTAGGACTCAAAGCTTTTGGGCAAGTCACTAACCTCTTTGTCCCTTCATTTCTTCATTTGTAAAATGAGAAGAAGTTGAACTCCATGATCTCTGAGGTTTCTTTAAGCTTTTAATCTCTGATCATTATTTGCCCAAGCAGAGATGGGAAGGTGGCTCAGAAAGAGAATTTGCTATCCTACAGGTTTTATTTGGAAGGAAGGAGGGAGGGAGGGAGGGGAGAAAACAGAAAGGGGAGGAAGGAAGGAAAGAAAGAAAAAAGGAAGGAATGAGGGAGGGAGAAAAGCAGGGAAAGAAGAAAGAAGGGAGGGAAGGAAAGAGAGGGAAGGAGGAAAAAAATAAGGAAAGGAAACTGGAACAAGAATGGAAAGAAGGGAGAGAGGAGAAAGGAATGAAGAAAAAAGGGAGGGATGGATGGAGGGAGGAAGGAAGGAAGAGCAGTCATCAGCCTCAGCTGCAGATAACCCTGGGACTTAGAGGGTGCAATGTTTCTCAAATATTTGCTGTTTCCTTCTTTGTCCTAGAAAGGGATCAGCGATGATGATACAATGATGTGGTTAGATTGCATATTCTTTTCTACTTAAATTTTCGTGGTGGGCTTTACAGAAAATATCCATAGTGGTGATTTATGTACCATGGCTTTTCATTGTAAAATGATGCCAATTTATGGTGCTATGAATTTCCCTAATTCTCCTCTTACAGTGCAAGTGTCTCAGGAAATTTTCTGAGTTATGAGTAACCATTTTCCCAGTGGTACATGTTGTTTCTCTGTGCATGTGTGCTGGGGTAGATCATCAAATTAAAGAGCCTGCTTTTCTATGTTTGAAACCAAAATAAAACAGCAATACAAGAGAACGCTTCATTGCCTGGCATTCAGATGTCAGAAAACCTGAACCTGTTTTCACTCATATATTAGGAGTAAACATTTGAGACTTAAAAAATAGATTTGGATGAAGATGTAGATGGAAAGCTGCTCAGACTTTTAGAGAATACACAGCCAGCTGAGTATGGCTAGCATATTTGAAGTAAATCAGTGGTGCTGTTATTGGAGTATTGGGTCTGGACTCAGGAAGGCCTGAGTTCAAATCCCACTTCAAACATTTCCTAGTTGTGTGACCCTGGTAAAATCACTGGACTTTTCTCAGCCTCAGTTTTCTCATCTGTAAAATGAGGATAATAAAATCAACTTCCATGCTTAAATGAGTGCTTTGCAAAACTTAAAGTGCTATAGGAGTGTTAGCTATTAATATTGTTGTAGCTGTTAACGGTGATAGAATTCCCCCCTCCCACAAATACATTTTTACAGCCTAGAAAGTTAAGACAGATACGATGCAACAAAACTGTATGGGGATAGATACCACCCTGTGCAGTTGGGTTAAAATATTGGGATTCACAAATAAAATACATCCATATATGGTGGAATAAAGATCTGGCGATTCTAATGGATTGAAGGCTTCATATGAGTCATATGTGTGTCCTATTGGCCAAGACAGTTGAGGAAGTCCTTGGTTGTAATTAGATGTTCATAGTCTAGAATGAGGGCCGATGACTCCACTGGTATTTGTCCTTGTTAGGGCTCATCATCCCTGCAGAAGTCTGTTCCATTCTCAGTGACCCCTTGTAGAAAACAGCTGGATAAGCTGGTCAGCATCAACATGATGCAAGGTTTTAAGATGTTGTCACATGAGGATTTTTATGGATGTTGGAGATGTTTATCTTGAAGAAGAGAGGATCTAGAGGTGGGACTGAGTGGCCTTTTTAAAAAAGTATTTGTGAGTCTGCCACATGAAAGAAGATGGAAACTTGTTCTCCCTATCCACAGAGGACTGAATGAGGTTCAATGGGTGGAAGGGAGGACCCTTATTTTGATGCTAAGAAAAGCCTCTTCACCATGGGAGGTATCCCAAAGTGTAATGGCTTCTTCCAGAGAATCTCCCAGGAGATCTCCAAGTTGAGGCTGGATGACTACTTATTTGATAGAGCAGGAGATGCTTCTTTCTCACATACAGGCTGGACCAGATGACTTTAGAGGACCCTTCCAACTCAGTGATTCTGTGCCATTCTGTGTCGTCTAAGGAATGTGTGTCTTATGCTAGAAGCAATAAGGGGCCATGTTGATTTTTGAACAGGATGGTGATGTGGTCATTAGAGCCCAGGAACAAGGGAGCTGTTCAGTTCTGACAGCACTGTGAGCAAGCCACTCCAGGTTTCATAGCCTGAGTTTCCCCATCTATACAATGGGGATAATTCTTGTGGCACCTTCCTCACAGGGGATCGTACCCATGCCAGATGCTTCACGTAATGACATCATGTAGGCAAATCTTGAAAACCATGAAATATAATGGATAGAATCCAAAAGAACAGAACCCTGAGCTGTGATTTTCTCAGTACAGGGAACTCCTGGTCAAGTAAACTCCCTCCACTGAGGCAGTTTGGCACCTTCTTGCACTTTAGAGATTTAGAGAGCTGCCTGGAGCATAAATGACATTCCCAGGGCCAAGAAATGGCCATGGTGGGTCACAGAGAGTCAATAATTCAACTAGCATTTATGAAGCACTTTCTGTGTGCCAGATACTGTTACTGTGTTAAGACTGGGGAGACACAAAAGGCAAAAAAAAAAAAAAAAAGAAAGAAAGAAAAGGAAATCCAGTTACTGCACTGGAGGAAATCACAGTCAGTACCCCAATAGTCCTACTTTGAGGCCAATTCTCAAGCCAATCTACTGCCCTGACTCAGTGAAGATTATGGAAGTCCAGATGGGAGGTGTTGAGGGAAGAGAGAGGCAGGTAGAGTGTGGAGATTGGCCATAACATAGCACCCCTGAGGAAATGGAATAATTAGGGTGACTGTGGTGTGCTCAGAGAGAAGGCAGTATGACTCCTTCAGAGTCACAGGACCTGGGATCAGGTCCTCCTTATGTCATTTGCTGCTTGTGTGGCCTTGGGCAAGTAATGGAACTGCTTAAAGTCTCTGTTTTCTCATCTCTCCAGTGAAGAGCTAGGGTAAGACAGCCTCTGAGATCCATTGAAAATTTCAATCTCTGGTCCTGGCATAGGATCAGCTGGATTTGGCAAATATTTTCAGGGCATAAAACGTAGTCACAAGGCCTTTGTGTTACTAACCATCCCATTTGGGTTAAATTCCATACCAATCTTCACAAGGAGCTATGGAGGGCACTGGGTAAAGCAAATTAATATATGAGATTCCTTGTCCATTTTTAGCACCGAAATTTGTCCTTTTATTTATCTGTTTGTATGTACCAAAAGATAAGATTTATATGAAACAGTAAGGTTTACAAAGCCCTCTACACATATTATCATACCAGATTTTCATGACAACACTGTGAAGTAGGCAGCTAGGTGATTCAGTGGATAAGGGTCTGACCTTGGAGTCAGGAAAACCTAAGATCAAATTCCATCTCAGATACTTACTGGCTCTGTGACCCTGGTAAGTCACCTAATATCTGCTTTCCTCAGTTTCCTTATCTGTAAAATGATGATATAATAAGCACCTGCCTCACAAGGTTGTAAAGCCAAACTTAAAATGCTATACAAATCCTAGTTATAATTTATTTTTATTATTATGATTTTATGACTGAGGATTGTGATGCTCCAAGGGCTTTAGCAACTTGCCTTTGTCCTCTAACTGGTAAATGATGGGGGAGGAGGTCAGATTCCTCCTGACTCCAGGCCCATCCATTTTCCTCACAGCACTCATGTCAGTAAACCTGAAGCAGTCTTGAGTTGGAGACTAGATTTTGTAATAGATTTTGTAAGCTCTAATTTTGAAGATAAAAACAATATTTAATCTCATGATTGCATTTGGAATAAAGTTCAGGTAGTGTGTAATTCCATATAAGGGATCCAGCCCTTATTTCTCTTATTTGGAACAAATTCGAAATCAAATACAGATCACTTTTTAAAGACAGTACAGAACAGGCATTAGAGAGATTCCCTGGAAGCTGAGAAGGCCTGGGTTCATTCAAGTCCCCTTCTGTGACACGTCCACCCTGGATGAACCTGAGCAAGTCTCTTCACATCTTGGCTTTCCAGGAAGCTCCCCAAGTAACCTCGAATATGCTAAGAGTGCCTTGGTCAGGGGACTTTCCTCAGTCAATAGTTCCCTATACTAATTAAGTCACAGGTCCATTCTCCCCTATTTTTTTACACACTACAAGTCAACAGCAGCATCATCAGTACTGACTTAAAAAGAATTGGAAATGTCAATTAAGTTCAGCCAAGAGCTTAACACAGGGCCTGGTACATGGTAGGTTCTTAATCAGTGTTGATTGATTGATTGACAATGAACCCAGACTTTGAAAAAACTCTTAAGGTGAGCCTACATTCCAGGTATGGGTTCTAGCAGGCGATACTTTGAGATATCTCTGACAAGCAGAGAAGCTTAACTTCCAAGAGTCAGTTACCCTGTAAGTTTATGTCAGAGAATTTCAGAACAGTCATTTAAATCCTATCATGGTATCTATCCATTCAGCTTTCTTGGAGTTGCAGAATGACAGTCAAAGAGACAGATTTCATTAGCTGTCAGTCAAGAGGAGAGGGTCTTGTTAAGCTAAGCATATTTAATTTCTACAATATCACTTTAAACAGCCTTCCTGAGCTCCTTAACAGTCTAAAATGGCGCTGGACAGCGCACACCGCTGGTGCCGACTCAAAATTGGTGGTTCCCCGATTTTTCCTATTCTCATTGTTTGTCTTTTTGCCTTGGTCTCTCTTTTCATTTACTTCCAATACTTTCCTTTATTCATCCAATAGATATTTATTAAGTGACTACTATATACTGGGCAGGGATAGAGCAAAGCGGTCCCTGACTTCATGGAATTTATATTCTATTGCAGCAGTCCTACCTAGAGAGGACTCAAGGCTAATGGGTCAATAGGGGAGGGGATGGGTAGTTGGGGATGAGAGGTGGGAAGAGATCAAGAAAGATTTCTACTCTACATTAATCCTGGCAGTGGCTTCCTCACTCACTCCTCACTTCTACTGAGGGATGTGGGGCTAACCAGGAGCTGTGGCTCAAAATCAGATATCACCTGATATCTGTGCTTTGTCAGATCAAAGGGCCCAGCAGCCTCTTTCTAATCAATCTGAGAAACAAACAAAAATATTCTTTTCTTTCCTATAACTACAATATTTCACCGGCTGAGGCTCATCCAGCTTAGGGCACATACCTTAAACAACCCTCACCCTTCTCTAACAAATCTGACCCCATGATTCTACCAACCCCAGCCCTGGTTGCTGGGCAGGCCCAGGAACTAGATGCCTTCCCTGGTCCTGCACATGTACTCATCCTTCCTTCACCTCTTTCCTAACCTGAAGTCCACCTTATTCTCAAGGATTAATAATCAAGAGAACATTTTCTATCTCTCCTGCCTTTTGGTCCCACTCACAATCCCTGTCCTAGGCTGCCTAGCCAAAACTGCTTTCCCTGATCGCCATTGCTTGCTGACTGGGTACACCACAAATTTCAACTGGGCCCTTAATGCCTCAAGTCAATCCATTTACACCTCTCTTAATATCCCACTCACCGCAATAGATGACTATTTCAAATCTTTTCAACCTTCCCCAAACCTCTCCTGGTTCCCTGGCCTCTACTCTCTCAGTTGAGAATCTTGTCTCATATTTCACTTAAAAAAATTAGACCATTTGCCAAGGGCTCCGTCTTCTCTGGTTCTTCATCTCACATCACTAGGATGTCATCTGCCACATTTTCTTCTTTCTCTGCCTTATGTAAAGATACCCTCCATAGACAAGTGACTTCACTCCTTTCCATCTCCTCTAGAAGATTGTTCCTTCTATCATCCCCACTCTCTCACTTCAGCCTTACCCTGTCCACTGGCTTCTCTCCAACTGCATGCAAACATGCCCCTGTCTCTCCTATCCTCCAAAAGCCATCCCTTGTTCTAGTCACCCCTACTGGATTTCATCCTCTCTAGTCTTCTTTCTTGTGAGGCCAAATCCCATGAGAAGCCTATCTACAATGGATGCCTCTACTTCCTTTTCTCTCACTCACCTCTTATCTTTTAGTAGTCTGACTTTCAGTCTCTACATTCAATTGAAACTGCTTTCTCCAAAGTTGCTAATTATCTCTTGATTGCCAAATCTAATGGTCTCTTCCCAGTCCTCATCGTTCTTGACCTCTCTGAAGTCTCTGATGTTCGATCACCCTTCTCTCCTTCCTGCTCTCTTCCTTCTAGGTTTTTGTGACCCTAGTCTCTCCTGGTTCTCTCCTTTTCTGTCTGCCTATTCTATCTGCTTAGCTGGATCTTTATCCAGGTCATAGCTGTTAACTAGAGAAGCCCCTGAAGGTGCTGTTTTGGACTTGTCTCTTCCCTATTTTTTGCTCATTGATGTTTCGTTGTTTCAGTTTTATCCCACTCGTGAATTCATTCAGGTTTTTTTTTACTTGTTTATTTTTTTAGTAAAGATACTGGAATGTTTTTCTATTTACTTCTCCAGCTCATTCTACAGGTGAGGAAACTGAGGTAATGAGGATTAAGAAATTTTCCTAAGGTCAGACAGCTGGCAAGTTTCTGAGGCTGGATTTGAATTCCAGTCCTCCTGACTCCTGGCCTGGCACTCTATCCATCGAGTCACCTAGCTGCCCCATATTTTTCGCTTAGTGAATTTATAAGCTCCGTGGATTAAACTGCCATTTCTATCTAGATTTATTTGTCTAACTCTAACCTCTCTCCTGATCTCCAGTCTCACATTTCAAACTGACTATCTCAAATTGGATGTCTCTTGGACATCTTAAGCTCTACATGTCCAAAACCAAACTCATTAAGTTTCCCGTGATCCCTTTATTACTGTGGAGGGTATCACCATCTGTGCTCATAACCCTGGCTGTCATTCTTCAGTCTTCACTGTCTCTTTCCAAGGCCTGTCCATTTAGACTTCATGATTAGCTGCCATATATGTGCCCTTATGTCCTCTGCCTGTCACCACCTTGGCATAGGGCTTTATCATCTCACCTCTGGTCTACTGTAATGGGTTACTGGCTCATGTCTCTTTAGTCTCTTGCCCTTCCAGTCCATGCCCTACTCTACTATCAATTCACTCTCCCTAGAGCACAAATCTGACCTTCCTGGTCAAGCAATTCCAGTATCTCCTTATTGCACTAGAATAAAATATAAAACCCCCTCTGTCAGTTAGTCCTTTCCCACTTTTCCAATCTTATACATTACACTCCTTTCCTGCCTCTATGTGTCCTGGGATCCAGTGACACTAGCTTCTGTGCTGTTCTGTAGACATGATGCTCCATGTCCTAATGTTGAATGTTTATATTGACTGTCCCCCATCCCTGGAACCCTCTCCCTCCTCATCTACCTCCTTGCTTCCTTGCCTTTTTTTCAAGGTACAGGTAAATTCTCACCTTCTTCAAGAAGTCTTTCCCAACCCATCTTAATGCTAGTGCCTTCCTTCTGAGACTACTCCCAATTTATTCTGCATATAGCTTGTTTGTGTGTAGTTATTTGCATGTATTTCTCATTAGACTGGAAACTTCTTGAGTTTTCCTTTTCTTTGTTTCCTGGCCTTTGTTTCTTTGTTTCAATACATAGAGAGTGACTGACTCTTCATACCCATCCATGTCAACTGCATCCCTCTACTGTCCCTACTCTACCTTTTCTTGCCCTTCCATAATGGCCTCAGACCCTGATCTAGTAGCCACTGACTCCCCTTCCTTTCAGACCTGTGCTATACGTTGGAGAATTTCTATATATATTTTGTATATTTATCTGTGTATGCATCATTTCCTCCCTAATATAATGTAAGGCCCTCGAGGTCAGGGGTCTCTTCATTTGTCATTGCATCCTTAGATCTTGGCACAGAGTAGATGCTTTTTGTGTAAATGAAAATGGAGAAGTATAAAACACTTGTTGATTCATTAAGTATTTTCTAAGACCAACTCTAATTTTTTTAGGGCAGGGAATTAGTTTTTTTTTTTTGTCTTTGTATCCCTAGAATCTAAGCATACAACTCAGGCATACTACACATAGGCATACTTCTGGCTAGAGTAGACACTTAATAAATCTTTATTGAATTGAACTTAATTAGAGCACAGAGTAGTTCACTGATTGATTTCATGATGTAAGGAAACTTACAAAGCATTTAGTCACACAAACTTTTTATGAATGAGGAAACTGGAGGCCCAGAAAATTTAAATTAAGTGTCCAAGGTCACACTGCTAATAAAAAGAAGGTTGATATTGGATCCCAGGTCTTCTGATGCCAAATTCAACTTTCCAAGGATAATAAAATGTTAGCTGTAGGGAAGCTAATGAGACCAATGGCTAAATTTAACAAATGAAGAAACTGAGACGCACCCAGGTTAAGTGATTTATCTAAGGTCACACAAATAGTATCAGATACAGGGCTTGAACCCAGGCTCTCTGACTCCAAATCTAGCATTCTTTCCACTATATACTACCCTCCTAGTTCTTCTTTCTGTCTTAGCATCCCCTAAGGTATGATGTTTTTCTTCTCATTTATCATCCTGAAGATATTTTCAACACCCTTTCCCTCTGTGGTCACATATGCACATTTTAATCAACAATTCACTTTCCACCATCCTCCTTCTCCTATATAATTTGTTCTTTTCTGAAAAAAAAATGACCTTTTTTTTTTGAAGTCATAACTCCAAGCTTAGCCTCTGGAAGCTGTCATAAACTTCTAAATGACAAAACTCCAGTCTGATGTTGGATTCAGTCTAGAGGAGGATAAAGGGTTACCTGAGTTCCTCCATTTGCCTCTCAGGTGGGTAGCTCTTCAGTCCTTTGTGACCAGGGCCATATTTTTCCTGTAATGTCCATGCCCTATTGCTCTCATCTTTTCTGGCCATCTTTTGTGATACTCTCTGGGCTCCTCCTCTGCATTGCCATTATGTTTGTCAATGTTCCAAGGCCACATGCAATATCTGTCTTTGAGATTGGGCACTCCTTATGAATGATGTGACATGCAAACTTCTTTTGTCTTTAAGTGGAAAATTTCACAATTGGAGACATTTCTATTTCCAGCACTTTCCACTTCTTACACTTCGTAGAAAAGGAAACACTGCTAGTGAATTTCATTCCTCCTCCCCCCCCCCTTTTGGCTCACACCTACCTGAAGAGAAAAAGATTTTTGAAAATGACCCTGGAGATTTCTGAGGGCCAAGCGGGCAGCCAATAGTAGGCAATGATATCTGATATGCCAAGTCCCCCCCCTGCACTTCTCCCATTATCTTTAGATTTAATCGACTATAAATGGGAAAAAATAAGTGGCAGATGATTCCTGCTTCTGAGAAAATCAGGCCTTATGAGTCCTCTGGGAGGTGCTTGCTTATGGGATTAAGGCTAGTATTGTATCACCTTCCAACATAGCAGAGACAGGCTTTGGATTAAAGAAGTTAATGTATATTAAGTGGAAGACAAAACATTCTAGGCTTATTCATTTCACTAGGAGAAACCCTTTTTGGTGTACTGCCTTCCTATTCAATCAAGGGGGAGGGGAAATCTGTTATAGAAAAGAATTTAATGAATATATATGATCGAAGGCAGATGGAAGGCAGGGGCAATCTGTACAGCTAGAAGCTGGCTTCTACTCTGGATTGTGAGATAGTTAAGTGAGGAAACTTCAGGAAATCATGGAGGAAAAATCTGAAAAAAAATCATTAGAGATCTTGCTTCTTGGTGGGAAAAATTTCCTTCTCTGTGGTTTATAGAAAGACATCGAACCAGACACCAACCAGGTGGTCTGCCATGTAGAGGTCGCTTGGAGTCATCTTTCTGCTTTGTTCATTGTGTCCATCTTTGCAACTCTTAAAGCTTAAAGAAAAGAACACACCATTAGACTTCCCTGGTGCTCATTATTTCATGCACCAGAGATGGCTGACTTTAAATTTGCTCTTTGTTTCTCATCAGAGTGTCTGCACATTGAGGTTTGCTGCCTAGAGACAGAGGAGCCCTGCTTTTGTGTAGGAGTTAATTAAACCTGGTAATGATTATTGTCAGGAATTTTCTGGGGTTGGAAGGGTCACTTTGCATCACTCGGCACTGTTCTGTATTACTTCATCAGTCATGATTTGGGACTTTGCCAAATGATTATCTAGAATTTAATGTTAGCAGCCAAAGGGAGTTGGTTTCCTTTATTTTTCAAATTTATTACTTTCTATGCAGGGAGTTATGAACTCAGTGGCAAATATTGAGCTTGTACCCAACTTTGCAGAATACAGCTTATTTGCACATGTGGAGCAAAGAGTAACA
The DNA here is from genome assembly GCA_023548195.1 of Bettongia penicillata ogilbyi. Lineage (NCBI taxonomy): Eukaryota > Metazoa > Chordata > Mammalia > Diprotodontia > Potoroidae > Bettongia > Bettongia penicillata. The sequence goes on along the minus strand of JAJHZJ010000132.1, from coordinate 11,420,984 downwards.
AGGAGAAAAAAGGGATGAAGAAGGAAAAGCTCCAAATGGACAATGGAGAGATCTAGGTTGGATCTCAGTTTGGCATTTGGTGGGAAATTGCTAATCATCACACTGGAATGTGATCCTCATTGGGAGAAAAAGAAAAATAACTAGGAGAACCAACTTAGAAGCCCACTTCTCAGTAGAGTCTTCCTTAGAAAGTTCCAGTAGGTGACAACAAAAATGAGGCAAATGAGTCATTTGTCCCAATAGCTCAACCCCCTAGCTGGCTACAAGAGTTATCAAGGAGTGCAGTAGATGACTAAGAATTTAAAGACTCAGCCCATACAGTGGCACAGGGCATTTTCTGCATGGAGTGTACTTTTTAAAAAAATTATTTTCTACCTTGGCTAACAAACAGCTATGTGTGCATAAAGTTCAGATTGCTATATTTCCTAGAAGAAAAGGTAGAGGAACTATAAGCAATGCCTCTCCTCCCCAGGTTATAAGAATCAATGCAATGTTGCTTGAAAAAAAAGGAATGCTTTAAGGTAAAAATATAATTAGAAAAATACTTTGAAAACAGAGAAAAGAATCCTGACCTGTCTTATATGCAGAGAAGAAATGGTGATGGTGGTGATGATAAAATGGTATAACAGGAAAAACAATGACTTTAAATCAGAGAACCTGGGTTCAAATCCCATTTACAACTACATGCTCAACCTTAGGAAAGTTGCTGAACCTCTCTGGGCCTCAGTTTCATTATATATAAAATTTGGGGGGGAGTGCATATGATTAACTCTCAAATCCCCATAGCTTTAGATTCATGAACATTAAATCATGGAAGGATTAAAACTTCATGAAAAAGAGAAGAAAAGGAGTAATAGGCAATCTCAGGGTGCAGAGAAGCAGGTTAAAAATGTCTAGAAAAGCTCTTGAAACAATATGCAATCACTCCGTTAAGCAATAAAGTAGCTGATATTAGGTACAAACCATTGGATTTGTCATTTGGTTTATCTATGAAAGGAGCCTCTAAAATGACTAAGATGCAAAGACAGAATCAAAAGTTCCTCTTTGGGCAATAACCACATAAAATTAACCACCCAAAATGGACCCCCAAAGTGTCAAATAAATAACTGAGTCATATGGATTGTAGAAATACTAGAGGTTGTGACAAGTAGGTCATTACCAACAAAAGTCGCAGATAGTATTTTTTTAAGGAGCCCACACTTTTTGACCAATGTAGGTTGTATAAGAAACAATAGAAACTGGGCGATTGATCATAGAAGGTTCTGAAAATTTAGCACCTACCAAATACCTAAAACGAAGTGATCTGGTGTTCAGAATTACACAGCAGAGGATTGCTATCTTTCATACAATAATATATGACAAATCCATATATCCTCAGAATTCAATCTTGAATCCATACATCCTTGAAAATTCAACCAATAAACTCTCCTGCTGCTCGGTCATTGTTGCAGATAATTACCTGGACATAGCATTGTCTCATAAAAATGTAAAAATGACTTTAATAATATATGCCTCCATGCTGAATACTTATGATCTCCAAGCTATGTGGAAAAAAATACTTTTAAAATATAGAGATCCTCACAGCAATAAACTCTTATAGGAAGAAGAGAAGTTGTCCCTCATCCTGATCACCCTGTGTGTTCCTGGAGCCATCCCAAAGATGTTTCAATGAACCTATAGAAGTAACTTTATATTTCAGTGGTTTCATTCAATTGCAAGAGTTATCATTCCACTGATGGAGTTGTTCCCAGGCAATTATGTCTCATAGAGTAATATCAGGATAGTGATTTGACTCTGGACTATTTCCCACTGTATTCCATTTAAAAAATTGTGAGAAAAATGAGACATGTCAATGATAGAAACAGTTATACTGGTAGGAACTGATGTTTATATGGTGTTCTAACATTTTCAAATGCTTTATAAATACCATATCATCTGAACTTTCTACTAACTCCATGAGACGTCACTGGATTTGCTGTCTTTCACATGATGTAACCATTATCATCAGGGTTTGGATCCAGGGTTTCTCAAACACCAAGTCCAGCCCTCTATCCACTATACCACCTGGAGGAAGGGAAGAAGGACTAGAAAATACTTGGAGCTAAGTCATTGACCAAAGCAGTTTTGCCCATGTGATGGAAGAAAAACAGTGTGGGGTGTCTAGAGAAATGATTCAGTAAGTGTTAAAAGGGGTCTACTGTCTTCCCATGGCCTTTGTTTACTTTTCTAAGATCTGTTGAATATCACAAGAAAACCTACTTTTAATTCACATTCTAATGCCAGAAAGAAACCCCAAAAGGAATAATGAGATCCAGGGCATGAAGCTGATGGGCATTAGGACTGGAGATTGAAATTTACTTATTGAAGATGGTTAGGGGAGACCTGAGTCTTCAGAAGAAAAAGATGCATTTGGGACATGAAGAAATGATTTAAAAGACATTGGCTAATATCAGATTTAGATTTAGGCTCTAGAGCTCAAAATATAAATATGACGAACTCTGGGTCAAGGATGATTTAGACTTAATGAGTGCTGCTAAGTTTTTAGGTTCCTGTGTTCAGAGGTCAGATATGAAGCTGCCATGAACATGAAAGATCATTTAATCTAACCCTTCCTTTTTTAAGAAATGAGAAAACTGAATTCCAAAAAGTAAAGTGACTTGTCTAAGGTGATTTATCTCCCCATATTTTTCTTGAGAAGATAAAACAATTAGTCTCTTTATAAGGAAAACCACAAAAATACCATTTCCTTTATAATTGAAAAGTTTCTAAGCATTAAGTTTCCTGAAGGAAAACATTATTCGAGCCCTAAAAATCATTGTCTTTTTATTAAACATGAGAGCAAGTTATGTTTCACAATATTGCTATGGGCTTTGTCTGAGAGTTGATGTGGTATCTTTGGATGGCACAACATTTTATTTTTAGTACAGCACTGCTGGATGCTACTCAGAAAAACACTTGCAGAAGACAAGCAGGTCCTGACCTTTAAGTTATGGATCTAACCTATGGTATGCCTTCCAGGCACTTCTGTCCATTACTGCCTCCCCTTCCCCAACATCTTTAGTCTTCTATGTGAGATTTCCTTCCTCATCCCATCTTCCTTAGAAAGGAAGTCCCGGAGTTGCTCAGGTCTGGGGTTTATGGTGGTAAGACTGACAATAGAAAGGGAGGGGGAAAGAGGAAGTTTCTACTTCACATCATGATGCTAAGTACCTTATGAGCTAACCTGGGAAAGTACCAAGCTCATGCTTCCTATGGGAAAATGATTTGATTTGTACAAGCTAAGTAAAATGTGCAGTACCAAGAGAATAATATACAGAACTACAGTTATATAAATAAAAAGTGTATCGCTATAAAGAGCAGAGCTCTAAATAATTGTTAAAAAGAAAAACAATTGATCCCAAAGAACAGACAATGAAGCAAACCTGCCTCCACTTGGCAAAGAGTTGAGAGCCTAGGGAAGCAGAATACTGCATGCATTTCCAGAATGGATCACTTCATTAATTGCTTTTGCTTAATTGATAATCTTTGTTATAAGGGAATATTCATTTCTCAGGACTGGGCAGAAGATGGAGTGGTGTATCTGGAAATGATTGCAATGCTAACACAAAAGATATCAGTAATATTATATTAAAATATGATCTGAGTTAAAAACAAAGCCTTTACAAATTACTCTTTGGAACACCACTCATTCATCAGTTTGGGGCTGTTAATACTCTGACATCTCTAAAGATCTGTGATTGCATCACTCTGGGTACTGTCTTACTTGTTGAAGGTCACAGTCCCTTTGTGCCTTAGGTCACAGTCCCTCTGTGCCTTTGTAGATGTTATCCATGAATTTCCATGGCCAACAATATTTGTTCTCTGGTAACCTACCTTCTGGCAATGAGCAGTCCTGAATTTTTCTTGGCTAGATCCCAAGGAGACACACCAGTGGCTCCCAACTTACCTTACCTAGACTTTGTGACTTGTCTGTGATGAGATTACCTCCCAGATGCAAGGTACACTTTTGTGCCCCCTCCAGCCATGGGGATACGATATTACTTCTTACCTGTATCACTATTTTGTTCAGTGAGGACTACTGTTGTCCACTACCTATGGAAGTGTGTCAGGTAAGAATCTTTGCCAGAAATCAGTCCTAGGTTACTCTATCTTTAGTGTCTCATAAACACAAATAAAGCCAACTCTCGGGAGATGGATATTTGTTAATTCTTAAAATGGAATGTCTCTTTTTAATAGAATTTTCCTAGGGAGCCAGCATTCTCCAGTTAATTAAAACATTTTTTTTTAGTATTAGACTGTACATCCCTCCCCCTAAACAATTGAAACCGATCTCTCCCATCTCCACAAGTATATTTCAGGGTACGCACGTGAATAAATCAAATAAGGGGATTTGGCATGCACAGTCCCCATGTGTTGTACATGCCAAATCTTCATCTGCTGAATCCTCTAGCTATGTGACTGAAAACTTGTGCAGCTGTGCTTGCCTCTGAATACTCACAGGAAGACCCTAGGAAATTAATCGCTAGAGTGAATCTGGGAAGTGATGACATACACGAAGGTTGCCACCAAACCATTGAAAAAGTTGATTAGCCTCGGGGGTCCAATGCACCTGAAATAGTAATAGGAGAAATGTGTTATACTCTTTTGCTGGGTCTATTTGAGAAAAGTAATGTGGAGTGAAATGGGTCAAGGTAACTGGAATTCTGTGTACTGGATGAATAGGGCTTCATACACATTGATTCAGTTCTAGTCATCTTGTTCCGTTTTCTCTATCCCACTCTCCCCTTCCTTTCTCTTTCTTCCACTTGGATTGTCTTGATAATTGGGTCAACTCTGCTTTATTGCTGTTGGAAAGATAGTTATGTGCTATGAAATAAAACATGACAGAATGGAAAGGAAATAGACACAGAAACAGGAGGCAATTGTTCTAGTTCCAGGTCCATTATTTACCCAATATGGGACCTTAGGTAAATTATTTAACTTTTCTATGTCTGTCTTTTTTTTATAGTTCTTGTGGGCATAATTCTCCCACATAATTTCTCACTGCTTCAAAAGAGGTGACTCCTGTGCAGAAGTCACAATGACTTGAGACTCTGAATGAAGTAACAATAGAGTTAACCCTGTTTGCTCTCTGACTATTAATGTCAGGCAAGTCGTGAAACTGGGAGATGTCTGTTCATCAAAGATAAAGCTTGTCACTATTAGGACTGAGATCTAGGTGGATTCCCTATGACAAAGGTTTAGGAAGAAAGAGATGAGGCTTACACGGGTTAAACAGGCATGGATGGGTAGTGATCTGTAAAGTCGAATGGAAAACATTCGGTAAGGCAATCATAAATCCATTGGAGAGTTGGAGTGTAGTAGAATATCTTTCCTTCTCCCTAAAAGGGTTCACAGAATCTCAAAGATAGAAGAGATTTTTGAGACCTTCTGGTCGAATATGTACTTTACTAGGATCTTCTCTACCACATATGTGGTCTGCCTTGGTTAGATGACATCAACTGAGGGCTGCTTATTTGAGTTTGGCATGGATCTTAGGGTTTAGAAACTGGAATGAATTTCTCCTAGCTTGTCCTTTGGGGCAAAGCACAAAAATCCAGTCTCTGGTTCATACAACAGCTTCTCAAATGACTGAGGGTAGCTACTGTGCCTCTTTAAAACCTCTGCTCCAAGTGTGTATGTACCTTATGGTTCAATACTTCCACCCTGCTTGTCTAATATACGTGATGCAGAATATTTTAACATACACACGTAACACAGCTACATGTTTAAATAAACACATAAAGATTCCTATCCATCATACATGGTCCATCTTTTTGGCTTGTTTATCAGCCTTTTAGCAAGTTACATAAAAGGAGAATAGCATCTGACAAGGGCAGAGAACAGGAGAATTAACACCTTCCTCATTATGGACTCTATGGTTGTCTCTAGGCATCCTTAATTTGGGTGAACTTTTTGGGCAATCATATTTTGGTCTTGACTTATATTGAGTTTCTAGTCCAGCCCTAGAACTCTTTAAAGACAAAATTCCAGAGCTGATATTTTGAATGCTTATCAGATGTTTCACTTACCCTTATTATATTTGATCTGATCATGTAACCTTGGACAATTCATAAGATGTCTCATTGCATTGGGCAACTCTAGGTAGAAGTTGCATCTGCCTTCATGGGTAGAGGGAGCATCCTCATCTGGAGACCTCCAGTTCTGAATCCATCCAACATATTGCCAAATTACGTGTCTATTTTTTCCACAAGTACACATGGAGATAATTATTTGAAGGCTTTGTTTTTGGTAAAAAGAGCAAACAAAGGTGAAAGTACTTCATGAAATAAAAAGTGCTATATGCTATAAAAATGTACCATCTCACCCTTTCTATCATCACAATTGGAAAAGGACATTGAAAATAGTTCCTTATGCTCCTTTTTAGTTAGCAGTGATAGGTGAGTGTTAGAATCAAGAGAAGTCTTGTTCTAAATTTTGCACATAACGCTAGATGTTTAAGTGAAACTCAATCACTGAATCTCTATGTCTCAGTTTATTCATTGGTAAAACAGCATCAATAAGGCTAGTAGATATAATATAGGATTAAATGAGAGAATAGCTGTAAAGCCCCATGTGATCTTTAAAGAGCTATATAAAATACACATTGACTACTGTATTTTATTCAGTAACTTTTCAACCATGTCCAACTCTTTGTGTCCCCATTTTGGGTTTTCTTGGCAAAAATATGGGAGTGGTTTCCCATTTCCTTCTCCAGCTCATTTTACAGATGGGGAAACTGAGGCAAACAAGGTGAAGTGCCTTGCCCAGGGTCAAATAGCTAGTAAGTGTCTGAGGCCAGATTTGAACTCAGGAAGATGAATCTTCTTGACTCTTACCTGATACTACATTCATTGTACCACCCAACTTCCTTGGCACTGCTGTATAAATGCAAGCTCTTCATATAAAATACATATTGTGTAAATACAAGTTATTGGTATCATTTCTTATACCATTCAGTAAGTGACCTCTTGAATATCCAATGAGCATTCTAGAAGATATATGTGTGTGTGCACACTTGTGTAAGGATGGGCAAGAAAGCGCTCCAGGTACAGCTGGGTTGTGTCTGCCCATTATTGCATCTGGAAAGGGGATGCCTGTCCAAGATGAGTTATGTGTAGAGATTATCACCAGGTGGCCCAGTCTCCCTGCTGTTCCAGGAAAGAGACATTTGGTTCAATTGGATGTTTACAGATGTGGTGACCCACTAACTGGAGCTGCCTCATCAGCAATCCATATGGATATATTTCTGGTCTTGAAAGACTCTTGACATCATGGAAGCGTCATTGTGAATGAATTGTTTTCTTGGAGGGGCCCATTCGAAACCTGCCCGGGTTGGTTGAGAAACATATGGGTGATGTTGTTCTCTTTTTATGTAGCTTGTTAAAAGACTGATGAACAACCCAGAAAGATGGAACATGTATGACTGTATAGGAATCTTTATCTGTTTAGGTAATACTTGGCCTTGTGTTGTGTGTACATTAGCAGAGAAGGCATCACATGTATTCGACAAGCAGGTTGGAGGTACAGAATCAGAATTTTAAAATTTCAAATGAATCCATTAAGAGAATCCCGAGGATACTTCTTTACGGTTTTAATTTTTTTCTCCAAAATGTCATGATTGTAGGCTAATTCAAGAGCGCTTCCAAACTGCCATGAGATGATGGGATGATAATTCTAGAGCCAGAAGATGGTCACAAAGGTCATTTAAGGCTTTTCAAATCCTTCCCCTCATATATGAGGAAACTCATAAATATTTGAGAACCTCAAATATGATTTGCCCAAAGTTACGCTCATAGTAAACGACAGAATCTTGGTTTGTGCCCAGGTTTTCTGAGTTCAATGTAAAGAATACAGCTCATTAATCTATGTAATCTTTATTGTTTTATGTTCATCTTTCTACTTTGCCTTTTTTTGGCCATAATAATTCCTTGTATATTGCCTTTAATAATTTTACAAAGATAACTTATGAAATATCAATATTTTCAAAATTAAGCCTGCCTATCCTCTCTTTAAATATTTTCTATATTGGTGCTAAGTTCTTCCATGACAGTAATTATAATTCACATCCCTCTGTCAAGCAAATTTAAGTCTTACCCGGGAATATTAATGATCAGGTTAAGATGGCCTGTGATTGCTATCTCCCTCGTTAAGCCCTTGTAAATAGCAACATCAATTAAAAGGGAAACTCATGGGATGATTGATATTTTAAGGTCAGAAACAGAATAGAAATATCATGCCTTCTTCAGAAGGGTAACTATATGGGAATTTGTCATTTGTCAGATCTGAATTCTGAATGGCTCCATTTGACTAGAAACACACTTCATTCTCCTTCCCATTTGTACTATTAGGAATTGTCTCTGCAGGCAGCAGAGCTGTCTCTGTCAACAGCCAAATTTGAGCCTTTGCCTTTCATTTGATGAAGCTGTATGAGACTTGTCCAGGAGCCATCAAGCTCCTTTTGGCCAGTGGTGTTCTTTGATGATGGGACATTATGCTACAGCTGGAGGAACTGATTAAAAAATCTGCTCATGCCTTCCCTACTACGTGGGGTTTCTTTGTAGTGTATGCTCTGTATGCTGATGTGGGTTAGTGTATCTAAGTTTATTCCCTTTATAACATTTCTAAAGGTCAAGGACTTAGTCCATTTACCTTAGCTCAACCAGCTCTTGGCCTTGCGTTTTTGGTATTTCAAAAGATCCATGATTTTACTGGGCTGGGTGGGTGCTGCTTCTGTCCTCCCAAGTCACAATCCTTGGCATACTCTGGTAGAGGTATTTGAGTCACTGTGCTTATTCAAACAACAGCAAAATCAAAATAAATCCATACTGAAAAAAGCAGCTAATGGCCAGCCTTCTGATTAGACCCTCTGAACTTAGCTAGACATCTCTTCAGAGTATGGAAGTCATTCAGCCTTCACTAAAATTGGCCAGAGCTATTCAGTCCATCCATTCCCCCCCTCAAATGTGGTGCCCAGAGCCCAAGACAATACCCCAGATGTGTTCTCTCTGTACACTGTGAGCTGTCAATGAAGAGCCTGAATGAGAGCTCAGCATTTGCATGAAAAGGAAATTAATTCTGCTGAGCCACTTGGCTTAGCGAACGTGGGGAGTACTTTGTAAAGGCCCTACCCTCAGGAGATCCTCAATCAGGACGCTGAAATGAAAATTTTTACAAAACTTAAACCACCACAACAACTATAGCAACAACCAATTTTGGATGTCTTCAGAAGTGAACAGTATTTATCTGAGTTTGAAACACTGACCGAGATTTATATCAATTAAGGGTTTCACAAAGCCTTAATTCTGTGCTGTTTGCTTCTGGTATTCATAAAATTATCATTGTAAAACAGAGGGGACCCCCAAAAAATCTCTTCAAGATTTTCAGGGACTCATTAGGAAACCAGAGAGTGTCTAACATGACATAGGATCCCCAATGACAGATTTACAAGACAAAGGGAGGCAACTCTTCTCCAGCTGTTTTCACTGTATTAAACCCACAACACGTCACACCAAAAAAATTTCAAGTCATTTTGAACGATGTCTGGGGCAAAATTCACTTGACAAGGGTGAAATAGTTTTGGCCAGAGTCACAGAATTATTACCTCAACTTATGTTTACCACACAGCCCTTTTTACTTTCAATAGAATTAAATCAATCTGAAGAAAAATGTAACTTTATAAAAACCAGATCCCAACGAGACGAACAATATCTGGGGTAAAGACATTCTTGGGTTCAACAAGACAATTGCCAAATATAAGCAGTTTTTTTAAGTTTTTTAAGTTGGTCACCATCTTTTAAAATGAAACTAAAGTACATACATTAAATTAAATCCATTGATTTGTTTTTCAAACCATAAATACTTTGGTGGAGCAGGGGACTTAGAGTTGGGGATCCCATTAGAATTTACTGTTGAAGACTCTTTCCAAAGTCGATGTTATAGGCATAAGGCCTGAAACATTTGGATCCACTAGATGTCACTGTCGTTTCATACCAATACAATGGCAAGAGCATTTATGGATGTTAAAAAAAAGTCTTTAAAGATGTCAACTTGAGAGTTGAAAACTTGGAGCATACAAGGCATTGTTTTCTTTTCTCCCTTTTTTGCTTGTTTCCCTTTTAATTGTCACTTTCTCAAATATACACATTCTGCATTTCCCCCTTCCAAATCAATACATCCTGTTTCTCTGATTTAGAAAAAATAAACAACTTGGGTTAAGGTGTGACCAAAAAAATCTGTTATTTACATCATTCCACCATTTTTTTCACATTGTCTTTTTTATTTCTCTTGTGAAATTGCCCAGATAGCCAAGTCTTGATGAATTCTGCTGGCCTGTATTAACATAATATGTTGAGTCGTGGGAAATGGGCTATGTTGAGTTGAACAGCTTTTCCCTTTGGAGGTTTCTGCTTGAGTTATTGTGAGAAAGGGAAACCATGTTTTTTTCCAACAGGGTTTTCCATTGGCATTTTGGGGATAAAGATCATTCATGTAATCAGAATGTCTAAGGGCAGAATTGCAATACTCAGTGCATTGCTGGGTGGTGAAAGCCCCTGGGAGAACTTTTAAAAGAAGATCAGTTATTTTAGTGTTGTCATTGGTGAAGTCAAACCCTCAATCTGAGGATGGTACAAGTTCTAGATGCAACAATAAAAGCAGAAAGTCTGACAACTGGTATAGATTTTCACTCCTAATGAGCTACAGTTTCTCCCCCTATACATCCTACCCCACCAAAGCATGGCTAATATGGATAATATCCTCAAATTTAAAAAAAAAAAGCAACTTTGAAGGGGAATAAGATTAGCTTTAATCAACTCAGAAAAATCATAAAACTATCTTGTGGAATAGTTCCAGTACTATGGAAGGCACTCTTGTAAATATCAAAATAACAAGCAGTATCTATCTATCTATCTATCTGTGTGTGTATGTGTATATACACAATGACATATGTATGCACATATATGTATATATATATATAATAGAAGAAAGGAAATAAACATTTTTTGTTATGTTTTCTCTGCACTTCAGCAAGTTGGTTGGAGTAGAGAATTTAATGATGTTATATTAGACTTCAAATTCGGTATATCTCTTAGTAGTTTAGGTCTGTGTCCCATCGCTCTCCTTATAGAACTCTTTAGTATTTGGTCTGGAAGGCACTATGGAGTCCACTGATCCTCACTCCAGAGTAGAGGACCCTGAAGCAATGAGAGGTGATCAAAAACCTGAAAGGGTAACTAGTCCAATATGTACATGCATAAGGGTCTTATCCACATCATGCTAAGGGGACCTCCAGACTCTACTTGAAGACTACCTACCTTCCAGTACTTGCATTCTACTTTTGCATAACTAGAATCATTGGGAAATTGTTCTTTGCCTCATGTCTAAATCCATCTCCTTGGAAACTCTTCTCATTTATACTATTTTCGTTCTCTGAGTTCAAGAAGAACAACATTAACCGTCTTACAAGCGAGTGACCAATATTTATTAAGCAACCATTATGTACCTGATTATGGGTGTCCCAGGATAGGTGAAACATCTCGAGCTTTTCAAGTACTGTCCAACAGCTACCATGTTGCCTTCAAGTTCTCTTCTGCTAAACTTCACTAGTTCCTTTAACAGTCTTTCTAAGGCACAATATCAAGGCTCTTGAATGTGTGTCTGTGTGTGTGTGTGTTTTAATCACCATCTCTTTGTGCTCCCTGGCTCATTAGTGGTTTTGCTTACTGTATTCCCCAAAGTTTAACAAAATTTCAAAGATATAATCAGGAGAGGGGAACATGACCCAATTACTTTCCTCTTTTGGGACACTATTCTTCTTGTAATGTGGTTTAAAATTGCATTAGGGTTTTTTAAGGTTATATAACACATTGTTGCTCCATATTAATCTTAAATTTCATTTAGTTTTCAAATGAATTACTGTCTAGCCACATCTCTACCATTTTGTACCTGTTTAGCTAATTTTATGATCCCAAGTCAAAGACTTTGGATCTATCCCTATGGCATCTAATCTTGCAAGTTTGCCCACTTTTTTGGTCTGTCAAGGTCATGTTGGATACTAACATTTCCCATATTAGCTTGTTCTCCCAGTTTCTGTCATCAGAAAATCTAAAGCAAATTTAGAGATGTGACCTTTCAGTGATATGTGGCCAAGCATGCATCCATGATACTCCATGGGAGACTTTTTTCTAAGCTGGCATGAGCTCATTCATGATTGGGCTTCATCACTGAACCTTCTGAGATCTCAGCGATAGTAGGGGCTGTTGCCAGAACAAAGACACTTATAATCAGTTTAGAACACTTTATCTCTGGATATTTGATTTATAATGGAATTTCCTCTCAAAATACACTGGGAATACTTTCTGCCTAGAATTCAATGGTGGAGATGAAGCCAATATTAGACATTTCTTGCCTTTTGCACCTTCCACTTTGAAAAACTATCATTAGCCTATAGCCTTTCTTCAATTAGCAGATTGGTTGGTATTTTTTCTCCATGCATTTCAGTGTGATATAGATTTGGTATTTACTTAAAAAGAAATTCATCTGCTCTAATACTCCAGTGGATGAGTCATAGTATACATATTTCTTTCAGGGATGCAGATTGCCTTCCCTCCATACCAGCACCTCTTGTTTTATTCTTGTCCATGTCCTTCAGTGAATTCACCAGAGCAGATCCACTCAAATTTGATGGGTTCACAAACATTCTTAGGGAGATTCAGTGGAATGCCCATTCAGTGGGCAGCCAGATGGCAAAGTGGAGAACTAGGTGGTGCAGTAGACAGAGTGCCAGTCCTGGAGTCAGGAAGACTTGAGTTCACATCCAGCCTCAGACACTTACTAGCTGTGTGATCCTGGGCAAGTCATTTAACTGCTATTGGCCCAGTTTCCTCCTCTATAAAATGAGCTGAAGAAGAAAATAGCAAACCTCTCCAATATCTTTGCCAGAATGTTCCAAAAGGAGTAACAAACTTGGACACGACTGAAATGACTCAACAAAATAAAAGCAACAGACATAAGAAGTAGGATAAGAAAATTTTGGGATCACAAATTTCAGGCTAGAAGGACTATCGAGGTCATCTGGTCCAGTCCCTTTATTTTATAGGAGAAACTGAGGCTCAGGGAGCCTAAGTTATTTGCCCAAGGTCCTAGAGATAATCCATGGAAGAGCAAGCATTTGAGCCCTTGGGCCTCAGATCCAACCTTCTTGGCTCCAACACCACACTGGCTACCAATACCATGGGAATAGGGCTTTCTGGCCATCAGAGACAAAACCATTTCTTTCAGCATTTGTGGGAGAGAACCGCTCCAGAATGTCTGCTTGTCTCTATTTTGGGGGCAGACTGGGAAACATAAGTCACAGGGCATTTTTGAAGCATTTTCAGTGTTTCCCCTGCAGTATGCATTAATCACATTTCATACTAATTAGGTGCTTGCTACACACCAGCTTCCTGTGCAAATTGTGGGAACATGTGAGAACGTTTCCAAGCCTGAAGCAAGGTTGACAATGCATCTGTATATGTGACTGTAATTGTTTGCTGGATACACATTCAATCCAAGTAATTCTCGGCACATCACCCAGATGCTCAGTTATTTTCTTATGCTCACAGCAAAATGGGGAGAATTTTTTCTTTCTTTTTTGTGTTAATCAAAGTGTGAAAAGCATTAAGTTTTGGCCAATGATATAGTTTGGATACAATTGTTGGCTTGACTCAACATTCCTTATGCCAATGTCATTAGGGCTCCCAACTGGATCATTTGACTTTTGAGATTCATGGCTGGGCCCCAAAGGCTCACTGAGGTAGAATTTGCAAAGTAAAATAGCTATTAAAAAAAACCTTGACTAGAACATCTTTTTACTTTCATCTGTTACTGAAAGACTGATGTGATTTGCCTGAATCAATCCTTGAATATTATGGGATTCTTGGTTAGATGTCCATAACAGTCCCTGGAGTCAACTTTAAACCCTTTTGGCCTTTTCTTAGCTTTGTGGTAACAGTCAGATATAGCTGGATGGCTCACTGGATAGAGTTCTGGGTCTGGAGGTGGAGATGAGAAGAGAGAGCATGGGGAGTAAGGGAACAGCCTGTGTTCTTTTCAATAATGCTCTGCTATTATCAGCTGTTGTTGCTTGCCCTCCCCCAGTCAATCACCTTGTGTTGGGCCAACTTGATGTTGAGTTCCTCTGAACTTCACCAGTATTGTCTTTTCCTCAGGTGACAGATATTTTGATGTCAAGCTTATAATAGAAGTTCAGCACAACAACTGACCAATAGTAGGCAATTCTTTGAATGAATTGGTGGGTCAATGAAAGAGGAAGAGGTAGCTGGTATAATGGAAAAAGCCATGGTTCCCGAGTCAAAAGACCTGGATTTGAAGTCAACCAATGATTCTTATTGTATAATCTTAGTTAAGTCACTTAGCTTCCCTTGGTCTCAGTTTTCCTAATTGTAAAAAACAATGAGGGTGTTGTACTAGAATCTAGTCCCCTTACTAAAATGATTTGTTCTGTGAAGTTTCTATTCAGTCAGAGGGCCACACTTAAGAGCCTAGAGGACCAAATGTGGCTTGCTTTCTGAGGTTCCCTCCAGAGTATAAGTGAAATTAATTTTTGCCTTGGGATGATCAAATGGAACTTCTAGCCGGATGGTGTAGCTCTTGAGAGCCCAGGGTCATCTTCATGTCTTTCATGGTGGGACATCACAGACGGACTTTAGTGAAATCTTAAAAAAAAAAAGTATTCCTAGGACTTGAACACCTCATCCCAGACTGAAATCCCTCTCTTAGTGGGGGGGATATATTGAAAGTGTTTCCCATTTCTGCCAGCCTGTGCATTCCCTCTTTCCTAAAAATCTGCAACATTAACAGATGCCTTTGATAGACTTCTCTCTAGTCACCTCTCTTTGCAAGCAGCAAAACTTTTATTGAGATGATCCAAACATATTAGGAATGCAAGACTTTCAGCATTCTCATGTTATTGTTATGACAATGATTGTTCTGAATCACGGTAGGCATGAATCTTCAAGAAAACTGTCTGGATTGAATCTATTTTAATTAAATATAGAAGATGGGAATTCAATTAAGTAAAAGTTACAGCACTGAGATGTTCCCCAAACATGATGTCTGCACTATGTCATCTGAACTGTACGCCCACATGTTTTATTAATGTATTAATGATGCCATCCAGGCCTTGTTGGGAGGCCTGATTGCACAGCCTGGATCACCACTCACTTTTCAGAGCTGAAGAAGGTGTTAAATGATAGTCTACTCAAAAGAAGAAAGAAATCTTAATTAGTTAAAAAATATTGATGGAATCCAACAGTGTTGGTTTAAATGCTGTGGGACTGATCTTCATGGTAAAGTACAAATGAACATGTTGTGAATTGACAAGTGAATACAATGGGATCGTGAGATCCTGGTATATTAATTGAGGCAAGGGAAGAGAAGACCAGGGAGAGCATCTCAGAGGCTACCCTTTTTGGAAGTTACCTCAGGCTTCTTTGTCTGGTGAAAGAGAGACTGGGGAAGGGAAGCAGTCTTGCTCAGGCATCCCAGTAATCGGTGATGAATATTTTCTGGATTGTTGACTAGAGTTGGTGTTGCTTTCACTTAAGGGGTTTCCAATTCAAAGCCAATAGATCTAGATGCAGAAGGGGCTAGAAAACTCATCTAGCCAACCTTTTTATTTATGGTTGAGGGAACTGACGCTCAGGGGTAGTAAGTTACTTATACCAGGATATAGCATTGAGAATTGGATAGCTCTATCCATTTTCTTTGAAAATCTCAACTGAGAAGGATCTCACAGTTTTGCATGGATTTCAGCAGGTGTGGAATAAATAGCAAATTAAGAAAAAAATAAGATGTTGCCTGTCCATCCTATGCATATCTATTGCCCACACTCTACCCAACGTTTGTCACAGAGGGCTAACCCAATGTCTCTGGGGGATCTTCTTTGTGTTCTTTAAATTAAAATAAATCTTGATGAGGATAAAGCCCAGGGAATGGTAAGAGAATCATAGACTTTGCATTAGGAGTTCTGTGGAGCCATAGCTTTAGTGCTGAAGGCCATCAAGCTCAAATCTTTCATTTAACAGGTGAGAAAATGGAAGCCCAGGGAAGTGAATCCATGGCCACATAGGTAGTAAGCATCAGTGCTGCCATTTGAACCCAAATGGTCTGACTGTAGACTCAATACTTTGGCTACTATACCATGGTGCTTGAGATAAGACTGTCTTCTAATATTAAGTTCCTGTCTCAATCAGTAGCAGACACATAGTAGGAACGCAGAAAATGCTTAATGATGGACTTAATAATACAATGCTTGAAAATTCACACAGTCCTTCTTGTACATTAGCATATCTGGACCTCATGAGAGCCCTGTAAAGTAGGCAGTGAGTTCCACTGGGAAGACCTCTGTATTTGGGAGTTAGAAGATCTGGGTTCAAATCTTACCTCTGCTACTTATTCCCAATGTAATTTTGCTATATCTCCTGACCTTTCTGGGCTTTAGTTTCCTTATCTGCAAAATGAGATGGTTTGACTAGATGGTCCTTGTGGTCTCCATCAGCTATAAAGCTCAAATTTTATGTACCCTGAGCACAAATTAATTTCTGATCTTTATGTAACATTTAGTTTACAAATTTGCATATGTCCTTATACAACATAAACTCTTTGAGGACAGAGGTTTTTTTGGTTTTCTCTTTGCATAAAAATATTTTTGAGTTACCAAGGACAGTACTATCTACATATCATGTACTTAGAAAATATTGGTTGCATCAAATTATGTTTTCACTGTTTTTTCCAAGTACTTTTTATCCATTATCTCATTTGATCATTACCATCATATAGATATTATTTCTTCATTTTATATATGGGGAAACTGAAGCTCAAGGAAATTTAAGTAATTTAAATTTATTTAAAGTTTTGTGGGTGGTATTTGAATTCAGGGCATCCAGATTCCAAGACTAGCAACTCATCCTTTTTGCTTCAGTAGGGCAGGTAGTATTATCTATATTGAACGCAAGAGACATAGCAAAATCATGAAAGCTGGTATTTACCCAAAGTCTTAAGGATAATAAATAAAAATGGCAGAACTGTACATCATGATGTCATATACCAAGAGGGATGATGATGTTTCCTTTTTTTCTGCCAATGAAGATATTTTAAATTTTGTCCTTTTACTTTATTGCTACAATTTGAATTTCTAGGATAATATGAAATAATAGTGAGGAAAGGAGACCCTCATTATTTGTAGTGGGAAAGTTTCTAGTATTTTTAGGATTTTTAACAAAAATGAGTCACGTTGTCAAAAGTCTTGATCAGTAACTATTAAAGCAGTGGTGTCTTTGGCTTTCTGTGTTTCATGATTAATTGTGCTAATTGTTTCCTAATATTTAACAGTACTTGTATTCCTGCTATGACACTAACTTGGTTCTGTATTATATTGTTGATATATTGTAGTCTGCTTTTGAATATTTTGTTTTAAAATAAATCCATCAGGGGGTGGAGACAAGATGGCAGAGTAGAAAGACTCACGTA
Source organism: Bettongia penicillata ogilbyi (assembly GCA_023548195.1). Taxonomy (NCBI): domain Eukaryota; kingdom Metazoa; phylum Chordata; class Mammalia; order Diprotodontia; family Potoroidae; genus Bettongia; species Bettongia penicillata. Next base: position 11,403,413 of record JAJHZJ010000132.1, on the reverse strand, counting down.
TGCTAGCCCCGAACCCACAGCCCATATATTTCCTGCAAGAAGAACTCCCCACGAATTCTGGATCACTGCAAGGCACACAGAAACACAGTGGAAAAGATTTCCGTTCCAGAGAGCCCTGGAGAGCGGTCCCCAGGGGTCCGTTGCACCCCGGAAGGCGGAGCCTACCCCTGTGCTGCCCTGGCCGCAGCCCCAGAGGAGCAGATCTGAGCAGGCTTCAGGGACAGAACCTCCATCAGCCGGGAAGGACACTCCGCCCACAGAAGCTACAGGTCAGTGAGAGAGATGTCTGGGCTGGCTGAGAGGGGAGCGGGGTGTCTCAGTGGCTCCGGCCCCTTGGGAGGGAGTGGCAGAGACAGAGGCAAGGGCAGGAAGCGGTGGAGGCAGGCACAGCGGCAGAGGCAGCGGTGGCGGCCCCGGGACTCCCCGAGCAGCAGGCAGAAGCTCAGGTCTCTGCATAAACCCCCTGAGGGATCTGAGCCTGGGAGGGGGCCCTGCCTCCACCTGCTCCATCACTGAAGGTCTCTGCATAAAGCCTCTGAGGGAACTGAGCCTGGGAGGCGGCCCTGCCCCCACCCCAGCACCAGAACTTAAGCTGACATTGAATAGCAGCCGCACCTGCCGTGGAAAACCCATTTGAATCTCAGACCCCAAGCACTAGCTGGGCACATCTAGGCTGGGGTGCACAGGAATCTCAGAAGTCAAGTAACTGGCTGGGAAAATGCCCAGAAAAAGGAAGAAAAATAAGACTATAGAGAGCTTCTTTCAGCGGGTGCAAATGTTCCCGCCTTTCAATTCTGATGAGGAGGAAATATTCTTACCATCATGGAAAGACATAGAGGTCGGGGCCTCTGTATCCCAGACACCCCAGGGGGATATCCGGTGGGCTCAGGCCTTGGAAGAGCTCAAAAAGGATTTTGAAAATCAAGTTAGACAGGTGGAGGAAAAACTAGGAAGAGAAATGAGAGAGATGCAAGAAAAGCATGAAAAACGGGTCAATACCTTGCTAAAGGAGACCCAAAAAAATGCTGAAGAAAATAACACCTTGAAAAATAGGCTCACTCAATTGGCAAAAAAAGTTCAAAAAGCCAATGAGGAGAAGAATGCTTTCAAAAGCAGAATTAGCCAAATGGAAAAAGAGGTTCAAAAGCTCACTGAAGAGAATAGTTCTCTCAAAATTAGAATGGAACAGATGGAGTCTAATGACTTTCTGAGAAACCAAGAAATCACCAAACAAAACCTAAAGAATGAAAAAATGGAAGAGAATGTGAAATATCTCATTGGAAAAACAATTGACCTGGAAAATAGATCCAGGAGAGACAATTTAAAAATTATGGGACTACCTGAAAGTCACGATCAAAAAAAAGAGCCTAGACATCATCTTCCATGAAATTATTGAGGAAAACTGCCCTGATATTCTACAACCAGAGGGCAAAATAAGTATTGAAAGAATCCATCGATCATCACCTGAAAGAGATCCAAAAAGAGAAACTCCTAGGAACATTGTGGCCAAATTCCAGAACTCCTAGGTCAAGGAGAAAATCTTGCAAGCAGCTAGAAAGAAACAATTCCAGTATTGTGGAAATACAATCAGGATAACTCAAGATCTAGCAGCTTCTACATTAAGGGATCGAAGGGCATGGAATAGGATATTCCAGAAGTCAAAGGAACTAGGGCTCAAACCAAGAGTCACCTACCCAGCAAAACTGAGTATAATACTTCAGGAGAAAATATGATCTTTCAATGAAATTGAGGACTTGCAAGCATTCTTGATGAAAAGACCAGAAAATTTGACTTTCAAACACAAGAATGAGAAGAAGCATGCAAAAGTAAACAGCAAGGAGAAGTCATAAGGGACTTACCAAAAGTGAACTGTTTACTTTCCTACATGGAAAGACAATATTTGTAACTCTTAAAACTTTTCAGTATCTGGGTAGTTGGTGGGATCACACAAACACACATGTACATGTGTGCACGCACACACACATACACACATGCATGCACATACAGAGAGAGAGAGAGCACAGAGTGAATTGAATAGGATGGGACCATATTGTAAAAGAAATTAAGGTAAATGGTGAGAGAGAAATGTAGGGGGAGGAAAGAGGGTGAAATGGAATGGGGGTAAATTATATCTCATTCAAGAGGCAAGCAGGAGACTTTTTAGTGGAGGGAAAAAGAGGAGAGCTGAGAAAAAGAAAACAAGAAGTTTACCCTCATCACATTCGACTAAAGGAAGGAATAAAATGCACATTCATTTTGGTATGAAAACCTATCTTACAATACAGGAAAGTGGGGGAGAAGGAGATAAGCAAGGGGGGGGATGATGGAAGGGAGGGCATTGGGAGGAGGGGAGCAATTTGAAGTCAACACTTGGGGAGGGAGAGGATCAAAAGACAGAATAGAAACAATGGGGGGCAGTATAGGATGGAGGGAAATACAGTTAGTCTTATACAACACGACTATTATGGAAGTAATTTGCAAAACTACACGGATAGGGCCTATATTGAATTGTCTGCCTTCCCAAAGGGAATGGGTGGGGAAGGAGGGATGGGGAGAATTTGGAACTCAAAGTTTTAGGAACAACTGTTTAGTATTGTTGCTGCTACTAGGAGATAAGACATACAGTTAATGGGGAATAGAAAGTCATCTGGCCCTACAGGACAAAAGAGAAGAAGGGGACAAGAGAAGGGAGGGACGATAGAGGAGAGGGCAGATTGGTGATAGGGAAAATTAGAATGTTCGGTGTATTGGGGTGGGGGGAGGGGATAAAAGGGGAGAAAATTTAGAACCCAAAATTTTGTGAAAATGTATGTAAAAAGTTAAATAAATAAATTTTTATTAAAAAAAATAAAATAAATCCTTCATATCACTAATAAGATTAGTCTGTAGTTATTTTTCTCTGTGTGGTCTCTTCCTGGTTTGAGTAATAGGAGTAATATCTTTTTTCCTCATTTAATTTTCCTCATTTAAAATTCCTCATTTTTCCTCACGATGGAGTGCTTTCTATGTTGCTTTTCACAATTTTTAGTGTATAAATTTATTACTTGTTATGTATTTAATAGAACTTCTTTATTAATGTATCTTTTACTATTAATCTATTAACTAGCTCCTATCTCCCTTATAGCCTTTGGCAATTTACTTGTGGCTTATTCTAGTGCATTGTCTCCATTAATGTAAACTAAAGTTGCTTTAAATTTTTAAACAAAATAAAATTTTAAACAAATTAAACCGTGCTTACAGTGAAAAGCAGAGACAGATCTTTCCAAACACCTCTGTATATTATTTTGAATACTTTCCAAAGACTAACATACTAGCCAAGATTTGAGATTTGTTTCCTACTTCAGAGACTTTAGAAATTTCTATTTTGTTTTACATCGAACAGATAGAAAAATCAGAAAGGTAAAGAGCTACATTGAAAGATTTTAATAGCTTAATGCTTTAAGTTTATTGTTAGATCATCATTGTCACTCAAGCCTACACTTCTCAGAGTTCTATTGAGAATTCTCTTTTTAAAAGGAATGGAAATAACAGCAAAAGTTACATATTTGCACTTTCCATTGCTTTTCAAACTGCTATATTGAGTTAACAATAGCTTACAGTTGACTTTAGATTAGCATGTGATGACAAGCTTTATATTGACAAAATCAAGTAGGTAGTAGAAGTAATTCACTGGGCAATTGAAGAAATAATATAACCCTCCCCTGGCCTAAAATAGGTAACAGGATATCTGAGGGAAAGGCAGATTTTCTCCTGAATTATCTTTGCTTACTGAAATTTTCTTTCAATTATGTTTTTGGTGACTCCATTTTATACCATAGTCGTTTATTCATGACTCCCTAAAACTGAATTTAACCTTTTTAGCATAGAAAAATACTTATGTGAAGCCACCTGACCGAGTGATAATACATGACATCATAAGTATCATTCTATACCATTTATTCACTACTTCTCTACTGAGGGAAGGGAAATGTACCTCCTGGAAAAAACCAATGTTGACAATTTCATCTATTCCTCATTCTTATGTCTTTAAATATTGTTTCCATTGGCTGTATCATAGTTAATGTGTATATTGTTCATCTTTTTTTCTTCAATCCCTAACTTCATAAAAGTCTTCCTGTCTTCTTTTGATTTCTTCATATTTGTCATTTCTTGCAGCTTTCTCCTCAATTTTTGAGTATGGAACTATTGACTGAGTCTACAAAAACAAACAAAATTAACAGAATTGAGTGCACAAAAAATCCTTAGAAACAAATAAGTGTCCAGCAGAAATAACCAAGCTAGGCAACTTAAGTGCTCCCCCAGACATGATTTATGTTATTCTCTCTTTTCCAAAACTTCAACTTATAGAGAGCTGTATTAAGAGACTGGGGCCTGTTGTTGAAAATGCAGTAACTCAGTGAGATAACATAGCCTCACTTAAGACCTTGAGGTTCTACAGAATATTCACTACTTCACTTTCAAGAAAGTTACTAGACAGCAATAACTGAATACATGCTGTGTATTCAGGTTCCCCAAGACATTTCATTTTATTTTTAGCTGTGGCAACTGAGACCCAAGAAGCCAGGGCTGCTAGAGGTCAATGAATAAGAAAAAACAAGGAGGGAAATTAGATTTAATTAAATCATTGCATTTCTGCTAACGGTGACTCCTGTCCTTTTCCTCATATGGGAAAGACAAAAAAATACTTATTTTCAGGTAAAGACATCGGTCTGTTGATATAATTTGCATCTCTTTCAGTGTAGCATTTGTAAAATTTATCATGTAAAAGTCCTTAGGGATAAGATGGAGAGATATTGACAGATGATAGTCCTATTGGACTGTAAGATTAAACTGTAAGAGTCTAACAATAGTAATTAATGATATCAACTTGGCAGGAGATGCCTAGTGCAGTGTCCCTGGGATACGTCTTTGGCCCTCAAGTCTTTTTTCCCCAGTGACTTAGATAAAGATATGATGAGATACTTGTCACATTTCTACGTAACATCAAGCTGGAAAGGATAGCTAACCCATTGTCTGAGTTGGTCGGAATTCAAAAGGATGACTCCTGATAGTCAATTCCAATGTGTTGAGTCTGGAATTCTGTGACTGTTTGTATGGGTCAGAGACCACTGACTTAAATAAAAATTGGAGACTTCTCAAGGTAGAAACAAAGCAGCAAGATTTTATTATGGGCTTATGAGAAAGGGCATTTCCTCTCTGATACGTAGTCAGGGGAGTGAGGCAATTAGAGATGGCAAAAACAGAGATTATATAGCCCTAAAGCAGATCCCACCCCCTGCTGGCCTTTTACTGCCATTGGCTGGGAGGCAGGCGCACAATCTAAACGCGACAATCTACCCTATGAATAGGGGAGAAGGAAGCAGTGGAATAATCAATAGGCATTATGTTGATGTGGATGTTGATGTGGCAACCCAAGGGGGCGCTTTTAAGTTTCATATTCCCAAAAGTCACATGATTGCTGGGAAACCGAAACTTAGGCCTAACCATCTACTAAAAGCCTTTGTTAAGCACTGAGAAGTCTTCACTAACTTCATTCCATTCATGTTGATTTCTTATGATTCAGACCAACTGACAAGAAATGATTGAATGCCTCCTAGGCTTCTGGCCCTGGGCTAACAACAAGACAGTAGGGTAATGGTCACAGTAAGTCTGTGAGTTTATATTCTGATATTCTAAGATGGACATTGGCTAATAGTAGAGATAAATAGATGAAGGATTTAATAGGTGTGTGTCCACATGGAGAAGTGGTTTTCAGTGGAGGGACGAAGAAGTTTGGGTAAGCATCCTCTTAGGGACACATTTGTATTTGGTATGATTACCAGTCTGTTAGATGACAGAAAATTGGAAGTGATAATAGCCTAGATGAAAGTCAGGGTTTTCACAGAGGAAAGGAATAAGCATTTATAAAGTGCTTACTTTGTCCTGAGCATTTTACCAACATTATCTTATTTGATCCTTATAACAACCTTGCAAAGAAAATACTCCCATGACCCCTATTTAAGAGCTGAAAAACTGAGTCAAACACGTTTTAAATGACTTGCCATGGTCTTACAACTAGTAAGTGTCAGAGGCCAAATTTGAACTCAGGTCTTCCTGCCTGTTGGTCCAGAACTCCATCTGCTGTAGCATCTTGCTGCCTCTTGGTTGGAAGTCATGATGGTCTACATCCAATCATATGAACTTTAAAGAAATGTAAAGTTCAGCACTTACTTTAATAAAAAAAAAATCAACTGTCCAATTAAAGAGCAGAAGTAAAAAGTGAATGTGAAATAGATTTGAGGATTTTGATGTTCTGTAAACTCTATTGGAGTCAGTAATGAGACAGACAGCCTAAAAATTCTACTGTGATCTCAGGCTGAATTAATAGAAGGCTAGCATCCTAAGGGTGTATGTGGCAATACACTCGCTCTCTTCCCTGGACAGCCTACATCTGGAACATTGTGCCCATTCCTGGTATTATCTTTGAGAATGTCAAGATCAAATTGAGGCTTGTCCAGAGGTGCCTGGGGTGATAAGTATTCTCAGAAACATACCATGGGATGGTCAGTTGTAGGAATTATGGAAGTGCCCACAGGACAAGATTTTTTATATAGGGATATATTCATTGCCTTCAAATAGTTTGTAGGTTACCATGTGGAAGAAGGGTTAGATTTGTACTGTATAATTCTAGAGGACAATACTGGGCCCAGATGGTTGAAGACATAAGGGTTCAGTTTTCTGCTTCATATAAGGAAGAATCACCCAAAGCATAGCCCTGTGCAGGGCTGGAAGGCCTGCTCTTGGGGTTCCTGCTCCTAAGATACTCATGGTCTAGCTAGCATGTAGATCATAGAGGGATGAATTAAAATTGTGAAATGGGTGGAAATCTCTAGATAACAGTCAAGTTAGATGAATAAATATATGAATGAATAAGTATAGGTTAGAATAGTTTGTCTCTGAGATCTATTACAACTCTCATTCTGTCTTCTTCTGAATAAACAAATTATCAAATGAAAGAACAAGTAAATATGACCCTGTCAAACTTCTGAAGGAGTGTCTAGATGAGTTGACTAAACTGCTTTGCTTCCCTTTCATTTCTCCAGCTTTAGACCAGACCAAAGGTACTTAAATTCCTGTCCACAAGGTCACTGACAATCTGAACCCAATTGTAGAAACCAGAAGTTCGTATAATTGGACATATGTCTTTTCTGGGGCAGCTAGGTGGCATAGTAGATAGAGCCCTGAAGTCAGGAGGATCTAAGTTCCAATTTGGCCTCAGACACTTACTAGCTGTGCAACCCTGCAGAAGTCACTTCACCCCAATTCCCTCCAAAAATATGTCTTTTCTCATGATGCGCTTTTAGTCCTTCTATCCCCACATTCCCTTGAATCAGTACCAAATGGTCTTACATCCTACTGAAATTTGGAAGATGCAAAGGTTTAGGTTTAGTGTGTATACACCAATCACTAATCAGGAGTTAGAGGCAGTGATGTGCAGGGAAAAGAGAAGTGATTTGGTGACTGGAGACCTTAAACCCCAGTTGTGCCCTTCACATCCTGTGTGCATCTGGGCAATTCATTTTTAACTCCTATAGCTTTTGTTTCCTCATTGATTAAATTGGGATATTTGAACTGAGGCTGGGTAGGATTATAAAGGTAAACAGCCTTGAAAAACCTCAACAAAGTCCTCCTCTGAGGCATTGTGATAGCTTGGAGGTGATCTTTGTTCTCAAGGGCCATGCCAAGACTACATTCTGCCAGGTCCTATCATTCTACAAAGGCTTGAAATATGGTCCCAGCAATAGACTGTGTCTACTGTCCAATAAACAGTTGGGAGGGAGAAAAAAGCAAACTCTTCTTACAAAGTTATAATTAAAAATAAAATTTTTATTAAAAAAGAAATTCTCAATACATGTAATAGAATAATGACCCCAATAGCTCACATTTATTTATTATTTTAAGATTTACAAAGCACTTTAAATTTCTAATTTTTTATTCAGTTACAGCATCAGCAGCAGCAGTAGTAGCAGCAGTAATAGTAGCAACAGAAGCTCTGTTTGCCTCAGTTTTCTCAACTATAAAAATGGGGATAATAATAAAACATACATTACAGGGTTATTGTGAGTGATATTTGCAGTGAAAAATGGATGGAGATGTTTCTATTCAAAGAATTCCATGGCTTCCCAGAGCCTGGCTTCTTTTATGAAATTAACTCATCACTGATCTCTTCTAATTTTCTATGTGAAGTGAGTGGTCCAGATTCCACTACAAGATGAGAGTGTCATAAATTATTAGGGAAGAAATTTGTGGAGTCTGATATTCTGGTCGCTCTGTGTCTCAATTTGTGTCAACTGGAATTCAATAATGATTTTCTACAACTCCATTGTGAGAGCTTGTTTCTTATTTATTGCATGTTTTAAAGTGGTCAATAACATCTAATTACCTCCTGAGGGAAAAAGAAAATCAAATAATTGTGGATTTGAAACATCCTGATGACTTCCAAAAACATTCTGGGGCCAACGAAAGGTGAAAGTCAGAATCTAGTCAATTATATTTCATGATTCCTTATTCAAAGGGAAGAACTATTTGTTTGCCATGTATTATAGAATTTAAGAGAGAGGAGATGTGATTTCCACTTAAAGATAAGAGAATAGAAAAGGAATTGAATGTGACAGCTTGTGAGTAGGAATTTGGTAAATATTTCAATTCCTTTGAATATGTGGGGTAAGGAATAAGTCATTATGTTGGGGTAGTGTGGTGTAATGGACAGGTTGGTGGGCCTAGAGTCAGGATCCTGCTTTTGACATCCCATAGCTGTTACTCAGTTTTCTCATTTGCAAAATGGACCTAAGAACACCTGCTCTACTTCTGGTTGTTACTATAGTTAACTTACTGCTTGTAATAGCTAACATTTCTATAGTGCTTACCGTGTGCTTTACAATTATTATCTTATTGGATCCTCTTAAAAACTCTGGGAGGTAGGTGAAATTATTATCCTTGTGTTACAGATGAGGAAATGAAGGCAAATAGAGGTGAAATGACTTGCCCAGGGTCACACAGCTAGTAAGTGTCTGAGACTGGATTTGAACTCAGGTCTTCCTTCACATCCAGTGTTCTAGTCATTGGATCAGCTAGCTACCTCAAGGGGTTGTGCTGTGTTGAAGCTTGCATGAGATTAACGTATGTAAAATACTATATAAGGATCAATTATTGTTCTTTTAAAAAAATCATTCACTTGCATTGGGTCATCTATATGGTCAACATAAATTCTTGTTTTTTTATGACAAATTGGGTTTTCTTCTTACTAGTAAAAGTGCTTTGATTCCACTTTCAAAATGATTATCTTTGAGATATTAATCAGTCAATCATTCAGTACCAACTATACTAGCAAGTGTTTTTCTAAGCATCAGAAATAGCAAATACAGACAATAAAGCAGTCTCTTTTTGCAATGACACAGCAAGGGCATAAATAATCATATTCAGCAATAACTTAAAAAAAGATGAAATACAACTGGTCACAAGGTAGGTAAATACAATGTCTTGGGAGTGAGAGGATAATTAATGCTGAGGGGATCAACAAGGACTTTATATAGAAAATGTGCTTAAACCAAGTCTTAAAAGCAGAGAGGAATTATATGACACATAGATGAGTAAAGAGGACATTCAAGGGATGGAGGTAGAAGAGAGAGTCCTGTGTCTGAGGAAGAGTGGGGAAAAAAAGAACAACACTTTGGATGGATTATAGAGTGTGGGGGAAGGGAGAAATGGGTAAGTCTAGAAAGATGGGTTGGAGTTAACTTGTGAACGGTTTTATGTGACAGGAGTTTAGATTTTATTCCAGAAGAATAGGGTTGATTGGAGTTAATAAAAATAAGAGAGTGTCATGGACAGAACCTACTGAAGGAAAATCACTTTGACAGCTGTGTTTAGGGTAGCCTGCAATAGGGAGAGACCGAAGGCAGGGAGACCATTGCATTCATTTCTGTGGGTGGCAGGTGATGAGGGTGTGAGGGATGTGATGATTGGGACTTTGTAGGTAGAGCAAAGGCTTTGGATGGAAGTAGTGTTGTGGAGACAGAATTATGTTAGGGTTAGACAACCAGTTGGAGATGTGTGTGGGTTAAAAGGAAGTGAGGTTTTAAGGTTAAGAATGGGAGAGAATAAAGAGTGTTACTGATGCCTTCAATAAACATAAGGATACTTGAAGGAGGTATGGGTTTGGGGAAAAGATAATGGGTTTTATTTTGAACCTGTTGAGTTTGAGATATTATGAACTATCCTGTTTGAAATGCTTAACAAGCAGTTGGAAATACAAGACTGAATCTGGGAAGAATCAGGGACAGATTTTTAGATAATAATAATAGTAAGCATTGCTGCAGTATTTCAGGGTTTATAAAGTACTTTACAAATATTATCTCATTTGATCCTTGTGGCAACGCTGGGACAATGACACTATTAATATCGTTTCATCTTACAAATGAGGAACTGAAGGTAGATAAAGTCACATCCTGTGTTATGCAGCCTGTAACCAAAGGTGGCAGCATTTGAACTCAGGCCTTGCTGGCTCCAGGTCCAGCATTCCATCCTCCATGTTACCCAGTTGACTTTGTGAATTGTCCACATATGAATGAATAAATGAATGAAAAAATCATTAATTAACAACTCAATATGGACAAAGCTCTATGCCCAGAGTTCTGGGGATACAGACAGAAAGAGAGAGAATTGCTCTTAGGAAATCCTCATTCTAATAAGGAGAAAATGACACTCTGAGGAGGTTTCTGTGGTAATTTATATGGAAAAAGCCTCATGGTCTTTAAGGCACAATGACTAAGCAGATGAAAAAAAATCTTTACAACCATTTCCACTGATAAAACTATATCTATTTATGTTATTGGGCCTTCCTGGCTGTGCCAAGGACTTTGGTGGTGATGATTTTCTTTACCTAGTCTTCAGTAGCTGTGACATCTTAGAAGATGCTTTTCTTGATGGAGGTAGGGATTGGTGTAGAAGCCAAAGAGCTTGTATTTAAAATTTCAGAGGCTGATAAGGTTGCTGAGAGAGAATGCAAAGGTGACTGAGGGCCTAGGACATAGTCCCTAAGAATATCTGCAGTTGGGAGGTGGGGTACAAATGATGAGCCAGTAAAGGAGGATGAGGAGTGATCAGATAGGTAGGAAAAGAAGCATGACATGAAACTCCAAAGAGGAGAGAATAACCATGAGGAGACCAAGGAGAAGTCAAGAAGGATTTGGCCTGAGAAGAGATGATGGGATTTGGCCTTTAGGAGAGGAGTAACTTTGGAAAGAGCAGTTTCAGTAAAGTGATGGGACAGGAAATCAGAATGCAAAGGGTTGAGAAGTGAGCGAGAAGGAAACAAGTGAAGGCAATGAGAATAGCTAGCTTGTCCTAGGAGTTGATCAAGAAATGAAGGAAAGGAAGAGTAAAGGCTTGAGGGATGGAGGGGAGGGCACTTAGGCACCTTGCTGTCTATCAGGAAGTGAATGATCCCAAACCTATGATCACACTAGGTCATAGGGAATGATGGGTGTATTTGGGGAACCAGGATGTTACAAGGATTGCTTCAACTCATACCGTTCTTATGAATGTCTACAGATAAGTGGGAAAATGACCTCTTGTTTCCTGGTTTAGACAACTAGTTTTAGATAAATCCAATGCGATATCCATCCATTAGGTATTTAATAATGATAACGGTGGTAGCTAACATTTATATAGTATTCATTATGTGCCAGGCACTGTACTAAATGCTTTACAGTCATCTCACTTGACCCTTACAAGAACCCTGCAATGTAGACACTATCATTATGAGGAAACGGAGGCAAATGGAGGTTAAGTGACTTGTCCAGGGTCACACAGCTAGTTAGTGTCTGTGGTTGGATTTGAATTCAGGTCTCTATGACTCCAGGTCCAGCACTCCATCCACTGGGCCACCTCCATCCACTGGGCCACCTAGTTGCAAAATTATTAAGTAATTACTTTGTGCCAGGCATTGTGCTCAATGCAAGTGATATAAAGACAACAATAAATATTTTTGCCCTCATTAAGCTTATGGTCTAACTTTTTGAATGAGTTATGCAGGGGGAAGCATATTGCTTCCATATATTTTTTCTGTATAATTGCCCATATAACTTGAAAAGGTACGTATATCCTAGATGCTAGGACCATAGAAGCCAAAATCATGGAAGTGTCATAGTCTAGTGCAGTGGATTTCAACCTTGTTGGTCTCAGGACTTCTTAAAAGTTCTTGAGGATCCCCTCCAAAGAGTTTACATCTATTGACATTTGTCCTGTTAGAAATGAAAGCATTTCAGAATTGCTATAAAATCGTTGTAACCTCATGGAGCCCCTGGGAGGTTTTCAGGTCCCCCAGGGGTTGCTTGGCTATACTTTGAGAACAGTGAGAGGAGCCAAAGGACAAAAGTTCAAATCCTCCTTCTACTTAATACTTTGCTTCTTAACACCTTGCTTTTTCCCTCTCTGGAACTCAGTTTCCTCATCTATTAAGCAAAAAATATTGATACCTAACTTCTGAGTTCCCTTCTGTCTATTATTCCATGATCCTAATGCAAAACCTGAAATTTTGCAGATGAGGAAACAGACCTATAGAGGGGAAATGACTTGCCCAAGGCATGCAGATAGAGGTAAGAGAGACAGAATTTGAACCAAGGTTCCCTGGACTCCACTTCCATTGCACAGAATAGAAATAAAATTACATTGTATTCCTGAGAGTGGTTGTGCATGCCAACAAGATGGGCAATCACATCTGTATGGCAGAGATCTTCCTTCATTTAACACTTAGCAAGTTCAACCATGTGGAAAATGAACTTTGTGCCTTCCTTTTGTCAATGTTCCTTTACATCAAACTAGGCAGAGGTACTAGAGGGAGGACAGAGGTAGCATCCTGGGAGGGAGTGGAGCTAAGGAGACATCTATCCATAAATTAGGAAATGTTCTTTGCTGGTCTAAGTACTTATCTTGTGGAATCATCTGATTAAAAAAAAACACAACAGAATGAATTGTTCCTATCCAAAGGCATTGCTGCAGGGAAACAGTCTCCAGTCACAAGGAAAAGAGAAACAATTTTTATCTGGTTTGTACAGAAAAAAATGGAGAAAAAATCGAAGCCTTGTTGCTTTTTAGTGACTAAGGAAATAATCACATGAAAGCTTCAAAAGTGAGAGAAAAGATCTCCTGGCTTCAGGGAGGTTATTACAGGCTGCAGAAGCAGACTTCGAAAGAATAGAGCCAGGTAAGACATCAGCAGCCCGCCACTGATGCTTGCTCCTCTAGTTTAGTGTAAGCAAAGGCAGCTATCAAAGAAACATTGGAATTGCTAGGGGGGGAAGGTCATGTCTCTAAATATACTATTTTATCTAATCTTCTTAATAAAAAAATAATAAAATTAGGATGATTATATAGAGCTGGGAAAGACCTTAATGGTCTTCTACCTCTATCTTCTACCTATATTATAATATATACGAATGAAGTATCATAAGAAAGGGAGAAAATGTACACATTGCTTCTACCACTGACCTTGGAGTTGGGAAGACCTCATTTCCAGAAGTGACACATCTTAGCTATGTGACTCTTAAAAGAGCTTACTTACCCTCACAATGCCCTAGGCAACCCTCAGAGGTGTTAATGTGGACATCTCTTATCTTCTCTCTGTCTCTTGATGTTTCTGCATGTATGCACACATATTCACGTGAATAAATATATACATGTGAATACGTATGCATACATATATAGATTTGATAACTATACTTCAGTGAAATTGGTTATCTTTGAAATTCTATATTTTTTTTATATGATTGTAGAACATAATGCTGAGGATTGCATAAACTTGGCTTCACAAACAGCATCGGCTCTAAGACTATAGCTTGCAAACATGTGTTGATCTTCATTGACAGTGGGAGATACCTTATTAGGAGTTTCCTAACCAATATAATCATAAGTCCAGATAAAGAAACACACAAAGAATCAGCAGACAAGTGACATTGTGAGAACACTTCAAAGCAGTGTTTGCATCCATGTGTGATGTCCTTTGATACTAACGGTAACACTGAGAAATGGGTACTACGGATATTGTTCTCATCTTACAGATGTGCAAACTGGGCTTCAGAGAAGTCAAATGAGTGTTCAACCTCATACTTGTGTAACTAGTAGAGATCAGAGATGGAATTTGAGCCTAATGTTTTCTGATTCTAAGCCCAGCCCTCTTTCTAAGACAACGTAAGATTATTTTCAAACCCATTTTTCCTGCTATGTCTCCCCAAGGAATGACAGCCAGATAAATGTATAACTTCAGGTCCCTTGTCCCTAGCTCCAAAGAGTGAACATGGTTCATAGATAAAGTTCTGGGTTTGGATCTAGGAAGACCTGCGTTCTAAACCCATTTCAGATATTTACTATATTCCTTTCCCTGGACATCTGATGAAATGATCATTAGATATACTACTATGGGCAAGAATCCTTTAGAAGAAACGGAGTAAAGTAAGAGGTGGAGAGACTTACAGAAGCAGACATTAGTCTCCTACAAACAACTACAAATTCTCCTACAAACAATTTTAAAATAATACCTTAAGACAAATTCTGGAGGGGCAAATCAACAAAAGGATGAGTTGAAACAATTTTCCAGTTCAAGACAACTTAGGTTGACAAGTCAGTCTGTCTCACTGGGGGGAGAGGTAGAGTGCAGTGCAGTGGAGACCGACACTGGGAAGCCAGCAGTAGGCTGTGGGGGCAACTGAATTTGTGGTGGTGACTTCCAGAGCTCTCAGACTTTGGATGGTAAGGGGAAGTGATCAGAAGATTACAGGGGATCTTTTGTTGGTACTGGGTACAGGACTCTGTTGCATTACCCATATAAGGATCTGGGTTGCAGTTCCAGGGTGAGGAAGTTCTCAGTTACAGGGGAGCAGGATATTTGAGTTCATTCACAGACCATTGCATAGATCAGGGGAGTATTGAACGCACATCTCCTTAGATCATAGCACTTTGGAAGAACTGAGAACTTATAGGCCTCCAGTACTGGTTACTGAAAATAGCAGCCCAAAAAACAAATCAAAACTGCACCATGGGAGCAGTACCTGACTTTAGCAAGAAGTTAAGAGTTCAGAAATAGAATAGAAAACGAGGAAGGAACAAAAAAGAACCTGATCATAGAAAGTTACTATAGTGACTGGGAGGCACAAAGCAAACTCAGAAGAATACAACAATGTCAAAATGGCTACACTTTGTGGCAGAGTCTCAAAAAAACGTGAATTGATCTCAGGCCTCAAAAAAGATTTATTGGAAGAGCTCAATTTTATTTTTTAAAATGAGAGTATTTTGTTTTCTTTCACAATGTGACTAATATGGAAATATGTTTTGCATGACTGTACACATATAACCTATGTCAAATTGCTTGCTGCCTTTGGGAGTCAAGGAGGGAATTTGGAACTCAAAACTTTAAAAAATAAATGCTAAAATCTTTTACATGCAATTGGAAAAAATATTATTTTAAGAGGAAAAAGCAAGAAATGGAGTAGCCCTCATAGGCAATAAAAGGATGAGAAAACCAGTACTAAGGGTCTAATCTCAAAAATAACAGAATGATATCCATTTTAATCCAAGCCAAACTATTCAACATCACAATAATACAAGTCTATGTTCTAACCGCTAATTCTGAAGATGCCAAAATTGCCCATTTTTTATGAAGATTTGCAACATCTTCTAGAAATAATAGGAAAGAAAGATGTCATATTCAACAAAGGGGATTAGAATGCTAAAGTGTTCATTCACTAACAGATAATGCTGTCAAAGTGGTGCACTGGATATGTTAGCACATTTGGGAAGCTCAACAGTGGTCACTGGACTGCAAAAGATCATTTTATGTATCAATTCTAAAGATGGACAATGCCAAAGAATGTTTAAATTGCTGAACAATTGTGCTTATTTCATGTACCAGCAAGGTTAAGCCTAAGATTTTGCAACCTAGACTTTAGCAACAGATGAAAGAATTACCAGAAGAGCAGGCTGGTTTTCCAAGAAGCAGAGGAACTAGAGACCAAATTGCCCACATTTGCTGGATTATGGAGAAAGCAAGGGGATTTTGGAAAAAACCAAACAAACATCTACTTCTGCTTCCTTGACTACATAAAAGTCTTTCACTGTGTGGATCACCATAAAATGTAACAGGTCCTAGAAGAGATGGAAGTACCAGATGGTTTTACTTATGTCCCGAGGAACCTATTTGCATATCAAGGAATAACAGAACCAGATATGGAAAAACTAATTGGTTTAAGATTGAGAAAGGAGTACAACAAGATTGTATTTTATCTCCTTATTTATTTAACTTATATGCAGATTTTTTGTTATTGTTGTCCATCAGCCAAATCTGACTTTTTGTGACCCCTTTTGGTGTTTTCCTTGTAAAGATACTGGCGTGGTTTATCATTTCCTTTTTCAGCTCATTTTACAGATGATGAAACTGAGGCAAATAGGGTTAAGTGACTTCCTCAGGGTCACAGAGATTTGAATTCAGGAAGAGTCTTCCTTACTCTAGGCCTCTCACTCTATCTACTCTGCCACTTAGCTGCCCCTATATGCAAAGTAAATCATACAATATTCTAGCTTTGATTTAGGGTTAAAAAAAGCTAGAGTTAAGATTGCTAAAAGAAATCTCAATAATCTCAGATGTGCAGACAATACCGCTATTATGGCAAGGAATGAAGGAGAATTAAGAAGTCTTTTGAGGAGGATGAAAGAGGAGAGTGTAAATTCTGCCTTTCTGAAGCTGAACATCAAAAAAGAAAATAAAACAAATAATCTTGGCAACTGGTCCCATCACTTCTCCCAGGGGGAATGAATGGAGGCAGTGTCAGCTTTTATATTTTGGATCTCAAAGATCACTGTAGATGGCAATTACAGCTATGGCGTTAAAAATGTTTGCTCTTTGGAAGGAAAGATATGGCAAACCTGGACAGCAGTCTAATAAATCAACGACATTATCTTACAGATGAAGGTCTCTATACTCAAAGAGATACAGGGAGTGCTTTGTTCCCTGTAGATCACACTCCAACTGCTAGTGTCCAGGATCACCTTAGGGCAGCCCAGCCCTACCTCCCTATTAGAGAAGCATGGGAATCATTTTGGAATCCAAGCTTTTCATACCAATTTCAGATCCCTTTTAAACTACTTCCCTGTCTTTGACCTCATACCTTTACTTATCCACATGATACCCACATGTTCCAGGATGCTGGCGCCAATGTTAACCATTGCCTAGGGTGGAAGTTGTACTTGGCATAATAGGTGAAAAGGGAACTGATCCCAGAGAACTTGCATAGAGGAACAGAGTTTCCTGGGCTATGCAAAGCCTTAGAAAAAAATAAAATCTTTGCCTTCAGGTTTATTGACATAAATGGGTGCTCCACATTTTCATGGCTGGGAAGAACATACATTTTCTATAAGCTATTAGCATTCCTGATTTAATCTAGGACAGAAACTCACCAAAGTTTTCCAATGAGTCTGGGTTTGGAAGACCAAAATAGAAGAGTTACCTCCTTCAGCAAAATTGCAAATAGATTGTAAATTATGAATTTATAAAGGAAAAAAAGAGTAGAAGGCTTTTGCTCCCTGTTCCAATATACGTGTGTGTGTATACACACATATATGTATATACACACATATGTATATATATATATAAAACTACTCTGCAAATTAAAAAGAAATAGACCTACTTCAGAAAATCTAGAATATGACAAAATATGTGGAATGTGGCTTTTATTTTTTTCTGAGTTATAATCTGAAACTCAGTAAGTCTAGCAGAGTCCTTTACTCCTGGACAACCTCAGTATTAACTTTTTCTTCTGTCACACTGTCTTAATCTAGGAATGGAACATGAGAAAATAGAGACACTTATGCAGAATTGACCTGAATGCTAAAAGCAAATCCTTCTTCCATTGGCTGTAGATAGTTTTGTAATCTTTGCCATTTGTAAATCAAATCCTTTGACTGATGGTTAGAAATATTCTTCTTTTGCTGAAGTCATTTAGGACATATCTAAGAGAAGTGGCAGATTTGAGTCTGAATAGTCTGATCTGTGCTGAAAGAACGTTTCAATGTCAGGGTGTTGTTTGTTTGTTTTTTTTCCAACAGTGAGGAAATAGTTTTTCCAATTAGGCTCTGTCTTTTCCTGGGAAGATTCACTAATGATTTTTCAAATAAGTTTCGTGGCAGGTAATTCACATCTCCCTCAATCAACATCTGAATCAAGTAGGGAGAAATAACCCACCAGGGAATTTAATATCCTGAGATTTCTATATGTGTTTTATGATACTCAATACAACTCAAAATCTGTCTGCTCTGTGAAAGACACTGCACTAGGTTAAATTCTTGAGAAGACAAAATATTTCTCCCTATAGGCTATTGAAACTGCCATATGAAGCCTGAAGAATATTGAATAGTTTTAAAAGTAGTGATTCTCTATGTACTCTTTAACATTTTTACCAATGATTTGGAGGAAGGCACATGTTTATCACATTTACTGATGACACAAAACTTTGAAGGATTTGTAACATTGGATGATAGAGTCAGGATCAAAAGCTAATTTGACAGGCTAAAATGCTGAGCTGAATCTAATAAGAGAATATCTTATGGGGAAAAATGTACTTGGGCACCAAAAATTCAATGTCTTAAGCAGAAGATGGGTAAATTGTGGCTAGACAGCAGCCCTTATGGGAAAAAAAAAACATGAGGAGTTCAGTGGAACACAAGTTCATGGGAGCTTTAATCTCAAGCTCACAGGATCTTTAAATCCAGCCACCTTATTTTGTAGACAAGCATGGTGAGGTTCAGAGAGGTTAGGTTAGAGAGCTAGGAGTCATCGAATTCCACACCTAAAACTATTCCGTTGTACTTATGACTTCTCAGTATGGACACTGTTATTTGAAAGCCCAAAATGCCAATTCATGTAGGTCCCAATTAGTGAAAATAACGAATCCCTTGAGGTGGCTGCATTTATTTGAATTCACACTATTGATGTTATAATTATGGTAGGTTCTTGACCAGTGGAACTATGTTGTACGAATTTGAACAGCACAACTATTTCAAAGGGATTTATTATGCATACTACTTTGGACCTAGCTATGTGGCCCCAGGCAAATCATTTAGCATCTGATTGCCTCAGTGTCCTCAACTGCAAAATGAATAAATATCAGCATCTACCTCTTGACGTTTGTTGTCAGGATACAATGAGATAATAATTGAAGACAAAGTGTTATATAATGGTAACAACCACAAAAATAATTTTGAGAACAGGAGAAGTGGTGATGGTCCTTTGGTGGTCAGACACTATCTAGAATACCATACCTAGTTCTGGACACCTTATTGTAGCAAGGACATGGACAAATTGGAGTATTTCCAGAAAGTGACAAGGATAGTGAGAAGAAAAGGCACTTCTGACACTTACTTGCTTTGTGACCTACCAAGGTAGGTCAGCCTCTATTGCCTCAGCTTCCCCATTTGCAAAATGAAGCCTTTGGACTCAGTGATCTCTAGGGTTCTTTTCAGCTCTACATTTCTGATCCTTGTTAATTGCCCTTATTCTGTAACAGGATCTGTTAACATCTCTGAAGATGTTCACCTGGAAAACATCTTCCAGATTTTGAATGGCTGTTAGGGGGATGAGATGTTGGACTTTTTCTTCTTGATTCCAAAGGGTACACATAGGAGTAATGAATGTAAGTAATAGAAATAGATTTGGGTTTGATGTAAGCAATGTCATTTTTCACAGGGACAGTTATCTATCTAGAAGGAGAATGGGCTATCCAGGGAGATTTCTCTGGAGGTCTTTAAGGAGTCTCTGAGTAACCACTTGTCATTGATGTTGTGGAGAGAATTTTTGTTCAAGTGTGGGTTTGACCCGATGGCTGTTGGTTTCCCTTCTAGTTTTGAGGTTGTATGACCTTATTAATAAGACCACTTAGCATTTCTTAGCTTACCACCATTTAAATGAGGATTAATGGGGTCTCTCAAAGAAGAAGTGTTAAAGACTGCATGAACAGGCACCTTATTGTACTTCCATCTTTCATGAATCTTTTTGTGGGTATCCTTCCCTTTAATCTGCCCCCCCCATTCTCTACCACATGAATTATAGCCTTTCTAAGTCTTTTTGTTTTGTTTTAGTTCTTATTTAGGTTAGGTCTTTGCTTGAATCATTCATAGACAATCCAACCTGGAAGATGTTTCCCAGGTGAATGTCTCTAGAGATGTTAATAGACTGTGACACAGAATAGGATCATGGAGGCAATCAACAAGGATCACGGGTGAGGAACTGGATAGGACGTTTGAGGTTGCTGAGTCTAATGTCCTGAAAGACATCCTGATGGTGTTTTTAATTTTTCCACCAAACATATGGGCCTCCCTTTGCTTTTCTTTCACTTTCTGTGCTTGATTTTCCTGTCTATTTTTCATTCCTTAATATCCTTAATGGGTGTAAATGAATATATATATATATGTATATAAATAAATGTTAGTATGTACAGCTAGATGGTGCAGTGAATAGAATGCTGGACTTGGAGTCAGGAAGATCTGGGTTCAAATTTGACCTTAGATACTTACTAGCTGTATCACTCTGGGCAAGTCACCTAATCCTATTTACTTCACTTTTTTCATCTGTAAGATGAACTGCAGAAAGAAATGGCAAACCACTTCAGGACCTTGACTAAGAAAACCCCAAATTGGATCACAAAGAGTTGGACATGACTAAAACATTCTAAACCACAACAAAATTTATGTATTTATTTTGTCTGAATCTATGATTTCCTCAGGATAGAGAAAACCTGATAAAGAATAATTATTTACCAATTTTTGTCTTCAACCTAGATTCCCTAGACAATTTCATGGAACACTGAGGGGATAAAGTGACTTGCTTAGGGTCACTTAGTTAGTATTAGAACCTCAACTTCAACTCTCTACTCAATCAATGCAACCATCAAGCAGAAGTTATTAAGCATTTACTTTGGATCAGGTACTGTAATAATGCCTGGGGAAAATAAAGAAGGGACAAAATGAAATAAAATCTCTGTCCTCAAGGAGTTTACATCCAATGGGGAGACAGTATGTAAATACTAAGAAACGTTGCCTCTCTTAAGCAAAAGCATGCATATTGATATATATGTGAGTGAGAGTACGTTTATGTTTCAGTCATATGGAAAACATTCACTCCTAAATGGGAGAGAAAATGGGCAAGAGAGTAAAATTAACTGTCCTTTTCATTAAAAGATCTACTTTCCTTCATTAAAACTAATTCACTTTCTAAGATCCTACAAACACTTCACACAGCAGTCTATGAGTACATACTTAAATGCTCTGTATTCCAATAAGGTAACTCTTGGCCCTCGTTCAATCTACTTCCAGTAACTGTCATACCCAAATGACACGCTCTTCAGAGTCAGTTTTATCTGAGGCAATCCAATTACATGGATCCACTGGAAGAACCACGTCCCCTATATTGTTGGTTTTTTCTCATAACATGGTTAAGAGTATGTTTTCATCAACTATCTCTTCCATCTGGACTTTATGATATCCCCACTCAATCTTTAGTTGTTAAAATATCTCAAACAAATCATTGTTTTCCCTTTATAATCAATTATACCCAGTAGCAAATTATAGTAGCTACAAACTGTGATCACATAGCATTTGGGGCATAACAGCTATAATTCTTTTTACTTAATTGTACGCACTTGTACAAGGTACAGACAGGTAGACATATGCTCACATAAAGCTAATTATTCTCTAATGGTGGTGAGGCTTCAAATCTTCCTTTGCACATTATACCAAGTTATAGAAACTACAAAGCTTCCTTGGTGAAAGTACAGCACAGTTAAAGAAAAAGTCATAATATCATCTACATTTAAAGACAAAATGATTGAAAAAAATATTGATTTCTGACTTTGGGAGAGGCCGAGTACCTATTGTGTGTTTGTCAATCAATCAATTGGGAACTCTCTACCAGTGAAATCTTAGGTCCAAGGTAACGTGACTCCGCCTAATGCAGGTCATCAACTGTTCAGCAACTTGAGCTTTAGATATTGTTTGGGGGCACTAAGAGATTAAGAGCCTTGCCACACAACCATTATATGTTAACATGAAGAAACATATCTTTAATTTCAGGGAAAAAGCTGATCAAAAATTGTAAGTATTTATTTAGTGACAAGCAAAAGAGGCCACTTTCTCAAGAAAGCCCCAAGAGAGGTAGATAAAGATATTGTACAATGCTAAAAGTTATTGTCAAAAGTTGATATAATGATACTATTGAACTCATCTGCTTCAAATGAAACTAATTCAAATCAGAAAGGAGATACAAGATTGAGAAAGAAATAGAAACCTTATATTATTATACCTTAATATCCCCTAGACCAAAGTAGCTATTTTAGTGAGATATAATTAATATATCAAGAGAGAACAAAATAGAAAAAAAATAGGGGATATACATGTATCTGAATACCTATGGACCTTTCATAAAATTTGACCATGAATTTGGACAACTGATTTTTAATTGTATTCAGACATTGTATGATTGCATTACAGAAGACAGTGTAGTGCAGAAACATCCAACTCAGGGCAGCCAAAGTCCTGAACCAGATTCAAATGTAGTTGGGTAACGTTTAACAAAAGAAAAAGTACAATAAGACACAGATAACGCAGATTTGTTGTTTTCTAAGTCAATGTGTGGCAAATAGGGAACTGTTTCTATTTGAGTTTGAAACTATTGCTGTGGTGGATGGTCTTAGAGCCCAGAAAACTGGATTTCAATTCCTGCCTCTGACATGTACTGGCTTTGTAATCCTGGGCCAATCACTCAACCTCTCTGGTCTCCATCACTGTTTTAGACTAGACCAGATTTTGCAGAGATGGTATTGACTGCATCAGTAAAGGTCTAGTCCTTAACTTTCTCTACCTTTTGTTGATTACATATACTAAGGAACTCAATGAAACTTTTTGCCAAACTTTTCTCATAAGTAGGACTAAATCTACTTTTTTGGGGTGGGATTTTCAACATTTTCCTCTGTAAAAAGAAGGGTTAGGATATTTGGCTATGCTGACGCTGGGGTCTTTTTCACCTCTAAGTCTATAATCCCAAATGGGACGCTAGCCAGGTCGCTTAATCTGCCTGGACTACAGTTCTTTCCTCTAGGAAATGAGAGGTTTGGACAAGGCAGCCTCTTGGGAATTTTCCAGCTCTAAATCTGTATTCCTCTGGCCCTATCATTGTGTTTGCCCTTCCTGTCAGCCCCTTGGAGGCAGAGTCTACGTTGTTTACTGTTCCTCCAACCCAGTAGACACTTAATGAATGCTGAATTGAAAGGTATATAGGGACAAATGTTCTCATCAATGTTTACAACTGGCTCTCTGAGGAAAAAAAACATTCATGACATCCATTAAAGTTTAATGTGCATTACTAATATTTTTTCTATCATTTTCCTGAGCCTAGTTAGCCAAGAAAATAATATATCAAGTACTAATTTGTAGCTTTTGCCAGTTTCTGTGATGTAAGTAGTCACACTGGACATTAATAATGGGGAGCCACAGCTGCCTCCAGGTCACCCCTGAGGCCAAACCATTCCAGGTGCCTGAGATGGAGGGCAGAGACTGAACAGTGACAATGGCAAGTAGTTTCATTTTGTATGTACTGGAAAATGTAAGCTCTTTGAGTGCAGAGATGGTTTGACTTTTTGTCTTGAGTTGCGGCAGAGTGGGGGGAGGGTCACTCTGAAGGGATAGTAGTAGAGTGAAAAAAGCGGGGAAAAATGTAAAGTAAGAGTGGAAAGGGAAGTCATGGGCAGACGGGGAAGACCTTCTATGACAAAGTGATTTATCTTTTATTTTAGAGATTAGCTAGAACCAATCCATTTTATTGGACAGAGTTAGAAGTACGATTAAGTAAAATTCCTTGGGCAGTTGTGTGAAGGAAATCCTGGTATGTAGAGAGGCATGAGGCAGGTATACCAGTTAGCAGGCTATTATAATCCAGGTGACAGCAGATAAGGAATTGAACTAGAGTGGTGGCTGAATAGAGAAAAAAGGACAGGAAGAAGCCATATTGTAGACATCAGAATGATAAGATTTGGCAGCTGATATGGGGAGAGAGAGAGAGTGAAGAGTTCAGGATGGCATTGCAACCTGGAAGACTTGAACCATGATTGTACTCATAACAGAACAGGGAAATTTGGAAGAAAGATGAATGTTGGTTAAAAATTGTGAATTTTCTTTGGGCATGTTGAGTTTGAGATATATCTATCTATCTATCTATCTATCTCTATATATCTATATATATATATCTATGGGATACTTAGTTTACATGTCCGATAGGCTGTTGGTGATGTAGGTTTGAAACTCAGAAGGGTGAGTATCTAGATCTGGGATTCATTTGCACAGAGATGATAATAAAACCTGTGGAAATTTATGAGATTGTCAAGTAGAAAGAGAAGAGAAGAAGATCCAGGACAGAAGTTAGTTGTACACAAGGACGGGGCATGATATGGAGAATAAACCAACAATGGACAAAGGGATGGACAAAGAGTGGTCAGACAGATAACAAGAGAATCAAGAGAGAGAAGTGATAGGAAAACCCTTAAAGGAGAAAGGACCTGGGCTGAGAGGGTGTCCGGCAATGTCAACTGCATCAAAGAGGTAAAAAACCAGGACCAAGTAGTGAAAGCTGAGGAAAAATTAGACCAGTAGAAGAGCATTTATGACTTGAGAAGAACAGTTTCAGGTAGTGAGGGCTTTAAGTAGAACAACTAGAATATAATTCAAGGGACTGGAGGAATTTGGAAGCTATTGTAAAAGATTTGGGAGAAAGAATAAGGAAGAAATGGCAACTGACTCAGGGTGAAGGTATTTTTTTAGAGGTAGAAGTTTTTTCAGGGGATTCAGAGAGTGGGAAAGGGAAAAGTCAAGGATGACACCGAAGTTGTGAAATGGGTGACATGAGAGAACAGTGGCATCAGCTGGCATATTTGTCATCTATGGCATAGACATTTTGTTTGACTCTCCTTTACCCCACCCTACATACTACAAATGATTCTATCCTTGATGCAGCCTGGAATGGTGGATAGAATGCTACACCTGAAGGGAGGTGGATTCAAGTCCCAACTCTGTCCCTGCTTTGTGATCCTGGGCAATCATTGCATCACTCACAGGTTCAGGAAAGTCTTGAAGGCTAAAAGTCCTAGAGTAGCTGAGCTCTGCATTGGCAGAGGTGTGTGAAATCCTATCTTCTTCATACTGCGAGGATGATGGTGATGTTGACTCCATTTTCCTGGCTAGGAATGGACACCTCTCATTTTTCTGATCTGTGGATGCAAGGGTATTATGAAGCATCGCCATTCTGAGCTCAGCCATTGACATGGTTCTTCCCTTCTGCCATGTCTTGGACTCTCTGGCTCTTAGAATGAGGCTCCAAGGGGAGTTTTCCTTCCAGTATCCTGGAACAGAAACTAAGACCTGCACAGTCTTCTTTCCTTTGTACTTTTTGCCCAATAGAAATATAACTGTGTTTTTAATATGTTCCATCAATGCTTTTGGAAATTCTTTGAACCTCCAAGACAGATGGATATCTCCTGTGCTAACCATGGCCATCCTTGGTCAGTTCAGCAGCTAGTCCTCCCCAAGGGCTGTGGAGGCAGGGATGGAAGGGTTCTGTAGTGACCTGCTCTCCAGCTTTGGCAGATGAGAGCCAAGACCTCATCATGGTGGATGGCTTCCAAAGAATGACTTAACTTGCTCTCCTGATCCCCTATTCTCTTTTTTTTTCTTGCAATTGGAGCCATCAAAATTTTTCTTCCTGTTGGGGACTTGGAACCTCCTCCAAAATATCTGAGTGCTAACAGAGACTCATTTTACTCAAAACCAGATGACAAATAGAGAACTCTGTGTTGCTAGAGGAAAGAATATGTTTGATTTCCATTTGCCAAGGTCTAATGAATTAAATAAATTTGAGTTAATGTAAAACTCCCTATCTAGAGGGAAATTGTGTATGGTTGGGTTAAGCAATCAGGTATATTGATATAGACTTGCTTCTTCTCCACAGCTTCGTGACAATAGACTTTTATTTATTTCCCCTCTGTTTTCCTCAGTTGATTCTTTGCAGTATTTCCTGTATGAGCCCTCATGCCATCCTCACACATATTTCTTCTTGATTCATTTCTTTCAATTTAATTTACTGAGCATTGATTGTGCCAGTCACTGTACTAGGTGATGGAACACAGAATCCAAACCTGAACCAGCCCTACCTTCTAGAAGTGACATTTTTAGGATGCACTTTAAGGGGCTGACAGTGTAGGGATTAGGTTTGCTCTGCTTAGCCCCAAAGGACAGAAGTATGGATAGTGGGTGGAGACTGTAAAGAGACAATTTCTGGTTTGATCTACAGAGATGATATCTAAGATTGAGAGATAAGGGACCAGAGAATAGTGGGCTTTGGGAGGCAGTGGGCTCCTTTTGACCAGATAACTACTTGTCTGGGAGCTGGATTAGGGATGAGCTGGTCATTGAAGTTCCTTTCAGTGTGTCGGTTTGTGATTCTGCCATCTAGCTGGTCAAAAGTTGGCAGTCTTGGCTAACAGACCTTCCATGACAGAGCCTTCTTGCTGGCTCATGCCCCCCCTCCCTGTGAGAAGTCCCCCCTTGCTGTGGCACCTCCTTGCTGCATCAGGCTTCTCATGAGAATGCCTCCTTGTTCTTGGGACGACCCATTCTCCTTTGGAGCAGCTCCCACTGTTGAGAAATTGGGCTTTTATTTTAAGCCTAAATTGGTCTCTTTTCAATTCTCCCCTTCTCTCCCCTACATTCTTCTTTTCTGCAACAACTTTCAATCAATTCATGTTCCTTGGTCTAACTTAACTAATAATTCTGAGTCTTAATTTTAAAGTCAAAACTTGGGAAGAGTCTTTGTCAGTGGAAAGAGCTTTAGTGACAAGTTACTGTTCAAAACTTCTTGACAAATTACATTTCCTGCCTGGTAACTCCATAATCACTTCAATGATAATTACTGCATAATTGCCAAGGAAAGGTCATAAATCAATCTAATGTATCAGAGCTGTAAATTACCAGCATTATGGCTTCGAAAATACAATACAGTGCCCTGCTCTCCTCCCTTCTTTTAGTCTCTAATGAAAAGGTGGCCCATTTCCTTGCCAAGGCCAACCTTTCTACATACCCCCTTGATAGCTTGCTCCTCCCTTATCCTCCAGTAAATTGATGCCTTGATCAGCCCCTCTTACACTTCAGTTTTGATTTTTTCCCCCTGTCTACTGTCTCCTTCCCTGTTACTTACAAACTTAAGTCTACCTCATTCTCTTAAAAAAATCACTCTACCCTAGATCCCCTTCAAGCTTTCATTTTTTATCTTTTTTACTTTTTACAGATATGTTTATAGAAATGATCTCTAGACTTATTCTCCAGTATTCTTGCTCCTTTTAAAATATTAGTATTTAACATATTTTGTTTTTATATCATTTCATTTCTAAATGTGTCTTCCTTATCCACCTACATAGCAAACTATAATTTTATAATAAAGAATAGTAAAATGAAACATTTTCCCTCCAAAACCAACCTATATCTTAATGATCTCACTCATTACAAGAGTCAAATTGCTATTTCCATTTATACCACTGAATCCTTAATTGGAAAACCCAATAGCTTTTTTTCACTCTTTCCTTGTTTATCTGAACTGCTCTGCAGCATTTAACAATATTGACCATCTTCTCCTGGATCCTGTTGCCTTTTCTGGATTTTGGTGACACTGCTCTACTACCTGTAGGGGGTTTCATTCTCTGTTCCTTGGTCATCACTTGTATCCCACAGTCTAACTGTAGTTACTCTGTAAGACTATCCAGAGCTCTCTTCTCCCTCTGTACCCTCTCCCTTGATCTTGTCAGTTCCTGTGGGTTCAAATATCATCTCGATACAGATGATACCAAATTATATAAACTAGTTCTAACAACTTCCTTGGCTTCATTCCTACATCCCCAACTGGGCAGCTAGGTGGTGCAGTGGATAGAGCACCAGTGTAGGAGTCAGGAGGACCTGAGTTCAAATCTCACCTCAGACACTTGACACTCATTATCTGTGTGACCTTGGGCAAGTCACTTAACCCCAGTTGCCTCATCCTGGGTCATCTCCAGTCATCCTGATGAATATCTGGTCACTGGATTCAGATGGTTCTGGAGGAGAAGTGAGGCTGGTGACCTGGGCAGCCCTCCTTCACTCAAAACAAAGTCAAGTGCAAGTCATGTCATCATTTCTCTGATGGCATGGTCTTCTTCTTCGGCAATGAAGGATGAACACACATCCCCACTTGCCTAGACAAAGCACCAAAGGTGTCTCAAAGTCAATATGTCCAACCTTATATCCTTTATCTTTCTCTACTAAATCAATCTCAATTCCTAACTTCCCTGTTTCTGTCAAGGAGTGTACTATTCTTCCAGTTACCTTATCATTCCTCATTTATACATCTCATATATCCTTCCCCATATTTATCAATTTCCACATTTTGTTAATTTTACTTTCTTACCTGGGCTATTGTATTACTTCCTAATTGGGATTCTTGTTTCCAGTTTCTTTTCTCTCCAATTCAACCTCCAAAGTGATATTCCTAAAACACTGGTCTACTAATGTTGCTCCCTGCTCCAAAAGATCCACTGGCTCCCTATTGTGTTTAGGATAAACTATAGCTCCTTCCTAGCATTTAAAGCCCATTCAAAATTTCTAGATTTTATTCCTATACTTATTTGACCTTCCCCCACCACGTACTTGATGTTTTGACCAAACTGACCCCCACACACAACATTACATCTCCTATCTTTAAGGCTTTCCATGGGTTATTTTCCTTTCCTGGATTGTATGCCTTTGTCATCTCCACTTCGCTGAATCTCTAGGTCCTATGCACACTCAACTCGATTACGGCTTTCTGCAGAAGACCTTTTGTTCCCAGTAACTGGCCCCCCAAATTCCCATCTACTTTTATTATTTTGTAAATATTTAATTGGATAATTAGCATGTATCATTTCTACAACATGATGTACAATCTGTGTCTTTTATTTTCTATATGTCTGCATGTCATTTCCATTTCTTTGAAGGTGTGAGGTGTTTTGCTTTCTATCCAGTCCTAACAGAGTGCCTGACCAACTGTGTGTGTGTGTGTGTGTGTGCATGTGTGTATGTGCGTGCATGTGATACCTGCTTGTTGATGGAGTACCCCAAAGTTGTTATTGTGCTTTTATAATTTCGTGATCAGCTACATGTGAGTCTAATGGAGAGATTCTCATCCTAATGTGAAAATCGCTTCCCATTTATGTGCCTCTCACTGCTGCTCTCCTCACAGCATCCTCCTTTCTGTTTATTCAATAATTTTGAGCTTCTAAACTCAAGGACAGCTCTCAACCAATTATATCAATTTTATTCTTATCTAGAGGGAAGGTTGATATGGGAATTAAGATTTAGGATGATTTCAGAAATAATTTAACAGAAGAGAAAAATGTACATTTGACATTACTTTTCAGATTTGTGAAGTCACTGAAAACAGCACTTATCATTGTTTGTTATTCAAAGTAAAATATAATGTGGTTCAAAATAAATATTTCAATAGAGTGAAAACTTTGAGTGGTCCATATATACATACATGTGTGTAGTATATTTGCACTGCAGGGGCTGTATTTGGGAGAGGGGGACAGAGTGATCCAGACTCATGATTACATCAGTGTAGAAGCTCCTCATTTCGACTGATAGCCTTACAGAGCTGCCACAGGACATGAGAGATTAAATGACTTTCCCAGGATCACTCAGTTGGTATGTGTCAGAGGCAGGTGAGTGTTCCTGGATTTGAAGGCCTTCTTATCTATATGGCCTCTATGCATTAAGATGCATAAAACATAAATAATAAATTAAAGATATATTTTAACATATATATACACTTAATACTAATAGAAATTAACACTAATAGATATATATCAAATATATATATATTTGATAAATATCTACTTTAAACTACAGTGTCAGTCATAAGGTGAACTAGAGTGCTTCTAGTAACATTGCCATTTGATTTCTATATAAGATTGTAAGCTTATTGAAGGCAGGGATCTCATCATTTTTGAGCCTGGATCCAGGAACCTTGTACAGTGTCTGACACATACGTGATTTATAAGTACTCGTTGATTATGTTTGAATAGGCTTTGCAGTTTGGCCCATAGTTCCATTAGAGCAGAGGCTCGTCCTCTGACCAAACCTTTTTTCTTTACTCAGTCTTTCTCCAGATTCATGTAGATGCCAAGATATTTGGACCACTCAGTTCCCTCCCCCCCACTTCCTCCCCCAGGATTGGTAACAAGTTATTCATAAGGAAGCAATTCTTTTGGAGTATATTAGGCAACCACTGGCCCATTGTGCAGAGGAGAGACACAGTTATGGGGTCATCGAAGGTCAGTGGCCTCCACTGAGAAGACAAAAGTGAGACTATTTTCTTAGGCCACTTAGTGGTTGGAGGATTCCTGCAGACACTAATAGGAATCTGGGGCCCTGTGTTGGATTTACTCTATTTTCTCTTTACTGTTTTTATTCTTAATTTCTTTCATGCTTTCCCACTGAACATTTCTTGAAACCACTAAAGGTCCCAGAGCAGAAACACAACAGACATGGGTTTGGGGATTGTCCCAAAGGATGAAGGGCTACTTTCTCCATGACACTGATAGATGCCGTCACTTAGGACATTCCAGGAGGCAGCTGGGTAGCTTAGAAACTTTTGAGAACTGAGAAACTTTTGCTCTAATTTCTTCTTTTCCTTTTCAGATGAATGCTAAAAACAGAATAAATTTAAAAAATAATAAGCTAACATTTTCAACAGATTCCTTTTTATAGGCATGACCTCTTTCTTCTCCTTTGCAGAAGTCAGAGCTCACAAGGATGGAATACTACATTTTAAGTCTGATTTTTTCAATGTGCTGATTAGTTTACCTGATAATTTCCCCTTCTTTTATCTTACTTTTTTCTTATGAGGGATGGTTCTCTGGGAAGGGGGAGAAGAAGGAATAAAGAATTAAATTCAAGTGTTATAAAGATAAAAGATGGCATAAAAATCTATTATTAAACATTTTGTTTGACATCAGAAGCCCTGCCCCCAATATTATCAGTTATCTTAAGGGGAGATTGTCAGTTTATAATGTTAAGCAGAAAAAGAAAGACAGGGAATCAGCGAGTTTGTTCCTGATAAGAAAAAATTCAATCTTTCTACCCGTATAACTTTTTTTTTCTCAAGAAGCTTCATTGGCTCCCTGTTGCCTCTGGGATAAAGTACAGACTTGTACTCCTCATTTAGCCATTTAGCATCCTTTATAACTTGGGTATTGCTTATCTCATCAGTCATATTTGATATTAATCCACTGGCCATGTCCATTCTACATTCTGACGAAATTGTTCTCCTTGCTTCTCCCTGAAATCAGCATTTCCTCCTCTATCTCCCTGGTTTCCTGCACACCCCACTCACCCACAGGCCTGGACTGTGCCCCTCATCTCCACTTCTAAGACTGTTGGGCTTCATTCATGGCTTATCTTAGTTGCCATTTCCTATTGGAAGTCTTTCTTGATCTCCTTGGTTGACATTGCTCTTTTCCTCCTCAAATTTCATTTCGTTCATTCATTTTTCTTGAACGATGAGATTGGAAGTCAGATTGTAGAGGGTTTAGAAGAGAATCAGAGCAGCTGATGTATATCATTTTCTCAAGAACTTTAAGCTTGAAGAGTTGGAAGCATATAACATAATTGGTAGTGGGGATGTTAAGATCAAAGCAAAGGCTTTTTAAGGATAGAGAAGACAAAGAAGTGTTTGTAGACAGCCTGTAGATAGGGAGAGATTGAAGATAAAAATGTATGGAAATTACATAGGAGAAAAATCTACTGGAAAATATAAGAGGGAGTGGAACCAAGATTAAAGGTGGAGGGGTTCCCTGACAAATGGAAGAGCTGCTTCCTTCATATGAAATAGGATTTAAGGATGTGAAATGGGGAACATATGAGAGGTTTCCTTTAGTGAACAGCCTCACTTTTTTTGTTGGTGTGATGTTTAAAAAGTTCAAAAGACATAATTTCTGGGTAATCAATCACTTTATTAATAAAACTAGCATTTTATTAGTAAAAGAGACCAATGACATTCTCCAGTGCCAAAGACACTCGTGGTGACAGGCTCGCAATTTATATGCCATTGGAAAAGTAAGCATTCCTGAGGAAAGCAATCAACTCTAATTGGTTAACAATTAATGAGAAAATGAATATTATAATGAAATATGGGCTCATTTTAATGAGGGTCTTGGGGGTATGTGACTTGGATCACCCAAGTCTCAGTCAAAAAGACTTAGCAATTTCTACATCACCTGTCCCACACAAAGGGAAAATCCACATTTTCCTAGACCTGTCTGAGTTACACAATGAGAAGAATCCACCCATTCACCTAAATTTAGAATATTTTTTACTGCCTTTGATTAACTGTTAACCTGGGTAAGTCTTTGCCCAGGATTTTTCACACTGGTTAAATTCTGAAAGAGGAAGCAGAATAGCAGAAAAACCTTAGTCCTAATTCAATAATTAATTATTAATATATGAAAGAAATAATAATTTCTCTCATTGAGGCACAAGGGGAAGTGTTACTCTGAAAGACAGGAATGAGTAGTGCTATGGGGGACTTGGGTAGATGTAAGAATATTTGTAAAAGCCTCTGTGGTGAGTGTGATAGTGATCTGATTGGATAAGTATAAAAGGATTGCCTTTGGTGAAGACTTAGTTGAGATTATATGTCAAATATTTGTAATGGACCCAGTCAGCATAGATTTACTCCAATGTTGTTCAGTTGAATTTACATAGGAGCAAAGACATTGGCTAGTGGGAGGGATCCAAGATTGAGGTTTGACAAGGCGTAATTGGTAACAGAGTCAGGTTGAAAGGGATTCAGGTATAGGATTGGCGTGATTCATCACAGAGCTGTGATAGGGAAGAGAGGAGAGTGTATCCAATGTCAGGGGATGGCCTGGGAAAGAATTACATTTAATAAATGATTTTTGATTTATTCGTTGGAGAAACACAAGGTAGGACTACTGAGTATTGAAAGATACCATGACGAGGTGACCTGGGAGAATGGACATGCCTCGTCATTCTGACTTTGGCACCAATTTGGCCCTGACTTTGGGTAGTCCTTGAACCTATTTGGGTCCCTGATTCCTCATCAGCAAAATGAAAGAATTGAGTGATCTCTTTAGCAATTAATATCTTACCATTCTTAGTGATCTAGACAAAAATGCTGCTGGGGCACAGAGAAGAAGGGAGCCACTAAGGATTGGGGTGATCAGAGGAAGCTTGGTGTAGGAAATGGGGCTCCAGATGGGCTCTGAAGGATTTCAGACTTGTGATAGCCAAAGTGGATGGAGTAGGGACTTTCCTAGAAGTGGAAGAGGAACTTCCATGGAATGAAAGGGAAGCTTTAAAGGTAAAAATGTATATGGTATATTCATGGGAAGTGAGTAGTCTTCTATGATAACAGCAGGGATTTAATGTTGAGGAATAGTAAGGTAGTAAGGTAGCTTACCAGGATGTAGAGAGCTTTGATTGCCAAGCAAAGGGAGTTTTTACTTCTTCCTATAGACAATGAGAATCGTGTTTTAAAGCAAATGAGGGACAGTACAAAAGCACATTAGAAGGACAACTTAGTGTCTCAGAGGAATGGATGCTGGGACTGTTGGTTAGAAGGGAATGTTCAGCTGTGGGAGTTTCTAACTATAGGAAGGCACGGTGGTTGTTTTTGCCAATTGTGGTTCTTCTTCACTGGGTATTGGTATATGAAGCCAGAATCAACTTAGTTGGAGCCCTACTCATGCATGATCTTCTCCCTGGGTAAGTAAGACTCTAAGAGCTTCCCCAAAACCTATTTGCTCATCCAAATGTTTCTTCTTCATAGACTATTCAATATCATTCAATCCAGTGAGTGGCACCTTAGAAATCCTTGAAGAATGAAACCAAATGGAATTGTCGTATGGCCTGACCAACCTCATTGCTGAGACAAAATGGTAGCATTGATTGCACAGCTCACAAAATTCCTCTTCTCTTAATTGCTAATGCTCTGTGATGTCATGTGTCAGACCTACAAAGGCCAAGTGGCCTGTACATATCCTCTGGGGGATGAAAAAGAAAGTACATTGATCATGAGGAACTGATACATTTTCCTTTGGGAAATCAGCCACCTCTGGTTTCTTCCTGACTTCATTGGTATTCTGAGCTTTGAGGATAATTTAATTACTTGGGAAATCAAAGGCTTTGTATGAGATCTCAACACAAAAAAAGAGCTCAGGGAAAAGGAAAAAAAGAAATTATCACATCATTCTGTTGAAAACAGGCATACAATTCATTTTTCAATAAATTAAATTTCTAGTTATAGGGGAACAATGGCCTGAAAGGCTTTGGGCCTCTTAGCTTTGTTAACTTTCTGGGAAGTGCTTTGGTCCTGGGAAGATTAAGATGTCATTTACCATAATACATAGTATGCATCATCTTCTGGATGTTCTGTGTGCTAGGAAACCTTCTGAGGGAGGAGGACGTGATGCAGCTCTCAGATGGCTCACCCATGTGATCATACATGCCGCTGGATAGCTAAAGGCTAATCATCTGTGCCTACATGTTATTTCAGTTTCTTTTTGTGTACATCCTGCGATAAAACTTTACTGACATTTTATATTCTTACATATGTGTGTATATTCGTTTTTTCCTGTGCATATTTTTCTTTTAATAGAAGTTCTTTCATCTCTTTACTTGCCTGGAGATGATAGTCACCAAGTAGGGGACAAAAACGAAGAAATAAAAACAAAATGAAATAGGCTTGCTCGCCTCAAAGAGTCCAGCTAAGCACAGTTTCTCCTGGGCTGGTACGCATCCCATGGAAGGAGCATGGTGGAATAGAAAGAGTTTGGATTTGGGGACTGAGAACCTACTTTGAATCCCTGATCTGCCATGTATTTCCTGTGTCACCTGGGACATGCCATTTGACTCCTCTTGGTCTCCATTATCAAACTGTAAAATGTGAGAGGGTGGATTATATCTGAGGTGCCAAAATCCCAGCCTGCCAGAGTGGGGCCACAATTAAATTCAAATGTAATCAGGGAATATTTAACGAAACAAATTAAAATACAATAAAACATGGATAATGTTAATTTGTGATTTTCTAAGTCAATATGCTGTCTGTATCAATATATTCTAATTGAATTTGATATTACTGAATTAGATGATGGCTAAGATTCCTTCCAGATCTACATCTGGGATCTTCTGTGAAGATGTGTGGCTCATGCCACCTTCCAGCTTCCCCTACAGAATCAGACCAGCTTCCCCTACAGAATCAGACCAGCTTCCCCTACAGAATCAGATGCTGGACAGCTCCCTACCTTGGTTTCTTTTTTCACTCCACACCCGGCCAAAGAAATAGATTCTTTAAGAAGTAGTAGAAATACCTGTAGCAAGTAGGTGATGCTGAAAGGGGCTAATAGAGAGTACATGGGATCACAAAAGACCAGCATCATGATCCCAGAATTTTGCCGACAGTTGGTTCTAGTGGAAACAGAGAAGGAAGCTTTGGTGGAATCTTCTTGGACCCTCAGATGGATCCTCTGATTCTCAGTCTTTTTCTGCTTCTATCTTTGTTTCTAGTGAAAGTTATTTGCTATCCGATTTGGAACAAAACAAAATACATGTATGACATTATTTTTGATATCCTAAAAACCCCAATTTTTTAACAGAGTGCCAGCCTGAACTTAATTTGTCAGACTTAAGCCTTTAGTAATTACATTCTCCTATTCTCTATTGATTCACAGTCTCCTTCATGGGATCAGCTTGGAAAGCTAGGCTGGAGTGACCTTGTTTGTGTAGTACCTTAAATGTCAAACAGAAAAACTTTTACTTTATCCCAGAGGTGATAAGGAACTAGTGAAGGGTCTTGTGCAGGGAAGCTTGGTTGAATCTGTGCTCTAGGAAAATCAATTTGACAGTTATTTGGAAAATGACTTGTAGAGGGATCATAAGATCATAGGCTCATAAATTGAGATTTAGAAGGAATCTTGTAGACTGAATCCAAATTCCTTATCTTAAATAAATGGAAACTGAGTCATAAGGAGGTAAAGTGACCCCAGGTTACACAGCTAATAAGAGTCTGAGGTTGAATCCAAGTATATTTGACTCCTAATGCCTTATATACTGAGCCACATGATTAAGGTAGGGTGACCAATTCTGAGACTAATGCAATGGTTCAAACAAAAGAAGCTGAAGGCCTTCACTAGCATGCTGGTCATTTGAGTATTAAAATGTAGGATAAATATATAAAGACAGAGAGGAATTAGAATACACAAAACTTGGCAGCTGATTCTATATGGATGTGGAGGTGCATGAAGAATTGTGAATGTGTCCTAGGTTGTAAATATTTATAACTGATAGAATGGCAGTGACTTTGAAAAAAATAGGGAAAGTTAAAAAGAGAGATGGAATTTGGGGGAAAATGATAAATTCTGTATTGGAATTATTGAGTTTGATATGGCTGCGTGATAATGATGTGGGCTTTGAGGTCTGAAAGATGAGCTTATGCAGATTTTAGAGGTATGCAATTGAGATGACAGAAGTAGCTTTGGGAGACAAGATCTCTGAGAAGTCAACTCAAAGAAGAGAAGAGGCCCCCAGGCCTGAGCTATGGGGAACAGCCACATAAAGCCTTCAGAATCTGGATGATAATAATGATCCTACAGAGGAACCTGAAACCAATAAATCAGACAGGTCAAAAGAGGATGAGGATGAAACTATATCACAAAACTCCAGAGAGGAGTGGGTGTGCAACCAAGCAGAGATGCCAAGAAAAATAAGCATTGAGCCTGGGTTTAGCAATAGAAAAATCACTGATGACTTTGGAAAAAGCAATTAGAATCAGGTGGGCAGAAGCCAAACTGCCAAGGGCTAATAAGGAAGCTTTGTACCAGGAGATTCTTTATCACATTATAAAATGGGCTGATTTTTATAAACACTAATAGTAGAAAAAAAAATATTTAGGGCACCTAAATGCTGTTTCTCAGTCATTTCTTGGCCATTTTCTTCTTTAGCTAAATTTACAGATGAGGAGACTAAGGTAAACAGGGTCAAGTGACTTGCCCAGGGTCACACAGTTAAGAAGTGTCAGGAAGAGAGGCAGGGTAACTTATAAAGTATAACTTCTTCAGGCAATTCTCTGAGCCAAAATTGCAGAGATCCTGATCTGCATTTATAGATTCTCCTTAATAGGAGTTCCTTAAACCAATGAAACCACAGGCTTAATCCTTTTCCTTAACCCTCTGCCACTTGGAAGATTCATTTTGTATACTTTAATTGAAAGGAACTTTTCTTTTCTTTTAGACAGACTCACATGTGGATGGCAATGAATGGACAGTTTTCAAAAAGCTCTTTGAATATTGAGATCAGATATTGTAACATGTTGTAACAAGTCACTCCATTTGATTTCCTCTTTCAGTATGAATATTTCAACGCAGTTCTGATTAATGAACAAGATGAGGAAGGAAAATATTTGGAGCTGGGGAAGGAATTCATCTTGGTTCCAAATGACCATTTTAACAACTTGCCCGTCAACATTAGTCTGAGTGATGTTCAAGTTCCAACCAACATGTACAACAAGGGTAAGTCTGGCGTGCAGCCACTTGATATTTGGGCTGAGGGACTGGAGCTGGGAGGAGTCAGACCACGTATGCCTGAGCCTTAGATACTGAAACCGGGAGGGGCCCGTGCTGACAAACTGGGCAGAGATCTAAGCAAGAGCAGTAGGCAGCTTACACTGTGCTTTTCTTCCTGCTGAGGATCTCTTCACTGTTTCTGTGCCTTTTAAAACTATATTTGATTCTCTCTCTTTCTCTCTCTCTCTCTTTCTCTCTCTCTCTCTTCCTTTCTTCCTTCCTCCCTTCCTTTCTTCCTTCCTCCCTTCCTTTCTTCCTTCCTTCCCTCCTTCCTTCCTTCCTCCCTCCCTCCCTTCCTTCCTTCCTCCCTCCCTTCCTTCCTTCCTTCCTTCCTTCCTTCCTTCCTTCCTTCCTTCCTTCCTTCCTTCCTTCCTTTCTATCGGTCTATTTTGAAATGAATTGTCTTGAAGGGAGTGTTGAATAACACACCTATTGTGGGACACACATGGGGTGAGAAAGACCCATGTTTAGATTCTGTCTCTAATGTGTGTTAGTTGTATGACGTCTCTGAGTCAACTCTCTAACATATCTATTAAGCTATAGAACACCGTGATTTGTATCAAAGGAATTGCTATCCATATGAAGTGCAAGTGCCTTGATGTATTGGCCTAAATGTCAGGAAAGATGGAAATATAGCCTGGTCAGGCCTCCCTTTTCTTTAGATGTACACCACACAACATCATGGGGTAGAGTATCATGCTTCCAACAGGAAGCATGATATAGAAAATCAACTCTCTGAGGGAAGGAATTTGCTTCTCATTTTGCCTTTGTATCCTCAGACCTATCAGTCAAATAGCTTTCTGAAGTCCCTGCTATTTGCCAAGGCTGTGCTAGGTGCTGGGGACACAATTAAAAAGAATGCGGCAGTTACTGCTCTCAAACATATTATTTAGATTATGAGCTCCGTAGGAGCAGGGACCATCTTTAGCCTCTTTTTGTATCTCTAGTGCTTAGCAAAGTGCCTGGCACATAGTAGACATTTAATATCTGTTTATTGACTGTGCCAATTAACTTCTGAATGAGAGAACAATTGTATATATAAACATGTAGAGAATAAATGTGAGGTATTTGGATCTGAGATCGTTGGGGAGGCAGAGCTCTAGAACTGAACCGTGAGAAGAAACAGGGATTCTCTGAGACAGAAGGGAATATTGAGCACAGTGCTTGCATGGGGGGCAGCAAGTGAAAATACCTGGAGGTGGGATAAGGAGGTTAAGGCAAACTGAGAAGGTTAGTTGAACTGGATTCCAAATCGGTAAGGGAGACGAATGCTCACTGAGGCTGGGAAAAAAGATTGGAACAAGACTTTGAAGGGCTTTAAAATCAAATAGAGAAGTTTGTATTTTACTCTAGAGTGAGTGGGAAGCCACTATCACTCCTTGAGTACGGAAGTGACTCTGTCATATAAGTAATAAAAATCCTTTGGGTAGCTATGTAGAGAGTGGAATGGAATGGGGAAAGACTTGAGGTAGGGAGATCAGGTAGGAGAGGCCACTGCAAGAATTTGGCTGAGAAATTATGAGGGCCTATGCTAGGGTGGTAACCATATGAGTAGAGAGGACAGTGGGTGTGAGAGATGCTGTAGCAATAGAATTAGCCTGAATTGGCCACTGAGTGCAACTGCTGGAGGGAGAGGAGAGGGAGGGGGGAAGGAAGAGAGAGAGAGGGAGAATGAGAGAGAGAGACAGAGAGACAGAGAGAGAGAGAGAGAGAGAGACAGAGAGAGAGAGACAGAGAGAGACAGAGAGAGAGAGAGAGAGAGAGAGAGAGAGAGAGAGAGAGAGAGAGAGAGAGAGACAGAGACAGAGAGACAGAGAGAGAGACAGAGAGAGAGAGACAGACAGAGACAGAGAGAGAGACTTATAAGATTTGAAGAATGGTAAAATTGGGAATTTTGGAAGAAGGAAGGAGTTTTTAAAAATTTTATTTATTTTTAACACAGTTTATAACAAATAAAGCAATTCAGACTTTTGGTCAGGTGATACATCTTTTTAAAACATTTACAATATGGATCACAAAATAATTTTTTAAAAAACATTAACCAACTGAGACACAGATAATATTTATGTTGCTAACTTCACAAGCTCTTGACCTAATTGTCTCCACAGTATATTAAGAATTAAAGGACCCTAACTTAATGTTGTTGGTCTAACGTCCTACGCCTAATAGCTTAATTTTAGACAGCCTCAGATGTTCCCTTAGCCATAATCTATCATTGAATAGATCTGGTATTAAGCTTACAAACTTTTTGACTATAGGAAATTGCCACCAATAGTAAGGACATTGCAGGGATACAATATCTCCCCAACTTCATATCAATTCCAGGCAAGATTAGATTATCCACTTGCATTCAGTCAGGCTTAAAGTCTACCAGGTATCAGTGGGGAAAATGA
The DNA here is from genome assembly GCA_023548195.1 of Bettongia penicillata ogilbyi. Taxonomy (NCBI): domain Eukaryota; kingdom Metazoa; phylum Chordata; class Mammalia; order Diprotodontia; family Potoroidae; genus Bettongia; species Bettongia penicillata. The sequence goes on along the minus strand of JAJHZJ010000132.1, from coordinate 11,363,251 downwards.
GTCAGGAAAATCCCACCTCAGCCCATGCTGAACAGCCACTCTCCCACCCAAAGGAAGGACTTTTTAAGGGAAGATTGGTTTGGGTTTTGAGCTTGAAATGTTCCTGGAATGGCCAGGATAAAATGTCCAAGTGGCAATTGGTGATAAGGGCCTGAAACTTAGTAGAGATTTTGAGCTGGATATATAGTTCTAGGAGTCATCAAAATAGAGATGATAATTAAACTCATGGGAGCTGAGGAGATTACCCAATGAGAGAGTGTGGAGAGGGAAAAGGGCACAGCGGGGAGTCTTGGAGAAAACCTCAAGTGGGTGTGTGAGTTATGGATAATCGCCTAGCAAAAGAGACTACAAAGAACTGGCTGAATAGGTAGAAGAACCAGGACAGAGTAGTATCATGAAAACCCAGACAGGAGAGAGTATCCAGGAAAGAGTGGTCATCATTGTCAAATGATTCAGTAAAGAGGGCATAAGGAAGAAGAAGACTGAGAAAAATCTATCTAGTTTAGCTATTAAGAGATCACTGGTAACTTATGAGGAGCAAGGTATCAGTTGAGTGATGAGTCTGAAGCCAGGTTACAGAGGACAGAGAAGTAAGTAAAAGGAGAGGAAATGGAAGCAGTGAATGCCATCCAATTTTTCTAAGTGTTTGGCTGAGAAAAGAGGAAGAGTTAGACTAGTATATTCTGAGGGCTTTATAGCATTTAGCGAGGGTTTCACATTAGATGAAACTGAGGCATCTTTGTAGGCAATTTGTGTGTGTGTTTGGCCTTTGTTGCCAAAGACCATGCCATCAGAGAAATGATGACATAACTTGCACTTGACTTGGTGCTGAGTGAGGCAGGGCTGCCCAGGTCACCAGCCTCACTTTTCATCCAGAGTCATCTGAATCCAGTGACCAGATGTTCAACAGGATAACTGGAGATGACCCAAGATGAGGTGATTGGAGTTAAGTGACTTGCCCAAGGTCACACAGCTAGTGAGTGTCAAGTGTCTGAGGTGAGATTTGAACCCAGGTCTTACTGATTCCTGCACTGGTGCTCTTGAGGGGGATGATTAAAGATCAGAGAAGTAGTGACAGACTGCATTCTGCAGGAGAAGAAAGATTAGCCCCATTGCACATGTGGAGGGGGTGTTCTAGACAAGGAGAAGAGTTACTACATCATGTACACTTGAGAAAAGAAGAGAGTGGGGGTGGATGCCATTGTGTTTAGTGATGAAGAGGTGAGAGGTGGGATCTTATGGCAAATGCCCCAATTTTCTCAGTAAAGGGAGAATCAAGATCCTTACTTGACAGTGGAGAGAGTGAATGGTGTCAAAAGTAAAGAGAAGAGAGAAGGTTTTCAATATATCCTCTGTGAAGTGAGTTTGGGACTGCATGGAGGAGGAATAAAAGGGTTGTTGCAAGAGGCCAGGTGATGTTACAGAGCACGGATTTCTAATGTCCATAATCAGAATAACTGTGGAACATTCTTCAGTTACATTTGGCAATGCACAGATTGGGTCAAGTAATCTAAGGCCCAGATTTGACAAGGGTTGAGCAGATATATGATGAAGGGAAAAGGATTTGAGCTGACAGGACACTGATGGTCAACTACAGGGTGGATATTGGGTAAAGAGGAAAGTGAAATCTAAGCAATGATATTGACCCAAGAAAGTCCTGAGAGTGGAAGCTTTAGAAATTAAAAGGGAGAACAATTTGTTTGGGAGCACTGAGGCATAGTGAAAAAATGAAATTATAGGAAAGTTTTTGATTAAGAAGCTAAAACACTTCTGGGTATAGTGAAATCCAGAGTATAGCCATCCCTACGTATGGCTAAGCTAGAGTGAAGTAGGTCATAAAATTCAAGGAGACTGAGGAATTGTGGGGTTAGGAAACTTGAGGGGACCATGAACAAGGATGTTGAAAGCATTTCATACAGGGGTGGGGAACTTGCAGCCTCCAAGTCTCCTGTGGCCTTCTAGGTCCTCAAGTGCAGCCCTCTGATTAAATTCACACTCCACAAAACAAATCCCTCTAAAGGTTAGAGTGGGAGGCATTTAAAGGGATTTTTTTCTGTGAAGTTTGGATTCAGTCAAAGGGTCACACTTGAGGACCTAGAAGGCCACATGTGGCCTCAAGGTCACAGATTTCCCTACCCCTATCGTAGCATAAGGGCATGATACAAGTTGGTGACTGAGAAAAAAGTGATTAGAGAAATAACAGGTGTGAGAATTTGTTAGCCATAGGCCAAGTGTTGACTGGCAGATGAGTAGGGTAAAGGCTCACACGTTGGCTTGATCATTGCAACTAGGCCATGATTACCCTCTCAGACTTCTCTAGATTGAATGCTTGGCTTCACTGGTTTCACTATGTGAATGTTCAACGATGCTGAATAGTTGCCTTACATATAATGAGTGACTAATAGTTACATATGACTTTTGATTGAATTGGTATAGTGTCAAGAATTTTGAGCATGAAGTCCAATCCAGTGTCCTCAAATTTATCGCAAAAACCATATATATATATATGCTGTAGTTACTGTCTGAAACAAGCTAACAACATGGTGGGGATTGATGAGTAGAATTTTGAAAGGGATTCATTGCCTGAATACAGTATTCACTAAGTTTGTGAAAGAATATCCAAAGTTCAGATTTTGTCTCTATAGGAATAACAATCACTATAATACATAGGGCTTTTATCTCTGCAAGCACCCTTCCCTTGAATCTTCATTTTGCAGATGAAGAAACTGAGGCTTACGGAGATTAGCATCTCTGAGATGAAGTTTTCCATTTTTTTGTGTACTCACTAAATCTGAAATTTGGGAAGGTCCTGAAAGTCATGCACAGGCCTTGTGTTGGCGAATGCATCTCCTGGAGGGGAAGAGACAGTACTATAGAGGGAGAGTCCAGGGAACTTCTCTTCCAGTTCCAGATTTAAGTTCATCACTTCTGTGGCCATGGGAAACTTCTCTGGGCCTCAGTTTTCAAGTGTTGGAGGCAGGATGTGAACTTGGGTATTCCTCATTCCAAGAAGGACGTTTGCCATCTTTACCTGCCCCTCTGTACAGAGTCAGTCCTGAGTCAGGTGTCCTAGGGCAAAGCAGACTCTTTTGTTCTGAATGGGCAGAGCCAGAAAAATGTGGTCCTGGATATCCGGTATCACCTCATGAGGTTGCATCTGGCCACCTAGCGGCAGTCATCCAGTCATTTGAGTCATCTCATAAGTTAGATGAGGTCCCATGGAATTGGAAGCTGTTGATGCACTCATCTCAGGCAATAGGAATTTTCAAATGAAGACTCAAAACTAGCAAAACTCTATGGAACATATTTCAAGAAATAAAATAATTAAGGAAGATTTTTAAGTGGCAGTTGCTTTCAAGTTGTGTGAGCAATTAAATACTTTAGTGAATTTTAATTGTAGTACATGTTGAATGTTCTCAGTCTGGCTGTATGTTTCCTTAAAGAACTTCATAGTTCTCATGCTCTCTCCATTATAATCTTCCACACCGTAGAGAGAAGGAATGCTACCATGATTGCTTAGCAAAGTCAACATGACCACCACTGAATGGGACCACCTTCAATTTCACGAAGTTAATCATTTGATTAAAAAAAAAATTCCAAAGTAACATTCAACCTCTTGTTAAATGTCCTTACAAGGTCTTCCTATCTCCTATGTACAGAGCAACTCTATTTACCCCAGGGGTCTTCTGAACAATTGGCCAAGGTCTGCTGGGCTACCCCATACTGTTTGGACAGGAAATGAGTGATTACTCAGAGAGACAGGGAATGGGACGTTAGCAAAATGACTTTTCGTTTTTCTTAGTTCAAACTAATACCCAAACAGTCATTTCTTTTTTAGCTGCAGGAAAATATTTTATCTTTCTTGACTTCTGAGATTCCTCTCCACCCCCGCCTAGATCCGCCCAGCTAGTGCTTGGGGTCTGAGATTCAAATGCTGCTTCCCAGCCTCAGGGCTTTCCGCAGCGGGAGCGGCTGCTATTCAATGTGAGCTTAAGTTCTGGTGCTTGGGTGGGGGCAGGGCCACCTCCCAGGCTCAGTTCCCTCAGGGGCTTTATGCAGAGACCTTCGGTAATGGAGCTCCTGTCTGCTCTGGGAGTCCTGGTGGCCATTGCCTCTGCCACTGCCTCCCGAAGGGGCCCGAGCCACAGAGACACCCCGCTCCCCTCTCGGCCAGCCCAGACGTCTCTCTCACTGACCTGGAGCACCTATGGGTGGAGGGACCTTCTTGGCCTCCGTCCCTGAAGCCTGCTTGGATATACTCCTCTGGGGCCCCTGTGGCCAGGGCAGCGCAGGGGTGGGCTCCGCTGTCCCGAGTGCGATAGACCTTTGGGGTTGGCTTTCCAGGGTTCTCTGGAACGGAAATCTCTTCCACTGTGTTTCTGCGTGGCTTACAGTGCTCCAAAATTTGTGGGGAGTTCTTTTTACAGGAAATTTGTGGGCTGTGGATTCGGAGCTAGTATACGTGAGTCTTTCTACTCCACCATCTTGGCTCCTCCCCCCTATTTTTCAAAGTCTCTTCAGCTCAGAACCGTTGTGCTGATTCCTTAAATGTCTGTATGGAACCTGGATGTTAGCTCTGATGAATTCATGCTGCTTAGTTTGCTTCCCATAAAGGAAAGATTGCCTGTTTCTTGGCAATTTAAACTCATGTGTGTGAAGTGGGATTGGCTGATTCTGCTTGGACCCTACTTACAGCCATGTGCTAGACATCAATGGCAGTTGATGTTGAAATCCGTAAATCACTATGTGTTCTGGATTGCCCGGGGGGACTTCTGTGTTAAGTCCATTACTATACAAAGTAGGCATAGCTTGATATTTGCTCAAAATATCTCTTCTTTTCATGCTTTTTTTGATACATTTAGTAGTGAAATGGAAGGAAAGATTCAAACCAGTGGCCACATGGAGAGCATTTGGCTTAGTGCAATAGATAATTACTGAGCACCTGCTGTGTTTAAGACACTTCACTAGGAGCTGGGAATATACAAATAAAAAATATGAGCCCCTGCCTTCAAGGGGTTTAAATTTTATGGAAAGGACATATGTAGATAAATAAATACAAATAATTTACAAAATAAATCCTAAATGATTTTGATGGGAGTGAGCACTGATAACCGGGGTAATTCAGGAAAGGTCTGCATAGGATCTGGTAGTGTCTGGTCTGAGTCTTTAAGAGAACTGGTGGCTCATCGAGGCACAAGCGAAGAAGCAAAAGTATTCTCCACATGGTAAGCAGCCTATAGATGGAACCATGCATACAGAGAATGGTCTCGCTCCCAGAGATGACCATTCCCTCTCCACATGATGGACACACTGTAAATGGAACAATGTATACAGAGAAGGGCCTTACTGCCCAGACATGATCCCCACTTGTTTGACTACAGGATCTCTATCTTTGGTGCTTTGAATGTTGTTTTTTGAGTTTTGGTTGATTTATGGAAGATTCTCTGGGAGTTACCATTTTGGCTTATGGGCCTTCTGCATTAAAAAAGATTTCTTCCCAAGGGATCCTTTCTTGAGAGTGAGACTTTAGACCATCCCTGAGAGGCAGCTATACCATTCTTGGGTTATATATGAGTTGCATATAGGCATCAATGAAACAAGTCACATAAGCCTAGCAGACCAAAGGGCAAGTACATGGAAAGGCTAGGACCACTTCTCTTGTTGGATCTGGCCCAAAGTCATCCTTTCTAACCTGACTGTGCTCTTGGGAAGCTCAGCCTCAGACAAAATCAGGCCAAACTGAGCATCAGAGGCAGTCTTGGAGAAAGAAACTGGGAGTCAAGGTGAGGGAAGATATCAGAGATATCAAAAGGTGAAAATGTTACAGGGAAAAAGAAGTGAAGAAAGAGAGGAAAGGTTAGAAAAGGACAGGAGAGCTATGATGGGAACAGAGGACATGTGATTGTCAGGCCGTCCACCCCAAACCTGCTGATGTTGCTTTGACCATTGTAAATGATAATGATCTAGCAGGCTGAAGTTTGCAAAGCACTTTAAATATCTTGTCTTATTGGATTATAACAATAACCCCAGTGTTATGATCATCTCCATTTTTACCAATGAAAAACAGAGGCTCATAAATGTTAAATGATTTGCCAGTAAGTATCTGAAGTATGATTTGAACACTAGGAATGTTCGTTCCAAATCTAGCTGCCTTTCTCCATATACACTAGAAGTTTCCCCCCCTTCCCATTTTTAAACTCAGGAGCAATTCCTGAGTATTCCAGTTATCTGGTCTCTACTGAGTATTAGGTTAGGTTGTTGTCCTTTGTTCTCAGAGAGGACCAAAATGACATCACCATGATAAAGTGAAGTTTCAGTGTGTCCAACTGTGGCTGATCAGACCAATATGAGCTTGGAATGCTGTACCACAGGTTGGGCACAAATAGTCCGTATGAATTTTTGGGGTGGATACTCCAAATTTGTGCATCTTATGTTTACTTTGTGCTGTTTCAATTCTGCTTTGCTCATAGAACACAGCACCCTTTATGATATGGTCATGCCATGCTGAGTGGTCCTGTGCCAGTGTCTCCCATATTGCACAGTCAAACCCAAAGTTCTTGAGAGAGACCTTGAGAGTGTCCTTGTACTGTTTCTTTTGACCACCATGTGATCACCTGCCCCATGTGATTTCTCCATAAAATAGTCTTTTAGGCAAGCATATATTTTGCATTTGAACAATGTGGCCAGCCCTTTGGAGTTGTGCTCTCTGAAGCATAGCTTGAATGACTGGCAGTTAAACTTGAGCAAGGACTTCAGTGTCTGATACCTTATCCTGCCAGGTGATCCTCAGAATCTTCCTAAGACAGTTCAAATGGAAGCAGTTCATTTTCTTGGCATAGTGCTGGTAGACTGTCCATGTTTCACAGGCATACAACAATGAGGTCAGCACAATGGCTCTGTAGAACTTCAGCTTGGTAGTCAGTCTAATACCTCTTCTCTCCTAACTTTTCTTCAGAGCCTCCCAAACACTGAGCTAGCTCTGGAAGTGCATGCATCAACCTCATTATCAATGTGTACATCCCTGGAAGGTACACTACAAGCTAAATGAACTCATCCATAGCATTCAGAACGTCTCCATTGTGGTGGTGGCTGATGGAGCACCTGTGTTTTCTTGGTGATAATTATTAGGCCAAAATTAGCACAGGCAGCAGAGAATTGATCCATACTTTGTTGCATCTCAGCTTCAGAGGCTGCACTGAGTGCACAATCATCTGCAAACAGAAAGTCATGCACCAACATTCCCTCCACTTTGGTCTTGGCTTATAGCCTTTTCAAATAGAAGAACTTATCATCAGTACGATAGTATATAGGTGAATGGCAAAACACAGTGACTGAGACAAAGGAATTTATGATTTTAACACCAGGGATAACTATGTTTAAATAAATAGGAAATAAAAAGCAGCCTGGCATGGCAGTGTCATGAACCTGGACCTAGATCCCATGTCTGTAATGAATTGTGTCACCTTGGACATTTTACCTAACCCCTTGAATTCTCAGGTGACTTCTATGTCCATTAAATTAGAGATGAGCTGTGACCTGAATTAGTACACAGAGCAAGACTATTGATTTAAAAACAAACCATATGTGTCTCTGGGGTTTTCTCAATGGGATCCTTGGTCTAGATGGATAGTTAGAAATTTCTGCAGAATCAAATTACGAATGATATCATATGTATTGGAATCATATGTGATATTGGCAGGGGATGGGGGAGTATAGCATAGTATAATAGAAAGAACATTGGGATAGAATGCAGAAGACCTAGTTAGATTTGAGCCTCAATTCAGCCTGTTTGGGCAAGTCGCTCTTTGTACTTCAAGTGAAAAATAAAGGCTTATATTAATTGAGACTGAAGTCCTCTCCAATCTGAGGATCTCAGATTCTAAGAAGAGGCCCTGAAGGCCCAACTCTTCTGTGATGGTGAATCACAGGCACCTGGGTTTGCTCTGTGCTTTGGACCTGGCTATATCATAGCTCCTCCTCATTTTTCCCCATCACTATAGACTCAGGATAAAGTCCATTTTGTAAGGAGCAACATTCCTTCTATGTTAAAGTCAAGGATTTAAATAAACTACTTGGGTCCAGTCACCATCAGAGCTCAGAGTGAAAAAGCCATTCCTCAAAGTGTTCAAAGGGATTCCTGATGGTCCTGTCCCACCCTTTTAGAATTTATGATCCTTAAGTCTTGTACTTATGTCTCCCGTGTTCAGCTGAGGGCCTGGCATATAGTAAGCACTTAATAAATGCTTATTGCTTTACTGCCAAGTTATTTGCATTTGTCTCCCTCATCAGAATGTAAGCTTCTTGAGGGCAGTCACCATGTTTTTGCCCTTTTTTTGGTGTCCCCAGCACTTAGAACATTTGTTGTAAGTAACATAGTAAATGCTTAATTAATGCTTGCTGACTGACTGACATTGTGAGGTTACATAGGAAAGGACAAAGCTCCTAAAGGAACTCACTGGGAATTTCTAGACTTATTTTCCCTTATAGAAGTATTGTCTACATGGTGAGCATGATGAGTTTACCTCTATTGTCACAAACATACCACAAAACCAAAAAAGTGTAAGCTGCTTGAGGGTAGTCATCGCCATCATTTTTCCATTCCATGCCCAGTTCTTGGCACCTGCAGGCATTTCCCTGAATTGAGTACCAACGTCTCTGGTTTACCTTGTGTCCACCATCTAATCTCAGAAGAGTAGCGATGAAGACTGCTCTTGATGCCATGAGAAGCAGTCTGACAGCTGGCCATTGCAACACATTTGGAGCAGGCTACTCCCTTCCTTTGATCACGCATCCCTTTTTGCTCTTTTGTTCCAGGCTGTGAAATGTCCTCAAAGGCATGTCTTAAAAGATAATTTGCCCCACAAAACCTTCTCCAATGATCTTGATGTCTGAAAATAAAAATAAAATATTCTCCTGAGGAAAGAGCTCAGCTTGTATTTTTCCAGTGGCTCCTCTGAAGGACATAAACTTTTGAAGTTGGATGCTTTTATTTCAGGCTCCAGACACTCCCTACAGATTCATTTTTCTTCCACCTTCCCTCTTTTATTTCATGCCATTTTTTCCCATTTGCTAGCCAATAGTTTTGTTTCTATGTTGGAAGAGGAAACTCTTTAATCTCATCAATATTTATTAAATACCTGCTACCTCTTAGGCTCTGATGATACAAAGGAAAAATGGAAAACATGATTTTTGCCTTCAGGGAGCTTAGATTCCGCTAAGGGGGGGATGCAGTGTGCACACAGGTGAATATTACAAGCAAATTGGAGGAGGAGGAGGAGGAAGAGGAGGAGGAGGTAAAGGTGTTAACAATTGAGAGTTCCCGTGGCATGTTCATCTGGAAAGGAATTTACACAAGGATGCATTTTTCTTGTTATCTTCACAGCTCTGGCCTTGGGTGTCAGAAATCAACTTCTGGAAGGAGAATTGTCTAAGTGATGATTCACACTTCCAGCAAAAGCATTTACATCTCTAAGATGCTTAAAATGCTCCTTTCTATAGATAAAGTTCTTATGTAATGCATCATTCTTTGCACACTAAAAAAAGACAGGGGTGCCACTAGAGGGAATGATCATTGGCCCATGGGCCTCCTTCCTCATCTCTATAAAGTCTTTGTGAGAATGATCTACACACACATCAATAGTATCCTTGATGAAAATAGGAGAATGTTTTCTGAAATAACAGAACAGGCAGACTTTGGGAAATCACCTTCTGTGGCAGCATGGATCTTTCTCAGTTTGAGATTAGTAATGAGGAGAGCTGACATTTACCTAGGGATTTAGATCCAATCATAGACATAATTTTGTTTAGAGATCCCCTGCTTATTACTAGCAAGTGAATTCGCCCAGAGTGCCCACAGATTCTGGGTTTACCATGCTCAGATTGCAATGGTGCTAATTATATCTTTACTAAGAATCATCGAAGGATGCAGGATGAATGATGAAAATTCAGGCTGAGTAACTCTTGGGCTTCCCTTGCCCTTCTGTCCTCAACAAAACCTTATCTGGGTTCCTGAGAGTGGTAGCCTACGTCAATAATGAAGTCTTACTGAATGACTCTGATTCATGGGATACCAACACCAGTCTCTGAAGAAAATTGCAGGTGCTGGAGAGGCCTGGAGAGACACATGGACAGTGTAGTAGCCCAGCACAGCACACATGGGAAATGTAGTAGCCCAGCACAACATACATGGGCAGTGTAGTAGCACAGCACGCCGTAGGAAGTGTAGTAGCACAGTACAAGAATAACTCCTTGTGTAACAAAAGGTGCAATAAAACATCATCTAGGGAAGGGAACGATGTTCTTGAAGGGGTGGCCGGGCAGAAAGGAAGGATGAGAAACATGAGCTGTGATAGGGCTGTCCGGTGGATGCCAAAGGACCTTGAAGGAGTCTTTCAGTGTTGGGTGGAGTCCCTATGAAGTAATGCATGGGAAGGTTTGGGTAAGAGTTGCACAAGATGGATCGAGATCTACATCTTTGGAGGTAATACCTACATTGATTTGAACATAGACCACTTGCCATATTGAAATTTTGAATAGATCACTTTGGCAGTGTTCTGTTGCCTTTTAATATTAAGTGTGTGTGTATGTACACATGTGCATGCATGTGTGCGTGTGAGAGAGAGAGAGACAGAGACAGAGACAGAGAGGCAGAGAGAGACAGAGAGAATTAAACATATTCGACTTACCCCGCTTGTTGGCCCTAGAAGTTCAAGGTAGCATTAGTCCCAGTGGGCAGAAGTTGTGGTGAGGCAAACTCTGACTCACCTCCTCATTTCTGACCTGGTAAACTAGGCTAAGAGGTAGCAGAATGGCAGAATGCATAGATAGCTGGACTAAAAGCCAGGGAGTCTTGGGTTCAAGCCCTGCTCCTGATTCATACTAACTCTATGACCCTGGGTAAGTCATGTAACTTCTCGTTGTTCTAATCATCTCTCCAAGACTAAAAGTTGCAGACAAGGTATAAATCTGCATTGATAGAGGAAGTTTCCTTATAGAGAGTTTTCTTATTTCAATGAAATAGTAGGTCAAATCCTTGTCCTCATTAATGTGATTGTTTACTGGTTCCCTTTCCTGTCTCCTACATGCATATGCTCATCATTTAATTTCCATGTGCATTTTCTCTTCCTTGTCCTTCTGTAAAAGCACAAGAAAGAATTCTTAATATATAGCATATGCCAATCCACATCCTTGGGAACATGGTAGTGGCTGTCATATTTCAGGGATTCAGTGTAAATTCAAAAGACATCTGGTCTATTTTTCCTTGCTTTCTTTTCTACCCAGGATCCTATGTGAAAACATTTGAAATTGATATCCAGAGGAGCCAATGAGGGAATTGTCTTTACTGTTTTTAGTCAAGGGGCTGTTTTGTCATTGACATACATGGATATGGGAAGGCTCTGTGATTTTGTTGGGTCACCACCTATCTGTGAATGAAACCTAGGAAGGTGTCTTAGGCATAAATAGAGGCTAGATGAGTTATCCAGGGTCAGCTAGAAATGCAATTGTCACTGAAATTATTGGAATCTTGAACATCTTGATTCCAAGCCAGCTCTTTTTCAAATATCAAATCAGTAATCAAATATTCTGGTTAATAGTAGATCCTTGCACATGCTATGAAAGAATTGTCAGTGTTGCAAGATTTTGGATCATAAGATGCATTGAAAGCTATATTGAACATGATTTTATTTGATGAGTCAAGGTACACACACACACACACACACACACACAATGGAGAATGTTCAGAGGAAGACAGCCAAGCTAAGGAAGGGTCTTGAAGAAAGTCCATATAATGGTCTCTTGAAGGAACTGGGCATATTTAATCTGAAGAAAGACTCTAGAGGGGACGCTATAGTGGTTTTCCAGTGTCTGAAGTCCCGTTATGCAAAGAAGGGATTTGTTGTTTTTCGGTCGTTTCGGTTAAATCGGATTCTTCATGCCCTCATTTGGGGTTTTCTTGGTAAAGAGAGGTTTGACATTTCCTTCTCCGGCTCATTTTACAGATGAGAAAACTGAGGCAAACAGACTTATGTAACTTGCTTAAGGTCGCACAGCTAGTAAGCATCTGATGTTAAATGTGAGCTCAGATCTTTCTGAGTCCAGGCAGCACTCTATCTCCTGCACCACTTAGCTGCCCAAAGGAGTGATTAGCCTGGTTTTATTTGGTCCCAGGAGAAAAAAAAAACAGCTATGACAACAGATGGACATTCCATAAGGACCAACTTGAGCTTAATGTCAGGAAAAATAAGATGAAACAAAATTACTTAATAATAAGAACCATCCCCAAATGGAACAGCGAGTGTCAAGAGGTGTTGGGTTCCCTTTTCTTCTGGGACAGCTCTGACACTTAGTGTTTCCCATCAGATGGCTGCTGAGGCTCCTTCCAACTCGCAAGTTCAGTGAATTTCTCAGAGCCATCTGTCGGCTTCTTAATTATTTCTTTATCCAGTTGCAGAGATTTCTTCTTAATGGGTTATTAGATGGGCCAGCTTCCTTTGACTGTGACTTGCATTATATTGACTTACTTCTCATTTTCTATTGCTTTGTTTATATTTGGCCAGCCAGGTGGTCCAGTGGTTAGAATGCTGGGTCTGGAGTTAGGAACAATGGACTTCAACTTTGATCTCAAACATTTACTGTCTGAGACTGGGGAAGTTACTCCACCTGTATGCTTCAGTTTCCTCAAATGTAAAATGGAGATCATAATAATACCTATTTCTTGGGTTTATGGGGATGATCAAGTGAGATAATATTCATAAAATGCTCAACCTATTTCCTGGAATGTAGTAGGCAATTCAGAAATACTTATTTCCTTCCCATCCCTTTGTAACTGATAAAACTCTTCCTTTCGATGTCTTTTTCAGCAGTTGAACTCTTCAGGGGAAGAAGTCATCTTTCAACTATATCTTCGCATTGCACAAGTAATTAACAAGAGTTTATTAAGCACATTTTCTGCGCTGTGCTGGCCTGGGGACTCTGGCATGTTGAGTGCCAAGCCATTTTCTGAGTTAATCAGAATGATCTTCATCATCATCACCTTCGTCTTCACTAGCATTTATATAGCACCTACTGTGCGCCAGGCACTGTGCTGAGAACTTCTCAATCATGATGACATTTGATGCCCATGATAATCCTGGGAGATTTTTATTTAATTGTCTTTGGTGTGTTCGACTCTTTATAACCTATTTGGGGATTTCTTGGTAATGGTACTGGAGGGGTTTGCCATTTCCTTCTTCAGCTCATTTTGCAGATGAGGAAACTGAGGTAAACAGGATTAAGGGACTTGCCCCCACAGCTCATAGGTGTCTGAGGCCAAATTTGAACTTAGATCTTTCTGACTTCAGGCCCAGAAGTCTATCCACTATGCCACCTAGGTGCCCAATTCGGGCCACACCCTGTCCCAAGTTTACCCAAATGCTTAAGAAGCGTATTTTAGAGTGCTAAGAGCACTAGCTCTAGTCAGAGGACCTAGAATCAATCCCACCTCAGACACTTATGAAATATATGATTTTGAGAGAATAACTTAACCTCCAAGGACCTCATTTTCCTACTAGATGAAAGTTTTGGGGTCCTTTTGAGCTTAAGATCTGTGATCCCTTCACCTTTCTGATTCTTTATTTCCTTATCTATAAAATGGAGCAAAAGACTTGAAAGTCCTTCCAGTTATAGATGGATGGATAGGAAAGAAGAAAAAAAGAAGGAAAGAAAGAAAAAGGGAGAAATAGAGAAAGAAAGGAAAATAAAGGAAGAGATCAATAAACACTTACTATTATATGCAAGCAAGCTAGTCCCTGCCCTCTAGAAGCTTATATTCTGATGGAAGAAGGGAACTTATAAAGGAGGCCTGGAAAGTGGAGCAGGAAATTTGTGTAGTAGCAAGGGGAAGAGACAGTCAAGAAGGAATGACAACCTGGTTCCAAGAGATATTGACTAAAAGTTCACCTCTCAGAACAGGAAGACCAAGGTTCCTGGCAGTAGTATGGTGTGGTGTGGTGTGCGTGTGTGTGTGTGTGTGTGTGTGTGTGTGTGTGTGTGTGTGTGGTGTTGTCAATCCTAAGTAAGGGTGGGTCTAACACATTCAAAAATCCCTTCAGTGATGTAGATTGCAGCCCATCCTGTATGATTCTTATGCATCTTTCTGAAAATATATCACACAGGTGACCCCCCACAAGCCAAGGTCTTCTTCTAGTAGCTTTGGCTTTGCATTGATAGGTGGAGGGGCACATGATAAGTTTGTATAAGCCTTACACTTACTTTCCTTTGTATTTGTTTTCTATGCCCCTATAGAAGTGAGCCCTTGGAGGTGAGGGACTGTCTCAATTTTATCTTTGTTAACCCAGCACTTAAAACAACTTTTGATTCATTAAAGGTGCTCAATAAATGTACTTAGAATTGGCATGCTGAATTGAATGGGCTGATGTCTCTTTGGTGTCCTCTTTAATTCCCAGAAGAAACGTTGGCTCTTGGGCAGTTTTACCCAACAGTCAATAATGTTAAGCTGAATGGTTAGACCATTCTTGGAATGCTCCTGGTCCTTCAAAATGTAAAGCTATTCAAGAGAAAAGAGGCATCTGACCATCTCTGCTGAGTCTGGGTAGTCTGTTTCTTTCTAACATACAGGCTTTTGAAGCCCCAAGGCTTATGTTGAGATAGGACTGTGGGTGTGTTTAAAAGGAAAGCTCCCACGATAGATACAGAGATGGACAAGTCTCAACTGTGCTTTGGATTTGTCAAATGTCTCAACTGATTTCTCAAATGTTGGGATTGATAAAACCTGAAATTCATTTTTTTTTGCCAAGCACTTTTTTCCCTTAATTATGTATGTGTATTTTAAGGGAAATTTAAGCCATATGTTTCTGATTCGTTTACACTGAAATCATTAAGATGTTGTTTTCTCAGAGCTATTTGATGTTCAAGAAACCCTGTGAACCTTTTAAAGGGCCATTTAAAGATCCCCTTTTCTCCCACCCCTTTTGAAACCAGGATCCCATGTTTGCCAATAGTAAATAAACCTGGCCTCTCAAGGGTTCAGGTTTGCTTCAAGATTCTGAGCTTAGTAAATTGAAGAAAGGTGGTCATAGTAACTTAGCATTTGTAAGATCATAGCATAAGAGATTTAGAGCTGGAAAAGACCTCAGAAGCCATCTGGTCTTCTTTTTGCACATGAGGAAACTGAGGCTCAAAGAGGTAATGGAGCTTGTCCAAGCTCTCTCAGAGAGCACCAGAGGTGGTATTAGAACCCTGGTGATCTTATTCCAGAGTCATTGTTCTTTTTTGAAACAGCCAGTTGCTTTTCTATCTTTCCCATTCAATTTGAATGGAATCAAGGGAGTTCAGAAATTGCCATGTAGTAGTCATGAGCATGGTATGAGAAAGTCAATCCTACCCAATATCTGCCACTATTAGAGAAAGTGCCATGAACAGCCCCCTGTCCAGTTGCTCAGCTTGTTGATGCTTAGGTTGACCTGTAGTGTTCAATTATAAAATCAAGTTACTTAAGGGGTCTTAGAATTGGAAGGGATGCCAGAAACCTCTTAGGTCAACCAGCTCCTGAATAAGAATCCTCTCACTGGCATACACATTCCTCAAGCTGTCATCCAGTCTGCTTACTGAAGGGTTTGGGGAGGGAACCAACTCCCACATAAAGCAGTCCATCTGACATCAGGACATCTGACATCTGATATCTCTGCTTTATAGAGGTTACCAAAATCACACCTAAAATTGCTTCTTTGTTACTTCAATTCATGACTACTATTTCTACTTGCTGGTAAAAATTCATGGTGTAAAATCATCTGTATGCCTGGGAATTTCATGAGGATAAGTATATTAGCAATTCTAAATACCAAAATAGTAAGATTCCAAAGATGGAAGGTCTTTTCTGAACTTTCTGTTATTAGCAATTTTCCTTTTACAAATAGGCTCTATGTGTTTTTTCCTCTTAAATATGTTTTATGATGTTTTAAAACTTCTTTTATTGCTTTTCCTTTACCTCTTTACTTATTTTACACAGTTATTTCTCAAAACCTGACCCTCTGTTTACATTTTGTATTTTTCTTAGCAGAATCATAAAAGTTCTGAATCAGAAGGGACTGCAGGGAGCATTTAGTATCTAACTTGTGTGTAAAATAAAATTCTCACTTCAATATGCTTGACAAGGAACTGTCAAGCCTTCTCTTGTAATCCTGCAATGTGAAGGAGCTCTCTACCTCCTAACCCAGCTCAGTTTACTATGAGATGGGGCTTATTGTTGAATTGATGCGAGATTGGTGCTTCTTTGGAACTGACACCCGGTGCTCTTCATCCTTTTTCCTGGACACAAGCTCAAAAAGGGTTCCACAAAGGAATTCTTCAAATATTTGAGATCACTGCCATTGCCCCAACCTTCCAAATTGTCTCCTCTTCAGGTTAATTTTCCCAATTCCTTAAACCAATACTCATATAATCCTATGTTATATCATTTCAGTAGAACATCAACTTCTTGAGGGAAGAGACTGCTTTGTTTTGTCTAAGCATTCCAGAACCCTCTTTGGGTCTCAGGTGCACAAAGGATTTTTGTTGTATGGGATTGAAAAGGATGGATTTTCCTTTGGTATAAGTGATTTCAAAGAATTGCTCATTGACTTTTTATGAATGAACAAATATGGTTCTTTTTGGCTTTTGGTGGTCATTTCTGAAATTAATCAAATCGCAGTCATTCTGGGACAGATTGTCCATTCTACAGATCACTCTGATCTGTTGATTCTGAACACATTTTTTTTTCTGGTTTCCTACCTTTAGGTTATTTCCTTGATTGCTCATATTTTTATTTGACTATTGGCTATTGGACCTTTGACTAGTAGGGGAAAGAGTAGATTATAACTATTGCTTAAAATTAGACTTTAGAATTAGCTATGAATTTCAATGAACAAAAAGAGGACTGCCTCTCATTACCAAAGGTCATCAAAAACTGACTGAAATTTTTCTGCCAAGTGACTTGACCAATTCTATTCACATTGATTAGAGCTTTTATTAATGAAAGAACAGTTTTATGAACTGTATGACTAAATAATATGATACCATTGTTGCTTTTTTCCTTGCTAAACCATTAAAATTATTCTAGGTGAATGAGTAGAAATTAAAAGGTTACCAATTTAGAAAACACTAGATAATTCTAGAAATGGGTTGAGAAATTGAGAATGACAATGTGAGGGCAGAAATTGTTTCCAACATTGACATATCCAATAAAATGAAATATATGGCAAAGCCCAAGTGATTTTTTCCATTGGGCTATGCATTCTGTGCCCTGAATGGATGGACTCTATGATCAATCTCAGGGCTGCTGTCTTGTACTTAACGTGTTCTTCAGAAAATTAGCTCATTTGTTGTGCTATGATTAGAACTGCAGTGATAAATAGCCCATTTGAGTTTGTCATTGTGGCCCATTTGAAGAATTATGCAGTATGTGGCATGTTGGCAAGATTGTCCAGCCATAATATTTATTAAAATGCACATCCATGAATGTGTCAGCAATATGTGATTTAGTCAGGATGCTAATTCCTGAGTCAGGAAAGCTCTCTGCCACTTCATATCACAGCTCTCCTATAATGTATAATAGAGAATAGAAAAGGGTCTGAACCCAGGCCTTCTTGACTCCATGTGTTTCCGTCCACCAAGTCTCACTGGTTCTCTACCATGAACATAGACACTGTCAAGAAGTGACCTGGATTTTGACAAAACAAAATGTGGTGTTAACCTGTTGGAATTAGAAATTGATTTCATTTTGCATAAATGTTTCCAGTCACTTCGGCTTATCACAATAATGGTTGCTTTGAAGTGCTTTAAATTAATATTCAACAGGATATTGCTCATTATATCAGTTTCTGAGCTAGAGGTAATAACCAACACAGCGCCTGGTCTCAAGGAGCTTACCGCATGGTAGTTGGCATGTCACATTTCTACAAAGAAAGTTGATGCAAAGGAGAATATGACAGGAACAAACTAAATGCTCCATCGAAATCCAAGGGAGGAAAGAATGTCATTAACCGGGGACATCTTCATGGGGAGATGCCATGTGAGCTGAGATACATAAGCAGGGCTGGAGAGAAAGGACCTTTAAGACCTGAGTTCTACCTGCTGTGTAAGCATATGCTGAATGTTATGAAGGAAGGAAAAGGAAGGAAACAGTAGACAACATGGACTATGTGAAGTACGGTAACATTTTCTGGAAGAGCTCCTTAGAGTCAGATTATGGAGGAACTTAACTGCCAAGTTGAATAGCTGGTATATTATTTGATAAGCAATAGGGAGCCCCTGGAAGCATTTGAGTAGGGGAGTTGCGTGATCACACCTGTGCTTCAGGAAGGTTATTGAGGGAACTGTTTGAAAATGAATTGGAGAGAAAGGAGGTTGGCTGCAAGAAGACTATTTCCGAGGATATTGTAATTATCTAGGCAAAAGACTTGATGGGGCCCTGATTTGTGATGGTGGGAGTAGGAGTGGAGAGGAGAGAACAGATTTGAGAAATATTTCAGCAGTAGACCCAAGAGAACTTGGCAAATGATTGGTTGTTGGGGTGAGAGAGAGGGGAGAGTCAATATTTCTTTCAGAGATCAGAATGTTCTCATTTCAACCTGGCACAGGCACATTAGAAATGTGTCTTGCTTTAAGCATGCTCAACGTACTAAAAACAAATTTACAAAGAGATTAATCAGTGGATAATTGTTCACAATGCATAATCCAATTCAATTCAACAAGTATTTACTAACAATAGAGTGATCCCAAAGAGACAAGAGCAAGCTTGAAGGGGAGAGGCATCCCCCTTCACTGAAGCTTCTTTAAGCAGAGCCTGGATTACCACTTGTGTGGAGTAACATAGAGGAATTCTGGGTTGGGTATAGGTGAGAACAGCTGGGGTCTGAGGATCCTTCCAGCGGTGAAGCTATGCAACTTTATGACTTGTTACAGTTGGGTGCCAGAAGACAGAACAGGTTGTGATGGGCCAGGGTTACATGAGGCTGATTTCAGTCCAAAAGGCAGAAAAGCATTTCAAAGCATTCAGAGCTCTCCAGTGGTGAAATGGGTTCCCTCAGGCACTGGGGGACTTACCTTCACTGGAGAACTTCAGGTCGACGCTCATAACAGAGAAACCCTTTTGTGTTGCTGGAAATCTTTGCTTTCATAGAGCATGACTGATTGCTGCATGTACAAGTCAAGAGAAAAACCACTGTCTTTTATCAAATCTCTAGAAAGCCAGGCATAATTTCACTTTGTCTCTATTTTGAGGACCTGGACAAATCTGGCAGCAGCTTGTGGCCATCACTGTATACATCACTATCTCTGGTGGCAAGATAAAACACTGCTGCTCTTAGCTGTAGTTTAACCTTTGCTACCAACCTTGGGCAAATAACTTGGCCTAGTTTCTCTCTTTCTCTGTAAAACAATGGAGTTAAGCTTTGGTATCCTGTAATTGCACTAGTAAAAATCTGACCAAAGACCTTTCTTTTCCTTCAAAGAATGGAAGACCACTTAGGGATATTAAATAAGGAATTAGAAAAGAGATTTTCATTTAGCCGTAGACTGTATTAGATGGGATCTTTACATAGAGCTTGTGAGGATACTTCTCTGATTCTGGAACACTGGATATCTGTTAGTGTGATAGCAAGAGATGGGTCACAGAGTTCAAGGTCCCACAAATTCTTGAGTTAATCTTGAGTTTCACAACCACATCTTTTTCCACAAGCAACTTGAAGAAGGCATAGAAGATCACGGTCCTCACACTATGACTCAAGTCCAGGAGAGGAGGGGCAAGTTGGCTGGGGCTGCCTAGAGGTGAGGGCTAAATGAGCATATCAGAGCCCAGGGCTCAAATGACTTTATTCTTAAAAGGATCCACGATGCTCAAATTACCCCTTTGACTGATGATACCAACACAAAGATGCCATTGACTGATGATACCAACACATAGCTGAGTGATCCTGGATAAATCTAACTTTGGGTAACCTCTCAGCCTCCGTTTCTTTTTTCTGTAAAATGGGACCAATGAACCTTTATTACCCAAATCACAGGAGGTTGTGGATTCTGATTATTCATGCATGATCCTCACAATCCTCAGTGAAGTAGGTATGGAAAGTCTCACTGATCCTATTTTACACTGAAGATGAGAATTCTGTGCATCCTAAGACCCTATGTAAAATGATATCTGACTAATGAGCAGTGTGTAAGCCTCATTGAGCCTACTCAGCTATCTCACAAATAGATCAATTGTCTTCTAGCTCATAGGCCTTATTAGAACCTTGGGGAATACCTTATCTAACTTACAGATGATCCAGCTAAGTCCCAGAGAGGAAAGTGGCATCAAATTCAATGCCACAAACATTTGTTAAGTATTTGCCATGTGTCATGCTCTGTACTAGGCACTGAGATTCAAATATAAAAGCAAAAATGAGGAAACCTTCAAGGAACTTAAAACCTACCAGAGGATAACCAAGTTTGTGGAACTTACCATTATGTAAAACACATTGGACTGGTTGTCATGAGCCCTGAGTTCCACTGGTAATGGTCACATTTAATATCTGTGTGATCGAGGGCAAGTCATCTAATCATCTTTTAGTAATTGACATTCATTATATACCTACTGTGTGCAAAGAGTGAGTATATTAGCCTCTGGAGGTATAAAAAAAATACAACCTTGACCTCAAGGAGTTTATATTTTAGGAGACAGATGTGTCTATCATGTGGTCAGGTACATAAATACAAAGCCATATCAATAGAGAGAATTAACAGCTGGAGCAATTCAGAAAGACCTCAAATGATAGACACTTGAGTCTCAAAAGAGGCCAAAGTTTCTAAGAGGCAGAGATGAAAAGGAAAGGGATTCCACAAATAAAGTGGCAGCCTGGCCAAAGGCACGGAGATAGGAAATGGTGTGTTGAGTTTGATGAATAATTAGTAGGTCAGTTTGAATTGGGGATATTTAAAAGAAAGTGAGGTCATAGGGTTATCCAGTTCAGTCCTCTTACTTTATAAATGGGGAAACTGAGACCCAGAAGCTTGGCTAAGCTCACAGTCAATTCCATAGTCAGGGCTTGACTCCAAATCTTTTCTCTATGATAAAACTTTTTTCATCATGACAGAATATTTCAGCTGAAAGTGATTTATATGTGTGTGTGTGTGTGTGTGTGTGTGTGTGTGTGTGTGTGTGTGTGTGTGTAAAATGCAGTCATGGAGCTTAAGGATATAGGGCTGGAAGGAACCTTAGAGGTCATCTACTCCAGCCCCCTTATTTTGCCATTGAGAAAACTCAGGCCTAAAGAGGTCATGACATCTTGGGCATGGTGTCGGGAAGAACGTTAGACTTGGAAGTCATAGTGACATAGGACCATAGGTATAGAATTGGAAGGTGCCTTAAGGTACACATAGTTCAACCCCTCCTCTTTTAGAATGGGAAAAATGACTCTTCCAAGGTGATAGGACTCAAGTCAGTGAGAAAATTTACTCAAGTCTTCTCACTCCAAATCTAGGACTCTGTCCATTGTATCAAACAAAGCCAGAGGAAAAAACCTGAAAGCTAAGAGAGATCACATGTTTCCAGGGAGATGAGCATATGGGGGAGAATGGTCTATTTTGTGTGTTATTATTCTAAGAACACATTAGTTTGTGCTCCCATAGAGACATGTTCAGTGAAATTTCAAAGGGATCATGGTGAATTTCCTTGACTTTGCACCATATCACCTATTTTTTCACACACCCTTCCCCAATCTTACATATTTTATCAGTGTTGTAGCCAGGATCTTTCTTCCCTTTATGACCACCCTTCCAGAGTCCTGCATATTTTCACACAGTGGCCTTTATCTTGGGTGATTCTGAACTTGGGGCTCTTTTTGTCCTCCTTACAGACAGAAGTTCAATGGTTCTCTAACCCCCCAAACATTCCATGCCCCACTTCCTGCTTTCTGCAGACACATGCTTCTTGAATAATTTTGGAAGCAGCTGAGTCATAGGTGTGTGTTACAAAGACTGTGAGTGGTCACAACTAGTTTTTTTTTTATTTCTGAGAATGTGTGACCCCCAGACTCAACCTTGTCAAGTGGAAACTCACTAAGACAAATGATAAAGTCAAAAAATAAAGAATGGGTCTGTCGAAATGGTGATTTATTTCAGATGCAAGAAAGGAAGAAGTTATTTTTTTCTGACTCCTCTTTTAATTGAGGAAAAACTAGCAAGCCACCAGAAAAAATAAAATGAATGCTATTAAGATTTTCTTATCCTCTCTAGAAGAGATTTCTCTTTTTTTAATCTTAACAAATTAAGTAAAAAGGGAGTTTGAAGTGTCAACAAATATAATTCTTCATTATGATTATATGTAGTTTTCTGTATATTTCTTTTTTGGGGGGTTACTGAACACTTTTATTTTACACATAGAAGCCACTAAGGATTTGGCCTGTGGGCTCATGGGGCTGCATCAAAAGTGCATGACTCTACACATAAGTACGAGAGTTGGGGGTGACAACAGGTCACAAGATGCTAAAGGGTCTTCAGACAGAGAGAAGATCAGGTAGTCTCTGGTATAAGACTTCTGTTTTTAAATTTTTAAAATTATTTTGTTTTCAGTGTTCTATAATCACTTTCATATATCTTAGATTCCACCCCCCCCTCCCCAGCGTCTCCCCTACCTCCTCACTCACTCTCTGAGATGGCATGCAGTTTTATATAGTTTCTACACATAGATTCCTATTAAATACATTTTCACCTTATCATGTTGCATAGAAGAATTAAAATGGATGGGAGAACTCATAAAACAAACTGATACATAATACAAAAGAAAATGGTCTGTTTCATTCTGTGATCAAATTCCATAGTTCTTTCTCTGGATGTGGAAGGCATTTTGTCTTAAGAGACCATTGGGAATTTTTTAAGTCCTTGCATTGCAATGAACTACTAAGTCTACCAGAAAAATTCTAACACTGTGGTTGTTGCTGTTTGCAAAGTTCTCCTGGTTCTGCTCCTTTCACTCAGCATCAGTTCATATAAATCTTTCCAGGCCTCTCTGAAGTCTTCTGTTCCTCATTTCTTATAGTACAATAGTATTCCATTACATTCATATACCACAGTTTATTCAGCCATTCCCCAATTTATGAGCATCCCCTTGATTTCCAGTGTTTGGCCACCACAAAGAGAGCTGTTATAAATAATTTTGTACATGGACCTTTTCCCATTTTTATGATCTCTTGGGGATACAGTCCTAGAAGTGATATTGCTGGGTCAAAGTGTATACTCACTTTTGTAGCCCTTTGGGCATATTTCCAATTTGCTCTCCAGAATGGTTGGATCAGCTCACAGCTCCACCAACAATGAATTAGTGCTCCAACTCTCCCACTTTTTCTCCAACATTTATCATCTTCCTGTTTTGTCACGTGAGCCAGTGTGATAGGTGTGATGTGGTGTCTCAGTTGTTTTGATTGGCATCTCTCTAACCAATAGAGGTTTAGAGCATTTTTTAAAATTTGACTATAGATAGCTTTAATCTCTTCCTCTGAAAACTGCCTGTTCATATCCTTTGATCATTTATCAACTGGGGAATG
Organism: Bettongia penicillata ogilbyi; assembly: GCA_023548195.1. NCBI lineage: Eukaryota > Metazoa > Chordata > Mammalia > Diprotodontia > Potoroidae > Bettongia > Bettongia penicillata. The sequence continues at coordinate 11,339,696 of JAJHZJ010000132.1, read as the reverse complement.
ACTTGTATTCTTGTACATTTGACTCAGTTCTCTCTATATATTAATTTTTGGTCTATCTTTCCACGGTCTTTTATTACATATAATTTTTATTGAATTATGATCTGAGAAGGATGCATTGACTGGATTGTGAGGTTTTTATGCCCTGTTACATGGTCAATTTTTGTATATATGTTATGTACTGCTGAGAAAAAGGTATATTCCTTTCTATCCCCATTCAATTTTCTCCAGAGATCTATCGTATCTATCTTATCCAGAATTTTATTCACATTCTTGACTTCTTTCTTGTTTATTTTAAGGTTAGATTTATAAAGTTCAGAGAAAAGAAGGTTTCAGTCCCCCACTAGTACAGTTTTACTCTCTATTTCTTCCTGTAACTCCTGTAACTTCTCCTGTAAGAATTTGGATGCTATACCACTAGGAGCATATATGTTTAATAATGATATTGCTTCATTTCCTATGGTGCCTTTTAGCAGGATATAGTTTCCTTCCTTATCTCTTTTGATTAGATCAATTTTTGCTTTTGCTTTGTCTGAGATTAGGATTGCTACCCCTGGGTTTTTTTACAGCAGATGAAGCACAATGTATTCTCCTACAACGTTTTACCTTTATCCTGTGTTTATCCCCCCATCTCAAATGTGTGTCTTGCAAAAAACATATTGTTGGATTGTGGTTTTTAGTCCATTATGCTCTCCATTTGTTTTATAGGAGAGTTCATTCCATTCACATTCACAGTTATGATTACTATATGTGTCTTTCTCTCCATCCTCTTTCCCACCATTTGTGCTTTTAGTTCTCCTTTCTCCCTTCCTCTCCACAAGAGAGTTTCAATTTTTGACCACAACCTCCCTCAGTCTTTCCTTCCTTCTTTCAGTCTCCCCCTCCTTTTTACTGTCCTTTACCTTTACTACTTCTTCCCTCCCTTTTAGACTCCCCTCCCCTTTCTGTCCTCCTTCCCCTCCTACTGCCTCTAGAGCTACTTAGATTGATATACTTGATTAAGTTTGTTTTTCCCTCCTTGAATGAAATGAGATGAGAGTACCTCTCAAACAATGTTCATCTCCCTCCCCTCTTTCCCTCTACTGTAATATAATTTTGTGCCTCTTTCTGTGATGTAATTTACCATTTTCTACCTACTCCTTTTCACATCTCCTGTTACAATCCCTTTGCACTATTAAATCACACTTTTATCATTACATCATTTGCTTTATACCTGCTCCCTCTATCTATGCATATCCCTTTTATATTTTATAATAAATATACAATTCTTAAGATTAACAAGTATCATCTTCCCTTATAGGCATGTGAACAGTTTGCCCATATGGAATAACAAGTTTTTTTTCCCCCTCTTTTCTTTTTTATGCCTCTCTTGAGACCTGCATTTGAAGATCGAATTTTCTATTGAGTTCTGGCCTTTTTAACAGGAAGGTCTGGAAATCCCTTATTTCATTGAATATCCATCTCCTTGACTGAGATGTTGTGCTCAACTTTGCTGGGTAATTGATCCTTGGTTGTAGTCCCAGCTCTTTTGCCTTATGGAATATCATATCCTAGTTCCTTTGTTCTTTTAATATAGAAGCTGCAAGGTCCTGTGTGATCCTGACTGTATGTCCTCGATATTTGAATGCTTTCTTTCTGACTGCCTGTAGTATTTTCTCCTTCACTCAATAGTTTTGGAATTTGACAACAATATTCCTTGGTAGTCTTTGTTTGAGATCCCTTTTGGGAGGTGAACAGTGGATTCTTTCGATGACTATTTCGCCCTCTGGATCTAGCACTTCTGGGCAATTTTTTCTTGATGATTTCTTGGAAAATACTATCCATCCTCTTTTATTCATTATGACTTTCTGGTAGGCCAATAATTCTTAGATTTCTCTCCTGGATCTATTTCCCAGGTCAGTTGTTTTTCCAGTGAGATATTTTACATTTTCTTTTATCTTTTCATTCTTTAGATTTTGTTTGACTGACTCGTGATGTCTCATAGATTCGTTAGCTTCTACTTGCCCAGTTCTAATTTTTATCAAATTGTTTTCTTCAGTTAACTTTTGCATCTTCTTTTCCATCTGTGCAATCATTCTTTTTAAGGAATTACTTTCTCTAGTTAGTTTTTGTACTTCATTTTCCATTTATCCAATTTTCCCAGTTAAGTTTTTTTGCTTCCTTTTCCATTTGTCCAATTTTCCTTTTTAAGGAGTTGTTCTCTTCAGTGAATTCTTTTTTCAATGCTTTTACAATCATTGAGTAGTTTTTCTTGTATTTCTCTAATTTGGCTTTTAAAATCCTTCATCTCTTCCAAGAATGTTCTTTGTGCTTGCGGACCAGTTCATAGTCCCTTCTGAAGTTTTAGATGGGAGTGCAGTTTCAATGCTGACCTTTTTGGTATTCTTGTTTTGGTCCTTGTCCCCATAGAAAGATTCTATTGTCTTTTCTTTCCTACTTTGCTTCTTACTCATGACAATGACACTTTGTGTGTTGTGGCCTCTGGTTCTTTCAGCTAGAAGCTAAAGAACCTGGTGCTGAGCTGACTGGTGTGAGAAAGCAGAGGCCAAGTGAAGTCTTTTTACGTTTCCCCAGATTTCCCTGGAGTTAGCTTGTTAAGTGTAGGGGAGTGGTGGTGTGGCCATAGGAAGTCTCCTCTGCTGAGCTAGAGCAAAGGTAAGTTCAGCGGTCATTGATCCTGATTGCCCCAGTGTCTTGTCATTCCCCTGGGGTGCGGAAGCATGCCTGGGTTCCTGGTGTTGGTGGTTGTGAGGCTCAACCCCTGGAGCTTCAGATCTCCTCCTAGTTTTCTGAGATGGGGCTGTCTGACACCACTCTGGCCTTCTGTCACAGCAGGAGGGACCCTCCTTAGTGATTTTCCTAGCCTCAGGTGTTACGAGACTGTTTGCCCCTTCTGCTGATCCCACTGATCCAGGACTTTTCCTGGGGAAATATTTTATGGTTCTTTCAAGGTCAACAAGGTGAGAGGAAGAGAGAATTTACCAATCAGTCTGCCATTTCGGCTCCCAGAAGTTCAAGTAGGTGACTTACAGACATGTGATCTGCAGACTGATAGTCTCAGGAGCAACTGCTGCAGAAACCTGGGGCTTTGCAGCTCTCACTTGCTTGGTTCTACTAGACTCCTGTCCTGGGCTGATATACCCAGACTGCCTGGGGCTTCTTGCTTGGCCCTGCTGCAGCAGGGACATGCTGCACTGTGCCTATAAGACAGCACTGAGAACATCACAGAAAGGTGGAAGGGAGAGGGAAGTTAAACAGCAGAGGCCTCTGCCCCCAAAATAAGACTGGTCTAGTACTTGGTGCTGCCCATTCTTAGGACAGGATAGACTTCTACAGATATGACTGGCACCTGCAAGCTCTTAACCCTCCTAACCACAGAGCTTAATTGACCAAAGGATTTCTGAAGTTCCTTCCAGCAAATTTAGCCTTACTGCCCAGGTCTTCCTCAATTCTGAGAAGCTGGTTGTACTTGGCCAGATGCTCAGATCAGCAAGGGGCACCAGTCTTGATATACCCAGTACAGAGACCCACCGCAGGTCAGCAATGAAGGTATCTTCAGTTTCCCCAGAACAAAGGGAAGTCATTACTCTCCACCCATTGGATTGGACCAGCTTGTTCACTTGGAGAGATTCAGTCATGGAGCCAATCTGGTTCGCTTTGAATAGGATGCAGTTGCAGGCCTTCTTGTTCACAGCCTTTTCAATTCACTTGAGATTGGTCACTCTGAGATCATCTCCTACCACTTGGAAGCCCTCAGTAGCAGTGAAATTTTTCCAAGGTTCCCAATCATCCTAGTCAAAGAGATCTTCCATAGACACCATTGAATTATTCTTGATGAAGCTTTTGTGGAGGTCCCCAAACTCAGAAGGGGAGATGTATCTGCTGGAGTCATCAGGAGAGTTGAGTCCAAGTCATATTTCCCAGATTAGAATAATTCAGACAGCAACATCCATGCCAATTATGACCTTATCAGTATAGCCAGTTTTATAATAGCATTCTTTAGCAGGTTCAGAGCTTCTTTATTCTCCAGGATGTTAGGAGCAAAGTCACCCTCATCCCTTACGTTGGTGGTGTCCTGTCCATATTTCTGCTTAATCACACTCTTCGGGTTGTGGTAGACCTAAGCTGCAATGTACATGGTTTCCTCAAAATTTGCTGCTCCAACAGGTAGAATCATAAACTCCTGCATGACCAACTTGTTACCAGCATGGAAGCCACCATTCATCACATTGATGGCTGGAACTGGCAGGATGACTTCTGCTGCAAGGTCAGAAATATGATGGTACAGGGAGACACCTTTCTCAGCAACTCTAGCTTTACAAACGGTCAGAGACACTCTTCAAATGGCATTTGCACCAAATTTAGATTTATTCTCAGTGCTGTCCTTCTCTATCATCAATTTGTCGATCTTCTCCTGCTCCACAACGTTCGATTTCTTGCGAATCAAGGTCAGAAAATTAGTTTTATTGATGTACTCAACCGCTTTTGAAACATCTTTCCCTGTGTAGTGAGTGTTATCACTGTCTTGGAGCTCCAGGGCTTCATGGACACCATTAGAAGCACCACTGGACATGGCAGCTCAGAATTGACCTTTTTCAGTGTAGAGATCAACTTCCATGGTGGGGTTTCCATGAGAGTCAAAGATCTCTCTTGCCTGGATCTTGTAAGTGAACATGTTGAGTTTCTGGATATGGCTTCCTCTGCTGGGCTCAGGGAACAGAGGCTGAGGGGCTGTGTATTTCACTGGCAAAAAAATAAAGCCAAGAATTTGAGGTCTCCCTGGAAATGGATCCTTGTGCTTGTCTGCCTTAAGCGGGACCTTTTGCTATTTTTCCCTTCCAAGGGCACAAAGGGGATGGTTTCTTCATGTGATTGGTAGATGAGGAATAGAGGAGACCTCAATCACTGTCTATTTAGAAGCTCCTTGAAGATAGATCTAGTGATATCTTGTGATGACTATTGGGATGCTGAAGAGAGAAATCAGAGGACAGAATTCTCCAACACAGGTTACTGTGATTGTTCTAATGGTCCCAACTGTATGATAGATGGAGACAGTATTATGTAATGGAAAACAACTCAGCTCTGGGAATCAAGAGAATTTGTTTTCTTAGCCCAGCTCTGTCAGTCAAGCATCAGCTGTGTGACCTCAAGCTGGGCACTTGACATCTTTCCTCTCTTGTAAAATGAGTGTTTTGAATGAGATCACTTCGAAGTTTTCTTCCATCTCTAAGATATGAACACTGCTGACTTTTTAGAAGGGTCTAGTTGTTGGTCTGGGAAATACTCCATTGGAGATGTTGATAAAGAGTCAAGGATTTCTAGGACGATTTTGGTTTCCTTGGCTGTTAGTTACTTAACATTGACAATACTGTGATAAACTCATAGAGAAATCAAACTTATTGGCTGATGGGAGGTTCCAGCTGGGAAAATGCTCAGAAGTCTTCCACCTAAACAGGAATTCCCTCTTCATCATTCCTGACAGAAGGTCCTCTGCTTTCTTCATGAACATCACCACTAGCATGGTCGTGATGCTATCATGGGGTAGATACCAGTCGAGTACTTTAATAAAACTGGATAACAAACATAATTTTTAATTTTATTGGGAAAGAGACAGGAAATCATAGAATTATCTAACTGAATTATAGAATTTTAAAACTGACAAAGATTTTAGAGATCAACTAGTCCAATTTATGCACCCAAAAAGAATTATGTTTATAATAAAATGGATAAATGGTCATCCCGGCCCCATTTGAAAACTTCTGAGGAAAGTCATCAATTACCTCAATAAAGAATACATATAATCACACACATATACATACATATTCATGCACACACACATTTTTTTTTGTTGTTTCTGAGTCACTTTTCAGTTGTATTCAACTCTTCATGACCCCATTTGGTGTTTCCTTGGGGAAGATACTAGAGTAGTTTGCCATTTCCTTCTCCAGCTCATTTTACAGATGAGGAAACTGAGATAAACAGGGTTAAAAGACTTATCCACATAGCTAGTAAGTATCTGAGGCCTGATTTGAACTCAGAAAGAGGATTCTTCCTGACTTTGTGCACTGAGCCACCTAGTTACCATACACGTATATACACATTTATATTGAATATATATTTGATCTATCCTTTTATATGTACTTGTTCTCTTCTCCAATTGAATATAAACTCCTTCAGAGTAGGGTTAACTAATTATTATTATTTTTTTGATTTGTTTCCATGTCACCTAGAGTAATGCTTTATTTTGTAATGATTTTGTTAATATTTCCTTTTTAACAAAGGCTATAGTAGCATTCTTTGTGGGAAAGAAATTCCTGAGATACCAGTAAATGTAAAAGAGGAAATCATTCATTTGAGTAATTGAGAAGACCCTTTATTTGGGGCCTTGCTCCCTTACAAAAAGATGATGCAGAGAATGATATTTTAAGAACTTGAGGGACTCATTTTCTTAATACAAAAATCAAGCACAGAGAACCAAGTTTCTCTTTGAGCTAAAGGCTTGTGGCCCATATTTCTGCATAATGGATGGAAAAGTTAAGAGTCCTCATCCCTGGGGAGCTTTTGCAAGCTTAGTGGGCAAAGGTAAGTCAAATGTGAAATGAAATTATTCTGGATTTTAAATAAAATGATTTATTACTGTGGGAGAAATGTAACCTTGGCCTAGAGGCAAATAGTCTCACCCTGTATCCTCGAAGCATTTTTTTTTCCATAAGGAATGATTCAGAATAACTCAGTAATGGCATCAATACAGAACATGGTCAACTTTGACAATGCTTTTTAATGTAGATTTTAAAAAATACTTTTTCTATTTTCTATACTGTATAGCACCAAGGACTATTTCATATTTGTGTCTACAGGTTTAATGTTATTTGCACATTGTTATGCACAAAAATAATAGTTCATGGGTCCCCACAAATGTACTTATCTTTATAAGACCATAAGACTCATTAGTTTTAAGCAAAATGTATTAAATTTTTACAAATAGCAAATTAAATACAGACATGCACACATGCAGGTATATAAACATTTAGGATATACATGTATTAAAGACACATCTAGGGGCATACACTCAGAGAAAATATAGCCAGGGAAAATTAAGTGTAGAAGGCATACACACAAAGGATAAATGTGTGAAAAATGTCATAGAGAGAAAATATGTGACCTGGGCACACTCATGAAAGGTTGGAGATAGCCAAGACATACACACAAACACACACACACAATTTGTAATTCTGATGACCTAATCATGTTGCCCTCTGCTAAATGTCATGTACTTCCTTTCTGCTGGACACCATATATCAACTGGATATTATATTTATTTTATGCTAATTTTAAGTAGATTTTTATTTTGTAGGTCAAGGATTATATTTCTATTTAGATAGAGGACTGATAAAGTACAATGTTGTTCGCTTCATTCCTTCTGCACATATTCAAGTATATAGGATACTTAGAATTTACATTTATACTCAAATATACCCAGCCTTCTAACAAATAAAGTTTTTCAGCTTTTGACAAACTCCACAGACTACTCCCTCTTCTGTCTCTTCAATGTTGGATTCAGAAGAGCAACCTTTGAATGGAGTCTAACAATTTAGCAGGCATGCCTTTTGAAATGCTCCCTGTATCCTAAAGGGCTTATTAATGATAAGATTGCCTCAAATTCTCCCCTCAGAGCGGGCTGGTTTGTTTCAGGTGGTTGGTTAATTACCTTTGACAAGAATTTTCTGTTTGTATATATCTCTATTTTTCCCAGGAGTTCATCCTCCACCATGACCTTCATGTTAAAAGCCTAAGAATCAATAGAGTTCTCGGAAGTCCTTGAGTGTCTCTGCTTCTTATCTTTGGGATTGTATTTCTTAGCTTCCTGGACCATGTGCTCAATTTCTTCTTTACACAAGTGGCTTTTGGGAGTGGTGACAATGATATGACTCTCCTTACCTCTTCTCCTACCTACAGTAGATACATTGAGAAGGATATTTATGTCTCCATCCAAGGTCATCTCAATTTGAGAAATATCCCTAAGGAGTGGAGGTGGGGAAGGTCTGTATGGAGCTGAACTTGCCATGTAAATTGTATCCTTTCTCTTTGTTCTCTCTCCTTCCAAAACCTATATGACCAAAAAGGGCTTGTTGTCTGAGTAAGTAGTAAAAGTCTGTGTTTTTGAGATATATGCGGTTCTATTGCTTTTGATCAGAATTCTGCCAGCAGTTATCAATATCATGAAAAAAAAGAGGAGAGATGTCAAATGGTAGCAAGTCTTAAACATTCTCAGCTTTTGCTCCAGACAAGATGTCAGTCTGAATCAACATAAGCAACAAATTCATCAGGATCAATACTATTTATCAGGTTCCTTTAAAAATTCCTGAAGATGTTTCTGAATTTGATGATGTGAGTGAAACCATCCACCATTTTACATCATTGATCTGTGACTTATCTAGTCTGCAAAGCTGTGGGGGTCTTACTCACCACATCCAGTAAAACACAGAAGAGATCATTGTTCAACTCTTCCAAGCAGACTATGCTACAGATATAGAACTTCAGAGAGAGAGAGGGCCAACATCAATCTTGTCCTGAATACCGTAAGACAGTCAGTTAGGAGTAACAAAGATTGCTGCTATGTTTGTAATAGCATGCCATGCAGCTGTCAAAGTCCTCTCCACGCAACTACGTGTCCCCATCTGTGGACTTGATTTCAAAGAAATCATGCTTAATGTAGAGAGCAGAGATACAGAAAGTACCGTGTGTAGCACAAAGAATAATCACTTTTCTTTTGGTACCAGTATTCTTGACCAGCCACAAATAATAACAGCAGTAATTGCACCATTGATGATTTAGAGAACATTGAGAACTGTGATGGTTCTAGTACCACTGGTAATTTGATGTGGGGAGTCAATGAAGTAGGTTGGTACTGATGACAGCACTGGCAGAATCTTCCCAAGATGAATATCAGCAGCATCTTTCCATTTTGTTAATATCATAGAAAACCATTCTTCTGAATAGATGCTTTTGGTCTCTATTTTGTAGAAGAATTGAGAAAAAGAGTAGGAGGAAAATTTGATATGCAAGGCAGCACTGGCAGAGGAGTGAGAGAAGGTCAGAAAATTAGATTGTCGATCCCGTATCCATTCTGGCTAACCTTGTAATTGTATGCATGTAAAGTGGAGAAGATGGAGTGTAACACAGTGAGAAGGACTGGGTTTCAGTAAGACTTGCATTCAAAGCCCACCTCTGACGCGTGCTGCCTAGGGAGCACTGGGCCAGTTACCTCATTTTTCTGTGCCCCCAGACAATATCTTTAGGACTGAATTACAGAGTATCTGCCCATATAAATTGTTCGACGGCATTTTCTTGCCAGAATTTCCACATCACAGTGAAATGAAAGATCTGTGGAAAAACAACACAAAACAAAATCAACAATAATGACAATGACAAACCCCCTTTTATGAACACCCCTTCTTCTTTTCATGACTTGGACTTAGTTTGATACTCATTCTGTTCCACATTGGTCTGCTTTTAGGGACTACACATTTGTCATTTCCCCTTTATTGTCTATGAAGCTCCTAAAGGCATGGCTGCTTCATAATCACTCCTCAAACAAATCCAGTTCTAAAACTGTTGGAGGGGGATGCTACAGAGGAGAGAGATGTTGGGGATAGCATAAGATTATTAATAATGCTCTGTTGTGAATGACTGTCCAGAAGTAGTTACCCTTTTGAAATACAAACTTGAGTTAAACCATCCTGAGGCTTAACACACTAATGAATTTGGTGTTAAATATTAAGGCTCTTCTCTTTAATTTGGATTTTGTAATTTTATATGTGGGTGAAGAAGGAATCACTTTATTTTTTCCCCAACATTCATCTATTTATTTGTTTTCAATTTTCAACAGTCACTTCCATAAGTTTTAGATTTTCTCCACTTCTGTCCCCAAGATGACATGCAATCTTATATTGTCTCTACACATACATTCTTATTAAATGTGTTTTTACATTAGTCATGTTGCATAGAAGAATTAAAATGAATGGGAGAAAGGATGAGTAAAATTAAACAAACGAAGCATAACAAAAGAGAAAATAATCTGCTTTCTGTGTTCCGACTCCATCTTCTTTTCTCTGGATGTGGATGATATTTTGTATCAAGAGTCCCTTGAAAATGTTGTAGGTCCTTGCCTTGCTGTGGAGGACTAAGTCTATCAAAAACAGTTCTCGTACACTGTGGCTGTTACCGTGTATAATGTTCTCCTGGTTCTGCTCACTTAACTCAGAATCAGTTCATATAAGTCTATCCAGGTATTTCTGAAGGCCACCTAGTCATCATTTCTTATAGCACAATAGTATTCCATAAAATTCATCTACCACAACTTGCTCAGCCATTCCCAAAATTGATGGGCATTTCCTTGATTTCCAGTTCTTGGTCACCACAAAAAGGTGGCTATAAATATTTTTGTTTTCCTGTTTTTATGATCTCTTTAGAAACAACCCTATAAGGTGTGTATATGTGTGTGTGTGTGTGTGTGTGTTCATCCTTTGTTGCCGAAGAAGACCATGCCATCAGAGAAATGATGACATGACTTGCACTTGACTTTGTTTTTTGAGTGAGGGAGGGTTGTGCAGGTCACCAGCCTCACTTCTCCTCTGGAACCATCTGAATCCAGTGACCAGATATTCATCAGGATGACTGGAGATGACCCAGGATGAGGCAGTTGGGGTTAAGTGACTTGCCCAAGGTCACACAGATAATGGGTGTCAAGTGTCTAAGGTGACATTTCAACTCAGGTTCCCCTGACTCCTGCACTGGTGCTCTATCTACTGCACCACCTAGCTGCCTCTCCTATAAGGGGTATTGCTGGATCAAAGGGTAAGCACATTTTTATAGACCTTTGGGCATAATTAAAAATTGCTTTCCAGAATGGTTGGATCACTGCACAGCTCCACCAACAACAAATTAGTGTTCCAACTCTTCCACATCTCCAACATTTATCATCTTCCTATTTTGTCATGTTAGCCAATCTGATAGGTTGTATCAACATACAACATACATACCAATATACACAGGGAGGCTGCTGTCACAGTTTCTTACATCTGCATTCATAAAAGGAAAGCAACTTACAAGGGGTTAAAAATCATGCTAATCAAGCACATGTATCATTCCTTTAACCAAGAACATATATCATTCACCTCATTCAGGGGACTCAGCACCCTGAGCTCCAAAAAAAATACAGAGAAATCAGAGATCAACAGACATGACTTCTTCTGCCTGACCATCAATAGACAGGTCAAACTGTCTGATCATAGTTCCCAGAGAGGGAAGCACTGACATCTGGGTTTTCATAGCTGGGAGGGCTCCTTAGTGGCCTCCCAGAGTCCTTGTCTGGCCAAACACTTCCAGTCAGTAAGCCTCAAAGTAAAACCTCATCTCAGAGTATTTATACACATTTCAAAGGCAGAGGGTATGATCTTATGACCCAGTGTCTCAGTAGAAAAAACAAAATGTACTTGGGACCCTCCTACAAAACAACTTCCCTAATCAAGTTTCCCTCAATGGAAAGGCCCAGCAATGTGTGGGGAAGATCTTCTTTAATCACATTATTCAATCAGAGGTACTTTTAGTAAAACAAAAATAGCAAAAGATTCTACTTTACTTGGTCTTATATAGGTGTGATGTGTTGTATTGTTTACCTCAGAGTTGTTTTGATTTGAATCTCTCTGATTGATAGTGACTTAGAACATTTTTTTCATGACTATAGGTAGCTTTAATTTCTTCCTCTTTAAACTGCCTGTTCTTATCCTTTGGCCATTTATCAACTGGGGAATGATTTGTATTCTTACAAATTTGACTCATTTCTCTATGTATTTTAGAAATGAGGCATTTATTAGAGACACTAGTTGTAAAAATTCTTTCCCAGTTTTCTGCCTCTCTCCTAATCTTGGTTGCATTGGCTTTGTGTAAAAACTTTTCAAATTAATATAATCAGAATTATCCAATTTGCATTTCATAATGTTCTCTATCTCTTGTTTTGTCATAAATTCCTCCATTCTCCAAAATTCTGACAAATAAACTATTTCTTGCTTCCCTAATTTGTTTACAGAATCAGCTTTTATACTTAGATCATGTATTCATTTGGACTTTATTCTGGTATATTGTGTCAGGCATTGGTCTATGCCCAGTTTCTGCCAAACTATTTTCCAGTTTTCCCAACAGTTTTTGGCAAACTTTGAGCTCTTATCCCAGAAGCTAGGGTCCCTGGGTTTATCAAAAATACTGCTATAGTCATTGACTACTGGGTCATGTTTATCCAACATATTCCACTGATCTACCCTTCTATTTCTTAGCCAGTACCAAGTGATTTTGATGACTGCTGCCTTATAAACAATTTAAGATCTGCTATGGCTAGGCCACCTTATGTAGCATTTGTTTTCATTAATTATGTTGATATTCTGGACCTTTTGTTCTTCTAGATGAATTTTGACATTATTTTTTCTAGATCTATAAAATAATTTTTTGGTAGTTTGATTCGTGTGTTACTGAATAAGTAAATCAATTTAGGTAGAAATGTTATTTTTATTATATTCCTGTCCCTACCTATGGGCAAATGATGTTTTCCCACTTATTTAGATCTGACTTTATTTGTGTGAAAAGTGTTTTGTCATTGTGTTCATATAGTCCCTAAATTTGTTTTGGCAGGTAGACTCTCAAATATTTTATAGTGTCTACCCTACCTTTAAATGGGATTTCTTTTTCTCTCTCTTGCTGCTGGGCTTTTTTAGTAATATATAGAAATGTAGATGATTTATTTGGGTTTATTTTCTATTCTGCTATTTTGCTAAAGTTGTTTAATATTTCAAGTAGTTTATCACTTGATTTTCTAGGATTCTGTAAGTATATCATCATATCATCTGCAAAGATTGATAACTTCGTTTCTTCTTTGCCTACTCTAATTCCTTCAATTTCTTCTTTTTTCTCATTGCTAAAGTTAATATTTCTAGTGCCATACTGAATGACAGTGGTGACACTGGGCATCCTTGTTTCACCCTCAGTCTTACTGGAAATGCATCTAGCATATCCGCATTGCATAGAATGCTTACTGACTGTTTTAGTTAGATACCACTTATTATTCTAAGGAAGTCTCAATATTTTCTTATGTTCTCCAGTGTTTTCAGCTGGAATGGGTTTTGTATTTTGTCAAGAGCTTTTTCTGTGTCTATTGAGATAATCAGATGGATTCTGTTAGTTTTGTTGTTGACATGATCAGTTATGCTGATAGTTTTCCCAATTTTGAACCAGCCCTTCATTCTGGGTATAAATCTTACCTGATCAAGGTGTATTATTCTTGACATAAGTTGCTGTAATCTTTTTGCTAATATCTTGTTTAAAATGTTTGCATCTATATTCATTAGGAAAATTGGTCTATAATTTTCTTTCTCTGTTTTGGCTCTTCCCAGTTTAGGTATCAGCACCATATTTGCATCATGAAAAGAATTAATAGGACTCTTTCTTCACTAATTTTCCCAAATAGTCTATATAGTAATGGAATTAGCTGTTCTTTGAAAGTTTGATAGAATTCTCTTGTAAATCCATCTAGCCCTGGAGATTTTTTTCCTAGGGAGTTCATAGATGACTTGTTCAATTTCTTTTCCTGAGATGAGGTTATTTAAGTATTCTGCTTCCTCTTCTATTAATCTGGGCAATTTATATTTTGATAAGTATTCATCCATTTCCCTAAGATTGTCAAATTTATGGGCATACAGTTGGGCAAAATAACTTATTATTTTTTTAATTTCCTCTTCACTGGAGCTGAATTCACCCTTTTCATTTTTCACATTGGTAATTTGGTTTTCTTCTTCCTTTTTTTGAATCAGATTGACCAAAAGTTTATCAACTTTATTGTTTTTTTTTCATAAAACCAGTTCTTGGTTTTATTTATTAATTCAATAGTTTTCTTAATTGCAATTTTATTCATCACTCCTTTGGTTTTCAGTATTTATAACTGGGTATTTCATAGACGACTTTAATTTGTTCTTTTACTAGCTTTTGCAACTTCATGCCCAATTCATTGGTCTCCTCTCTATATTTTATTCATGCAAGCATTCAAAGATATAAAACTTCCCCTAAGAACTGCCTTTGCTGTGTCCCATAAATTTTGATAAGTTGTCTCATTATTTTCATTCTCTTGAATGGAACTGTTGATTGTTTCTATGATTTACTGTTTGACCCACTCATTCTTTAGGATTAGATTATTTAATTCCCAGTGAATTTTTGGCCTGTCTTTCCATGGCCCTTTATTACATATAATTTTTTATTGCATCATGATCTGAAAAGGATGCATTGACTACTTCTGCCTTTCCGCATTGGATTGTGAGTTTTTTATGCACTAGTACATGGTCAGTTTTTGTGTATGTGCCATGCATCACTGAGAATAAAAGATAACTTCCTTTCTATCCCTATTAAGTTTCCTCCAGAGGTGTATCATATCTACTTTTTCCAGAATTCTCTTCACCTTCTGAACTTCTTCCTTATTTATTTTGAGGTTAGATTTATCAAGTTCAGAGAGGGGGAGGTTGAGGTGTCCCACTAGTATAGTTTTGCTCTCTATTTCTTCCTGTAATTCCCTTAGCTTCCCCTCTAAGAATTTGGATGCTATACTGCTTGGTGCATATATGTTTAGCAATGACATAACTTCATTGTCTATGGTGCCTTTTAGCAGGATATAGTTTCCTTCCTTGTCTCTTTTGATTAGATCTATTTTTGTTTTTGCTTTGTCTGAGATTAGCATAGTTACTCATACTTTTCTTTTTTTACTTCAGCTGAAGCATAATATATTCTGCTCTAGGCTTTTATCTTTATTTTGTGTGTATCCCACTCACCCCTTTTCTCCTCTCCCTTCCCCTCTCCTTTCCCTGTCCTCTCCCAAAACTTTAACCCTACTACACTCTGAAACTGGGACTCCAAGGGGCCCCTGCCAAGGCCCCCTAGCTTTACAGTGATTATCAGTAGTAATTGTTGCTGTTTCCCACCCAGCATGATGTCTTTGTTTTCTTGACCTACTTAAAGGGGCCATACTCTGGCTAGTTCTTAAACAGGCCTATTCAATGAATGGGTGTTGCCTCACCCTAAGTGGGTACCTGCAAAGACCTTGGCCTAAAGGCCCCAAGGTCTCCCAGTGCATCCTGGGCCATCTTCAATCATACTGAGGAATATTAGGTCACTTGATTCAGATGACTCTGAAGGAGAAGGAAGGCTGGTGACCTTCACAGCCCTCCTTCACTCAAAAGAAAGTCAAGTGCAAGTCATGTCATCATTTCTCTGATGGCATGGTCTTCTTTTGTAACTGTTTCTGGGCCTGAGCCCTCAGACCAACAGGCTTATCTGACCAGCAGTGCCTGTTGACCTTGGTGGAGCGAGCTGTAAGTAATGACTGAGGCGGGAGACAAGATAGCGAGGAACTCCATTTATTGTAACAGCAAGCAGTGCTTTTATCTCTTTCCCTATACTAGAGCCCTTAGTGGACCTATCAGCTAATAGTTTGCCCTAATAAAGAAGTCCCTATACTTTGTACCAGGACTGCCACGTAGCCCCTAGTTAGTAAAACGTCTTGAGCCTTCTTTGTTCTCCCAAATTCCAGGAAATAGCCTTGAGCAAACAGGGGCAGAACCTTTCCTCCCAGCGCCATCTTGTTCATGCCTTACCAGTCTCCCTTCAGTTTACCTGAGTTGTGACTAGTGAACGCCCTCCAAGAGGCTGGGGGTTGGCAATTCCCTTACATTCTTTGGCAATGAAGGGCAAACATGATGAACCCCTGCTTCAAATACGTTTCTTGTAAACAATATATTTTAGGATTATGGCTTTTAATCCATTTTGCTATCCACCTCCATTTTATGGGATAGTTAATCCCATTCATCTTCACAGTTATGATTATGATGACTGTCTTTCTCTCTGTCCTATTCCTCTCAAAAAAAAAATTATGGTTTCATTTCTCCCTTCCCCGCTTCAAAAGAGTTTTACATTTGACCACTGCCTCCCTCAGTCTTCTCTCCCTTCTATCAACCCCCTCCCTTTTCTTTCCCTTTTTCCTTACTTCTCCTCCCCTCTCTTCTAAACACCTCTCCTTTCTATTTTCCTTTTCCCATCCTTCTGCGTTAGTGCAAGTTACATTTCTATACTTAACTGAGACTGTTATTCCTCCTTCAACTAAATTCAATGAGAGAAAAGCTGAAACAATGCTCATTTTTCTCCCTTCTTTCCTCCTACTATAATATGTTTTTGTGCCTCTTCATGTAATATAATTTATCCTTTTCTCCCTCCTCCTTTCTTTTTCTTTCTCCAGAAGTCTTAATCAGGTTTTTTGTCATCACATCAGTAAATTTATATCTATACCTTCTATTTATGTATGTCCCTTTTAAATATTTTAAGAAATATAAAATTCTCAAGATTAATAGATATCATCTTCCCATATAGGGATGTGAACAGTTTGTCCATATTGAATAACAAGGGTTTTGTTTTTCCTGTCTTTTCCCTGTTTACCTTTTTATGTCTCTTGAGTCTTTTATTGGAAGATTAAATTTTCTATTAACCTCTGGCCTTTTCAAAAGGAAGTTCTGGAAATCCCTTATTTCATTGAGTGTCCATCTCCTTGCCTGAAAGATTATGCTCAATTTTGCTTTGTAGTTGATCCTTGGTTGTAGTCCAAACTCCTTTGTCTTATGGAATATCATATTCCAATCCCTCTGATCTTTTAATGTAGAAGCTGAAAGGTCCTGTGTGATCCTGACTATTCTTCTCAATATTTGAATTCTTTCTTTCTGGCTGCTTGTAGTATTTTCTCCTTGACCTGATAATTCTGGAATTTGACAAAAATATTCCTTGGCATTTTCAATTTGGGATATCTTTCAGGAGTTGTTTGGTGGATTCTTTCAATGACTATTTCATGCTCTGGATCTAGGACCTCAAGGCAATTTTTCAGAATGATTTTTTTGATGACTATTTTGTGCTCTAGATCTAGAACCTCAGGGCAATTTTCCTGAATGATTTCTTGAAAGATACTGTCTAGGCTTTTTTTTTGATCATGACTTTCCATAGACCAGTAATTCTTAGATTTTCTCTCCTGGATCTATTTTCCAGGTCAGTTGTTTTATTCAATACCATATTTTACATTTTCTTCTAGTTTTCATTCTTTACATTTTGTTTGACTGATTCTTGGTGCCTCATAGATCCTACTATCCCAATTCTAATTTTTAACGAATTGTTTTGTGCAGTTAGTTTTTCTACCTCCTTTTTTAAAGTTATTTTCTACAGTTAGGTTTTGTATCTCCTTATCCATTTGATTGATTTTACTTTTTAAGGAGCTGAATATATATTTTAAATCATTTGTCAATTTTTCTTCTGCCTCTTTAATTTGACTTTTAAAATCCTTCTTGAGCTCTTCCAAGAACGCTCTTTGGCCTTGAGACCAGTTCATGTTCCCTTTTGAGGTTTTAGATGTGAGTACAGTGTCAAATCTGTACTCTTCTGAATTAATATTTTATTCTTCCTTGTCCCCATAATAAGATTCTATGGTCTTTTGTTTTCTAATTTGCTTCTTGCTCATGGTGATTATCTTTTTCCTGGCCTTTAAAGCTTATCTCTGTTTCTCTGAAACAGGGACCTCTGTCCCACATTTCTTCTGCTAGGAGCTAGGATCCCGCTTTGACTGGCTTTGTGTTCTGTTGCCTCTGGTTTTTTCAACTAGAAGTTATATAATTCTGGAGCTTATCTGGTGCTGATCCGCCTGATTTGGCTAAGGCTAAGTCCAGGTGAAATGTGAGTTTCTCCAGGGTTACACTTTAGCTCATTGCTTAAGGTGTGGGGGAGGGGTGGTCTGACTGCTGGAGGTCTCCTCCCCCAGTATGGCTGCACTAGCCCTATTTGTGCTGGTGTCTGCCCATTTCCCTGGGTGTACCGAGGCACATCTGAGGTCCTGGTGTTGGTGCTTACCAGCTCCACCCCTCTTCTGCTCAGGATCTTGGGTCTCCTCCAGTCAGGTGAGTCTTGCTGGGCTGCTTCAGATCCTGCACTTGTCCCCTTCAACCACAGTAAGAGGGACCCTTCTTGGTGGTCTCCCTAACCTCTCAAGCTAAAGGACTATTTACACTTTCTTCTGGCTCCACTATTCCAGGATTTTTCCTGGAGCAATACTCTCTGACTTTTTCAAGGTTAATCAGGGAGGGTGAGAGCACTTGCAGTTTAATGCACCATTTTGGCTCCTAGAAGCTTAAGAAGGTGTCTTTCAAACATTTATTCTGCTGGATGAGAGCCCCAAGAGTAGATGCTGCAGTTGTCGTGGGCCTTGTGCTCCTCTCTTTCCCAGTTCCACTGGACTCTCATCCTGTGCTTAGCAGATTGGGAATCTGAACTTCCGCTGGAGATTCAGTCTGCCCAGGGTATTCCTACTGGACTATAGCCACATCTGTGCTGGTGCCTTCTAAGGTTTGCCAGAAGTCACTTTATATAGGCAGGATTAAAGGAATGCTATTTTCTTTGGATATGCAAAGGACAGACTGACAGGATAGGTACTTTATTTTTTCAAGAAAGTTATTGAATTAAAATGAGTTTGAGTGAATTGAATTGATTATAACGCCATAGATGTAAATTGGAAGAGACGTCAGAGACCAACAAGTGTAAGTATCTTATTTTAGACATAATGAAATACCTTTCTCAAATATAGACAATTTGACTGGAGAAAAGGGATGAAAGCAGTGAAAACTGTGAATAGAAAAAAAACACTAAAAAATCCCACAAGCCCTACAGAGGAAAACAGATGGCCAAAGATCAGGTTAAAGATGGGCAAAATGAACTCTTTCCCAGTATCTAATCTACATGTGACTGACATGGCATGAGGAGTTTCTTTATATGTAGCAAAGAACTATTTGATGACTATCTGTATTGTGGCAATGTGTATTGCCTTGTCATGATATGAATGACGAAAGACAGACTTGGTTTGTCATGAGATAATGGTGAGTTATTACACTGAAGAAACCTTGCTTTTTAGATTGTTAGATCTGACTGCTTGTTACTGATCTGAATTTACTTGACCTAAACTGAGCTGAACTTAGGCTTCATGGAACAGCACAGAGGTGATGGCCGATAGCAACAGAGATCTCCAGTTGGGTGTGGCAAAAGGCCTCACAGTTTTCATTGTCTTTTACTCTTTAGAAGAAAAACCAGAGGAGCAGAGCTTTTCTTTTGCTTTGTCATATGCTACCAACTACCTCTTGAACCCTGCAGAGCCCAACCAAGGGAGTCAACCTGGGGAAGTCCTGCAGATCCCAAGCTTAAGTTTTCCTGTGTTTCTTAAGTTTGCCAAAGAGTATAATGCCATCTTTGCATCCCAGAAGGGGAAAAGCCTGAGTGAAGTATCCAGCTGAGAAGTAACCCTGCCCAGAGGGAGAGTAGAGGGTCCTAGAAGAATATGGACATACCTGAGCAATATCATGGATTCTATCTAGGCCACCAAAATAAAGCAAACATCACAATGCAGTGAGTCATGCAATGTTTCTGGTTTCCAAGTAAATCTAAAAATTGTGTTTAGACTATAATATAGGCTATGAAGTGTGCAATAGTATTATGTCCAACAAAAACAATGTACATACCTTAATTCAAATGCTTTATTGCTAAAAAAAAATCTTTGACATCATCTGAGTCTTAATAAGTTGTAATTTTTTTGCTGGTGGAAGGTCTTGACTCAATGTTGATGGCTACTGATTGATCAGAGTGCTAAAGGCTCAGGTGGCTATGGCAATTTCTTAAAATAAGGCAACAATGATGTTTGCCATATTGATTGAGTCTTCCTTTCTCAAAAGATTTCTTTGTAAATATGTGATGCTGTTTGATAGATTTTATCCAGAGTCAAAATTCTTCCAAAATTGAAGTTAGTTCTTTCCAACCCTGATGCTGGTTTGTCAACTAAGTAAATATAATATTCTTCAATCTTGTTGTGTCTCAGGGAATAGGGAGGCCAGAGGAGAGGGAGAGAGATGGTAAATCAGTTGGCTGGTGGAACATCTAGGACACATACAACATTTATGGATAAAGTTCACCATCTGAAATGGGTGCTCTTCAAATTAATTAGAATAGTAACATCAAGGATCATTGATCACAGATCACCATAACCAATATAATAATAATGAAAAAAGTTAGAAATATTGTGAGAATTACCGAAATGTGAGACAGAGACATGATGCGGGCACATACTGGGAAAAATGTCAAAGATAGACAAGGTAGCTATAAATCTTCAGTTTCTTAAAAAAAAATGAAAACAAAACAAAATTCCTGCAATATCTTTGAAGCACAATTAAGTGAAGAACAATCAAATGAAATGTGCAGAAGAAAACCATCAGCACAGAAGTAGCACCAGCAGTGCATTAGTGGTAATACTGTTTCTAATGGGGAAAAAAGGAGCACAGTGCTACAGACCCAGAGTACTGACTGACCCTGGCTACATGTGTTCCCTCCCAGTATGAGAAAGCAGGTTCTGGTGAGAGAGGCAGCCAAGAGATAAAATTTGGATCAAATATGAACTTTTTGGTGCAAGAAATGGTTTCATTTTTTTAATTTGGATCCCCAGTGTCCATATTTTCTGGAACATAATCAGTGTTCAATAAATGTTTCTTGATCGTCCAAGGTTACACAGATAGTAATCATTAAAGTTAGGAGTTGAGGTCATTAACATTAAGTGGGCTTGTTGATTACAATGGGCAAAATAGATATGACATTGAACTCACTGCGTTAATTAATGATCTTTCCCTTCCCCTTGGCTCTCCCCATCAAAAAAACAAATACACAGACATGGCTTGAAAATAGAAGGACTAGATTGTGGTTGAAAGAATATTGGATTTAGAATCAATTGACTTGCATTTGAATTCTAGAAATCATTTCCTTCAAGACCTGAGAATGTCACTGAACTTCTCTGTACTTCAATTTCTTCATATTCAAAATGAAGAGATTGGGAGGTCTCTGCCCACTCACTCTAAAGCTATAGTCCCCAACATCACACAATTCTTGATCATTTCATGAGATATCAGCAAATTAACAAGTATTTCTTAAACAATTACTCTGTGTCAGTTGCTTCAGATGCGAAACCAACATTGAGGCAGCCTCCTCTGCTTTCAAAGGATGTTTGTTCCATTCAGGGATAGTGCCTACAGCAGATACAAAAACTACCGATTCCAGTCATTGGCTCATTCCTAGCCCTTTCCCACTTTCCCCCTGAATCCTAGGTGGATTAATTTTGGCCTCATCACCCCTTAGTATCCTGATATATTGAAAGGTGCAAGTACATTTCTTGCCCTTTCTCTAGCATTATGGAAGCAATGCTCCTTTTTTGATTGAACACACACACAGAGCAAATGGGTAATGATTCAAAAATTCAAGACGCCTAAGAATACTCAGGAAGCATCATGGCAATTATGGTACAGGTTGACCCTGCCCAGAAGTTCAGATGCTCATTGCAGGATGATCATGAAAATCCTTTGTCAAATGAGATGTAGCTGGTCTGCTGCTTATTTTGGAGTTCCATATCCTACAGGCGAAGATTTTTCCATATCTTCAGTTGTTGATTACACTCTCTGTTCACCAGTTAGGAACCAACTTTGGGAAGGGGTTTCCAATCTTCTAGAAAATAGGTAAGACTGACTTGCCGGTCACTTGGAAAGAGTTGATAGGGAAGTAAGGCTGAATGATATTCATAGCTCCTTTTAAGTGGCAAATTGAAAAACCTACTTAATCAAAAAACGGCTTTGGTTCATCACGTTTCAATATCTCTCAGCACGGCTCGATATTCTCATTTTTTTTCCCCTATGCAAGCAGAACTTTTGATTACTGTCTGCATTGATCACCCTGGTGTGAAGAAGCTTATCTTCTTGCATGCCAGGAAAATTCTTGCTGTGGAAATGTCATTCGGACATAGTGGAGTTTTCTTGTCAGACCATAAAAAATTCAATGAAAAACCAGAGTCAGCTTCAGAGAAGCCCAACTTTGAAAACTTCAAGTGTCATAGCTAAAATGCAAAAAGTTTGCTGGTCTCTGGGTCAGACCATTGGATGAAATTTCAACTGCTTTCACAGAACCAAAACGTATGTGGTTTTTAACAATCATATGGAGATCTATTTTTCAAATTCCAGAAAAATATTAATGAAATTAATGAAAAAATATTAAGCACTTTGTATGTGCCAAGTAAAACTTAATTGTCACAATGGTATCTACTGAAGAATTTAACGAGTGTCTCTGCTATCCTCTAACCTACCCCACCCCAAATTTACTTTTTAGTTTATCTTAAAGTTCTGGCTTACACTTTGGCATACAGTGGAGTTCAAACCTGTAGTTCATGGGGCAGTAGGAGCTTGTTTGCTCATTGCATCCAGCTGTTTCTACCCAGTAAGCTGGATGCCCAATCATTAGGCTTTCCCTCTGAGGGAATTGGAACAGCAAACTATAATGGAGATTATAGGTCTAGTCCAACTTATAGTTTTATGAGAAAGCTTTATTCATTTGTGGGAATTGTGAGAAAACTTTATTACATTGTTTGATTGAAGCCCTGTGTGACTGCAGAGTTGGACCACTTTTATTGCCTGCTTAGAGAAGCTTAATTAAGGACTTAGGCTATGTTGACCAGAAAACTGATCAGATCTGAACATCAGTGGAAGGAGTTTTCTTACAATTATTCATCTCAAGTAGCACCTAAGTCTTGTCCTACAACTGGCCCCTAGCTGATCCATCAATTACTGTTTCTACATTTCTTTGATTGTTTGCAAATACCTGGAGGGAGCTGGACATGACTTTTTCTGATTCTGATTCTGAATTAGAGCTGTTCACTTTTCCCCTCTCAACTTGGAAAGGCCCTAATCTTTCCTGCGATTAGAAATCAGATTACCTAATTTTGTATCCTGGTTAATTGTTTTAACTAATTGATTTTATCTGATTAATTGTTTAAAGCATAAAAGTCTATCTCCCCTGAATTGGAGGTCCAGTGCCAAAGCTGTGGAAGGTGAGTAGACCTGAATGGTTGGTCATTTGGCATATATTGCTTAATAAATCAATACATTCAGAAGCTTGAACCTTTGTTTCAGATTCTACCTGCCTGACCTCAACATCAATGTGATGTAGGTACCCTGATATTACAGGTGAGAAAATGGAGACACTGCAAGGTCAAATGACTTTTCCAGGGTCATTTAGTTAGTGAGGGTCAGAACCATATGTGAAGTCAACTCTTTTTCATTTGATTCCATGTCCAGTGCTTTGTCTGCCAAGTTTTGGAAACTTCTGCATGATGATCTGTAGTCAGAGAGGAGAGAATAATCCATACGCAAGACACAAAGGGAACAAATGAGATAATGTTATAAATTGCTTTGCAAATATTAAAATACTCACTAAATCATTTCTGTTAATTGCATATTTTTTTTTGTGAAAGCTCTATGGCTTCCTCTTTGGAGGGAGCTCCCAGCGAGGAGTCTCCTAATCATGGAGACTAGCATCCATTCTGCAATTTACAGCCTTATGAGAGTAGGGGTTCTTAACTGTGAACTTGTTTTAAGAATAACTTTAAATCTATTTCAATATAATTTGTTTCCTTTTCAATACTGTGTATTTTAAAACCTAGTTCTGAAGAGGGGTTCATAGACTTCATTATATTTTTGCTAACAGGGTCCACAGCATAAGAAGTTAACTGTTTTTTGAGAGTTGAAGGGGGGAAAAGTAGTGAGATATTAATTGATTTGCACAAGGTCACATCACCAGAGTATATCAAAGGGGGACTTGAACCCAGAGCTTCCTACACTACAACTGCCCCTCAGTCTTAAATATGAGTTATTACTATCACTATATTATAGTGATTGCAGAGAATAAACCATGAACCCAACAAAACCAGACTAATTTGATGCAATTCAAATCTTAGTCTTTGATTTGGAAGTGCTTAGAGATAACTGAGTCAAATCCTATCATTTTCTAAATCAGAAACAAAGGTACCAATGAGCTAGTTGCCTTTCCCAAGGTCACACAGGCTCAGTTCTGGCATCTTGCCTGAACTGAGATTTGAACCTTTTAACTGCTGATCTAAGAGTCTTTTCCCTCCTCCATGCTGCTTTCAATTCAACAAGCATATATTAAGTACCCACTCTACATCAGGCATTATGTTGGCACAGAGACAAAAAACTCAACAACCACCAAAATCTTGAAACAATACCTTTCCTCAAGGAGCTTTCATTCTATGGGCACAAAAGCAATCATATAAAGAAGTAAATTCATAGTAGACACAGAGTCCTAATGAAGACACATCAGGAGTGGGCCGGTGGCTAGTCTTCAAGAAGCAACCAGAATGACTCAAATTGTCGACCTCATTGTCTCATCCAAATGTAGATTTACATTTTTTTATCTGTAAAATAGATCGTGAATGGATGTCCTGCAGATAAACCACTTGTCTATAACCTCAGCCTGTAGTTTTCTACCTTGCCTTTTGAGTACTATTTTGGAGAAAATGACTGGAGCATCAGGGATTCTGGACCCTGTTATCAGACCTTTGCTCAGTGGTAATTACATTGAAAGGTCTGGACTTGTGTTTTGGCATTTTTTCTCTACACTGTGCCTTCCTGGATGGATCCACCAATCATCAATTATTATAGTAACTCATCCAGGCAAGTCATGTTCACAATTAATGGTGAGAAGGAATGTGGATCCATCACAACCTCTGCCTTTACTGAACTTTCCAGCTACAATCCTATTCTGAGAATGATAGAGATTGGAGTGGGGAAGAGGGATACTGACTTAATGGGCTTCTGGCCCCTGAGGAAAAGGTCATGTTATCTTGACCCGGTTTCTACTGGCCAAAATGTTTGACATTCCCTGCTTATTCCATTTTGTTGGGTTCAAAGTGTGTGTGTGTGTGTGTGAGTGTGTGTGTGTGTGTGTGTGTGTATTCCTGGACAACTAGGTGATACAACTCTGGAGTCAGTAAGACTAAGGCCAGTGACATGTTCCTGAAAAAATCCAAAACATCCAATGAGATAAAGCGTGTGAAAGCAAAATAAAATAAATTCTGGAATACTGCTTAAACTAATGCTCATTGTTTTTATTAAACTTACAGATTTTACTTAGCTTATCTGTGGTGTGGTAAAATATAATGTCTGTCAGTCTATAATATAGTGAATGGAAAGCTAGTCTTAAAGCCAGCAAGATACACTTGGATTGAAGTCCACTTCTGCCTGTGTGACCCTGGAAAGATCACTTAACCTTTTAGTATTCTGAGCTACTAAGTCTCCAAATTGTAGAGAAGCTGGAAACCTCCTCTGATAGAAAGCAAGCCCCCTTAACTGGGAATTCCCTAAGGAACTAATACAATCATAATGAAATCTACTAATGCTCTTCTGGAGTAACTGGAAAGCAGTGAAAAGTATTTAAATATGTACATTTAGATTGTGGAAAGAAATAGCTAAGACTTACACAGGGTAAGAAGGCCTGCATGGTATCTGATCATCACTGGTGGAAGCAGTACTTATATGATTGAGATCACAGATCCATTGTGGATCTAGGAATCTAGTGATATAGGAACATATCTATGAGATGTTCTATGAGATCTGATGGTTTCCTTTGCAAGAAATTTGGAGTACTGGTTCAAGATGTCCTAGGACTACTGATGATTGGTTTTTGAAAGTTGTGAAAACTTTCATAGCACTTCTTTTTCGGAGCTATCACACAATCTCAGAGGTAGGAGAGATATCATTCATCATCTAATCCAACTCTACTGAGAAAGAATGCCCACTAAGCACAGGAAAGAAGTTGTCTTGGAGATTATCTCTCATCCTATATTATACTTTTCTTGTGTACATGCTACAAAGACTTTATTTCAAAGGCTTCCTCAGACACAAATTATCTGTGGGACCAAAATTGAACCTCTGCTTACTCATCTGTAATATGATGAGGGTTGAATTCAATGGCCTGTAGCATGTCTTCCAGTGCTTGATCTGTGATCCTATACAGTATGGTGATCTCCTTAAAAGTAGGGCCTCTTCTTTGTCCTTGAATCAGCACCTGGGACAGCACCGCTTACACCATAGGTGACTGGCAATTATTAGCTAATTTGTACTGAGTCAGTGGTGAGGGAGGAGATGACTTTGCATTGGCATCTAGTTGCAGCATGATGACTGTGTGCTAAATGGGAAAGCAAGATGGACTTAAACATTTCAGTCCTATACTTTACCTGGCATATCTCAGAAAACATCATCGCTAAATTAATTGGCAAACATCTTCCAGACTGCAGGGCTGTCATTCAAAAGCAGCATGGTTCCATAGAAAATCGATACTGCCATGCTAATCACATTTCCAGTGACAGCTCTGGTCACTGGAGAGACTGGTTTCTTCAGCACTGTGGCTGGCTTTGTAGGTGAAGGCATCACAGAGCTTGTCTGGAAGCGTCAGGCTTTCACAAGCACTTTTAGTCCTAAGGTATCCTTAGACCTCAAAGCTTCCTTAGAGAGGACTTAAAATCACTTCGGTTTTTAACAAATGACTTATATTTGGTGATTTTGAACAGAGATGTTTTTGAGGTAGATTTGTCCCATCGGTGTGGGTAATTCCTGATGAAATTTTCTGCCATTGTCTTAGAGATGCATCTGGTTCACTGAGGGGGTTTTGTGATCTGACCTGAGTCTGTCATGTAGTATGTTTCCAAAGGAGGACTTGAACCCATCTTTTTCTCATTCTCTGTTCAATACACCATGTTTTTGATTTTCAATAGAAACAACAAATAGAAATAAGGGAAGGGATACAAAAGATGTAGTATTTATTTATGTTAGCTTTTGAAAGCAGCAATATTTTTTTTTTTTACTTTTTTAAATTCCCAGTGATCTGTCCAGCGCTTGGAGCAAAATAAGTGCTTGAGAAATGTTTCTTAATTGCCTAACATGCAATGACTGAGTATGTGTAATATTTGACTCAATAATAAAGATTATAATAATGCCAATTTTCTCCTAATCAAATGCATTGCTGATGCTTTAAATTGATGATCAGGTTATGAAGGGGAGAAAATATTTTATTTTTTTGCTTGTATCCTACTCTGTGTAGGCAGGTCTATGATAACAGGGATATAGTCTGGATTAGAATTATTTTAATTAAATAATCATTTTGAAAATATCTTTTATACTCATGGTCTTCTGGTAGAAAATGAGGATACAAAGAAATTCTCCTTGTCCTCAAATAACTTATGTTGCTTTAAAATATTTTACTTATGTATTTTATTTTGGGCAGCTATGTGTCAAAGTAGATAGAGTGCCTGACTTGAAGTCAGGAAGACTCATCTTCCTGGTTAAACTCTGGCCTTATACACTTACTAGCTGTGTGACCCTGGGCAAGTCACTTAACACTTTCTCTATTTCCTCATCTGTAAAATGAGCTGGAGAAGGAAATGGCAAACCACTCCAGTATCTTTGCCAAGGAAACCCCAAATGGGATCACAAAGAGTTGGACATGACAGAAAAATGACTAAACAACCAAATTTTATCCTACATTCACTTGACTTGTTCTATGTATTCACATTCACCTTCTTCTGTGTTCTAGAACCTTATAACAAGGGAGGATGGAAGAAAAATGCAAACATTTCCCACATTAGCCCACATTTTAACTGGTTCTGACAATGCTAGCAGAGTTCAATACCCATAGTTCATCACCTCTGTGAATTTGGAGGGAGGCATAATTTCTAATCAGTTTTACAGGAATGAATCTGGTCATTATAATTTTACAATATTCAGCTTCATCTTTGTGTTTGTTATTGCAATTTACTGATCCTTCAGTGACATTTACACACAACATGATAACACAAAACAGAAGAGTATGTGGTCCCCTACCAAAGTAGGGATAAAGAACTGTTCAATTAATTAATCAAAAGGCACTTATTAAGTGCTAACATTGTGCAAGGAAAGATGCTAGGAACTGAAAGGACAAAGGTAAAGGGAGCCAGCTTTCTACTAAATACATGAGGAATAAATGTAGAGGGAGACAACTTCAACTGGTATGGACAGGAGTGGGAGAAAGATGAGAGATTCCTGATAGATGAAAGAATGGAGAGAATTACAGGTATAAGAGATGACCCATGCAAAGGCATGAGGCCAGGCAATGGTACTCTAAATAATGAGTTTGTCATTTTTGACTGACCCATAGTAAGTGGGTCTACACTATCTTCATTCTTTGTAGTTGTGTGTGTGTTTGTGTGTGTTATGGAAAGTAACTTGTCATCAGTGGATGACAACCTTAGAACTGGAAGTGACCTCAGAAGTAACCCAGTCAAATCCCTTTGTTTTAGAGATGAGGAAGGTGCAATCAAGAGAAGTGAAATAGCTTTCCCAAGGTCACCCAGGTGGTGTTGGCCAAACCTGGAGTCCAGGTTTTGTGACTGTAAAGATAGTGTTCTTTCCACTGTGGGCATTGTGAGGTCCTTGAGCTGAGATGGGATCCTCATTCATTGTCTTTTACAAATGTTTAACAGAAGTGACCTCTCTGGTCTAGCCCTTTGTAGCCCTTTAAAAAGCAATTTACTTAATGCCTCCCCATCTTCTCCCCTCCCTCTCCTCTGAACTCTCTACAATTTGACTTCCAACCTTATCTCCCAACTGGAATGGCTCTCTCTAAAGTTCCTAATGTTCTCTTACTTGCCAGAGTCAATGTCTTCTTCTTGTTAATTGCTGTTCTTGACCCCTCTGTACCATTTTGATACTGCTGAGGACTCTGTACACCTGGACACTCTCTCTTTGGGTTTTCATGATGCTTATATCCTTGTTCTCCTCCTATCTGCCTGATGACTGTTGGATCTTCATCCAGATCAAACCCAGTATCTGCGGCTATCCCCATGGCTCTGTCCCAGATTCTCCTGTCTTTTCTTTCTTTACTCTCTCTTAGTGACTCATCAATTCCCAGGGTAAAATTGCTATCTCAATGCTGATGAAATACAAGATCTGTATGCGTATATCTTGCCCTATGTTTTCTCCTGAGCTTCAGTTTCATATTACTAACTACTTATCAGACACTTTGGGCTGACTGTGCTGTAGGCATCCCAAACTTAATGTTTCCAACATAGACATTATCACTTGTCTTCCACAAATTCTCTCCGTTTCCAAGTTTCTCTGGTGGTGCGGAATTTACTTAAATTGTGCCATTCTCCCAGATTGCAGGCCCAGTCTTCTGCATTTTCCCAATAAGCATCATTTTTGCTTATCCAACATCTCCCACACATGAGTCCTCTTTCCTTACACAGACATCACCTTACTTCCATCCTTCATCCTCTCATAACTGGGCAAGTCCCCCTGCCTTATCTCTCTGTGTTCTAGACATCCTCCACAGTGCCACAAATGTAATTTTCCTAAAACAGAGGACTGATCATGTCACTCCCCTACTCAGCAAACTCCAGCTGTACCACCTATTACCTTTGGAATTAATTTGAACTTCCTTTGGATTTGTAAGCTTGTTCTACATATTACTTGCCTTTGCTGCCTCTAGAGGGGGTGCTCCATTGAACATCCTGACACCTTTGCCTTTGCTGTTCTCCCTACCCACCTTCCTTTAGGACTCATTTCCAATGCCACAGTCTAGAGGAAGCATTTCTGAACTCACCAGGTTGTTCATTGCTGCTATTGTCATTTCAACCATGTCCAACTCTCCATGGCCCCATCTTGGGTTCTTCTTGACAAAGATACTGGAGTGGTTGCCATTTCCTTCTCCAGATAAGGCAACTGAGGCAACAGGGTTAAGTGACTTGCCCAGGGTCACACAGCTAGCAAGCATCTGAGGTTGGATTTGAACTCATGAAGATTAGTCTTCCTGATTCCAAGACCAGGGCTCTGTCCACTGCACCACTTAGTTGCCCCCAGCTGCTAATTCACTCTCTCCTTAAACTACTAAGCAACCTTGGATTCATTATGACTATGTATATACTATTTCTCCCTATAGAATGCATTCTCCCTGAGAGTTAAGACTGCCTTACTTTTGTTTTTGTATCTCCACCAATTACTAGATTGTCTGGGACAGGAGTGGGCAACCCCACCTCTGGCCTAAAATATAGTTAGGTACTTGATAAGTCCTTACTGATTTATTACTTGATTTTCTATCACTCATTCTTTACATTTTTAGAATTTCTGTTTGGTGTATGTTTACTGTAATTATCAGGGAATCCTTCCAAAGGATCCAGAATTGTCTACAGATTCACATTATGTCCTCATGGGAACAACTATCAGAGGGAATACAACTTAAGCAACAACTGACACCTTGGGACAAGAGTCTCCTCTATAACATCCCCAGCAGTGGTCATCTAGTCTTAATTTGAAGACCTTCAGTTGGAGGAAACCCTTTACTTCTTGGGGCAACCCATTTAACCTCTGAATAACTTTAAATGATAGAATGTTTTTCCTTACATCAAACTAAGTGTTAGATTGTACAAGTATCTGCCCTAAAGGAGACCAAAAGAAATCCCTCACATCAATTATTTAGATTGTATGTTTTGCTTATCCTTGAGTTTTTGAGAAATTTGAAGCCATCTACAACTTAGAGGCATTCATACCTTGATAATTCTCCTCCTCCTCCTTCTCCTTCTTCTTCATCTCTCTCTCTCTCTCTCTCTCTCTCTCTCTCTCTCTCTCTCTCTCTCTCTCTCTCTCTCTCTCTCTCTCTC
The DNA here is from genome assembly GCA_023548195.1 of Bettongia penicillata ogilbyi. Lineage (NCBI taxonomy): Eukaryota > Metazoa > Chordata > Mammalia > Diprotodontia > Potoroidae > Bettongia > Bettongia penicillata. Next base: position 11,309,023 of record JAJHZJ010000132.1, on the reverse strand, counting down.
TCTTCCTTCATCCTTCCCTCTCTTTTCTTCCTCTCATTGGGCAATGTTCCATTATCATTATAATTTTTATCCAAAGTAACTTTCAATAAAAATGTGGAAGGTGTGTTGATTTCCAGTAATGGAAATGTTGCTTACTACCCTGACAAAGACACACGTATTTATGGTATTGGAGACTTTTGGCACAAATGATGTTTTAGTGGTTCTTCTTGTAGTGGTACTTCTTGAGCTGAATGAACTAGTTCTGGTCTACATGAATACACTAGAATTATACATGCTTAAAAATCCACTCATTTTGATCTGGCACAAGCATTCTTCTCAATTCAACAAAAGACAGAATGACCTTTAAATCCATACTCCCAGCCATTCGTGAGATTGTCTCTACAAGCCAAAGGGGACTGACTGCCAGGGTATTTTTTTTATCACATCTAATTCAGCTATGATGATTTGTGTTCTCCAAGCCAACACATGCAAGGCTCTTAACATCTGCCCATGTTGTAGTGGAAGGTGTTGACTATGGAGTGAGACAAACCTGGATTAGTTAGTAGCTAATGTAGTAGTCAAGTTTGCCAAGTGCAGTTTGTATCTCTTTAATCCCTCATGCCAACCTGGTGAGCTAGGTGCTTTTATTCTCCCCGTTTTGAAGACAAGGAAACAGACTCAGAGGTATTAAGTGGCTTAGGGCCCCACAACAAGTAAGCATCTGAGGAAGAATCCACACTTAGGTCTTCCAGATTGCATGCCGGACATTTTATTCATTTAACACCACATCAACAGGTGAAAATACTGTCTACAGAGCTTACTGATTATATAGCTATCATCAAGGAATGTTAGTTCTAAGACTCAGATTCTTCCTCTGGACCACAAGGAAAATAAGTATTGTAATGTCCACATCCCAGAACACTTGTGAGACTGAAATGCAATGGAAGACGCTTTGTAGGTTTTATATGGTTGTGCATCTTATAATAATAATTATTATTACAATTCTAATTAGAGGTAGGTCCTAGAGGGAATTCCTGTGAATGAGCATTTGCTAAAATCATCAGTGAGATATTAAAACTCATTGGAAGGCTTTGGAACTTGGGTGTAACACTATTCATCATGGTTCGAAACCCAAGGATTCTCATCTGAAATTGAGTGTCAAATGAGAGCATTATTAGTTTAAAACCATGGGAGTTATATAGCATCTGTTCAAACTACCCTCACCTAGATTCTTGAAGTCCACATGAGCCTTGCTCTTTTCCTTCTACTGATTAGCTCAAAGTGATGCTAAATGATATTTTCTTCCTCCATACCTTTCTCAGTTCCATTTTGACCTTATTTTCTACAGTTACGTGCTGTTGAACTCTTTGTAAAGGTCTTTATTCTGACATAACAGCAAGGACCCTGGCACACAGGAGGGCCTGCTGTACAGGTTCTTAGATTTGCTTTTCTAAAAGGAAAGCAACCTTTGAGGGGTCAATAGTCATTTTAATGAAGCCACATGTATCATTCATTTAGTTCAGGGGAAAAAGTCAGCACCCCAAACTTCAGAGAAAATATAAATGGAGAAACTAAGACAGGACTTCCAACTATCTTACCATAACCAATACAAACATCACAGATCAACTGATACATCAAACTGTGAGACCATGCATACATAGTTACCAGAGAGAGAAGCACCAATATCTGAATTTTTAAAGGGTTGGGGAGGGTCTTCTTATCAGCTACCCAGAGTATCATCTGGTCAAACAAACACTTCCAATGAGTAAGCCCCAAAGCAAAACCTCACTTCAGAGTATTTATACAATTTTCAGAGCCATAGGGCATCATGATCTTTGAGAAAAATTGCCTCACTAGAAATTAAGAAATTAGAAATTAAGGTGTAGGCTTTCCTACAAAACAAATCTCCCCTAATCAAATTTCCCTTAATGGGTAGGCCCATTAGTGGGTGGGGAAGATCTTTAACTCTCAAAATTATCATTACATCTGATCACCTCAGCAAAACCCAATGGTAAAGAGGGATACTGGATCTGACTTCAGAGGACTTAGGTTGGAATTCTATTTTTCTTCCCAATTCCTTGGGCAACTGTGGACGACTTAGCCAATATTTCTAAATGTCCTGTGCTAGTTAGTGTGTTTATGAAGGTCATAGATCCAGAGTTGAGAGAAGACTTGTCTCCCCCTCCTTCATGTAGCAGCCTCTCTAGGCTCTCTCTTGGCTCTCTCTTCCATCACCTCCCACACTGATACTAGTAGAGTGGCTTCCCAGAATGTGATCAGCTGTTTTTCCCATTAGGATTGTAAGGACAGTCTTGGATCAGTGAGTTTCTAAGCCTAGCACTCACAAGTTTTCATCCAGTATACTCTTCAACTAGATATTAACTACTTGATTTTTTGCACAGGGATATTTACTGAGAGCATGAACCAAGACTAAAGGCAAAAACAGCCTCCCCTTCACCAAAAAACTCAAACCTGCTAATTCAGTCTCCCTCCTATGTACAATTGATCCTTAGGGGGAGTAGACACTTGTACAAAAGACATGAGATTGAAGGACCCGAAGACTCCTGACTTGGGGAATCCTTTTCTGCCTCTCAGGGTCCCTCCCCTTCCAAATTCAATCCCGAGTGTGGTATCACCAATGGATGAATTATACCCCTGCTCAACTTGGCTAGTTTTTTGCCATACTATGTGTCCTTGGTGGTGGTGGTGATTGTTGTCATCCTTTGTCTTTGAAAATGACTAAAATAACATCACCATTGTAAAGTGAAATTTCAGTGTGTCCAACTGTGGCTGATCAGACCAATATGAGCTCAGAAGGGTCTACACAGGTTGGGCACAGATAGTCCCTGTGAACATTTGGGGTGGATACTCCAAATCTGTCGGTCCTACGTTTACTTTGTGCTGTCTCAATTCTGCTTTGCTCAAAGAGTACAGCACCTATTCTTATGTGGGCACACCATGCTGAGTGGTCCTGTGCGCCAGTGTCTCCCATGTTGCACAGTCAAATCCAAAGTTCTTGAGAGAGACCTTGAATGTGTCCTTTTATCATTTCTTCTGGCCACCATGTGATTGCCTGCCCCATGTGAGTTCTCCATAAAATAGTCTTTTTGGCAAGCATACATTTGGCATTCAAACAATGTGGGCAGCCCATTGGAGTTGTACTCTCTGAAGCATAGTTTGAATGCTTGGCAATTCAGCTCAAGCAAGGACTTCAGTGTTTGGTACCTTATCCTGCTAGGTGATCCTCAGAATATTGCTAAGACTTCAAATGGAAACGATTAAGTTTCCTGGCATGGCACTGGTAGACTGTCCATGTTTCACAGGCATACAACAAGGAGGTCAGAACAATGGCTCTGTAGACCTTCAGTTTGGTAGTCAATCTATGTATCCTTACTGCCTCTTGCAAAGTCCTTTGTTTCTCTTGCTTTACAGCCTTCTCACACATATGATATTTCTCTCTATCTCCCTTTGGGTGATGTACAGCTTAAATTCCTAGAGACTGTGGTACTTCATGGTTTACAACCACCCAGTACAATCCAGAGAATATTGCCATAAAATAACGAGGCTTTTGTTTCAGAACCAAGCTAACAGGACACCCACGACCTGCATCTCCTTGATGTGTTTCTTTTTCCTTTATTGTCCTCCTTTCTTCCCATCCATCCACATCATCTGGCTTTTTCCTCATTCAGCCTTCTGTGCTATATCTTGCAGCCCATAATATCTATGACAGCTACTTAATTGCTACATGCATTTGGACGGTTCTCTTGCAATTATATTTTAGGTTCCTGTCAATGTACCTGCTTGCCTCCAGGCTGTGTTTATATTGAATATCAATAAAAAACTGATAGCATCTACATGGAAGCAGTAACACAAAATCATATGTCGCTGCAGGCCAGAACTGTCGAGAAGATGGACGCAAGCGATGCTTAAGTTTCTCTCTCTCTCCTAAGGTTTATACAAAAGATCCCTTTCAAACCAAAGTTGAAAATATCTTTTCGAAGATGATGGCTAACATCAGAGAACTCAGGGGCAATTTATTTACTTTTAGTTCTGATTTCATAGCAGGAACCAGTATCTGGAAATGTGGGATTTAGACATCTTTAGATTCATGGGATATTAGGTCTGGAAAGGATTCCAGACATCATTTAATCCAACCTCTCCTTTTAAGAATGAGGAAACTGAGGTGCAGGGAACTGAAGTGATTTGTTTAAATTCACAGAATGAAGCATATCACAAATATTGCCTTACTGCCTAAAGACACTTTTTGACTTATTTTTCCATTGGTTTTCATAAGGGCAGTGTTGAAATTTGGTGAAGCTGAACAATCTGCCTAGTTCTAGGCCTGTGGTTTCTCTTCTGATGGGTCACTATTGGAAACCCTGCTTGGGAATTGGATTGGATTTCTACTGCAACTCCCCTTACTATCTTGCAATTGCTGGGATTTTTAGTTCTTTATTTCTGTGTCTATAGAGTATTATGGAATGTTGGATCTCAATAAGACAGGATTGAATGACTGAGAGAAGAAGACAGGTATGTAATGATGACTTGTGTATTCATAGATTACAAAGGAAACTTCTAATAGCTCTATCATTTATCAAAAATTGTTTCCAAAAAACTGAATATGTTGTTTTAACCAATAACCTTGAAGGTACAGGCATTCTTACAAAGAGAATTAGATGTCAGATCTGCAGCTTGCCTAGGGATTTCTGCTTGACTCTAGGTTGCTTAACCTTTTTATCAGTGTCTCAATAAAGGTACAGATGGTACATTTCTCCAATGTGTCAATGACACTTAAGTAGTAGGGTTGGCTAACCTCCTGGCTGACAGATGTAGAATCTAAAAGGATCTTGGATAGTAAGATGCTAGGTCAAAATGAACTAGAATTTACTACGGATAAATGTAAAGATTTATAGTTAACTTTAAAAAGTCAATCTTATAAGTAGAAGACAGAGTATGACTAGACAATAGTTCATCTAAAAATTCTTGCTTATCTCATGAAAAGCAAATTTGATATGACAACCATATATCAATAAGTGATATGGCAGCCACAAAGATCTAATGCAATCACAGGCTGCATTAAGAGAGGAGTGATATTAAGGCCTAATGGGCAGTTACATGGCTCAGTAATTAGAGAGCTGGGTCTAGAGAAACAAAGACCTATCCATCCTCAGCAACTTACTAGCTCTGTCACCCTGGGCAAGTCACTTAATCTGTTAGCCTTGGTTTCTTCATCTGTAAAATGAGTTAGAAAAGGAAATGGCAAACCACTCCAGTATTTTGGCCATGAAAACCTCAAATGGGGTCCTGAAGCGTTGGACATGACTGAAATAACTCAATGATGACAATGTCAGGGTTGTGCCTTTTCCTTATCATAACATAACATGTTTGAAGTATTGCCATCTGTTTGGTAGGGAGCAGACTGATAAGCTGGATAACATCCAAGGAGGACAACGAGAATGGTTAAGGCCAATACTGGATAAGAATCTGTTAAGGAAATGGGGAGAATTGTCTGGAGGAGAGAAAATGCAGGAGTAACAGGGTCGTTCTCTTCAATTATTTGAAAGACTGCCAAAGGAAAGAGGGGCACCCAAAAGAGAAGCAACTGGTAGAAACTGTAAAGAAGCACATTTTGGCTTTATGTCAGGAGTGACTGGGTAACAATGACAACAGTCCCCAAAGTACAAGAGGGCACATTGGAAATTTATGGGTTCCTTTTTACTCAGTTTCCTAAATAAGAGTCTATAACTATTTCACAAATTTGTAACAAATGGATACAATAAAGCAAAATTAATTCCCTCTATGGCTGTATACATATGCACATGCACACATATATTATATGTGTAAACATGTGTATATCACATGTATGCATACTTATATACACATATATGACTTGTGTACATATACACACATATGTCCATCATACATTTGTGTAGGGCATCATGTTTTATCATTGGAACACCTCCATAGGATCACATAGGTCTCAAGCTGGAAAGTCCCCAAATCAAGTGAGTCCATGGGCTTAATTTTGCAAATGTGGAGACTGAGGCTCAGAAAGGCCCCACCTTATGGGGCAGGGAGATTGTGAAATCAGGTAGCTTGGAGCAGGCTTCCCTCCTTACTCATGATGTGCATGGACAAGCCTTTCACATGGCCTTTGTTTGTCTTTTGGTCCTTAATTGTAATTTAATCAGTCTATTTCATTAGTAATTTCATCTTCACAACACAGACCAATTCTTTTTCTGCCATTTAACATCCTAGCCTCCTCGAGGTACCCAGAAGTTCAGTGATTCGCCCAAGGTTACTCAGTCAATCTGGATGATGAGTCAGATGTAAAGTGAAACTTGAAGGTCGGTTTGCTATGCACAGAACTGAGCTCCCCCTCTTCAGGTAACTTGCAGTTTGATCTCTGCCAATCAGGATTAATGTCCATTTGTGGCAGAGGTGTCGGATTAATGACAAGGAGAAGTCTACGGTGTGATGGTTCATTCTAGACATTGATTTTACTCAAGAAATGAGCTCTAGTGTACCTGTCTACAGGTTCACTTTCCTACTACAATCAGATCTCCCTCATGATTTAGAATTAGTAATTGTTAAAACAAGTTTGTTTAATCTGAATTTAACAGATTCTATTGAGTTAGTTATGGTTTCAAAAGCACTTTACATATCTCATCCCAACAATCAACAAAGAAATTAAGCACCCACCATATGCCACACACTGGATATAGACAAAGACAAAAGGGAGACAGTCACTGCCCTCTAGAAATTCACGTTCTAATATGGTGAAGCAATGTGTTTACAGAAAAAATATTTTCAAGACTTCATTCAAGACTTCTTTGAACACAAGAAAGGCTTCCCTTTCTTATTTCTTGATATATGAAGGTGTTGGCATTAAAACTGAGCCACGATCCTTATATTAGCCCTTGGAGAAAGTTAGCAGAAATATTGCTATTATCATTTTATTGCTGAAAAAAACAGAAATAACTGAAGAAACAGAAAAGTTTAATGATTTTCCCAAAGTCACGTGGAGCTAGTGAGTGGCAGAGTCAGAATTTGCATTTTACTCCAGTGTTCTTCCCTTTGTACCAATTCATGGGATCTAGAACAGTTTATGATGATAGGAGTAGGTATTCTAACAAGCTGGCAAGTTTCCTGAATTGTCAATCTCCTTTCTCTATGTAGGGAGTCCCCCCATGCAGTCCCCTAGTCTTGGGATATTCTTCCTCTCATCTGCTTCCTGATTTCCCTCAATATTTCTTCCAAATTCCATCATTTCCAGGAGGCCTTTCTCAATCCCCAGCCCACCCAGCCTTCCCTTTTACACTGTAGAGATCTTGTACGTACATCGTTGTTTCCACGCCATCCCTCATGTCAGATTGTGAGCACAGACACTGTGCAATTGCCTTTCTTTGTATCCCTAGCTCTTTAGCACAGTGCCTAGAACATAGGTCTTACCGTAAATGACTGTTTAATTATCAACTCTCCTTCCAGGATGGATCATCTTCCCGTAGGCGTGGCCTGGGTTTCAATTTTATCAATCAATCAAGAAACGTGTCTTAAGTATCTTTTGTGTGCCAGAAACTGACGGGTTCTGGGAAGACAAAGACAACCTGAAATAACACCTGTCCTCCGGAAGCTGATCTCTGACAGCTCCTCTCTGGGCGATCGTAAACTCTCAGGGGCCTCACTTTGCTCCTCTGGAAAATGGAGAAGGCAATGTCTCTCTCCCTGACCTCTCAAGTTATTATGAGTCTCTGGTGCCATCAAGTATGTGAGCACTTCATGAGCATGAAAGAGATTATAGGATTCCTTGTCAGGAGGTGTGATGGTTGGGTTCAGTTTGGGTCTGATGACCGCTATGTCATTGCAGCTTCATGGGCTGGAGATCTGGAGTGTGTATGTGTGAGTATGTGTGTGTGAGTGTGTGTGTGTGAGTGTGCGTGTGAGTGTGTGTGTGTGAGTGTGAGTGTGTGTGTGCATGTGAGTGTGTGTGAAAGTGTGTGTGAGTGTGAGTGTGCGTGTGAGTGTGTGTGTGTGTGAGTGTGTGTGTGAGTGTGTGTGTACATGTGAGTGTGTGTGTGAGTGTGAGTGTGCGTGTGAGTGTGTGTGTACATGTGAGTGTGTGTGAGTGTGAGTGTGAGTGTGTGTGTGAGTGTGAGTGTGCGTGTGAGTGTGTGTGTGAGTGTGAGTGTGCATGTGAGTGTGTGTGTGAGTGTGAGTGTGCATGTGAGTGTGTGTGTGTACATGTGAGTGTGTGTGTGAGTGTGAGTGTGAGTGTGTGTGTGAGTGTGAGTGTGCGTGTGAGTGTGTGTGTGAGTGTGAGTGTGCGTGTGAGTGTGTGTGTGAGTGTGTGAGTGTGATAAGTCATGATGGGTTTGCCCTTGGAACAGATTTGTAACCAAGATTGACTTGGAAGGGCTTGCTGTCTAGTCTCTACTTTGAACGTTCTAGAGTTGCTTTGGACAAGGCCACTCTCACTATCACACATGGATAAATGTTTCCTTCATCCACTTTCCCACTCCCTGGGAGGACACTGGGCAACAAGTCGTTGATGTCATTCATCTCTGCCATCTGAGCGCTGCCAGAGACAGACACCAGGCTTTGGAAAGCACGTACGCACACACACACACACACACACACACACACCATCTATCAAATAGCAAGTAAACAAGCATTATAAAATGGAAATATTTAGGGAAATATCTTATTTCAGCACTTCACATACATTTATGGGCTCAATCTCTAGTAATACAAGCACTGAATTAATTATCACTAAGAACTATTCATTATTTATATATCTTCTAATGAGGATGAATAAGCATGTTGTCACTGAAAGACAAGAAGTGAAAATTGGGCAGCTACGCTTCCCATGAATGGCGCCTTCAGAGTGTTACTGGCAATCCAGCTTGTTGGAAGTCTGATGTCAATGTCTGTCATTATTGTAATCTTGAGTTCATTGCATGCTTGATTGAGCGTAATAGTAATTCATTATAATAATACAAACATACATTATCTCATTTGATATCTCATATCTTTACATACATTATCTCATTTGATCTTTATAAAACCTAGTAAGGTAGATGCAGTTATTACCTCCATTTTACACATGAGGAAACTGAGACAGACAGAAGTTAGGTGACTTGCCCAGGGCATACTGTTGGCAGCCAGATGGCACGGTGCACAGAGTTCCACTCCTGGAGTGAGGGAGACTCATCTTCCTGAGTTCAAATCTGGTCCCAGATACTTAATAGCTGTGCAACCCTGGGCAAGTCACTTAACCTTGTTTGACTCAGTTTTCTCATCTATAGAATTAACTGGAGAAGGAAATGGTCAACTACTCTAGTATCTTTGCCAAGAACACTGAAAATGGGGTCATGAAACGTCAACTGTGACTGAAATTGCTAAGCAACAACAACATACAGTTAGTCAGTCCATGAGATTGGATTTGAACCCGTCTTCTTGACTCTAAGCCCAGTGCTCTACCTACTACTCCACCTTGGTGGCCCAGTATGGCTAGGAACTGATAAATTGTGTCACATGAAATAAGGAAAATCTAGGAACTTTTTCTTGGCAACAAAGTAACCACTAATGCCAAAGATAGTGATGTAATGGAGTAATTGAACATGATTTTGTTGTCTTGGCATTTTATTGTAAGGAATATACTGGCCACCATTAGGTTTCCAATAGATCACAGGTAGGTATAAAATGGGGAGGGGGAAGGAATAAGCAATTATATAGTGTCTCCAGACATTGCAGCTAATGCTTTTTATAAATATTATCTCATTTGATCTTGACAAGTAAGTGTGCTTATGATCCCCATTTTACAGATGAGGAAAATGATGCAAACAGAGCTGTGTACAGCTAGCAAGCATCAGATGGTTTTCCTCACTCCAGGTCCAGTGTTCTTATCCACTGTACTTGTTGTTCTTGTTGAGTTGTTTCGGTTGTGTGTAATTCTTTGTGACCTCATTTGAGGTTTTCTTGATAAGAATACTGGAGTGGTTTGCTATTTTCTTCTCCATCCCATTTTACAGATGAGAAACTGAGGTAGATAGGATTAATTAACTATTCACAGAGTCACGCAGAGTCACGCAGCTAGTATGAGGCTGGATTTGAACTCAAGAAGATGTCTTCCTGATTCCAAGTCCAGTGCTCTATCTACTGTACCACCTAACTGGCTCTAAATATTGTGGACGGAGAGTTTCTGTGTAAGATGTTTTTGAGTCCTGTGATTTTATCAGTTTAGGGAGTTTTTGCTGAGGAAATTCTTCTGCCAGCGAAAATCAGTACATTGTCTGTAATTTATAGACTTAGTTATCTGGGCATTGAGATAGGAAGTCACATGTTCAAGATTCACACAGCCAGAATATGTCAGTGACCAGACTGAAATTCAGGTCTCCCTACTTTTCAGCCTGACTGCTAACAATATCCTGCTCCTCTTCAATGAATTTAGGAGCGGGGGAAAAGCTACTCTGTTTGTACTTGTGAGAAGGAGGGACCAGGTATCTCATAATAGACCTGATTCTACTCTTGACCATAAAGCTCCTGAATCTTTTTGCTGAAAGAGGAGATGGAGAGGATGTCCTATTTAATCTGGCACATCCCAACCTGGACCTGCATGACACAACTTTGTTAACACTGGAACAACAGTTTCATGAACAGACAATGATTTGCTTGGTCCTTCACACCCTGGTTATGCCAGGCACTAACCTTGGTGCTGGAGATACAAAGAGAAACCTAACAACAAGACATTCTGTGGGGACACAGAGCATGCAAACAAGGAGGAGAAAGAAGAAAAGGAGGATCCGTAGCAGTAATTGTATTATTTATAATAATAGTAGCGGTTGACATGATAGTAGAAATAAGAATAATGATAGTTTTACTGCAGCAGCAGTAATGATAGGACAGCACTGATACTACTAACAATAAGAAATAGCTTGGCATCATATAGAGAATTGACTCTGACGTCAGAAAAACTTGGATTTTAGTTTCACCTCATATACTGGTTGTGTGTCCCTGATTAAACCATTGTGGGACACATTGTAGAGAAGATGCAGTCTTGCTTTGGAAGAAGAAGTGTTCTCACTTAGGAGTTTCCTACACCAATAAAAACTCAGGTCTACTCCCAATCTCAATAAAAATATTTATAATAATATCAGCTAATATTTATATAGAATTTTAAGGCTCTCAAACCACTTTAGCTCCATTATCTTATAGCTATTAATTTGTGGAGAGAGCACTTACAATCAAAGAGGCCCATAAGTCTGGGCCTCTCATCTGAGTTCCAGTTTGTAAGAGGCAGAGGTGAGGAAGGGATGCACCCTTGGAGCGGGGGACTACCCATGTAAAAGAGTCTAGAGATGGAATGCCACGTTCAGAAAATAGCAACTATATCAGAGTGGTTGGTACATAGAATATATGAAAAATTGTAATGTGAAACAAGCCTGCAGGGCAAGTAGCCACATTCTGAAGAGTTTTAAATGCCAAAACAAGGAGTTGATGTTTTATCCTAAAAGTAATAGTGAGCCATTGAAGCTTCAAAGGAGAGATAGGGTCCAAACTGTGCCTTAGGAATGGCCATTAATTTTCCGTAGAGAAGAAAGAAGGTTCAACTGCAGTTCAACTGTGCACATCCCTGCTCATTTACAAACACTCAATTGAGATTATAAATCACTTGTCCAAGTTCACACAGAGATTGTCAGAGATAAAACTTGAACTCAGGTCTTCTTTCTCAAGACTATTCTACCTCTAGTTAATCATATCAAGTCAGAGTTGACCCTTATGAGCTCCTTTCTTTAGAGTCAGAGGGTATTGCTTCAAATCCATTCCATTTCGTGATGGTTTCTAGTAATCTTCTGAATACTACAATGCATTTTAAATGAAATTATTTCAAGACATTTCAAGTGTTACTTGGGTAAACCTCTCAATGTATTTTCTTTTTCATTAGTATACATATAGTTCCTATCCATCCAGCCACACTGGTATGATTTAGTTGATCTGTGATTTTTAATGGCATAAATACTCATTCACAAAAGTGAGACTTTCAAAGCAGAACCTACCATGCCTTCCTGACTAAATTGTAGGATGGGATACCAGGAAGAAGACGTTCTACTTGAAACTGCCGGAGGCTCTCTTGCCAATTTTCCTCCTCCCTCTCATTTCTCATCTGAAGTAAACTGTCCTAAGGGAAAACAGCTACTTGGTCCAAGGTGATCAATAACCACGCCTCTTCCTTCTTGTCTCCTCTCTTTTCTGTTCTTTCAGATCCTGCAATTGTCAATGGTGTGTACTGGTCAGAGTCCTTAAACAAAGTCTTTGTAGACAATTTTGACCGGGACCCTTCTCTGATATGGCAGTATTTTGGAAGTGCAAAGGGATTCTTCAGACAGTATCCAGGTGAGTAAGCAAACACATTAGAAAATTAGACTCGGAGTCTAGTGGTGCCAACATTTCAAAGTAGTTTACTTTCTCCTCCCCCTCATTAGATTTTTGCTCCAACAGCTTCTTGTTCCATGGTCTGACAATGGCTCGAAGTGGTCTTAGATTCTTGGAAGCTATCAATCAACAGATATTTATTAAAAATCTACTGTGTGCTAGGAAGTAGGGAGATGGATACCCCCCAATGGCACAATTCCTATCATTGGGGAGCTTTGATTCAACTGGGAATCTAATGGCAGAGGGTGGCAGAGGGACACAAGTTCCAGTAGGTCCTACTGAGTTGGGAAAGCTTTGCCTAGCAGAAGTCCAGGGGGACACCCAGAGCTTCGCTATGATTCTCCTTCAGGAACAAAAGACTCATCACCTGGAAACTGAGCACTTGGCAGTGCATTTTTGGCTACATGGGTTTATTAAATCATATCTTAGAGCCAAGATCTCATAGGTTCATAATGTAGAGCTGAAAGGGCCATTTAAGGCACAATCCCTCACCATCTTTATTAAGCCACAGAAATGTTAATGCTGTAATTTTAATAACCTCTAACTAACAATTCTAGAGAGCTTTAAGATTTGCAAAGTATTTTTCATCTATTGTCTCATATTTCCCACAACAACTTCAGGAAGCTGGTGCTATTATTAACCCCACTTTTTCAGATGAGGCAGCATGACTTGTCCAAAGTCACTCAGGTAGCATCAGAAATAAAAATCCAATCCAGGTCTTAATGACGCTAAATCCAGCAGTCCCTCTATGACACCACTGTAGACAAAACCTTAAATTCCAGGTTCCCCCATCCCATTTCTTCCTCCTCTTGAACTTGATGATGCTACAAATGATGACAGAGAAATTTCTCCTGAGCAGTGATGAAGGCCTTCTGGGATCACCTCTGACTCTGGCACTTGTTCAGTCCCTTAATTACCCTTCCTTTTCCTCTGTACCTTCTTGCTCGACACTATCTTTTTGGTAACAAGAAGGTTCTATAGTGTGTTGGATTGGAGGCTGAGACTTCACTTAAAGCCTAGTTTTTGTTACTTATTTGCTTGGTAAGCCATATGCCTTCTCTTAACTCAGTTTCATTTCACTGGAGCTAGTGGTATCTTCTCAGCAACCTATTTTGCACCTGAGAAAACTGAGGCTCATTGAGGGGAAAGTGGCCTGCTGAGAATCACACAAGATGGAAGTAGCAATCAGGACTTGCACCCAGATCCCCCAGCTCCAAATGTAGCTTTCTTCCTATTGTTCATGCTTCTGGCCCCAACATTGTATTTGCAGAAGGGGTCCCTGCCCCAGTGAAACCAGGAGTACATGAAGAGCTAGAGGCAGAGAAGTAGCAAAGCATTGATCACAAGGGACTGGGGTGGCTTCTCTTGTTTGCAGCAGACTCAGGGCCTGCCCAACCCCAGCATAACCTGCAGTGAATTGACTCCTTGGATCCAAGCCCCCTTGGAGGCCTAATTTGAACCCAAGATGGAAGGGGATAGCTACTCTCATCCTGGATTACTGGGGTCTGAAGATATGAGCCAGCAAAAACAGCCCACCTCTCCCCAGATCTTCAGCAGGAATCAGGAAGTGTTGCTGATTAGGACGAACACACTCTCTAAGCACCAGCAAGCACAATTCACCCAACTGGACCATGTTTGTCGGAAATCCTGCCCAGCCTCCCTTTCCCAAGCAGGTGTGGCCTTCAGGGCTTTCCTGGGCTGCTGGTTGTCTGCAATGGCAGGGAGATTTCATTCTGGCTTTGTTTGAATTTTAATTAAAACGGGAAGTTTTAATTTTGCTTACAAGTTGTAAGAATGTGACTTCGGGCTACAATTGTACTGGCATTCCAGCTGCAGAAATCCTCTAAAGGAAGTAAAAAAGAAGAGAAAGCCCCACATAATCTTCAGACAATTATGGGGAGTCATTTATGTTTTCCTTAAGTAAAACCAAGCACCTGCTCTTTTAGTGCTTCCTGTTGTCAGGCCCCTTGGTGGCATTGCTGGCAGGAAGAGCTGGCCTGGGAGGCATCCCTTTATGACAGTTTCATGGCCAGTTTCTCTGGATGTTCCATGGTGTTCTGCTGCCTCCTCACACCCACAGAGCCCATCTCAGGGCTTCTTTCAGCTTGAACGATAAATTCACTGCAGTCAATCTGACAGGAAGCACAGGGCTAAGAGGGGCTTAGGTCCAGCATGGCAGTCTGCTTAGAGAGGAAAGAAGATAAATCTTAGGACAGAGGCAACTGAAATTATGGCATGATTTGGGAGAAGCCTGTTTGGGAAACCAAGGAAAATCTTAGCCTTGTGTGGAGTTCAGTAATTGTGGGAGAGATAAAAAGAGTAATTCTGGGCCTGATCTGTCTTAGTTAGATTGCAATAGGAAGCTGTGATTACTGTGATTTCAAAAGGAAGGAACAAAAACCCTCATAATAGGGGGATCTTTACTTATGAGACATGTTTAATGGTGCCTACTGGAGTATGAAGAGGCTTGGATTTGAAATCAGAGGATATGGGTGGTTTGAAGCCCTGCTGTGCCATTTATTCTGTGAGAGGCAACGTGGCAGGAGAGATAGAGTCTAGACTTGTCAGGAAAATGGGTTTGAATCTTGCCTCAGATCATTAGTAGCTGTGTGGCTTTGAGCATGTTACTTATGTTCTCAGAGCTCCAGGGACCTCATCTCTACAGCTGAGAAAATAGTAGCATCTCTTTCCAGGGTTGTGATGAGGGTCACATGAAATAACCCATGGAAAGGACTTTGAAAACCTTAGAGCAGTGACATCAAACTCAGAGAGAAATGGGGCTGTTAAACCATGCTGACAGCTGCAGGCTGACTTTGAAAAACATATATTCAATTATCTTTGGCCTATTGTATTTGATTGATTTTTTTTAACTATTTCACAATTCCGTTTGGATGTGGTTCATGTCCACTCAGGAATGTTGCTCATTAAAGCACCAAATGAATGCAAGTAATTAGTACTATTTTTATCATTGTTATTAATTTTTTTGCAGTTGAGGTTAAGTGACTTGTCCAGGGTCACACATCTAGTTGGGTCAAGTGTCTGAGGCTGGATCTGAACTCAGGTCCTTCTGACTGCAGGGTTGATGCTCTGTCCACTGTACCACCTAACTACCCCATGAGAAGTATTATGAAGGCAAGTTGATTTTTCTCTCTGGGCCTCAGTTTCCTCATCTGTAATATATTCAGTTAGATGACCTATAAGATTCCTTATAGGTTGAGTTTGATTATTATCATTTGGATAAACATGGGCAGGTCATTTCAGTTCTCTCGGCCTCAGTTTCTTCAGCTGCGAAATTGGGTGCTGTTCCAGAAATGTACAGAAAGCACCAAAATTTCCTAGTGAAATTCTTTTCTTCCATCATCCTTTGTATGATGTGTGTTACAGGAAAGGGGAAAGCTAATTAAAAGTCACGGGTGGCAGGAAGGGTGATAATCCAGAAACCAGGAGGCTCTTGGCTTTGAAACCTATAAAAGCCATTTCAATTTGATGAATCAAGGCCATATCCCAAACTCTGTCACATTTGTATTCATGTTGTCCTCCAGCTTCCTTCATGGCTCACTCTCAGTGACAGGTGGGTAGTGACTGATGGCAGAGTTACGCTCCTCTGCCCACTCATCAGGTCAAGCCCTAGGAAAATCATCTCCCCAAACTCCAGTCCATCATTTTCATAGTGCCTCCATTGTTACTTATTCATTTATAATCGAGCATATTCTTTTGAGAGATTGCTAAAAGAGGGAATGGACAATTGAAGGTGAAGGAGATTTTCGTGGAGGATAAAAAGGCAGCTTTTGGAAAGGTGAAGAAATGCCCCAATTCTCCTGCCATGATGAATGGAAATCTATGGGATTTTATCTTCAAGATATGTTAATCCTAACCCTCCTAAAATGTGTATTTTTTTTTTGTTTTAGAAATATGTGAGTCATGAGCTATTGGATATTTTTAAGGATTATGAACTCTCTGAGGATAGACCCTGTGCCTTAGTCATCTTTGTATACCCCCCAACCCCATATTCCCCCCACCCCATACACACACACGCATACAAACACACACATCCCACTGCCTAACACCCTTACACATAATAGCCACTTCATTTTCCCCCCATAGTCAATTAATATCAACTTACATGTAGAATTAGATCCAGGGAGAAACATAATATTAAATCTATGACAGATGTCAGCATTGACTTTTTGGTCATTCCAACAATTCCCTTGTATTGTGTATTAGCCAGGTTTGGCATCTTAGGAAATAGCTAGCCAGACATACCTGCATTTGCCTACCATAGAACTTATTGCATAATATACAAACCGTAGGCCTTTTTCCTTATGCATAAAGCATACCAGAAATAATGTGTCTTCTTTGACCCACTGTGCTTCCAATGTGCTGGGTCATCCTCTACAGACTAGACCAGTAGAATGAGGCAGTATATGTACCTTCTCCCAGAAAGTAATCTCTATATAGACAGTAGTAGTTGATGGTTCAAATGAGCAAGGAGTTTCATTCTAGACTGAGCAGACCACCATTTCCTATGACTGTATCAGTCATGGTGGGTTGGGAAAACATAGGCACTGGCAGACTTTCTTTGGAGCCAAAGCTAGACTTGTGGAGGTTTATTAATCATTTTTTTTTGTCTCTGTATTTCCTTCTTCATCCTATGAATGAAGGGGAGAGGGTTCGCAGCGATTGAGAAACAGATACCTCCTCTAAAACATAAACAAGTTGTGGTAATTCAACCTTTGCTGACAATCCCCCTCACACCGTCAGGCAGCTCGGTCTACTTTTCATCAGCTCTTATTGTTAGGAAACTTCTCTATATTGAGCCTAAATCTGAGCCTTTATTACTCCCACTGAGTGTTGCTACTTCCCACTTCTGGGGCAAAACAGGTCTACAGGCTATTCTTGACCACACTTCAAATATTGGGAGGTAAATATTTTGTTTCTCTAAATCTACTGTTCACCGGAATAAACTTCCCCCACTCCTTTTATCAATCCCTCCAAACTACAACCTCCTAGGATCATCATTTTAGAATGGAAGAGTCACTAGAGGGCCTTGATTTCAGATATGAAGAACATAGGTCAAGACAGTTTCAGCGGCTTGTCCAAGATCACACAGTTCATTGGTAGAAGACCTGGAATTCCCAATCTGATTCTCTTTTCCTTATAAGGCACGATTCCATCATTTTTTTTCCCTTGGAGCCTCTTCCTTTCCAATGGATTCCTCCAATTAACTGACTAGTTGACACTATTAAACTTGAAGGACCAGTCTTGTCAATTGGTGCAAAAATGTGATTGGTCCTTTGAGGTTTTCATAAATCCCCATCCTTTGAAAGTTGAAAGCACAGGTCTGATGATGCCCCTCCTTACCTCAAGAAGTTGCTTGGTTCCTTATTGCCTCTAGGTTAAAACAAGAATGCCTCTTTTGGGTATTTTGAGTCCTTACAGTCAGGTTCCAGGCTGATTGTATGGCATGGTCTTCTTTGGCAATGAAGGACAAACACACAAACACCCCCACACACACTTTTTCCTCTACATCTCTTCATATTCTAACCTGTGAACAGCATCCTTTCTCTTACCGCTGGGTCTTTGCATTGGCTTTCTCTCATGTCTCCTCATCTCCAATTCTCAGAATCTCTAATTCCCTTCAAGGTTTAGCTCAAGAGCTGCCTCCTACAAGAGATCCTCCCTGATAATCCATTCCTTAATGATATCTCCCCCAAATTATTGTATTTATTTTGTGTATCAAGAAATATATGGAGAAGCCCATTAAGACAGGGAGACCTGAGTTCAAATTTTGCCTCCCTCTGACACATTCTGGCTATGTGATCTTTGCCATGTGGATTCATTTCTTAATGGCCCAGGCAACTCCTTAAGAATATTAAATGCAGATTATTTGTTGATTGAAATGAATAGAAAGAATGTCATCTCTGGGATTTCCTTATGCTGAATGGAATATTCACAAGTCCAGATTCCCTGTCTCGATCTGTCTTGTCTCTATCTCTTTCTGTCTCCCTTTCTTCTCCTTACATAAATACACACTCACGTATACACATATATGTACATACACATCTTTTGCATATTCATATATATTTTGCTGTCCTTCTGTTGTCCTTATTCATTTTGCATATACTCTGTCCCTTCTCCTCTCCTCTATCTAGTGGAATGTGACCCTGAGGGTCAGAACACTTGTGTCCTCAGTGCCTAATACCACCTCTGACACTTAGTAAGTATTTAATAGATGAGTATTAAATTGAAATGACTTGAACCTGAGTACAGATATCATAGTGGTTGCTATTTGAACTGGGTATCTCCACCTTATCAATTTCCTTCCTAATATAATTCACAATTGAACTTAGTACTCTTGGTCATGGTGCAGAGACACTATGGCCTATCAGCTAGTAGATACACTGTTCCTCTTTAAGGCTGCCTGAGATTACATTGGATAGCTATGTGGTACAGTGGATAGAACACTGGACTTACAATCAGGAAGACACATCTTTATGACTCAAATCCAGTCTCCAACGCTTAACTATCTGTGTGACCCTGGATAAGTCACTTCACCCTGTTTGCATCGGTTCCTCCTCTATAAAATGAGCTGAAGAAGAAATGGTAAACCACTCTAGTATCTTTGCTAAGAAAACCACCAAAAAAGGTCAGGAAGAGTCAGACACTTCTAAAATGACTCAGCATCAACCCAAAAACATCTCTGTGCTGCCATGAGAACAGTCCACTACAACTCCCAGGTCTTTTCTGGATGAATTGCTGTTGAGTTTCATTTTACTTCCAGAAAGATGAATTTTTGAACACAAGGATAAAACTTTACATTGATCATTATTACATTTCATCATTAATTTTATCCCAACTTTCTGGCCTGTTAAGAGTGTTTTGAATCTTCAGTCTATCCTTATGTATGCGAGCTACCTTTTCTACTTGGAGTCAAGCTGCCTTGACTACTTCTTTGGTAAGCAGGCTATCTACATTTTTGACCATGTGACTGAACTGACTAAAACATTAATTAAACATAATAGGATTGAACACAAATTGAACACAAATCCTTGGGCCCTGCTCTGGAAATGTCCTACCAAGTACACATTATAAAATCAGGGTTCTAGAGCTAGGAGGGAGCTTAGAAGTCACCTAGTCTACTCTTCAGTTTAGAGCTAAAGAAGCAGGCCCAGAAACATGAAGTGACCTGCCTCTGATCTCACAGGCATCAGTAGAAATTTGAACTCGGGTCCTTTGACACCAGAAGCAGTGTTCTATTCATTTTTCTGTGTTAAAACATTACTGATGACTCTGTTTGGACCATTCTGTCACCTCCATTCTAGTGTTTTCTAATTCTAGTATTTTCTAACTCATATCCTTCAAGCTTTCTTATCAGAATCACAGATGATTGTGTCAGTGGTCTACTTAAATGTAATTCAATGATATCTAAAGCATTTCCTTGATCTATTGACTGGTAGTGCCCCAATAAAAAAAGAGGAAATCACATCAGATTGCGCATGACTGGCTTTGGTCTTTGGGGTTACTAAACCATACAGACTCTTCTTAACACAGAAAGCTTAGCCAATAACAGATCAAACAAGAAAAGCCTTCCAGTGTGCAGCAAGAGGGTTGGTCTGAGAGGCAAACAAAGGGAAACAAACAATGCCATCTGAAAGGTAAGAAGACAGGGGAGAGGTAACAGTGGAAATGGGCCCTTCAAGGATATACAAGAACAAGATTCCCCATTGTACATTGGCTGTAGTCATGTGGTATTCACTTATATTCAAGTATTGAAGTTCAGGAAGACATGAATTTGAGTCCTGCTTCAGATATGTACTAGCTGTGTAATTCTGGTCAAGTCATTCATTTCTCTGTACCTCAGTTTATTCACCTGTAAAATGGGAAGTTCAAAACTTTTAAAGGTCTCTTCCAGCTCTAATTCTATGATCTTATGAAGGAAGGTTTCTCAAAGATTATATGTTAGGAAAGCGGTGACAGTGGGGTTACTCAAATTAGTTATAGACTTTGAAAATCATTTGGCTAAATAAAAAAGAAAATAACTTTGGTAATTATAAGTATTCACTTTATTGAGTTCAACAAGTATTGAGCCTGATACCTGGAATTTTATTAAAGCAGGGGACTTCCTGGTGGGGAAAATCCATCGAGTAATGTAGATAGATATCTTTTCCACTTATAGTTTTAAATCATTGACTAGGGTCACACAGTCAATACATTAGGGGTGAAGGTTGAATACAAATCTTTCGGATACCAAGGTCATCTCTCTATCCAAGAGGCTACACTTCCTCTTTTCAAAGGCAAACAGACCCTACCCTCAAGGAACTTAAAGTTCAGAAGCAGTGGGGTCACTAGTAAGTGGAGAAGCCAGGAATGACCTCTTGATTATAAGAGCACCTGAGTTAACCACTGCAAGGAGGGAGCAAAATTTGCATAAAGTAGAAGTGAGGAGGGATAACATCCCCTCTGGGGGATATGGAGGACACCTATGGAAGACTGTGCAAAAGCAAAGGCATCTTTCTAGGGAAAAAAAATCAGATTATTCAAAAAAAGAGTATACAAATCACTTAAAAATATCTATTGGGCCTGAAGGTGTGTTTGTTTCTGGGATAAGTACTTACCTACTTATCCCCTCTAAATCCAAGAAGTGGGTATTGTAAATACTGTTATTTCTATTTTACAGATGAGGAAACTGAGGCTGGGAAGGTTAAAGTCATTTTTGTGATTACAAAGGTAGTAAGTACTGAAGTCAGATCTTGAACCTTGGCCTTGTGTCTCCAAGCCTAAGGCCTTTCCCTCTAAGCCAAACTTCCTCTCACTTTCCCATTCAGTAGCACTTCACCATTTTCTCACTGATTTCCTGCTCTTAAAGACTTCCAATACATGAACTTTCAGTTTTCTTTTTTTTTTAATATCTTCCTGCCTCTTATTTACTTAGACTGCAGTGAATAGACAATGGGATGCACTGGCAAAGGAAAGGTCAAATTAGGATTGAGCCTTTTTTATGTTCAGAGATGAGTTTATATAAAGAAGCTTTCCTCTGCATTTAGCTCTGCCTCAGTGTGACCTAGACCATTTAAATCAATTCATACTTCTTTAAAAACCTCAAAGATTATCTGGATGTGTAGCCCTCATAATAACTCATTTTCATTTGATTTCCTAAAGTCTGGTTCTGTAGGTTCTATTTGGGTTTGATTTTCCTGGTCTAGACAATTACCCTGATTTTATAGGTAAGGAAATTAAGGCCTAGAAAGGTAAACAGGCATAATTATGTAAAGTCACAGAACAGTAAACGGCAAGCTGGAATTGGAACACAAGACCTTGGAGTCCTGTGTTACAGACCTCAGTCTTCCTTTGGTGTGTTGGTTGACTTCCATGGCCACTGAGATCCTTTTCAGCTCTCAAATTCTATGATCCTGGGACTTACATCTCTTTGTTTAATGGTGGACATGTACCTATATGGCTATTCTCTGGGGGCATTTCCCTATTTCTTCTACAAATGAAAATTCCAACTTCCCTATCATCATAGGATTGTAGGACTGGAAGAAATCCCAACACCATTTAGTGTAACTCTCTCGTGAGAAAATTGCATCCCAGTTAGGTTAAGTTACTTGTTCAAGGTCACCCAGGTCATATGGATCAGAGTGGGGATTTGAACAATTGTTCTGAGTCTCTCAAACCACTACACTCTTTTGCCTATATCATACTACCTCAATATAGGGGGCCATTTTATTTGATCTTAATATAGAAAACAAGGCCAAAAAATCTTGATTTAAAAAACAGCATTGGGTGGGGAAAGAGGCTTGTGGATAGTCGGTGCTGCAGACCTGGGATTGTATTCCCTCTGACTCTCAAACTGGAGACATTACCTCATCAGGCTGAAGTGATCTGGGGCAAGATGTCTGACATCAAGCCTATGAGTGATGCCATCAGACCTGACAATTGCTGGCTGCTATGAGACTCATAACATGGGCAATGGGGAAATTAATTTGGCGAACTATCTTATTAGGCCAATGGAGAGGATGAAGTCTGACTCTTGCTTGATGGACAGAGCAGGACTGGAGAGGGCTTCACTCGACAGTTGCGTTTTTGAACAGCTGAGCTGATGATTATATTTCCTGGATGGAGATTTCCTCCAAGTACTTTTCCAGAGCTGGATATCTCTGTGTGACGAGCAGCAACCCTTAGTCTTTGCATGCAAGTTTTAAGCATATCTGCTCAATCAGCAAAGCTGGACGGGCTCTGAATGCTACTAACAACATTTGAACTTTCCTGTTTTCTTATAACCCAATCTTTCTTATAGGTATTAAATGGGAACCAGATGAGAATGGAGTCATTGCTTTTGACTGCAGAAACCGAAAATGGTAGGCAACACAGTCAACCCCTGAAATTTATTAAAGGAAAGCAAAAAGGGAACATTCTAGGACTAATATTTTTTTAAATTTTGACTTTTGATCTAGGTATATCCAAGCTGCCACTTCTCCCAAAGATGTTGTTATCTTAGTGGACGTGAGCGGCAGCATGAAAGGACTACGCTTGACCATCGCCAAGCAAACAGTATCCTCAATTTTGGATACCCTTGGAGACGATGACTTCTTCAACATCATTGCTGTGAGTCCATCTGTTTTACTTTAGCTCTGTGTTTCATTTTTACTCCATATCTTCTGATATCATTGAGCTAGCTTTGGTAGTTGCATTTCAAATGTGGAATCTATAAACCAGGACTGTTGGACTGGGGCTGGCCATCCTCCACTGCTGGAAGGCACAACCAGCTCATCACTGCTTTCTAGAGTTAAGGTTGACTTTGTTCAAGGTTCAGCTCAAGGGTCACTTCTTACATGTCATGTCTCCTCATTCCCTTGGTTTCTAGACTTTTGGAAAGTATTTTGAACTTTTTGGTACTTACTTAACTTCATATAAGTTATTGCCATACTCATTACCTCTCCCTCTCCCTCTCCATCCTGTACAATGGAAGCTTCTTGAGATTAGAGGCTGCTTTGTTTTTGTTTTATATTAATAGTGCAAAGCCTGAAACTTAACAAACATTTAATTAATGCTAGATGAAAAAATGAGTGAATGAATGAATGAAATGAAACCTTATGGGACAATGGATCTGCATGATCAAATGGGCTTTCAAGGAATGATACCACTCCTAACCTATGACTGTCATAGATTTTATTGATTTTTGGTTGTTTCAGTTATGTTGGACTCATCATGACCCTATTTGAGGTTTTCTTGGCAAAAATACTGAAGTGCTTGCTATTTCCTTCTCCAGCTCATTTTACAGATGAAGAAACTGAGTCAAATAGGGTTAAGTGATAGATTCACACAACTGATACATGTCTGAGGCTAGATTTGATCTCAGAAAGTCAAGTCCTCCTGACTGTAGACCTGGTACTTAATCCTCTGTGCCACCTAGCTGCCCAGTCTATGATAGGCCATTGCATCTAGATGAATATGACATCTTTTAGTTGATGTCTAGATACTCTATTTTCCAGAATTCGATGATGAGACCAAGTTATATGGATATATGTTGTTTATTAACATAAGGCAGCACGGTGACATTGGGCTGAGAGTCAGGAACACCTGAATTCAAATCTAGCTGAAGATACTCACTTGCTATATGATCCTAGGAAAGTTAAACTTTGATTACCTCAGTTTCCCATCTGTAAAATGAACATTATAATGGTGACCACCTCCCAGGGTTTTGAGGATCAGCTGAGATCACTGCAAAGCACTTAGCACAGTGTCTAGAACACAGTCTTATAGAAATATTAGCAATTATTACTACTTATCATATGGCAATACTTTTAACTTGAATATACTACCAAAATTTTGTTTTCCAGCCATATCCTTTACTCTGTTGTCTTCCTTATATGGTTGAGATTGCATCTCCCACATTATCTGTCGAAAATGTCATCCAGGTGAGAAAGCGCAACTGAATACTTAGAGCTAAGTACCTAATAGAAAGAAGGGGCAACTTCCCTGTCTTTAAAATCCTGATGATGTGACTCTCCAGGTGTCTTGGGTGACTGGTGAAAAGAAAATCTGAGTCATCATGGTTGGTTCCGGTTCCTTCTAAAGAGCACCAAATCATCTATTTATTGACCTAGTAGTTAACAAAGATGTCTAAGAGGAAGAAATAAAAATGATATTATTGTCAAATTTTGAGAGATCAGCCATCTAGAAGAATTTAAATTCCTGAGATTCCGTAAAGAGACAACAGATTTTTCAGCCAGGAAGGTTTATGTATCCCAGTGATGATGGAGAACTCCAATCATCTGGGCAGCTGGTAGCATTCTGGCTTTGACCAAAGGAGAACAATTAATGACATCTTAACTTCCTTTAATCAGATTTTATTCTCAAAAAGAAAGAAAGAAAGAAAGAAAGAAAGAAAGAAAGAAAGAAAGAAAGAAAGAAAAAGAAAGAAAGAAAGAAGTAAAGGAGATTTCTAAGGCATTTACTGTGAGAAGAATATGAAAGACTTACATTAGATACCTTTCTGTATTTGAAAGTTTGTGGAAATTGGATCAATCTTCATAGAAATACAGAAACTGAGCTCAGAAGTCATTAGTCTAACCTCCTCCTATTAGAGATGAACAGGTTACAAAGAGCCAGATAGAGGAACGACCTACCCAGGTTCCCATGAGAATGGAAGAACTGGTCTTGAAACCCAAGTCTTCTGAAGGTCTCCAATCTGGTGCTTTTTCTACTGCCCTGAATGCTTTCTTCCCTTTGAACTAAACTGCAATGATTTTCTCTGCTTGGCCCCATAAGGCACCATGGATGAAGAAAGAACAAGTGAAGCTGTTAAAAATAAATGCCTCTTTAGGCTTCACTTCAGGAAATGCTCCCTAATGATGAAAACTGTGCCAGAGTGGGAAGGACTGCCCTGGGAGGGCACAGTTTCTTCCATTACAGAATTCTTCTTGCAGATGCTGGATGAGCCCCTTGTGGGTTAGTGAAGGGAAATCTTATTCATGTATGATTGGGATTACCTGACCCTTAAAGTCCCTTCCAAGTCTGTCATTCTGGGACTCTGCCAGAGACCATGTGGGATTAAATTTAATCTACAGAACAAAATATAGGTTTATTCAGAAGTTACATTAACTTTCCTTCCTTCCCTCTTGCCTTCTCTTCCTTCTTTTCTCTTCTTTCCTTCCTTCCCTCTTTCCTTCCTTTCCTCCTTCTTCCCTTCCCTCCTTCCTTTTCTTCTTTCCCTCTTTTCTCCCTCCCTTCCTCCCTCCCTTCCTTCCTCTGTTTCTTGACATCTTGACATCTACCAACTTTCAAAATTTCTCAATTTTGTGCTCCATATCCCCTCCAAGATCCCATGTACCAACAGAAGCAACAGTTAAGATGGAAATAAGCTCCCCAAAGCAAACCAGTATTCAAAATCATGTTTAATACCCTAGCTCTTAGGCCTCCACCTCTGCCAAGAAGATGTGAAAAATAACAGGAAGTCATGTCCCTGAGCACTGTATCTTCACATCTTTAACTGACTGTAAAGAAGGGAGAGAACTGAGCTCTCCAAAAAAATGATGAGTGGCCATGGGCCCCAAACTGTCACCTGCTGTCAAACTGTATTGCTTAAGGAGTCATTTCTTTCTTTGGTGGCAAACTTTCAGTGAGCTAGAACTTTGTATTTGCATATAAGGAAAGTTATTACAGCCTGCTAATCTCAACTGGAACATGCAAATGCTGCCTGATTGGTTGCCCTGTGTCCTAAAACATTTATTCTAATTTCTAAAGATAAGAGGTCATTAAAGTGAGAATATCTTTCTTATTTATCTTTAATTAATTATTACTGAAGTATCAGAGGCTCAAAAGACAGAAAGCCTAATTACGTTGTGAAGTCTTTATTGAGAGAGATTTATTGACCCACTATCAAAACTAATCTATTCAAATAATCTGAGTTCATTAAGATGTACAAATATGTAAAGCACAATTATTAAGCTATTTAAATATCCATGTGTAGCCCATGCCTAATAATAGAATTGTCTGTTATCACACGATAGATAAGAAGCAAATTAAGTGTTTTTGTTCACTCCCATAAAGAAGTACATTAGGGACATAGTGAGGTAGGCTGTGGTAGATTTGCAGGCCCAGGCCCTCAGGTGAAATCTCCAGTGTAGGCCTTAGTTGAAATCCCTATTTTGCTAAGAACTACTTCGGTAACCTTGGGCAAATCTTTCAATCACACTGGGCCCTACTTCTTGAGAAGCAGTGTGGAACATTGGCTAGGTCCTGGACTTGGAGTTTGGGAGACTGGGATGTAGACAAATCATATATTCTTCTAAGGTGTGTGTGAATCTGGGCAAGTCATTGAATCTCTTCATCTGCAAATGAGAGACCATGTTAGTTGTGCCTCGGGAGGACGTCTGGAGGGTCAAATGAGACTATGGCCGTGTGATGCTTCCCAAACCTTCCAGTGCTCTTGAAATGGTAGTTGTTATCCATATGTGAGGGTCCTTCCAACTCAAAGTCACTGTTTCATATTCCTGTGGGGCACTATTAGGGCACTGCTCTC
The DNA here is from genome assembly GCA_023548195.1 of Bettongia penicillata ogilbyi. Taxonomy (NCBI): domain Eukaryota; kingdom Metazoa; phylum Chordata; class Mammalia; order Diprotodontia; family Potoroidae; genus Bettongia; species Bettongia penicillata. Next base: position 11,282,088 of record JAJHZJ010000132.1, on the reverse strand, counting down.
CTGTGCCAGCCACTTAAGAACTAGGAAGGTTAAAGGAAAGATGGGAATGGATAAATATACTGACATATTCATGCATACCTAGGGGTGAATCTCTATGTAGGACTGAATCAGGTTAGGGAATCATGTAGAAATTCTTTTCCACCAATGCAGAAGAGTGACTTAGCTATATTCTAGTCTTCAAAGGTAGCTTTGAGCATTGAGACATCAAGCAGTTTACCCAGGTTCACAAACTAAGCAAGAGCAGAGGACAGGAACCTATGACTTCTTAAGTCTAAGAGCAGCACATTCACCATGCCACATATCAGATATCATCATATCATATTGTGTCATATTATGTCATGTCATATAGCATACCATATCTAGGAAAATGACACTATATATAGCATAATGCAGTATCCTATACTATTTCATGGTACAATATGCTATGATATGCTCTAAGATAGCATAACATAGTATACCGTAATTACATGTAATATGCACTTACGTATTTATGTGCATGTGAAATTTAACGTGTTGTACATGTCTGTGTCTTGGATCTTGGAAGTATCAGAGGCTCACATGAAGGCAAGTCTAATTACTTTGTGAATTCTTTTTTCAGGAAAAAAATTACAATAAAAATAAATGACATTAATAGTTATTTACACTATAGCATTTATAAATATTAGCAAAATTCTAATTATTTCAGTAATTATAATAGCAGTTTGAATTTTTCACTGGAGAGCTTTTTTTGTACGCATATTAAATTCCATTTTTCTATTGTGTGGTCAAGGCAGGAGTGAAAGAGATTTAAGTGGAAATCTCATTAAAATATTACAGACACAAATGAAGAACTTCCCCAAAGCCCTGAAAGGGGAATGTCCCAACTGGCCAACTTTTGTGTGACTTTCAGGGTCTCTAAAATCCTTAGATGCTTTTGCCCCTTTTCCTTTGGTCTATTCTTTTCACACCTGTTCCCAAACCTTTCCCCACACCCGAAGGGAATGTCCTGAATGTCCTTAGGACAAGACTTGTCCTCCTGACAGTTGGGAGCTCCTGCTGAAGGTTGATCTGGTTCCTGTGCCAACAGCATGGAAACCTCTTTAGCCTATGAAATTACATCAGTCTTTGTCACATAAGCCTGCCATCTATGATCCTAAGATATTGGGAGGGCCTAAGGCTTCATGTTTTCTCAACTTTTCCTTGGTGAAAATGCTAGCTAAAAACAGACTTCTTTAAAAACAAAAAGGTTCAGTGAAAATTGACTGTCAATCAGCCTATCATTATTAATATTATTAAACTCCTACTACAAGCCAGGTAGTATGATAATCATTGGAAAATGTGAAGAAGGACAAAAACATAGTCCCTGACCTTCTAGGATCTTACTTATATTGTGAGGGAGACTATGAGACTCTGAAAATAACTGGGGAGATAGAAGACATATTCAAAGGTAAATGGGATGTGATCTCAGAGGTAAGACATTGGTTCCTGTAGGGAGTAGGGGGTGAAACTGGGAAAAGGCTTCTCCTAGAGGTGAGATTCCAGATGAATCTCAAAGGATACTAACAAAAATAAGAGGCAGAGGGAAGGAGAGAATTCTAGACAGCAGAGCTGGATCTGAAGGCAGAAGGCCTGATTTCGAATACCATCTCTGCCAGTGACTCTCAGTGTGACCTGCAGAAGTCATTTGACTTTTTTCAGCCTCACTCTCCTCATCTGTAAATTTGGGAGATTGAACTTACTGGCCTTCACCACTCTCATTCTATGATCTTATAGACACCACCTATCTTATGGCATATGATTCTTGGTCTTGACTTGGGAAGCAATGATCACTGGCTCTTCTCATTTGTTTAAATCCAATTAGCCCAACATTTGCATTTCTACAGTAAAAAAGGAAAACAAAGGACTGCAATGTTGGAGAAGGGCTTTGTTTGTTTAATGCTTTCTGTTAAGCCTGATTTGTGTATTTTACTAAGTTCACTCCCCAATGCATCTACACATTATGGGGGAAAGCTTCCAATTCAAGTCTTTCCAGAGCATAAACATAAAAAGATAATGTTAAAAATCGTTTTAGCTTTCATGGGCAGGTTATTGCAAAATCTATCTAAAATTGATGGGCTAGATGATTGAATTACAAAAGAATCGTTGAAATAGGAGACTGATTTTGTGCAGTCTCAGTTAAAATTTAAGGTCAGTTCATTGGTGCGTGAACAGTGATGTCTGCGGCAGCGACAAGAGAAAGGCCTATTCCTCTGACTCACTTGGAAGCGTAACTCCAAGCCATGCAGTAAATTAACAATATTACCATCAAAACCAGAGTGCCAATCCTGGCCAGGGTGGAAATGTTTTTTAAAAAATGACTTTATAGAAGCATAAGCTACACGTTAAGCGAACAAAATATCAACTAGGTTGAGATTGTTAAATCAATTGCAATGTCTCGGCCAAAATGTATTTTTTGCAAACGTGAATAGAGAAGGGCACTATTTGTGAGTTTGACCCTGAACTTTCAGATCCCCTACTTTTACTATGCAGGCATAGTTTCACAGTCGTGTTCTCCATAGGTCATCCGTAATGGATTCGCTTCTTGAAATAATAGGCTTGGGTTCTAACATGGGGAGGTGACCCTGCCCTTTTGGATGATTTGGTTCAGCACTTCTAATTGTGTCCAGTTGTGTTTCAGATTATGGAATGAATGTTTTCAATGTGGAAGATCATGGAGGTGCCTTTGATATGTGTAGAAAACTTGGGGTTGGTTTGATGCGCTACATAATTGGTATGCCACATTTTCCTTCTGGGAAGATACTTAATAGAAGGAGAACTAATAAAATTATAAAACTGTTTAACTGAATCCAAGCAACCCTGCCCAGAAATCTTGAAACACATTAGGGAGTTAATGTTTTTGATCTATTTTGTCTTTTGGGGTCATGTCATGTCCTCTCACACTTGCTATTAAGTTGTATTTTTTCCTCTTAGACTGTTTCTCATCCTCATAAAGCTTCTGCCATCACCCTTTCCTGCCATCACCTTTTTTTTATTTCCTGTACTTCCCATCAGTTTCTTGTTCTTTGACATTCAAAGTTTCGTTTACCATTTTCCTTTTTTATCTTTCTAATTTTCCCAGAGTAGAGCAATTCTATCACAAGCTTCTTTCGGATAAGCTCTGCTTATGCTTGTAATGGTATTATATTTGATGGGTTTTGGACTGATGACAAGTTATTATCTTACAGTCTCTTCTTTTATATTGAACATTCTTCACACTATGGTCCTAGTAGGTTAAATACTCACTTTTAGTAATTGAATAACACTCTTGGCATAGAAGTTCATTTTCTGTAGGTTCACTGGGAAATATTTTTGGGATATCTTGGGATCGTTTCATTCTTTACTCTCCTATCCCTAACACCTGTGAACTTCTTGCACACAATAGGTGCTTAGACTGATGAATCTGTAGGATAACAGGGATGATATATCTTATGACTATATATTTTAAAATATTCTCATTTGAGCCATCTAAAATTGTGAATATTTTACATAATAACATTTATTACAAATGTCATGCTTAGATTTTGACACACCACTATTGTCTTGGCAAAAATTCATGGCGATTCTTGTGGTGACAGCCATCATTACTCTTATTCTTTTCAGCTGCTTCAATGGAGTTCAGCTAAGAACAGTCCTGCAAATATCTGATAGAATTCTCTTACATTATTGTGGTTTTTGCAATTACTCTAATTATTATTTGCCATTATGTTACCTATCTTTTGGCATTCATTATTTCTTTTGAATTTCGTAACAAACCTGACTTGTAGGTGATCCCGACATTATTTTATGCAATGAGAGATGTGGAATCTGAGGGTGCTTTGTCCAAGGTCACAGAGCTCAGCTGGATCATAAGTGGAGTTTGAACCTCCTTGCTGAATGCAGGTTCCCTGACTCCAGTTTTCTATTCACTGTTCCACTGAAAGGCTATGTTTTGTTTTTCTTTCTTTTGTGAATTAATCTCCCTCTCTTCCTCTTCTTGGTAATTCTTTGATGGTTATTTGGGTCCAAGTGCAATGGTATTGGAGAACATAGAATAAAGGAAAGTTTCTTCTTGTTATTAGATTAGCATTAATCATTAGATAGCAGCATCCAACAAAGTGTCTTTGACAGGATATTGAGCTGAATCTAATGAGATGAAATGGGGATAAATGCAAAATCTTATATTTAGGTCTAAAAAATCAACTTCACAAACTGGAAAGACATAGTTTGTCTTTAACAGAGCTGAGGGTTTTTTAAATTGAATTTCAAAGTCAATATGAATCAGATTTGTGATGTAGCAAACAAAAAAAAAAGAGTAACAACATCTTGCATTGAGACATGATGGTTCTACTTTACCGACAGTATTCAGAAGGAAAAGCAATTAGGTGGTGCCAAAGATTATGGGCAGGTCTATGAGGATAAGGATTGAGAAAAGGCCAAGGCTTTGGTAATTAAAAGGTCATTCTTCTCTTTGGAGAGACTAGTTTCAGTTGAGTGATGAGTGGAGAAGCCAGATTTCCATGGGGTTTTGAATCCAGTGAAAAGAGAGAAAGTGGAGGCTTGGAGTATAGACAGCTTTCTCAAAGAATTAAGCAAATAAGAAGAGAGATATAGGGTGATACTTCAATGTCATGGTCAAATCAAGTGAGGGAGTTTTAAGGAGCAGTGAAACACGGACCTGTTTGTAGACAACAGGCAAAGAAGCAAGACGCAGGGAAGTATTAAATATTGCACCAAGTAAGGATAATACTGGGAGCAATAAGCTATGATCTATTTGTCAGTATTTAATATTTGGGGTAAATATTTGTTAATTATATTAATTTATGTTCCTCCTTGTCTACCTTTACTGATTTGAGGATTACAGTTGTTTCTGTTTTATAGAATAAAATGAGATAATACAGTCTCTATCACTGGGATTATATGTCCTTTAAATATTTGATGGTATTTGATGGAACATTTATCTGTTTTTGTTGTATTTTTATATCACAAAACATTAACAGCAGAATCAGCTACTCTTTCTGATTTTTATAGAAATCTATTTTTTATTTTGCAATATGAAGATGAAATTTTTATAGGCATCTGTCTATTTGCTTTACATTTTGTGTAGCTGATATAGATATAGATTAATATACTATCTAAGAAAAAAATCTTCACCATTCATTTTTTCTTCCTTTAGAGAACTGATTTTGAGAATTTGATTCTTCTTATATGTTCTCATTGACTACTGTAACTTTTTCAAAATTTTATACATTTATTATTCTATTATGTTGTGGTTATTTATACATTTCATTGTCTTTATGATTTCTAGAAGGAGCTGATTGAACATAATTTAACCAATCATATATCATTTCAGCCTCTTCTTTGTTCAGTATCTTTTGATCATTTCTCCCTATTGAATTTTTTATGTTAAGTTATATAAATTTATTTCACAACTTTTCTCCATTTATTTATAAATTCTTTAGAAATTAAGATATTATCAATTTTTGTACATTCTCATTTTTGAAGGTAATCTTCCTTATTATATATGGAATACTCACATTGAGATCAGAAATCCATTTCAGTATTTGTGTGTGTGTGTGTGTGTGTGTGTGTGTCTGAGTTTATGGATGCATGAAACGGGTGGGGAGAGAGAGAGAGAGAGAGACAGACAGACAGACAGACAGAGAGACAGAGAGACAGAGACAGAGAGAGAGAGAGAGAGATCAGTTGGTTTTGAGCAATCCATCAAACAAAAGAAATGTTTATTCTTCAGCTTGAGGAATCCTATTGTGTTAAGCAGGTGTGGCTGTCCCCAAAAGTGATTGTTTTCCCTCTCCAAATCTTTTAAAAACGTAGTTACTCTCTATCTTATATAATTTCTACATTGTTCACGATTTTGGAGCTGTACCCAGAAACCTTGAGAGAACTCCATCTCTCACAAGTTACTGTATAACTTCACATCCTATCCCTAAGTCATTACTCAGGGAATAAAAACACACCCAAACAGCTCAGGACCTATTGTTGCTGAATTTCCATTTCTTTTGCTGGATGCTGTTTCCTATTCTTTCTTGTTCTTTCTTCTCTTCCTTCCTGGCATTGTCTCTTCCTCCTTCCAATGTGATGACCTAGAGAAAGATATTCATTAATATGACTCCACCATTGCTCTATTGTTGTTCCTTGCCTAGAATTTATACTGAAACAATTCAGTCATTCATAATTTTCAAGTTCCCACATGCACACACTGGCCAACCTCCTGTCAGAATTTACCTGGTGAGGTTTTACTTCTGGTTTCATTTGACTATCAAAACATTTATGAAGACAATTCAATGCAACAAACATTTGTTGAGTGACTACTTGGCGCAAGGACGAGCTTGGTTTCTTCTGTAGAAATTTTTAGAATAATTATATATTGTCAGACATTCAATTTTTGCCTTATATTTTCTGCTTAGTTAAAATAAAAACCAGTCTTCCTTGATTTTTTCATTACATCCCACCTTTGTTTTGAATGAAAAAATTGGTGTCATTGAATTGGTTTCCTTGATAGTTTACCACCCCTCCCTCCTTAGCTTCTTATAAAATCATTTGATGTTGTAGCTCTAACGCTGATGTTGATTTGTCTGAAAAAAACTGCATCTCTTTTGGCACCTCGCAGATTCTGTTGATTTCTAATCCGTCCCTTAAGTTCAATAATCCTGAGGTTGATGCAGTATGGCGGCCGAACACTGGCTTGCATACTTCATGCAAGAGGCTGGTTACTCGTACATTTCCTAGCAATGTCACGTACATTACTTCTAATGGCATTGTTTTGAACGGTACCAAGCCAAATTCAAGTCAAATTGTCTTTTCTGTGATTTTTGCTGTTTCTTCTTCAGTTTCTGTATTTTTGTCATCTACTGGAATGATTCTACTCTTTGGTGAATCTATAGTTTTATTTCTATTTTCCTGCTATAAGTTCATGGCTTCTGAATTTTTATTATTGCCTTGCTTATTTTTTTTAGTGATGACAGATCTCTTTCAGCCTTCTTTATTGCTGCTAGTTCCCCATTTTTCTTAGGGTTTATGGGTCAATATTTTTATGGTATGTAACAGTTCATGTTCATTACTCACATAATTAATATTAATATATCATTTCCCCTGAATATATCCAGAAACAAAGGACAAATACAATTCTGTGAGTAGATGCATCAGGCTGAATGGGGACCCAGCTAGATGGGTAACTCAACTCCTCTTCTCCTGTCTGCCTCCCCCTCCCTTTCATTCTCCTCTCCAAAAGATGCCCAGTTGACTTGGGTTTTACTGGCTTCTTCCCTTCCTTTCCCTTCCCTTCCCTTCCCTTCCCTTCCCTTCCCTTCCCTTCCCTTCCCTTCCCTTCCCTTCCCTTCCCTTCCCTTCCCTTCCCTTCCCTTCCCTTCCCTTCCCTTCCCTTCCCTTCCCTTCCCTTCCCTTCCCTTCCCTTCCCTTCCCTTCCCTTCCCTTCCCTTCCCTTCCCTTCCCTTCCCTCCCCTCCCCCCTCCCCTCCCCTCCCCTCCCCTCCCCTCCCCTCCCCTCCCCTCCCTTCCCTTCCCTTCCCTTCCCTTCCCTTCCCTCCCCTCCCCTCCCCTCCCCTCCCCTCCCCTCCCTTCCCTTCCCTTCCCTTCCCTTCCCTTCCCTCCCTCCCCTCCCCTCCCCTTCCTTCCCTTCCCCTTCCCTTCCCTTCCCTTCCCTTCCCTTCCCTTCCCTCCCTCCCCTCCCCTCCCCTTCCTTCTCTTCCCCTTCCCTTCCCTTCCCTTCCCTTCCCTTCCCTTCCCTTCCCTTCCCTTCCCTTCCCTTCCCTTCCTTCCCTTCCCTTCCCTTCCCTTCCCTTCCCTTCCCTTCCCTCCCTCCCCTCCCCTCCCCTTCCTTCTCTTCCCCTTCCCTTCCCTTCCCTTCCCTTCCCTTCCCTTCCCTTCCCTTCCCTTCCCTTCCCTTCCCTTCCCTTCCCTTCCCTTCCCTTCCCTTCCCTTCCCTTCCCTTCCCTTCTCCCCCTGTCCTGTCCTTTTCAAAACCTTAAACCTACTGCACTCTGAAGCTGGGACACCAATTAGCCCCTGCCTAAGGGCTCTTCTCGACCCTCCTAGCTTTACAGTGAGATTATCAACAGTAACTGTTGCTATTTCCCTCCCAGCCTATTCAATGAATGGCCTTGACCTCACACTGAATGAATACCTACAAAGACCTTGGTCTAAAGGGCCCAAGGTCTCCCAGTGCATCTTGAGTCATCTCCAGTCATCCTTATGAATATCTGGTCACTGGATTCAGATGGCTCTGGAGAAGTGAGGCTGGTGACCTGCACAACCCTCCCTCACTCAAAACAAAGTCAAGTACAAGTCATGTCATCATTTCTCTGATGGCATGGTCTTCTTCGGCAATGAAGGATGAGCACATTCTTAAAATCTTTGAATTAATGATATTTGCTCATCATGTAAGAACTTTGTCTCTTTTAGAAACATTTCTAATCTTTCTCTCAGAATCTAATTACTTTCTGTAGTTTTGGAGTATCTACTTATTCCTTTACCCTCTTTGAGGGAACAGAGCCTGTCTTTGTTCAAGTGAGGAATATTGGGGAGCTGACTTATCTCTTAAGGTAGAATTCTTGTGGCCTTAAGTTTCAAGAAGATGTTAGATATAAGGAAAGATTTCTCCTCATTAAGCAAACTATTATTGGAACATGTTTTATTTGTTTTGCCAGACAAATGTTATTAATCAAGCATCCAATAGGATATCTACCAATGCCTTAGTAAGTGACCATGTATTGGGATTCAGCTTGCATTTCCAGATTCAAGGTTCAGCTGGATGAGAGGAGTACAGAAAGAGGAATGGAATCCTTCCTGTGACTGCCATTGTGTGTACATTTGAGGGGGACTCACTGGACTTTTTTCAAAATGTCTTATTACCAATTAACTATATTAAGTTAACAATTCAGTACAGCTTTCTAGGGGAAAAAACTACCTTTTGTTGACTCTAGCTTTTGTTGACCTATCTTGGTACATGCCATTTCTAGTATGTTGATAATAAAAAAACTCATCACCAATTTGTTGAGAGAAACCACATTGAATAAAAAGATTAACAGCCCTGAAACAGACATGGTACCCTTCCAATTAAAAGAAAAAAGGAGGGCCACAAGTCTCAGAATTAGAGTTTTGCCATTTCATTGGATGCTGGCTCACAACGCCTCACCACATTCAAACTGAATTCCACACTTTATTAAATATATCCTATGTGCCAGGGACTGTGCTGGGGATAATTACAAAATGGTACCAGTCTTCAGAAAGCTTACATTCTACTTAGAGGGTTATAAAACACAGATGGAGAAAATAGAAACAAATTTCAAGAGGGAAAACATTCTAAAAAACAAGGGAAATTAGAAAAGGCCTCAATAATTACAAGGTGCTCTCTGAATATCCTTTCAAGTAGGATAGGAATTCCAAGAGGTGGAGGGAGGTAAGACGTATGTGTGATGTAGACAAGGGGGACAGGATGCACAAACACTTGGAGACGGACAATAGACAGGCAGATGGAAACCGTGTATCGGGGAGGTTGAAATGCTAATATTCTTCTGACAGACAGTTTTCAAATGTCTTTGCAATCATGGTGACCAAGTTCCACTATTCTATCATTCCAAATTCCCCTCTAGCTCTCTCCTCCACCCTCCACCACCTCCCCCAAGTGCATGGTTTGGTTTGAATGTTTGTCTGTTTTACTCAAATGAAGCAGGGGGAGCTGGGGCTGGAATTGTCTCAACTCTGGATCTGTAATTCTCTCCAGATCCCTACCTGGGAGGTTTGCTGTCAGGCAGTTTCATTAAAGCTCCATGCATTTAGAGATGTCCCTGTTGGGTGATTAGTTTAACTGTGTGAATTCTGAACTCACCTATATCTTGGCACATCAATCATTCTCCACCACTCCTCCCTTCCAATGCAAAAACAGAAATGCAACCACCACTTCTTATTCAAACCAAAGAGCAAGATCGCAGTTTTAATGAATCAAGTCTGTTGATTGCATTGTTATTGTTTCATCTTCTGTGTGTGTTTGTGTGACTCTAAACTGTCAAATTAAAACTGCTTCTTTCCAGCCTCTGAAATGAAGTTTCCCTCTGTGTTTTTTTCTTCCATTTCTAGTATAATGACGAACTTCACTATGTCGAGCCGTGCTTGAACGGGACCTTAGTACAGGCAGACAGGACCAACAAAGAGGTAAGGAGAAGTGAAGAAGTTGAGGGAATCAGAGGATGTGGTGATGCATGTCACTTGATTACAAAAGCCTTTGTGAATAAATTTAATCCTAGTTTATTAAAATGAAAAAATAATAAATGGCTGTAAAAGCCTATTCAAAGGGGATTTGCTACCTGTTACAGTGAGTAAGGTATTTAATTGTTTGGTTCAAATCATTTTATGGAAATGTCATTGAAATGAAGATGTTCCTCTTTTTTTATTTTGCTGCAGGTTACATTGCCCCCCTGAGCAGAGTTTTAACTAATGCTTTTAAATATATCTGGCTTTTATTCCATCACTGGAAAACAAGTTGGAGTGAGCCTTCTAATGCTAGGAAGGTCTTCTTTGCTTTAGGAAATACATGAAACATATATTCTAGTAAATATAACTGAAAATCAATTTCTATGAAAGAAATACAATTTTCCCAGTGACTTTCTTTTCATTCTCAAAAAAAATCTTTCTTTCTTGGATATCACAAGAGGCTAAATTGAAAATCTAGACTGAGATAGAGGTATGGTGGACAATGTATGGTACACCATATAATAAGTGGATTCTGTGTTCTCTTCCAGATGATTACCTCCTACTTCCAATTCTGTAAAGTCCTTCACAAAAGTTCGCTCCCTTAAGTCTCACAGCAGCTACATGAAGTGTAGCTAAGTGGCACTAAGTGCTGACAGGTGATGTGTGCTACTTATGCTCTTACTGATGCTCCTGAAGTGGTAGGCATCCACACCTAGCTTGCTGCCCTGTTTTTTTTCTGCATCTCACAGAGAAACAGGCTGTCAGATAACAATCTTGGAATATGGTACACATCAGGGCCACCATATGGTGCCAGCCATGGACTACCAGCCTATTGATTATATCAGAAGATTTTTAAAGCACATGAATGAATTTTTCCCAATGGTTGTAAGATGACCCACTCTTTAGCAGCAGATATAAACTATATAGAACAAAACTCTTCTCCCTACTTCTCCCTGGCAAAGTTGTATTAAGATTATCAATATAGTGGCTGGCCCCAGGTTCTGTATAGATCTAGGGATATGAACTGGTGTGTTCCCAAAAATTGCTATAAGAGAAAAATGCCTCATCCCTGTTCTGAAACTTAACTCTACCTTAGAAAAAACAACTACAAGTGAGCATTATTCATATACTTAAATGATTTGTTTTAATGGCCTTGGGATTTCTTGAAATTCAGTCACATAACTGTGACTGAGCTATGGAAACTCCCAGGCTTGTCTATACCCTTTTACTGAAATCTCATCCAACTGTTCCTGCAAGGCTTCAAATTCTTGCACATGACTACCACATCCCCATATCTGTCCCGTTTCTTCCTTTGCTACACTCAGCTATGGACGCAGCAACAAAATAGTGAGAAGATCCCAATGTCCAAGCTGTCTTGGCCCACTGGGAGATCCCTCTCTCTCAAAACCCTTTCCTTCGATGGTAGCGTGATCAGAAAGTACTGTACTGCCAGTCCAGGATTCTGCATGAAGGGAATCATAGGACAGATGTCCTTTCCAAAGGAAAGTGGAGTGGCAGGTCCAGACAGAAAGAGGGTGGGGTGCTTGTGTGTTTCTGTCTTTTAAAATTTTATGTGTCTACCACGGAACTAAACACATACTTGAGTTGCACACTCCATTGCATTCATACAGGGATTATTATCCCCATTAGAAAGCTAAAGAAACTGAGGCTCAGAGAGTGACATCTGTGAGCCTAGGTCTTTCTGATTGAGTCCTCCACTTGTATGATGACACCACACTACTGTCTGCTATTATGTAGTAGCATCATTGTACTCACTGGGAGTTGTAATCATAAGCACTACAGAAATTTTCCTATCCTGTTGCTTTCCATCTACAATCCCTGGGGGGGGCAGTGAACTTATAATTTGGGGTTTTTTAGAGCCACAGAACTTGGTAGAGTGAGATCCTGCAGGATTGGATAGGACAAAGGATGTCTTCTGTCATCTTTCTTCTTGGTTGTTAGATGTTCTGTGATTACTTCCACACCGGTAAACTAGTCAGGAAAAAAGGATCTAATTTAATGCAAGTGAGTTGAGGAGGAACAGACCCAGGGAAATGAAAATTCAAGCTAGAGTTTTAGGGGAAAAACCACACACAAACCCTAATACTGGGGGAAGGAGGAAACCATTCAGGGAAGTTGCTTGTCTCTATTCATTTTCTAGGTTAAGACAAGAAAGATGGCAACTTACAATGGGATTTCTTTGGGGATTTTCTTTTTGGCTGGCTGGAGCACAACTCTGGCTTTTTTTCTCATTAAGGACAATGTGATATCCTCCAAAACTCTCAGCAGGTGTCCACTGATGGCATCTGAGAAAAGGAAAAGAGAAGATGACTCCACCATGCAAAGCTCTGTCCAGCCTGCTTCCAGGAGCAGTGTCCTTGAATGGGATGTTTGGTTCTTTCAAAAGTGAGCTTAAAACCTGTGTTGGGAGAAACTAAGGATTTCACCTAATTCACCACCTCAATGGTTTATAAGTTAATGATAAGAGAATATAGTGCAATGGCTAGAGTTGGCCTCTGAAGCAGAGAGACTGAAGTTTACCTCTTGCTCTGGCTGACTCTGTGACCTTGGGCAAGGTATTTAATCATTGTATACCCCAAGGAAATAAGCAAAGGATTACTAACACCATCTATGTTGGGTGGAATCTTCTATATGTGAGTGTATGCTTGTGTGTATACATACATTTGTGTATATAGGCATATATTATGATATACACAGGCATATATTACATATGAATTATATATAAAATAAACTCTTGCTCTCTACACATATATGCACAAATGCACAATACATACATATATGTGTACATATGTTTAAAATGGGAATGGAACCCAAGATAAAGAAAAGGACTGGTATTCATCTAGTAGAGAACAAGGACAGGGCAATACCTCCCTGAACTTGGATGCAAGAGATGATCCCGAAAGAAAAGGAAAAGAAGTGTCAAGTGCGGCAGAGGGACGAAAGAAGATGAAGAATGAGAAGATGCTAGTAGATATGGTAATTAGTAAATCACCGGTAACTCTATAGGAAGAATCTCAGCTAAGTAATGAGGTAAGAAGCCAGATTACAGTTTATTAAAAAGAGAGATAGGAAAGTAGAGGCCCCACATATTGGGTGCTTTTTCAACAAATTCAGTGGAAGAAGGGAGAAGCATTATAGAATGATAGCAAATGGACATGGTGGACAGAGGGGTTCCTAGGGATAGGGGAGAATTTGCAGGCAGAAGGGTAGAACATGGTATACTGGGAGACCATGGAGATTATAGGGAGGCAGTATATCAGGGCCAGTCTGCAGGAGGAGAAAGGATCAATGGTACATGAGAAGCATTGGCTTTGGCAGAGAAAGGGTGCCTCAGATATTGGAGTAAAAAGAAGGGATTCATGTCAATAGGCTGTGAATGTGGAGAATGGAGAATAGTGAGTTTTCATTAGGTAGCACGAATTTTTTAATAAAGTGTATGGAATGAGAGCCTTAACTGAGAGAGTGGAGAAGGTGTGGCTGATGGGTATTTGAGGAGGGAAGGAGGTCTTGGAACAGCCCTTGTGGAGAGTAGAATAGAGAAAGAGAGCTAGTTAAAGGAGGACTAAACAGTGAATGTTAAAGAGGGCTTGTATTAGGATATTAGAAAAGAGAGTGGAAAGGACCATGGTTAGATCACCTCAATTCTATATAACTGACCACTTACCTCCCCACCTTACCAACTACACTACCAAAACAAGAAAACACAAAACACAGAAACCAAAAAGAGCTCATATGTCTATGGTTCAGATATTGTTTTCTATACAGAACTTCATCTTCCATCATTGCTGATTCCATATTGCTATGTGGTCTTGAAACGTTGTGAAAGGTATCAAGCATTTCACAAGCCTTAGCCTCATGTACAAACTTATATATCCACTCTGGGAAAGGAGAAAAATCATGAAAAAGTCTGTGATTCTATGGCCCTCTTTACTCAACAGTTCTAAGGTTGCTCTACTATGACATGACATCTATACAACATGACATGACATGACATGACTATGTTCATTCAACTTAGTGCCTCTTAATTTGAAGATTTACTGTTCTTTGTCAATTGCAAATATAAATTGAATGCCAGGTTACAAACTCACATTCACTAGATCTGTTCCTTTAATATTTCAATCTTATATGAATATATTCTCAGAAACTACTAAATCCTTCCATATTTCCTAAATCATGGCTTCCACATCATTTTCTTAAACCATACAACATATCCCAACTCAGGCTACTTCCTGAGTCTGTTAAGTATCCAGGAAGAATTATAGACATTTCATTCCTTTTGAAGTCATTCCTACAAATGGGTAGAGAAAGATGTGTGTGTGTGTGTGTGTGTGTGCATTTTTCCTTAATCGCATACATCTATACCTCTGCCTTTTCTCAGTTCTACAATGACTTGAGCTCTTGACAATGAATAGATAAGTGGATAGATGGATGGATGGATGAGAAACGATGTAGAGCTGGAATTGACAGTGTGTGGCAAATAATAGGATGTGATGAGTGAAGAGAGAAGGGATAAAAGATGATTCTGAAATCAAGAGCCTAAATCATTGACAGAAATGTTTCCCCTTCAGCAGAAAAAGAGACTTCAGAAAGGAATATATTTTAGAGGGAAGATTGTGAGTTTACTTTTGTTGGTGTTGACTTTGAGAGGTTGACACAATATCCAGGTACTGGGGATCAGGAAAATGGGCAAGGTGGAGGAAGAGTTTTACACTCATCTATCTAGAGATGATAATTGAATCTGTGATGTAGATTAATTCATCATTATTAAAAAAAGGAGAAGGACTGGCTTCAGCACAGAGACAGGGCAACCAGTTAGACTCTATATCCTATATACTCTATATAGACCTTCTGCTTCTCTCTTCCCTCTTCTCCTCTGTCTTGTGGAATCACTTGAAAACTTAGTGCAGGTACCAATTTCTACGAGGGATTTCTCTGATCTTCCTCTCATTTTTTTTGTTCTCTACGATCTAATGTAATCTTAAATCTCTGTCTACCAGGTACTTCTGTGATTCCTACAAATATCCCCATGTCTTCCCCATTCTTAGAAAAGCTTTACCTGTTCCATTCCTTCCTGCTCATAATTATCATCCTATGTCTCTCTTTTTGTGGCTATTTATAATCATTTGTTTCACTTCTTTTCTTCCAATTCTCCTAATTCTCTACAGTTTGGCTTCCAACCTCATTCAACTGAAAGTATTCCCACCAATATTATCAAATCTAATGATTTTTTTTTCAAACTTTAATCTTCATGATCTCTGCAGCCTTTGACACAGTCAATCCCCCTTGTCCTGAATTTTCTCTCCTCTCTAGCTTTTCATGACATTTCTTTCTTTTGGATTTTCTCCTTTATATCTGACTTCTCACCTTCCTTAGCTAGATCTTCATCTAGCTCACTTTTCCTAATTATGGGTTTTCCCCAAGAGTCTGTCAATAATCCCTTTCTCTTCTTCCTCTATGTTGTCTCACTTTTTGATCTCATCAGCTTTCATGGATTCAATAATCCTCTCTATACAGATGAGACATAAATTTCTTTTCTATCCCTACCTTTTTCCTGACCTCCAGGATCACATTGCCAAATGCTAACTGGACATCTTTAATTGGATATTTCATTGGCATCTAAAACCCAACCTGTCCAAAACAGAGCTCATCCTCCCTTTTTTGAACTCCTCTATTACTCCTTAGGGTACCACTTTCTTACAAATCCCAGGCTTGAAACCAAGTTTCAGCCTCAAATCTTTACTCTCCCTCACTTTATATATCCTTATAGTTGCCTGGTCTACCTTCCCACTATCTCATATACTCTCAGCTCTTTCCAACCCCACCACTACCACCCTGGTCCAAGCTCTCATCCCCTCATTCACCGCACTCACTCCTGCAACAGACTCCTGCTTTGTCCCTGCCTTATGTCTCCCCTCACTCCAGCCCATCCTCTGCTCAGTTGGCAGATGGATCTTCCTAAAGCATCAATCTATCCATGGAACAACCCTGCTCACTAAACCACAGGGGCTTCTCCCCCCCCAATATCAAATAGAAATTCCTCTATTTGGCTTTTAAAACCCTTTTCAATCTGCTCCCATCCTACACACAAAGAAATATTTGTGACTGTCTGCCTAAAATAGTCGATATATACTGTAATTTGACAGATTGAGTCTCCATTAGTCTATATTTGGTGGAAATTTCCAAAATCTATGATTCCCTAACACCATCCCTGCCTTGTGAAAAAGTTGAGCTTCAATTTAAGATTGCTAAGAAACTGTTTTTTGGGGGAAGCAAAGCCATTCTCATGATATTTTTAGTAGTTCATGTGGGTTGTCTTCTGACCCCATATGGAAAAATTAAAATAGCAAACAGGGTCAGTGACTTACGTGGGTTTCTGAGGTTCATTGGTTTTGTAAGAAATCTATCCAAACAAACCCCAAATGGCGTCATAAGAATCAGTGGCTTTCCTAACAGCTTAATTACGAAACCAGAAAAAAGCAGTATCAGCCAGCCTCCTTGCCTCCCCTTTGCTCCTTTCCCTATTCGTTCTCTGTATAGAGAGACCACAGCATGTATAATTTCCAGGTTTGATAGGTGGTTTACAGGCCAAAAGTGCAGTCAGATAAGAGTTTATTAATTCAGATTCTATATTAAAACCTGGGATCAACAAATTTATTATGGTTTTAAGATTGGGGGAAAAAGTTGTAACAGAAAAAGGACAAAAAAAAAGAAAAAGACAAGAAAAGAGAAAAAAAAGATTTAATACCTAAGAAAACAAAGCAAAATCTCCATAGAAATGAAAGGATCTCATGTGATTTAAAAGAACAGAAGATTCAGGAAAGTCACTGGGCCAGTGTTGACATGCTGTTTCCCTTGAAAGACATAGATCACTGTGAGGAGCCAAGATGGTGGAGTAGAAAGACTCACGTATGCTAGCTCCAAATCCACAGCCCATAAATTTCCTGTAAAAAGAACTCCCCACAAATTCTGGAGCATTGCAAGCCACACACCAATGCAGTGGGGGAGATTTCCATTCCAGAGAGCCCTGGAAAGTCGTCCCCAGGGGTCCATCATGCTCCGGACACGGAGCCCATCCCTGTGCTGCTCTGGTCCGCGGCCTGAGAGGAGTAGATCCAAGTAGGCTTCAGGGAGAGAATCTCCAGCGGCCGTGAAGGTCCCTTCACCCACAGGCGCTCCAGGTCAGTGAGAGAGACTTCTGGGCTGGCTGAGAGGGGAGTGGGGTGTCTCCATGACTTGGGCCCCCTCGGGAGGCAGTGGCAGAGGCAGAGGCCACGGCGGCCAGGGACACCCCAAGCAGGCAGAGACACCAGTCCATTACCAAAGGTCTCTGCATAAACCCCCTGAGGGAACTGAGCCTGGGAGGTGGCCCTGCCCCCACCTGAGCACCAGAACTTAAGCTCACATTGAATAGCAGCCCCGCCTGCTGCTGAAAGCCCTGAGGCTGGGGAGCAGCATTTGAATCTCAGACCCCAAGCACTAGCTGGGCTGATCTAGGCAGGGGTGGAGAGGAATCTCAGAAGTCAAGTAACTGGCTGGGAAAATGCCCAGAAAAGGGAAGAAAAATAAGACCATAGAAAGGTACCTTCTTGGGGGACAGATGTTCCTGTCTTTCATTTCTGATGACGAGTAACAATTCTTACCATCAGGGAAAGATGTGGAGGGTGGGGCTTCTCTATCCCAGACATCCCAGGTGGATGTACGATGTGCTCAGGCCATGGAAGAGCTCAAAAAGGATTTTGAAAATTAAGTTAGACAGGTGGAGGAAAAACTGGGAAGAGAAATGAGAGAGATGCAAGAAAAGCATGAAAAACGGGTCAATACCTTGCTAAAGGAGACCCACAAAAATGCTGAAGAAAATAACCCCTTGAAAAATAGGCTTACTCAATTGGCAAAGAGGTTCAAAAAGCCAATGAGGAGAAGAATGCTTTCAAAAGCAGAATTAGCCAAATGGAAAAAGAGGTTCAAAAGCTCACTGAAGAAAATAGTTCTCTCAAAATTAGAATGGAACAGATAGAGGCTAATGACTTTATGAGAAACCAAGAAGTTTACCCTCATCACATTTGACTAAAGGAAGGAATAAAATGCACACTCATTTTGGTATGAAAACCTATCTTACACTACAGGAAAGTGGGGGAGAAGAAGATAAGCAGGGTGGAGGGGATGATGGAAGGAAGGGCAATGGGAGGAGGGAGCAATTTGAAGTCAACACTGGCGGAAGGACAGGATCAAAAGACAGAATAGAAACAATGTGGGGCAGGATAGGATGGAGGGAAATACAGTTAGTCTTACACATCATGACTATTATCGAAGTCATTGGCAAAACTACACAGATATGGTCTATATTGAATTGTCTGCCTTCCCAATGGGAATGGGTGGGGAGGGAGGGATGGGGAGAATTTGGAACTCAAAGTTTTAGGAGCAACTGTTTAATATTGTTCTTGCTACTAGGAAATAAGAAATACAGTTAATGGGGAATAGAAAGTCATCTGGCCCTACAGGACAAAAGAGAAGATGGGTTCAAGAGAAGGGAGCGATGATAGAAGAGAGGGCAGATTGGTGATAGGGAAAATTAGAATGCTCAGTGTATTGAGGTGGGGGGAGGAGATAAATGGGGAGAAAATTTGGAACCCAAAACCTTGTGAAAATGAATGTAAAAAGTTAAATAAATAAATTTATATTAAAAAAAGATATAAAAAAAGAGAAAAACATAGATCAAATTAAATCTAAAAATTGAAAGGGACTTTGGAGACCATCTAGCCAAGGGGTGGGGACCCTCTGGTCTTGAGGTTACATGTGACCTTCTAAGTCCTTGGGTGTGGCCTTTTAACTGAGTCAGAACAAATACTTTTATTAAAGGGATGTGTTCTGTGAAATTTGGATTCAATCAAAAGGCCATACTTGAGAACTTAGAGGACCACAGGTGGACTCAAGGTGGTGGGTTCCCCACCTCTGACTCTAGTCCAACTCAGTTGGACACACTGTAATCTAATGAGGTCATTTTGGTCCTCTTTGAAGGACAACCATCACCAATCCAGTCCACACCTGAATTAGAATACTTTCCATATACCCCTGACAAACCTCTACTTAGAACCAATTAGTGATGGAAGATGCCTCATAAGACAATATATTGCTTTTTTCTCTTGAAAATTTCATTAACAATATATTTGTATTTACATATATACACATGTGTTTACATGTATATACATACACATATACATATGGACATACTTAGATCGATATGGATTTATCTGCATAAATATATATGTATGTATCTATGCATATATATTTAAATATATGTATATGCATACACATGGGTATGTGCATGTGTATGTGTTCTATCTAAACTTTATTGGCATAGAGACATTCTATGTCAGTGCAGAATATAGATGAGACTTTGTTTCCAGTTTTGCATCAAAAGCCATTGGCTGGAACACTGAGAAGATTGGTGGCATGCCAAGAGTCTCAAAGATCATATGTGTTACAGGCAACATTTGAACCCAGGCCTTGATGCCTCTGAGGCTGGCTCTCTGCCATGCCTCTAATCCCCCACTGCCCATAATTTCCAATCTTAATATATTTATCTACAACTTGATTGTATAATTGATCAAAACTCTCCAGAGCTTCAGTATACTTAGAGGTCATCTAGCCTAAACTCTCCACTTTATAGCAGAAAGATTAAGGTCCAGAGAAGTTACTTGACTTGCCTAAGGTCATACCAGCAGCAAATTGTAGATCTTGCTCTTAGCACAGGTCTTCTAATTCAGATCCAGCTCTCTTCCTATCTCCTTGCTGGCTATCCCTGCCGATAGGGATTTTGCCTGCTGGGCTGAAGTGACAAGAGTCCAACGTATCTTTGGAGTGATGGGCAAAAACAGCCTTTGAGAACTGACTGGCATCCTAGGATTGGTCCTTCAGGCAGATAGTCACTCCATCTTAGGCAGTGATCGGACTCAAGTCATGCCTCGAAATTCTGAAAGGGATATATATATTCTCTAACAGCCTGAGAGGAAGGAGTTGGAATGACAACTGGGAAGCAGCAGAAGTGGGGAAGCGCCATCCCAGCCACACATGGAAGATAACAAGACAAGCTGGAAAGAATCAGCAGCCCAGGAACAATAACTACAAAGAGAAATTTCAAAAAGTAAGAAATGGAGAACTGAGCTACCTCAAAGAAAGAAAACAAATCCAGCTGAGGTACTGGTCCCTGCAAGCATATCAGAACAGAGGAAATCAGCTGTATTTAGGTCTTTAGGGACTAAAGAGAACTCCCTCCAAAAGCTTCTCTTTCTCCAGTTTCTCCTCATGGTGCTTGTTGTGTAACATATAATGTAACATAATCTGCCCATTTCTTTTACCTAAATATTTCCTATATCTTGATTTTGCTTTAAGAATGAAGAGAAAAAGAGAAGACTGTTTGGAGGGAGCTCCCCTTAGTGCTTAAAGACCTAAGTACAGCTGACCACATCAGGCTACGTGCTCCATTCTGAGATTCTTTTTTTTTTTTTTTAACTTTTTACATTCATTTTCACAAAATTTTGGGTTCCAAATTTTCTCCCCTTTTATCTCCTCCCAAGACCCCAATACACCAAGCATTCTAATTTCCCCTATCACCAATCTGCCCTCTCTTCTATCATCCCTCCCTTCTCTTGTCCCCATCTTCTCTTTTGTCCTGTAGGGTCAGATGACTTTCTAGTCCCCATTAACTGTATTTCTTATTTCCTAGTAGCAAGAACAATACTAAACAGTTGCTCCTAAAACTTTGAGTTCCAAATTCTCCCCATCCCTCCCTCCCAACCCATTCCCTTTGGGAAGGCAGGCAATTCAATATAGGCCCTATCTGTGTAGTTTTGCAAATGACTTCCATAATACTCGTGTTGTGTAAGACTAACTGTATTTCCCTCCATCCTATCCTGTACCCCATTGTTTCTATTCTGTCTTTTGATCCTGTCCCTCCACAAGTGTTGACTTCAAATTGCTCCCTCCTCCCGTTGCCCTCCCTTCCATCATCCCACCCCTCAGCATATCTCCTTCTCCCCCACTTTCCTGTATTGTAAGATAGGTTTTCATACCAAAATGAGTGTGCATTTTATTCCTTCCTTTAGTCGAATGTGATGAGGGTAAACTTCTTGCTTTTTTCTCAGCTCTCCTCTTTTTCCTTCCACTAAAAAGTCTCCTGCTTGCCTCTTGAATGAGATATAATTTACCCCATTCCGTTTCACTCTCTTTCCTCCCGCTACATTTCTCTCTTACTGTTTACCTTAATTTCTTTTAAGATATGGTCCCATCCTATTCAATTCACTCTGTGCTCTCTGTCTCTGTGTGTGTGTACATGTGTGTATCTGTGTGTGTGCGCACATGCATGTACATGTGTGTGTGTATGTGTGTGTGTACTCCCACCAACTACCCAGATACTGAAAAGTTTTAAGAGTTACAAATGTTGTCTTTCCATGTAGGAATTTAAACAGTTCACCTTTGGTAAGTCCCTTATGACTTCTCTTTGCTATTTACTTTTTCATGCTTCTTCTCATTCTTGTGTTTGAAGGGCAAATTTTCTTTTCAGCTCTGGTCTTTTCATCAAGAATGCTTAAAAGTCCTCTGTTTCATTGAAAGACCATATTTTCCCCTGAAGTATTATACTCAGTTTTGCTGGATAGTTGATTCTTGGTTTGAACCCTAGTTCCTTTGACTTCTGGAATATCCTATTCCACACCCTTTGATCCCTTAATGTAGAAGCTGCTAGATCTTGAGTTATCCTGATTGTATTTCCACAATATGGAATTGTTTCTTTCTAGCTGCTTGCAAGATTTTCTCCTTGACCTGGGAATTCTGGAATTTGGCCACAGTGTTCCTAGGAGTTTCTCTTTTTGGATCTCTTTCAAGCGGTGATTGATGGATTCTTTCAATACTTATTTTGCGCTCTGGTTGTAGAATATCAGGGCAGTTTTCCTCGATAATTTCATGGAAGATGATGTCTAGGCTCTTTTTTTGATCATGACTTTCAGGTAGTCCCATAATTTTTAAATTGTCTCTCCTGGATCTATTTTCCAGGTCAGTTGTTTTTCCCATGAGATATTTCACATTCTCTTCCATTTTTTCATTCTTTTGGTTTTGTTTGGTGATTTCTTGGTTTCTCAGAAAGTCATTAGACTCCATCTGTTCCATTCTAATTTTGAGAGAACTGTTCCCTTCAGTGAGCTTTTGAACCTCTTTTTCCATTTGGCCAATTGTGCTTTTGAAAGCATTCTTCTCCTCATTGACTTTTTGAACCTCTTTTGCCAATTGAGTGAGCCTATTTTTCAAGGTGTTATTTTCTTCAGCATTTTTCTGGGTCTCCTTTACCAACGTATTGACCTGTTTTTTATGCTTTTCTTGCATCTCTCTCACTTCTATCCCAGTTTTTCCTCCACCTGTCTAACTTGCTTTTCAAAATCCTTTTTGAGCTCTTCCAAGGCCTGAGCCCACCGGACATCCACCTGGGATGTCTGGGATACAGAGGCCCTGACCTCCACATCTTTCCCTGATGGTAAGAATATTTCCTCGTCATCAGAATTGAAAGGTGGGAACATTTGCACCCCCTCAAAGAAGCTCTCTATAGTCTTATTTTTCTTCCCTTTTCTGGGCATTTTCCCAGCCAGTTACTTGACTTCTGAGATTCCTGTCCACCCCTGCCTAGATCCACCCAGTTAATGCTTGGGGTCTGAGATTCAAATGGGCTTTCATTGGCAGGCACAGCTGCTATTCAATGTGAGCTTAAGTTCTGGTGCTCAGGTGGGGGCAAGGCCACCTCCCAGGCTCAGTTCCCTCAGGGGCTTTATGCAGAGACCTTGCGTAATGGGGCAGGTGGGGGCAGGGCCACCTCCCAGGCTCAGTTACTTCAGGGACTTTTTGCAGAGACCTTCAGTAATGGAGGGGGTTGGGGCAGGGGCGTCTCCCAGGCTCAGTTCCCTCAGGTGGTTTATGCAGAGACCTTCAGTAATGGCCCTGAACTTCTGCCTGCCTGCTCGGGGAGTCCTGGGCTGCTCGGGGCGTCCCAGGCCACAGCTGCCTCTGCTGCTGCCTCTGCCTCTGCTGCTGCCTCCACCACAACCTCCCGAGGGGGCCCGAGCCACGGAGACACCCCGCTCCCCTCTCGGCCAGCCTAGACGTCTCTCACACTGACCTGTAGCGTCTGTGGGTGGAGGGACCTTTGTGGCCTCCGGAGGTTCTGTCCCCGAAGCCTGCTCGGATCTGCTCCTCTTGGCCGCATGGCCAGGGCAGCTCAAGGGTGGGCTCCGCTTTCCAGGGCACGATGGACCCCTGGGGATGGCTCTCCAGGGCTCTCTGGAATGGAAATCTCTTCCATTGTGTTTCTGTGTGTCTTGCAGTAATCCAGAATTTGTGGGAAGTTCTTCTTACAGAAAATTTATGGGCTGTGGGTTCGGAGCTAGCATACATTAGTCTTTCTACTCCACCATCTTGGCTCCACCCCCGATTCTGAGATTCTTAAAGGGCCCAATAACCAGAGAAAATGCTCAGAGCTGAGAAAGTGTTTGTTCATGAAATGACCAGGACAGTGGTGTCACTGGATCAAAGGAGTCCTGAAAAAACTCCCTAAGACATAGATTAGAAACTACAAATAAACAAGAGAAGGGGCCACCATAGAGAGGTACATGGTTAGCAGTAAGGAGTAGTGAACGTAAGGGGCCACACAGAACATTGCTGTCCTGGAGACAAGTGCTCCTCAATGAAATTTAGAGGGGAACCATGGACACACATTTGGCTGGGGTGATGAAATGCCTACATTTAGAGCTGGAATGAATCTTAGACATTAACCTCCTCATCTTAAACATGGTAAATTGAGGATGAACAATGTAAAGAAATGTTCATCAAGTCACACAGGTGTTAAGTACCAGAGCTGAGTTTGAACATGAGGCCCCCTGACTCTAGCTAATACTCTGTCCATTCTCCCTTTCTGTTGTCAGTTAGATATAATTTCTGTGAGGGCAGTGTTCTCTTTGGCAATGTCTCTGTATGCCCACTACCACTTTAGAAATGCTTGCTGAATAAATGAATGAGAAAATAAAGGAATGAATGACAAGGATAAAGCAATTGGCATTAGTGACATTATTTTAGTGGTGAAATTATACAGTCAAGTATTGAGGTGATGAATAGATAGGTACTTTTATATCTACCCCACAGACTGCTCTTTTGAGAGTAATTTTTAATGAGTTTTATGTTACTCTTTTCATTCCTTGGCATTTTTTTTTAAAGAAAGACTCAAATTAAAAATCCTAGGGAGTGAGACAATATATTTTAAATAAATACTATCATCACTCTCTAAGCAGACCTTTTGCTACTTCTCCAGGGTCATCATTCCTGAATTGCCTTCATTTCCTTGATGGCCCAGGCATACTTGTCTAATCCCACCACATATTCCACACTTCATCTTCATGTTTCTTGTACTCCCTGGTTGTCCTCTCTTCCTAGAATGTTCTCATCTCATCTCTGCCTCTTAGTACCTAGGACTTCCTTCAAAATTCAATTTGAGAACTGCCTCATTCTGGAAGTCTTCCCTGGATCTGTCAGCAGTGAGCACCTATCCATTCAAACTTGCCTTGACTTTGTTTTGGATGTATCTTGTATTTTTTAGTTAACCATGATAATCCTGTATTCCATAACCTAATGATCAGGAGTATTACATTTTACCCCAACCCCATGGTACCCTTATAGTATAGAAGAAATTTTCCATTATTGAATCTCCACTAATTTGAGGTCTATCCCCAAATTTCATTTAACCACTTAAAAGTATAATTAGCCTTTACAATGAAAAATTGTTTCTAAGGTAGGAGGAATAAACATACCAACATTTTTGCCCAACACCTGGGGATCGCAATCTCTCTAACCCCTATACTATCTTAGTATTTTGTAAGAGGGTTTAAATTCGCAACTTAACTCAGTTCTGTATTAAATTAGTCCCACTAAGTTTCAACCAAGTCTAAGGTCTGCCTTTGGCTTCTGTTCTAGGATTCCAGGCTCTCAGGGATTCCTTACTGGGTTGGTGGTCACCTCCAACTTGGTATGCTGGGCTACATGGCTTGAGATTCCAGGTCAGGAACATTACTCCCTGCACCTAGACTTGAAAAGGACAAGCAAAAGACCAAATCTCAACCCTGTTTCTCAGGACCACCTAGCCCAAGAAGGTATATAGAAGGGAACCTCAGACTCTTCACCAGCTTATTGCAGTATGTTTCTTCAGGAAATGAATGGATCCTTCATCCTTATATGTGGCCTGAGAAGAGACAGAGACAAAGGGAAGGAGAGAGAGAGAGAGAGAGAGAGAGAGAGAGAGAGAGAGAGAGAGAGAGAGAGAGAGAGAGAGAGAGAGAGAGAGAGAGGGAGAGAGAGAGAGAGGGAGAGAGAGAGAGAGAGACAAACTATCCTAGTCTGGTAGCTTGTAAGACAATGATAGTTCTACCTATTCAGTCATTGGGATGACACTACCTAAGATAGGATGCCCATGCAGCTCCTTTCTCCCAGAAGCAAAGCCTTATGAATGTCTCCATCTTAGGTGATCTGGGTATGTGCCAAATATTGGATCCATTTACATGCTGCCCTTTCTGATAGAATGTAAGCTCCTTAAAGGTGGGGGATGTTTCATGTTTATCTTTGTATCCCCAATGCCAAGAACATGCTATGTGCTTGACACATAGGCAGTATTTAATAAATATCTATTGATTGGTCAAATGTGGCAAAGACCATCCATGGCAGAGGTTCCAAGTTGACCGATTCTGGGGAGAGAAAGCAACTGTTCTTGAAAAACCCAGTTGAAATGAGCTCTGAGAAGCTACAGAGAGGTATGATGCCTCCCTTATTTCACTCAGTGTGCATTCATTAGGTTTTGATGCCAAGCTCATCAGAGAATTAACTAGCTAAGAGATCAAATGTCCAGGTGCCCGCTGAGTAGCCATGTTGATGCCAACTTTTGGGATGGTTTCCTCTTCTGCTTTGATCATTGAATCAAAGAAGGATGATCCAAATGTCAGGGAGAGAAAGGAGTGTGCACTTCCCTCCAAAGGCTGTTAGTGCCACTGTTCTGTCCCTGGCTATGGATTTCCAAGAAGGGGTTTAATAGATCACATTTTCATCAGACAGTAGTATCAGAAATCAGCTGGTTAGATGCCCTGAAACAGTAAGAAAATGGTTATGATCAGATACTTGTCCTTATTACAGCCTGTATTATTTTCTGATATGTCCTTTTGCTCAGTCCTCTTAGTTGTGTTCAGCTTTTTGTGACCCTTTTTGTTCTTTTTCTTGGCAAAAATGCTAGAATGGTTTGCCATTTCCTTCTCCACTAATTGTATAGATGAGAAAACTTGCCTAGGGTCACACAGCTAGCAAGTGTCTGAAGCCAGATTTGAACTCAGGAAGATGACTCCAGGCCTATCATTTTATTCACTGCATGCTGCCTAGCTACCTCATGATATGTCCACAGATTCCTTACTGATTTATTCAACAATCATTAATTAAGTACCTACTATGTGTCAGGTATGATGCTGGGCACTGGGAACACAATGCCAGACAATGAACAGCCCTTATCTTGAGAGAGCTTACATATTAATGAGGTAGAAACGGTTGTATTCTTAATATCATCTGGAGGTAGAGGGTCCATGCTCAGCACATGCATCCTCTGCTTAGCTGCTATAAGCCAGATGGACTTTATCACCACCCCCCATTAGCCTTACTCAATCAATCATGCATTTATTAAATGCTTACTGTGTTTCAGGCACTTTGCACTAGATATACAATGCCAAAGCAAAACCTGTCACTGTTCTCAGGGGTGTTGCAGACTAATCAATCTAGGATCTTCGTCTCATCACCTCCATAACCCCATTCAATTTGTCTTTAAAAGATCATTTGAAAACTGATACTTTCCCCATCCCATTTTGTGAAGCTCAGCCTGGAACTAAAAATGCTGTTCATGAATGTGGACAAAAGAGAAGGCTTTCCTTGGAGGAATGCACAAGGCTTGTCTGTGGACAAAGAAGAAGCAGCCAGTCAGAATACAAGTCTCTCTCTCTCTCTCTCTCTCTCTCTCTCTCTCTCTCTCTCTCTCTCTCTCTCTCTCTCTCTCTCTCCACACACACAGACACATCCATACCCGAGAGAGAGAGAGAGAGAGAGAGAGAGAGAGAGAGAGAGAGAGCAGTTGGAGAAAAAGACAAAGAGAGGGACACAGAGACAAATATAGGAACAGAGAGATAGAAATAATTATCCCTTCCACATTTCAGGGATTAGGGGTATAACACCCCTGTAACTGGAAAATACGTGTAAATTTTTTTGGTCCTTTCTTCATACCAGAGAAAAAAATCTGAAATTTTTTTCTTTTTCTTTTACGAGGTGTTTACAGTAAAATTTGGGTTAAGTATTTGGTCATAGGTTCCTTTGTTGTCTGCTGGTCTTCATGTGTCATCTTGTGGCTTCTGCAAAACGCCCCACAAATTCCCATTGAATTTCTTATGCCTACTTGTGATATGTTGAAACCATGATGGGGAAAGTCATGATATGGAAGGGATAACTGCATGGACAGAGACACACAGAAAGAAAGAGATCGAGAGACAGTGAAACAGAGACAGTAGAAATAAAGCCAATATTTTGAAAGAGCAATGAGTCTGACTGAATCAGAAACTGTGTCTCTGGGGCCAGAGGGGACAAGTATTCTGCCAAGAAACTTAAAAGGAAAGTCCCGAGGTTATGATGAAGGTCTTCAGTCTTGCTCTTGGAGAACAAAGCTCGTTGGAACACTTGACTGATGCCTTCTGCCCTCCTCTGCTCCATGGCTCTTGGCTTCTTGTTCTCACTACTGAATGTCAGTTCATTGCTGGGAAATGAAACACCATTTTGGAATTTCTCGGTATCCTGCTTGGAATCTCCACTCTGTACTTCTTTACTTGTGAAACTTCTGTGTGAAATTCCTCCAGGAGAGACCCTGTGAGATTAACTTCATTTCAGCTCTTGGGATTACTGAGCTGCTTGATATTATTTACTAGACTTGACCAACCACATGACAGCTTTTTTTCCACTTTATTGAAACGATGGAGTCATATTGGCTAGGCATTTGTTGTTCAGTTGTTTCAGTCATGTCCAATGGATGCTTTGTGGCTCCTTTAGGGGGAAGGGTTGTAGCTGCTGGAGTGATTTGCCTTTTCCTTCTTTAGTTCATTTTACAGATGAGGAAACTGAGGCAAACAAGGTTAAGTGACTTGCCCAGGGTCACACAGCTAGAAAGTGTCTGAGGTCAGATTTGAACTCAGGAAGATGAGTCTCCCTGACTCCAGGCCTGGCACTCTATGCACTATGGTGCCACCTAGCAGCCCTTGGTTAGACATTAGCATAGTTACATGGGCTTTGATATAGTGAAATCATGGAGCCCTAGAAATAGGGGTGCATAGTTTAATGCCAATTTGAAAAGAAATCTTCCATGAAGCTCCCAAAGAATTTTTCTTAAGATTGTGCTGTTCAACATTTTATTAAATGACATATAAAATAATAAAACATCTTTCTTACAAAAGAAGGAGAGCTAGCTAACAGGTTGGGAACATTTGTTTCTAAAAATGATCTTGAAAGTTTGAAGCATTGTCTGAATATAAAAAGATGAAATATAAAAGTCTTAACTTTAGTTTTAAGAAAATCAACTTCCTAAATACAAGGGAAGGGGAAAGGCTCATAACAGGATATAGCAAAGCATAGTATAGATAGCAGGATAGGATGGAAAAAGGATCTGAAAGTCTAAGCAGACAACAAGCACAATGTGATTCAGCAATGTGAGAAGTCAGCCTCCCCACCAATCAATGAGATCTCAAATTGCATCAAGGGAGGCTCAGTATTTAGCACAAAAGATAGGGTAATCAATATGTCAGCGAGTATTTATTGAACACTTACTGTATGCCAAGCACTTTGTTAAGTGCTTGTGATACAAAGAAAATGGACCTCCCCTCTCAAAAAAGTTTCTCCCTGCTCTCAAGAACTATTCATTCTAAAGCCCTAGGAAGACTGAGTTTAGAGGACTCTGTTCACTTGAGTTATTGTCTCATAAAATGATATAATATTTGTAGAACACTTAGCACAGTGACTGCACAGAGTAGGTGCTAGATAAATGCTTATCCTTCAGGGTGCCCAAAGCGGGGATAGTCAGGATAATTAAGATCTTTGAGATCCTGCCATATTGTTGTGCTCATCCTTCGTTTTTTTCTTTAATATAAATTTATTTACTTAACATTTTAACATTCATTTTTGCAAAATTTTGGATTCCAAATTTTCTCCCCATTTGTCCCCTCCCCCCACCCCAATACACCAAGCATTCTAATTTTCCCTATCACCAATCTGCCCTCTCTTCTATCATCCCTCCCTTCTCTTGTCCCCATCTTCTCTTTTGTCCTGTAGGGCCAGATGACTTTCTAGTCCCCATTAACTGTATTTCTTATTTCCTAGTAGCAAGAACAATACTAAACAGTTGTTCCTAAAACTTTGAGTTCCAAATTCTCCCCATCCTTCCCTCCCCACCCATTCCCTTTGGGAAGGCAGGCAATTCAATATAGGCCCTATCTGTGTAGTTTTGCAAATGACTTCAATAATAGTCGTGTTGTGTAAGACTAACTGTATTTCCCTCCATCCTATCCTGCTCCCCATTGTTTCTATTCTGTCTTTTGATCCTGTCCCTCCACAAGTGTTGACTTCAAATTGTTCCCTCCTCTCATTGCCCTCCCTTCCATCATCCCCTGCACCCTGCTTATCTCCTTCTCCCCCACTTTCCTGTATTGTAAGATAGGTTTTCATACCAAAATAAGTGTGCATTTTATTCCTTCCTTTAGTCCAATGTGATGAGAATAAACTTCATGTTTTTTTCTCAACTCTCCTCTTTTTCCCTCCACTAAAATGTCTCCTGCTTGCCTCTTGAATGCGAGATAATTTACCCCATTCCATTTCACCCTCTCTCCTCCCACTACATTTCTCTCTCACCGTTTACCTTAATTTCTTTTAAGATATGATCCCATCCTATTCAATTCACTCTGTGCTCTCTGTCTCTCTGTGTGTGTATGTGTGTATCTGTGTGTGTGCACGCATGCATGTACATGTGTGTGTGCATATGTGTGTGTATGTGTGTGTGTAGTCCCACCACATACCCAGATACTGAAAAGTTTTAAGAGTTACAAATGTTGTCTTTCCATGTAGGAATGTAAACAGTTCACCTTTGGTAAGTCCCTTATGACTTCTCTTTGCTGTTTACTTTTTCATGCTTCTTCTCATTCTTGTGTTTGAAGGGCAAATTTTCTTTTCAGCTCTGGTCTTTTCATCAAGAATGCTTAAAAGTCCTCTGTTTCATTGAAAGACCATATTTTCCCCTGAAGTATTATACTCAATTTTGCTGGGTAGGTGATTCTTGGTTTGAGTCCTAGTTCCTTTGACTTCTGGAATATCCTATTCCATGCCATTCGATCCCTTAATGTAGCAGCTGCTAGATCTTGTGTTATCCTGATTGTATTTCCACAATACTGGAATTGTTTCTTTCTAGCTGCTTGCAATATTTTCTCCTTGACCTGGGAATTCTGGAATTTGGCCACAATGTTCCTAGGAGTTTCTCTTTTTGGATCTCTTTCAGGCGGTGATCGATGGATTCCTTCAATACTCATTTTTTCCCTCTGTTTCTAGAATATCAGGGCAGTTTTCTTTGATAATTTCATGAAAGATGATGTCTAGGCTCTTTTTTTGATCATGGCTTTTATGTAGTCCCATAATTTTTAAATTGTCTCTTCTGGATCTGTTTTCCAGGTCAGTTGTTTTTCCAATGAGATTTCACATTCTCTTCCATTTTTTCATTCTTTTGGTTTTGTTTTATGATTTCTTGGTTTCTCATAAAGTCATTAGCCTCCATCTGTTCCATTCTAATTTTGAGAGAACTCTTTTCTTCAGTGAGCTTTTGAACCTCTTTTTCCATTTGGATAATTCTGCTTTTGAAAGCATTCTTCTCCTCATTGGCTTTTTGAACCTCTTTTGCCAATTGAATTAGCCTATTTTTCAAGGTGTTGTTTTCTTCAGCATTTTTTTGGGTCTCCTTCAGCAAGGTGTTGACCCTTTTTTCATGCTTTTCTTGCATCTCTCTCATTTCTCTTCCCAGTTTTTCCTCCACCTGTCTAACTTGATTGTCAAAATCCTTTCTGAGCTCTTCCATGGCCTGAGCCCATTGGATATCTATTTCGGATGTTTGGGATCCAGAGGTCTTGGCTTCTATATCTTTCCCTGATGGTAAGCATTGTTCTTCCTTATCAGAAATGAAAGGGGGAAACATCTGTTCCCCAAGAAGGTAGCTTTCTATGGTGTTATTTTTCTTCCCTTTTCTGGGCATTTTCCCAGCCAGTTACTTGAATTCTGAGATTCCTCTCCACCCCTGCCTTGATCTGCCTGGCTTATGCCTGGGGCCTGAGGTTCAAATCCTGCTCCCCAGCCTCAGGGCTTTCAGCAGTGGGTGGAGCTGCTATTCAATGTGAACTTAAGTTCTGGCGCTCAGGTGGGGGCAGGGCCACCTCCCAGACTCAGTTCCCTCAGGGGGTTTATTTGGAGACCTTCAGTAATGGAGCAGGGCTCCTGCCAGCTTGGGGAGCTTGGGTCTGCTGCTGTCCCTGTCTCAGTCACTGCCTCCTGAGGGGGCCTGAGTTATGGAGACGCTCCACTCCCCTCTCGGACAGCCCAGAAGTCTCTCTCACTGACCTGTAGCGCCTGTGGGTGGAGGACCTTCGTGGCCGCCGGAGATTCTGTCCCTGAAGCCTGCTCAGATCTGCTCCTATCAGGGCAGCGTGGGCAGGGCTGGACTCCACTGTCCGGTGTGCAATGGACCTGTGGTGGCCGTTTTTCAGGGCTCTCTGGCACGGAAATCTCCTCTACTGCGTTGCTGTGTGGCTTCCACTGCTCCAGAATTTGTGGGGAGTTCTTTTTACAGGAAATTTATGGGCTGTGGATTCGGAGCTAGCATATGTGAGTCTTTCTACTCCACCATCTTGGCTCCTCCCCTCATCCTTTGTTTTCAAAGAAGACCATGACATTAGAGAAATGATGACATGACTTGCACTTGATTTTGTTTTGAGTGAGTGAGGGATGTGCAAAGTCACCAGCCTCACTCTCTCCTCCTGAGCCATCTGAGTCCAGTGACCAGATATTCTATTGGAAATGTCCCAGGATAAAAGGGGAGACCTTGGCCTTTTTCGGCTAAGGCTTTTTCAAGTACTCACTTAGAGAGAGGTAACTATGGGCCTCTTTAAGAAGTAGTCAGGGAATGGCCCCTTTAATGAGCCAAAGGAAAACAAATAACTAAATCAAAGTGGAAGGGAAAGAGAAACAGTTATTACTGATAATCACTCTTAGTCACAAGGTTCCAGTGAACAGTCATTAAGTGGAGCTTGGACAAGGACCTATTGTTGTCCAATCTATGGAGGAAGGAAGGAAGGAAGGAAGGAAGGAAGGAAGGAAGGAAGGAAGGAAGGAAGGAAGGAAGGGAGGGAGGGAGGAAGGAAGGAAGGAAGGAAGGAAGGAAGGGAGGGAGGGAGGGAGGGAGGGAGGGAGGAAGAAAGAAAAAAAGAGAAAGAAAAGAAAGAGAAAGAAAGATGTCAGCCAGTAAACCCCAAGTTAACTGGGTAGCCTCTGGCCATCCAAATTTACCTTCCCTTTGGAGAGGAGAAGGAAGGGGAGATGGATACAGAAGGGAAAGGATGAGCTGAGTTACCTAACTAGCTGGGTCTCCATTTAGGCAGCTTGGTCTACTCACAGGTTGTGTTTGTCCTTTGTTTTCAAAGAAGACCATGACATCAGAGAAATGATGACATGACTTGCACTTGATTTTGGTTTGAGTGAAGGAGGGCTGTGCAAGATCACCAGCCTCACCTTCTCCTCCTGAGCCATCTGGATCCAGTGACCAGATATTCCGATCATGCCATATGAACACTGGTGAAAAATACTGGAAATGTTTAGCTGGAGAAAATGAGGTAAACTTAGGGCTGGGGAAGGAACAGAGAGTTAGTTCTAAGCATTTGAAAGAGCCATACAGGGCTCGAAGGGCAAAGAAAGGGGCTCTGGGTGGAAGTTGAAAAGATACAAATATAGACTTAATGTCAAAGGAAAACTTTCTAGCAATAAAGCTATCCCATACTGGGGCTGGGCTCACTCATCACAGACACACAAGCAGAGATGAGGTGACTTTGTGAAGGTGAGCACTACGGGAATTCTGTCTCAGTATGAACAGAATCGAATACAACTAGACAACTCCCAAGATCACATTCTAAAATCCATAAATTCATAGATTTCAAGATGCCATGGCCCTCATAGCCCCATCTAGTCCAGTCCCCCCATTTTATGGGTAAGGATTTGAGACCCAGAGAGGCTTAACAATTTACCCAATGTCATACAGGTAATATGTTGCAGAGCCAGGATTGAAATCCAGCTTCCCTGATGCCAACTCCAGAAATGTTTCCACTGTACCATGTTGCCTCTCATTTTATGATTCTAAAATTTTGTAATTTTCCAATTTATATTCATTAATTATTTAGTAGCTACATGGTTTGTTCAAAACAGTGCTAGATATACCATCAGGAGAAACTTGGTTTTGAATCCCAAGTCTTACTCTAATTGGTTTTGTGACTTTGAGGAGTCAATTCACCCCTCTGAAACTATCTCCTCCTTGGCAAAATAGAGCCCCTGATTCTAATGCTAGTCACTTTGTGGGACTCTAATGAGAAAAGCATTTTACAAACCAATGGCCTTGCATAAATAGTAAACTATTGGCTATTTGAGAAAAAAAATACTGGATTTCTTCTCACTGAGTACCTGTGTATTTTAGGGTTAGCTATAACAGCTTGTATTCTTATTGAGATCTATAGTCAGCACAAAAGCATGGTACTAGTAACTGATCTGGCATAACTTCTCCTGGGTGCAAAAAGCAGCGCCTCGCCTGTCCCCAAGAGCAAGTGTTTCCAAATGTGACTGTGGCATCCTGTAAACTCTGTCATTAACTCTGAGGCATTGATCTATAAATAGAGCCTTTTGCTATACTCATTGCTGGCTGGCCCTCATTGTGAGCTGGGATGAAGCCTTCAAAGTGATTACTTTATTGTGTATCCTTCTAATGAGCCATGTGTAAGTTGTAGGCCTCAGAGTCAAAAAGTAGAGCAAGAATGTCATGTCTGGAAGCTGTCCCACCATTACGTTTCCTGTCACTCTGCACCCAATCAAGAACTAGATTACCACTCTGCCCATGTATTCCCAACCTTCTGACTCATTCTCCTGTAACTGATTGGAATGAGATTTTATAGCACCCAGATGATGTTCCTCAGCTCTGTTTCCTGAACAGCCAGTGATGAGCACATACTCCCCACGTTTTTGTTACTTCCCATATTAGACACATGGTGGAGGAGAGAACTCAATGATTTTCACCAAACTGGAAAATGCACGTGAGTGGTTTATGTTCAAAATGATCTAGAAGAACTTTTGCAAAGAGGCTTCACTTCATCCAATACAAACCTACACATATTTATTAAGCCCCTATTATGTGTCAGGTACTGTTCAAGGTGCTAGAGATGGAAGAGAAAAGGGAAAAATATTCCAAGCATTCAAGGAATTTACATTCTCTTGGGGAGATCAAATATCCATCACTCAATAAATGTTTATAAAGCAGCTGCTCTGTGCCAGTCACTCTATTGGTAGATGTGTATCTATATCATTATCTAAATCTGTCTTTATAGATATTTATACATCTAACTATATCTATATCTCTATAGATGTTTACCTATCTGTAGATATCTAGATCTATTGATATTTATCTCTCTAGATCTATTTAGATCTATTGATATCTATCTAGCTCTATTATAACTCTATCTATAAATATCTATCTATAGATAGTCAAATCTATACATATTTATATTTATATCTGTCAGACAGACAGACTTAGAGACAGAAAGAGACACACGGAGAGAGATCGTAGGACCATTGATCCAATAGTGGAAGAGGTCTGACTGATAATCTAGTGAAAAACCATCATTTTGCAAAATATTATTCATGATAATTTGAAGTCAAGTTATTGAGAAGTAGTGTTTAGGAGATCAGAAAATAGAGCTCTCCAAGAGGAGATACACATGGTCTGGTCCTTGAAAGAAAGAACATTAAAAGAAATAGAGTGCAGGTGAAAAGGAAAAACATCCTGGGCATATTTGAGAACTAATGAAAAGGCATAGAGGTGAAAGATGAAAATGAAGTCCAGTGAAGAATGAGTTGGCCAATTTGGCAGAAATGTACAAGGTATAAAAGACAATCATGTGAAATTAAGCTTGTTAAGCTGAGCTGGAGTAAGATAACGTTGGATTTTGAATGTCAAAGTGAGTAGTCTGTATTTTAGCCCAGAGGGAATGGGGAATCAATAAAGGTTCTTGAGAAAGGAGTGGCATGATTTGAAATGCTTCAGGCAGAATATTTTGCTGTCTCTGTAAGGGATGATTTGCAGATGGTGAGGCAGCTAGCTTCCAGAATTCCAATTAAGAGGTTGTTGTAATTGTTTGGCTAAGAGATGATGAGAGCCTGAAGTAGGAGAGAGGCTGTCTGAGCAGAAAGTAGGGCCCAGGTGTTAGAGATGGCGAGTTAGAGTCCTCTTGCAATGACAACTGATGAGATGTGACACAACAGAAAGGAATGAATCCATTGATGAATCAAGTTGTAAGCCTTGAAGGATGATGGTGTCCTCAGAAGAAATAGGAAATTTTGGCAAGGGAGCCACCTTGGAGAGGGGGAGAGACAATGAGTCCAGTTCTGCACATATTGCTTTTGAGATGGCTATAAGCCATTGAGTTGTCACTAACAGGCTATGCAGGGATAGGTCTTAGGAGACAGATAGTCTGGCCATCTAGATCTGGTAATTATCTACTTATCCAGGGATGGTAAATTATTGTTAGGTCTGGAAGATTTGGAAGGTTTTCTGTATTTTCTGGTTTCTTTGCCTATTTGGTTTCCTGAATTTGGGGTATTAGGAACCAAGGAGTTATTTGCTTCTCTTGATTAAAATAAAGCAAAATGTATCTTTGGCACAGAAGGGAAAAAATGCAGCCTAGAAGGTTCTCTTTGAATTTGGATTCTCCCAGGCTTACAATATGACTTTGAATAATTATAATCAACAAGACAATGGTTATCTCACCAAATATTAACGTCTCTCAAGCTGCCAAATTAAACGATTTATCTGAACCCAAAGTGTTTGCTCTTATCATGGAAGATGCTCCATATGGAGCTGAAATGAGGAGAGATTTTATACTGATAATGAAGTTCTCCAAATGCTGCTGTGCTCAGATTTCTATCTGATTACATGAAGTCCCAAAACAAGCCATCCGAATGAATGCTGCAGTGATGCTAGAGATTGTTTTAGTTATCCAAACTAGAAAAACAAGATGGATGAAAAACTGAGAGACAAGTCTATGATATACAGCTGGATATCAATACTTCTATTTATCTAATTCATCCATGGAGATAGATTTGTTGGATGTTCCATAGCCCTCTTGAACTCATGTGCAAAAGAAAACTTATTATCTTTTCTCTCAAACCTGCTCTTCCTTCTTTTTCAGCCCAGTTGGAGGATATCAATATTGGAGTCAGGCTCATGTTTTCCTTCTTCCTCATCCCTATAGAACTTTATCCAATCAGTTGCCAGGTTTTATTGATTCTTTGTCCACCACATTTCTTCTAACTGTTCCCTTCTGTTCCTCATACAGCCATGCTCTGTTTCAGGTCTTCATCTCCCCTTTCGTGGATTTTTGCTGTAGTGTCTTCACTGGTTCCTTTGTCTCTAATTTCTCCCATATTCAAAGTATTTTTCACAGAGTTGGTAAACTGATATTTTAAATGTACACATCTGAGCACATCGCTTCTCTTCTAAAGAAGCTCCCATAGCTCCCTGGTATATCCAGAATAAAGTACAAATATTTCTGTTTTGGAGAGAAAGTCCTTCCCAGTGTGGCTCCAGACTTTGCACATTTTCTCCTTCCAAGTCTAGCTCCAGCCACACTAATGTGTTTGTGCCAGTTTGTAAATCCATTCCGTCTCCTACTTTATCTCCATCCAATCTATTAGACCATACCCAGGATAGCCCATCTCCTTCCTTCTACCTTAGGAATTCTTAGATCCATCCCTTCAAGTCACCTCGTAAGTAGAAGCTGATCCTAAGTCCTCCTCCTTTGTTGTTCCTGCCTCCCATCCCATGTCCCCAATGATGAAATTTTTTCTTGTATGTATCTGCTGTTGGCTTGACTGTGTTTGTACTGTGTTGTCCCAACAGAATACAAGCTCTTTGATGGCAGGAGATGTTAAAATTTGGCCACTGTATCCCATCCCATAAAATAGTAGGTGTTAGGCAGCTAGGTGAGGATAGAGCATCTGCTCTGTGTGACCCTGGGTAAGTCCCTTTCATATATATATATATATACATATATATATATGTATGTATATATATATGTATGTATATATATATATGTATGTATATATATGTATATATATATACATATGTATATATAACCCTATTTGCATCAATTTCCTCAAGTGCAAAATTGAGGTGAAAAAATCACCTACCTCCAGGGTTGTCCTAAGGACCAAATGAGATAATGTTTGTGAAACACTCGGCTCAGTGCCTAAAACATAGTAGGTACTACATCAGAGCTTGTTCCATTCTCCCTCCCCCCACCAGGAACTTGATAAATACTTATTGATTGGTTAAATGAATAAGCAAATGCATTTATCTCTCCAGGTGCTGTTTAGTAGAAAAGATGACAGGTGTAAGGAGTTTGTAAGAAGACATTCTTGTAGATATCTATGGCTAGGAAAGAAAAGAAGTTGCCGCCCAAAGGGAATGAAATGCAAATCAAGATCTGCTTCATTGGTACTGACTGACAAGTACAGACACTTGGGTGTAATGAATGAAACACGGAACTCAGGGTCATTTCTTTATCTTTGAAATGGGAAAACAATTGCTATGATACTCCTGATGCAAACTTTGAGGTGAAACAAAGGATATGATGTATATAAAATACTTTGCAAGATTTAAAGCACTATAAACTTGTCAGTTTTCAATATCACACTCATAGGGCTGCCACCATGATTTCACTGGTTTAGGAAAATCCCAAGGGAAGAAATTCTCTCTAGCAATAGGAGCCAGCAACTTTCCTGTAACTTTAGTCTAAGAGATTTTCCCAAAGCCCTGAGAGGTGCCTTGTCAATCCATCCCCCAGTCAGGAAGCTTCAGGGAGAGGCTTTGAGGACAATTCTCTGCTTTATCACACATGCAAAACTAAAGGTGGTTTTTGTTCGTTTATTTGTTTGTTTTTAAAGGCATGCCTCTAGTACCTTGTCTGGAGGCTTTATGGGAAGTCATACATCAGAATCATTCCAGATGGGAAGATTTGTAGGTGTTGTTATCTCTTCAGGTAGAGGGATTGGCCTAGTCAATGAGATGACCCATAAGTCCTCTCTAGTCAACACTTTAAGAAGAGAGGGAGCCTCTATATCTGGCATTCATTTTGTAGTTACCCTAGCTACCATCCTCCTGAGAGTATGACCTATGAATGTAAACAGTACTTACTATCCTTTGGCCCGTACTCCTTCAGCTTCTGTTTTGTCTATGGTCAAAGAGGAAAGGCATTCTGGGCCACTCGAAGGTGGTGGTTGTCCCTCCCTCGGCTGATAGCATGCCCAGAGATGGAGGCTGGGTTGGGAATCCTCTACAAAATTTCTAGCCTACAGTCTCTGATTTCAAACAGGCCTTGACGTAGTGCAGGGATAACTTGTGCTCCAGCAGGGCTGCTGTCTGTACCAGAGTGCCCTCGTGGGTGGTCCCTTTCTGCTTGGTGTCATTCAGCCAATGTGTAGCGGAAGAGACAAGCAGAAATGCAGGGCGATCTTCAATTAGGCCTGCCTGAGCTGTTGGTCAGTTGTGTGTTTCTGCACAGATAGAACCAATTAATGAGATGGGTGAGAAAGGGAGTCATCCCCATCCACAGAGAGAAACGTACTTCCCCATGAAGAAAGGGAGGAGGCCATTTCAGTTTTGTCAAAGTAAAGCATGGGATTTCTCTCCTCCTCTTGTCCTCCCCCTTTGGAACATGGTTTATGGTATTTTCTCACCCAGAATCTTTGTCTCATTCCATTCAGCAAATATTTCCTGAGCCCCCAGTGTGTACAGAGCACTTTGCCAGGGGTTAGAGCTGTGAGGGAGAGAAATACCCCAATGTCAGTCAACAACCACTTAGTAAGCATGTGCCAGGCATTGTGCTAATTGCTAGGGAAACAAAGAAAGGCAAAACACTCTTCTTGCTTTCAAGGTGTTCATATTCTAATGGAGGAGACAACCTGCAAACAGCCAGGTACATGAAAGAAGCATACAGGGCAAAGGAAAGTGAAAGAGGATCTTTGAGGGAAGGCTCTAGCAGTGTGGGTAGTGGGGGGTGGGGTACGCAGAAAGTGAGACTTAAGCAAAGTATTGAATGAAACTAGGGAAACCAGGAGATGAAGATGATGAGGGAGGGCATTCTGGGCATAGAGAGCATCCAGTAATAAGACATGCAGTCGCCTCATATGGTAGCATATTCCTATAATCTGGCTACTGGGTAGACTAAGGCTGGCTTTTCTCTTGAAGCTGGGAGTTCTGATTTCCAGTCATCTAGGCCTATCAGAGGCTATCACTTATTCCTACTAAGGTCAGCATCAATGTGATGAACCCCAAGAGCTGAGAGAGGCACCAGGTTGTCCAATTAGGGCTCTACTGGTCCAGATCAGAAACAATTATTTGTAATATCTCGCTGTGAGCAGCCTGTGTATATTCAGGCTGGGTGAGATGGGGGACCCATTCTGAAAAGAAAAAGAAAATCAAGGAAAGACAAGGAAAGGGAAGAGAAGGTCAGGGAAGGCATGGTAGGAAAAAGGAAGAAAGAAAGGGAGGAAGGAGGAAATAAAAGGAGGGAGGGAGGGAAGAAGGAAGGGAAAGAAAGAGCATATGAAGTTAAGATAGTGTTGTGTGTGAGAAACAAGAAGGCGAGTGCCACTGGGCTGACAAATTTGAGAAGCCCTTGAGCAAGAGGCAGGAAGAGAATAGACATCAATTAAGGGCTTACCACGCACCTGGCACTACACTAAATACTTTTGATAAACATGATCTCATCTATGTTACAACAACCCCAAGATAGGTGCTATGTTATCCTCATTTTACAGTTGAGGAAACAGGCAGATGGAGGCTAAGTGACAGTGTGAGGCTGGATTTGAATGCAGGTCTTCCTGATTCTAGACCCAACTCTCTATCCTTTTGCCACCAGCTTCCACAATAGCTTTCTGTCACATGCCCAGTCAGTTGATAAGTATGTAATAAATGTCTACTATATGCCAGAGACTGTGCTAATTGTTGAGAAAAGGAAGGAAAAAAAGTGGAACTGAGATTCTTTCAAGGGAGACAATATAGACAGATTTAGTGATATGAAACAGGTACATTAAGAATTTGTGCAAGGTTATTTTTAAGAGGGGAGGCACTGGTAACTAGGGAGGACCAGGAGGGATCTCATCTCTCATAGGACCTGACACTTAAACTGAATTTTATGGGAAATGATTCTGAGAGGTGGAAGGGAGTAGGGAGGTCATTCCAGGTGTATGGTTCAGCCTAAGCAAAGGCTTGGAGCTGTGACTGAGGGGCAGGGTACTAAGCAGTTTGGCTTGAAGACAGCTTGAAGGATAATAATGTTCAAGGAAGCTGGAAGAGTGATTTGGAACCAGGGCTTTGGGTGGTCTCTTTAGCAGGCACAGCATGCATACAGATCTGATGATGAGTGAGGACACTTCAGATGAGGTCCAGACATGAATAGATTTGCCAGGATCCATTAGAATCCACAGTCAAGCTTCCATTTGCCCAAAACTTACTCAATGCCAGTTGTAATCCTAACCTGGGAAAGGAGGCTGAGATGAAATATCTCTTTTCCAGGCTGCTTGAGTTCTCTTCCATGACAGGGCAGAACAAGGGCAGACATCCAAGAGAAATTCCATCCATTCTCAGTTCTCTTAGAGAATTGACTTCCACTGTCAGTTACATCCCTTCCCTCCCCTCCCCTCCCCTCCCCTCCCCTTTCCTTCCCTTCCCTTCCCTTCCCTTCCTTTCCCCTCCCTTCCCTTCCCTCCCCTCCCCTCCCCTTTCCTTTCCTTCCCTTCCCTTCCCTTCCCTTCCCTTCCCTTCCCTTCCCTTCCCCTCCCCTCCCCTCCCTTCCCTCCCCTCCCCTCCCCTTTCCTTCCCTTCCCTTCTCTTCCCTTCCCTTCCCTTCCCTTCCCTTCCCTTCCCTTCCCTTCCCTTCCCTTCCCTTCCCTTCCCTTCCCTTCCCTTCCCTTCCCTTCCCTTCCCTTCCCTTCATCATTTGTGCAACTCTGCTTTTCCTATCTCCCTCCTTTATGATCCTCAGTCATTCTATTCATGTAAAGGGGAGATGGGTTCCCTGAGTCAGGAGGCCTCTCTTCAGTTAGATTCCTAATTCATAGGGACCTTCCTGGAATGGGAAGGGCAGTTACCCACTAGCATCATGCGATGCTGTCTCCTCATCCTTTCCAGTTTGATTTTTTTTGTAATTAAAGGTGTCATTCACTGACTCACTTCTTAAAGAGGCCTATTCACTGAATGGGTACTACCTCACTCAAAGTGAGAACCTGAAAAGGACTTAGCTTGAAAGGGCCAGGTTCTCCCATTACCTCCTGGGTTATCTCCGGTCATCCTGATGAATATCTGGCCAGATGACTCTGGAGGAGAAAGTGAGGCTGATGACCTTTCTCACTCAGATCCAAGTCAAATGCAAGTCATGTCGTCATTCCCTGCTGTTATGGTCTTGTTCAAAAATGAAGGACACATACACTCTTATCCTAAGGCCAAACCCATATGTCCCCAAGACCTTGGGCAATTCAAGTCTCCCTGCTCACTTTTCTCAGGAGGCTTAGCTCTCTCTCACCTCTTCTGTTTCAGTTCCATGGAAATGAAATATGATATTCTTTTTCTCTAGCAGCAAACAGGTTATTTTTTTATTGAGTTCTTATCATAGTCATAGGAATAGAAAGTGTGGATGACAATCAGTATTTTGTAAGTGTTTACTGTGCTATTGAGCTATACTAGATGCTATCCTCACAGATTTAGAACCAACTAGAATAATGGAGAGAGTGCTAGCCTGCGGATCAGGAAAACCTGAGTTCAAATTCTGGCTCTCATATTTACTAGCAGTATGAGCTTGGGCACATCACTTTATTTCTGCTGCAGTTTCCTCGTCTGTAACAGGAAGATAATAATAGCATCAACCTTAAGGTTGTTTTTAGGATCCAAGGAGATACATGCCTAGGGATTTGTGAACCTCACAGTGTTATGGAAATACTAAGGATGATGACGGAGATGAGTCTGACTGGGACTTAGATCTTCAGGACACCTTTTTTTCTTTCTGTTCTAGTTGTTTAGTGACTGAGACTTTTGCCTCATCACTAGGCTGACTGAAGCAGCATCTTTGTAATTCAGTATGTCTGTTTTATGTGGATAAAAGAGAAGCCTCAGGAAGATCAGAAATAAAGAGTGTTTAGTCAGTATGTGTGCCTGTGTAGGACCTTCACATCCAGACTGATAGTGAAAGCGAATGAGGGAGCAACTATTTCAGCCTTGCACATGAATTACTTTCCCAGAATTGATATTCAATACATTGTACTATCTTCAAAAATGCTTTGAGAATTGCATGGAAAACTCTTCAGTGCCTGTTGTTAGAACTGCCAAATGGCATTTCTCTTCTCTAAAGTAAGTGATTTTTTCATCATAATGTTTAAGTGAATATTGGTTTTTTTTACCCTCTTATTGAAAAACATTTCCTCTACCCACATAATGACATGACAAGAACTTGGATTTCTGCTCTTCAGCTCCTTGGAGGGAACTAGAAACTCACTGTAAGATCGAAATTAGTGTTTCTAAGGCAGCTTTTTCACTGTTTGCTATGAGCCAACATCATATTTGGCTGCATTGCTACATTGTTAGGATCATGGTGTCTAGAACGAGGGAGAAATGATAAGCCCCAGGGCATGCTGCCCTGGTCCAAGCCACTTTGGATGATAGAGCTTAGTTCTAGCATATTTTAGGGAGAACATGGAGAAGATGGAACAAAATGTATATTTAACCTGCAAAATCAGTAGATGAAGCAGGATTTAGTAAGCACCTACTACGTACCAAGCACTGTGGTGAGTGTGAGAGACAGAGACACAAAAATGGCCCATAAAGAATACACACACACACACACACACAGAGATGCACACACACTGTGTATGAAATATAATTTTATAGAGGGGAGAAGAGGGCTACCAACAGTTGGGGAATTAGGACAAGCCCCTTATTCTTGAGCTGACTCTTGAAGAAAATGAACACTTTCAGAAAACAAATGAGATGGAGAGCTTTCGGGTATGCTGTGTCAGCATGTGTCTGGGGGTGATGGTGATGGGAATAGTTTGTGCCAAGGCATGGATGTTGAAGTTAGAACCTCATATGTGAAAAAGAACCAGAAAGAGATTTTGACTTAATTGTAGCGTGTGGTGTGGTGTATCCATGCGATAGTGTATACATAGTAAAGTTATACAGTAACGTGGGGCAGCTAAGTGGTACAGAAGATAGAGCACCAGTGCAGGAGTCAGGAGGACCTGAGTTCAAATCTCACCTCAGACACTTGACACTCACTAGCTGTGTGACCTTGGGCAAGTCATTTAACCCCAATTGTCTTATCCTGGGTCATCTCCAGTCATCCTGATGAATATCTGGTCACTGGATTCAGATGGCTCTGGAGGAGAAGTGAGGCTGGTGACCTGTACAACCCTCCCTCACCCAAAATAGTCAAATGCAAGTCATGTCATTATTTCTCTGATGGCATGGTCTTCTTTGGCACTGAAGGACGAACACACACACACACACACACACACATGCATACACACAGTAATGTATATAGCAAAGCTGGAAAAGTAGCTTAAAACCAAGTTCTGGAGGCCTTTATATCTGGGATAGAGATGTGTTTAATCAATAACTGCAGCAGGGGACCACTGGAATTTGGTGAATAGCAGAGTGACTCAGAGTGGTCTGAGCTGTGCTTTAGGAAAATCACTTTGGCAGCTGGGACTATGGGAGGGGATGCCCTGGAGGCAGGGAGACAATTTAGGAGGATGCTGCACTAGGTGAGCAGAGAAGACTTGAGGAGGGAGGTCCAGCTTT
Source organism: Bettongia penicillata ogilbyi (assembly GCA_023548195.1). Classification (NCBI taxonomy): domain Eukaryota; kingdom Metazoa; phylum Chordata; class Mammalia; order Diprotodontia; family Potoroidae; genus Bettongia; species Bettongia penicillata. The sequence continues at coordinate 11,237,559 of JAJHZJ010000132.1, read as the reverse complement.
GAAGCACTTTGTAGAAGTGGGAATAAAATAGAAGGTGGTATTCTTAAGATTTGAAGCCAAAAACAACCTTAGCTTCCTCTGGATGGAGTCAGTGAACTCTCCAGCCACTAGAAGACCTCAAGCCTCTGTTAGCGACCTTAGGGAGGTGTTTCTGATTCAGAGGTAGATTGGTAGATTAGGTGGCCTTGGGATTTTCTTCCAGATCTGAGTTTTTATGATTCTCTGACCCGCAATTTTAGGAGATTTAGTGTTCCAATCCCTTAATCACCTAGTTCCTCAGTTTCTTTATCTTTAAAAAAGGAGGAAATAAGACTAGTTAGCCTCATCTATCCCTTCCAGTGGGAAAGTCAGGATCTCATGGGCGAACCTCTACTTTTATGTGTCTTCTGCTTCTCCTCTAATTTATTTGTCCTCTCTGAGACATATTGCCTCATGAGTAAAATAAAAGGGCTCTTCATCTGCTGAGCTCAGAGTGATGGGGTACAGATTCTGGGAACCTCCTTGAAATCTCCTTGAATCTTCCCACATAATCTGTCTTTTTCATACCTAAATCTATTACCCTTAACCTTGCCTGGGCCTCCATTATCTAATGTTTTCAGTCATGTTGTCAAATTCTTTCAATGAGGATGAACATGGCATCAAGGTCAGCTACCACACTGATGGTAAATTCTTCAATTTGAGAAGGCTACCAGCCAAGCCCAAAGTGGAGGGAGTGTTGGTGCATGATTTTCTGTTTGCAGACGATTGTGCACTCAGTGCAGCCTCTGAAGCTGAGATGCAACAAAGTATGGATAGATTTTCTTCTGCTTGTGCTAACTTTGGTCTAACAATTAACACAGGTGCTCCAACAGCCAGCACCACAGCATCCATACATGGAACCATTGATTCCAGCAAATGGAGAAGTTTTGAATGCTGTGGATAAGTTAACTTACCTTGTTAGAGTATTTTCCAGGGATGTACACATTGGTAATGAGGTTAATGCACACATTGCCAGAGCTAGCTCAGCATTTGAGAGAGAAGAGGTATTAGACTGACTACCAAACTGAAGGTCTACCAAACCGTTGCTCTGACCTCATTGTTGTATGCCTTTGAACCATGGACAGTCTACCAGTGCCATGCCAATGGTTTCATTTGAACGGTCTTAGGAAGATTCTGAAGATCACCTGGCAGGAGAAGGTATCAGCCACTGAGGTCCTTATTCAAGTAAACTAAACTGCCAACCATTCAAACTGTACTTCAGAAAGCACAACTCCAATGGGCTGGCCATATTATTTAAATGTAAAACATATCCATGCCCAAAAGACTATTCAATGGAGAAGTTGGGTGGGATAGGCAATCACATGGTGGTCAGAAGACATCATAAAAGGACACTTTCAAGGTCTCTTTCAAGAGCATTGGAATTGCTTGTGTGACATGGGAGACACTGGCACAGGACTGCTCAGCATGGCGTGCCCACATCAGAGAAAGTGCTGTGCTCTATGAGCAAAGCAGAATTGAAACAGCTCAAAGGAAACATAGGATGCACAAATTTAGAGTATCCACCCTAAATGTTCACTTGGACCATCTGTGCCCAATCTGTGGTAGAGCATTCTGAGCTTATATTGGTCTGATCAGTCACAGTCAGAAACATTGAAACTCAACTTTATCATAAGTGATGTCATTTTGGTCTTCTTGGAGAATGAAGGACAAAAACCAACAACCAACCTTTGGATTGCCCCACCTGCTTCTCACCCCAGCCCTCCTATGCCTGGTACCCCCTGATTGCCTCCAGCTATTTCCTGCCCTTGATCAGTCACCCCAGTCCCATGAAGATCCTCCTTGACCCCTCCCAGGTCCCTCCCACAGCTTTTCTGTATGTAAGTTCCATCTCATGTCCATGAAGGTGGTCAGATTTTATCTAGCTTAGATTCTATGTGGCCCACTTGTCAAGACAAGAGTCACAAATGGTTAGAATTCTTAAGAGTCAACCCCATAAAGCTAATATTTAATAAACTTTGTTTTACTTTGGCTGTAAGAAGTCTTAAGTTGCTGTCCTCAACAAGAGCGCAGCTACAAATCTAGGATCTCTTCTGGAAAGTCTACAAGCAGAGCCCTACCAATTTCTAAGCACCCTTCTTTCTGCATATGTAGATTAACTTTACCAATAAGATGATCTCTTTGTAAGTGGTCAATTCTTTGACCATGGTAACCCAAGAAACAAAAATTCAGAATGGTGCTCAGTCCTGTGGAGCCCCTTTTGCTTCGGTAGAGGTGGTGGCAAAAGGGGCAGTGTTACAAGAAGCATTCCTTTAGACTATATGACATTAATTTAACTATTGGTTTTCTGAGTGCAATCTGAATTGAATGTATTCCCTATCAGAGGAACTGAATCATGGCAATTCAACTTTTTCACTACAAAGCAAACCCTAAGACAGCAATGGGGAATTTGCAGTCTGAAAGCCAAGGGTGGCCTTTTAGGTCCTCAGGTAAGGCCTGTTGACCAAGTTCAAGTTTTACAGAACAAATCCTTTTATTAAAGGAATTTGTTCTGTGAAGTTTGGATCCAAAGGGCTACACTTGAGGACCTTGAGGGCCACATGTGGCCTCAAAGATGCAGGTTCCCTACCCCTGTGACCTAAGACAAAAGACCAGTGAGGCCAAATGAACAGCTGACTCACCAGCTCTCCTTGTAAATGAACTCAAAGAATCGTATGTCTAGAACTGGAAAGGACTTAGGGGACATTTCATTCCACCCCAGCACTTCATAGAGGAGAGTAGCCAAGTCTAAGTGATTTGCCCAACATCACACAGGCAGTAAGCAACGGAGATGGAGTCTATATGTACATAAAACAGTGTGTGTTTCACGTGTGTGGGAGAGAACAACCAATAAGATGAGAGATAGAGTCCAGGGTGGAGCCCTCCTCCATTCTAGTCACAGGCGCAGGCTATAAGAGTGTGAGCTGGACCCAATTTCTCTGCCTCCAAAGGGGATGCTTCTTCCACTGGATTTGATTATGAATCCAGAGCTAACAGGAAACACCATCATTCAGATATTTGTATCATAGGACTCAAGATAAAGTTCAAGGAAGAAAAATTATGATGATACGTGCTGTATGCACGACAATATCTGTTACAGAGGATGAAGGGGTAGGGAAATTCTAAGAGGAAACTGATAAGAAACTAAAACAGTAAATCAATCACTTAGTACTCAGTAATTTTCAGGCATAGGGAAAGACTGAAAATGTGTTGGAAAATATGGGTCATGTTAAAAAAAAAAACAAAAACTCAAGAAACCAAAGTCTTTTAGACTGTATAAAATTCTCATGTCTATGACATACAAAGATCAGAATCACTTGACTTCATATGGATCGGAAATGACTGATTAGTGATAATGAGAGTCATTTCCCAATCATGTCTATGAATACTCATAGCAGTGGTTTGTTTGGCCAAAATTCAAAATCCATGCCACAGTAGAATAATAAAAATGAGAGTACACATTTTACAATTAAATAGCTCCATTATCACCTGTTTATATTAGTATTTTATGAGAAACAATGAGAAATGGATAAAAGGACAGAAATCAAGATGGACTACCATTGTTTCCTAGGGAATTTGAAGGATTTGGAGATCTAGAATTCTGCTCAGGAAGCAAACACTTGATATTCCCATCCAAGCAGAGAGATGCAAGCTATAGGTTTAGAGTATAAACTCATTTGCCAAAGACGGTAGAAGATTGAGAGCGATACTCCTTCATAAAACAGCAGGAGGCAAAATCATTTTCAAGACAGTTTGGCCTAAGACCCAATGAAGTCAGATCTTCCTGAGAGCATTTAAGGATGAACCTGGGAAGATGAAAACAAACAAGGAAAAAATGGAAACCATCTGCAAGCTTTCTCCAACAAGTGTTTTTCCCCCATCGGTGACTGAGGAGCCACCATAGGTAACTCCAACATAAAAGTCCTCAATGTGCTGTAGGATTAAGTAGAAATAGCATCAAGAGAAATAAAGACTGTTTGAGCTGTCTTGGAATAATCTTCAAAAACCCAGAGTTGATTCCACACCATTATGGGGGCATTAGAGGACTTTCAGGTCGGATCCTTTAACTATAAATTGACTCTGCTATCTATTAATCTCCAACATTTGTATTCTGACAAAGTATTTAACATTTCTATGGGACAGGTAGCATGGTAAACATGTAACCTTTCAGGGATCCACCCAACACTCTAAGAGTCTAAGTTTCAGACCAAGTGCCAATGTACATTGGAATAGAGAATTTCATAAACCAATGAAATCAGGAGTCTACACTCACTCTAAGTCAGTGATCCTAATTTGCATTTTCCTTCTTTATCATGACCTACACTTGTGTTTTCATGGCTGTGGGACCTCCTGGCAGTTGTACAGGTGGCAAGAAATCTTTACTTAGAAAACTCCTTCAGGGACCCAGAGGTCAAGATCCATTCTATGACAGTACTGTGCTTTGCTATGAAATGAAAATGCTAACATGCTCTTAATGCTGTTGAAAGGAGCATGGTCTCTTGGCAGTTGAAAATTCTGAAGTTGATTCAGTGAGTCTGTCTCTGAGTTCTTCTGGCTATCAGTGTCTACATGTACTGTTGAACTAGAATTACTGAAAATTACTTGTCATCTCTAAGCTCTTCTACCCCACTGACAACCAAAATGTCTGAAGAGATCCTTGAAAAAAAAATCTCTCAAAGCCTTGGTTTCCTTGTCTGCAGAATGGGGAGAAATACTAGCACTTTTCTCACCCAGTTATTTCATTGTTATTTTTAAATCATTTTTTCAGTAGTGTCTGACTCCTTGTGACCCCATTTGGGGTTTTCTTGGAAAAGATACTAGCGTGGTTTGCCATTTTCTTCTCCAGTTTATTTTACAGATGAAGAAACTGAGGCAAATAGGGTTAAATGATTTTCTAGCATTGCACAGCTAGTAAGTGTCTAAGGCTGGATTTGAACTCAGGTCTTTCTAACTCCAGGTTGACATTCTATCCACTGCACCACCTACTTGCCCCTTCCCCTGGTTATTGAAACTTAAATAAGAAGGTGCATATACAGTGTTTTGCAAATGTTATAATGCTATAGGAACGTGAGCTAGTGTTATTCTTTAGGAAGGAGAATGGAAAACGGAGCAGTGTCCCTCAGAGCTACCCTCTGGGGGATGTTTCCAATTTGAGATGACTTCTAATCTTATTTTTTAGAATTTCGCTCTTTCAGTAGAAGGAATGTTTCTCTTCACTTTTGGTATTTCTTTTCCTTGATTCTTTATGTCTTTACATTGAGTGAAATCAAGATTCAACAGATGGAACTGATGACAATGTTCTCCATTGATCACCACTCATCTTGGGAACTTTATTGAATAGTCTGATCCATGCCTGCTCTTTGAGGCAAACTGGAACACACACACACACACACACACACACACACACATACATACACTCACACACATATGCACACTCACACTTACACAAATGCACTTCTATATACTCACAACACATTCACACTGACAAATATTCATCCTTGCATGTACTCATACAAGTACACGTACATATACACTTACATTAACACATATTTATACCTACACACTCTCTCCCCACATGTTCACATTCACATATATTCACACTTACATACACTCATGCAATGATACACACATTCTCACACATTCATAATTGCACATATTCACAACGTACTTTCACACACTTACAAACACAGTCACACATGCATGTAGGCATATGCTCATGCACACATTCTCATATACCCTCCCAACACACTATACACATAGCCACTCACTTATCCCTTTCTACATTCTTGTTTCTTACACAACTTAGGAGAGCCAGCGTGGCTTAGTGCAAGGAAAGCTGTCCTTGGAGTTAGAAAGACCTGGACTGAAGCTCTGCCCTCACACATTCTGGATTGATCCAAGAGGAGGTGCTGGATTTTGTAATTTACAAGCAATTTTAAGCTAAGCCATAGATGAGTCGACAGTTTGTGGTTGCTGTGTTTGTCCTTCGTTGCCAAAGAAGATCATGCCATCAGAGAAATATTGACATGACTTGCACTTGACTTTGTTTTGAGTGAGGGAGGGCTGTGCAGGTCACCAGCCTCACTTCTCCTCCAGAGCCATCTGAATCCAGTAACCAGACAGTCATCAGGATGACTGGAGATGGCCCAGAATGCACTGGGAGACCTTGGCCCCTTTAGACCAAGGTCTATTCAGGTACTCACTTAGGGCGAGGTAAGGCCCATTCAGTGAATAGGCCTGTTTGAGAAGTAGTCAGGGGATGGCCCCTTTAATGAGGCAAAGAAAAATAACTACACTCTGTATCAATTGATGGAGGATGTTTCCACAATGGGAGTTTCAAGACTGACAAATTGTAGATCATGTCCACCCTTGTTAATTAAAGGAGAAGTGAACATTTATTAACCCACTCAGTGCCAATCAATGTATGGGGGCACAGAGCCAAAAAGGAATAATCCCCCTCGCTTTAAGAAGCTTACCTTCTAGAAAGAAGCTTACTCTAGAAAGACAATACACTCCCAGAAGAGCCAACACACAATACAAAGCTGATGTAAACTTTTCCCCACTGCTCACAAAGGGGTGGGGTGGGGGTTTCAGGAACAGTGCATTTCCTACTTGGTGCCTTCAGGACTGAAGTAAATTAATGAAAATGCAAGGAAGTTCATCTGTTTAAATTTCATTTATAGTCAGGGAGATGTTTGCATAGGTGTCAAATAATTAGTATGTATTTTTTAATCAATATGTAAAGGAAATGATGGTCTGTTTTCTTAAGCTTGTTTAATTCAGCTGGAGGGGAGCAGAGAGGCTACATTAAGCTGATTCAATCCTATGGAGCCCCCTGGCTGTAGCTTCTGGGGATTATGAAGATGCCCTTGTGGGTGGCAGTGTAGGCAGCCAGCCTGAATAAGATAAAGAACCTAATGAGGCAGACAAGACTTGGTAGTTTATCAATGAAGCAAACCTTGCCCGATTGGCTTATCTCGTGCCCAGTGAGATGGCATAGCCCTGCCCGCAGAAAGTCTGGCTCTGGGCTGATGTCCCCTTGCCATGCTAAGCCTTGTGTTGTGCCAGGGAAATCACAACCAGAGGCAAAGACGTGACTGAAAGGCTTCTGTAGCAAGGCCTGGACTCCTTCTGGACACTCGTGGAGTCACAAAGACGCATGGACGTCAAGTTTATCAAGATGGAATGATGCTCAGAGAGCGTCCATAGTGATATGTGGCTATCTGCAGCAGAGGAGGCTTATCAGATGGGAAGGCATCTTGCAACTGGTTAAAAATAAATCCTGCTGCTGGAAGAGTCATTCTCACAGAGTAGCACCAGAGACAGTGTTGGAAAAGGTGGCAAGAACATTGGAGTTTTATCTCAAGGGACTTAGTTCAAATCCCAGACCTTCCACTGCCTGTGTGACCTGGGAAAAATCCATTCATTTCTCTGGGCCTCATTTTCCTTGGTTGCAAAATGGGGATATTGAATTAGATGACTACAAAAGTCTCTTCTAACTCTGGATTAATGGTCCTATGTTCCTTCAAACCTCATTGAATTTAACTTGAGGGCTAAATATTCCTAAGTCATAGTTCTAATAATTCTATTGCTTCTCTCAAAAATTCATCAGTAATTCCCCATTGTCTCTGGGATAAAATGCAAACTCTACAGACTGGCATTCAAGGCCCTTCCCAATCTGACTTTTACCTTCTTTTCCAGACTTCTTTCCTTCTTGTCTCCTTCACAACTTCTATGTCCTGTCTAACCGGAGCTACTAGATGGTCCCCTCACATATCTCCACAGTCACCGAAGCCTGGAAATCATTCTTTCCTAATCTTTGTCTCTTAGAATTCATGTCATCTTTCAAAACCAGACATAAATATCACCTTTTCTGGGAAGCCTTCCTTAATCCCTTAGCTGTTCTTTCTTCCTCTTTAATTCTCTTCCCACTCTACCTAGGTACCACCCCTCTGGCTACTTTCCCCTGAGCATTGGTGAGTCAGCCTCAGAGGCAGTGGATTACTTTTCTCTTCAAGACTCTAAGGCTATCATGAGGGGCTGGTGACTCTTTTCTGATACTGCCACTCATGAGCCCTAGGTGGTATACTGCCCATTGAATATCCAGTTATCTCCCCAAAATTAGTTGAAGAAACAACTTGACAATTGGAAATTTACATCAACTTATACTAACAATAGAATATTTACTAAATAACCATATCAAGAAGTGCAGAAAATATTCCCTTACACCAGGAGAACACTTGCCCTGTTGGACACATTTGGTCTTCGGGTGATATGGTCCAAACCTGAAGCAGAGGTTTGTAGGAGCGTATCCAGCCAAGGGCTACCTTCCCTCCTCCCTTTGAGGAGTCTCCCCCAAGCTCACTTCTCGGGGTGCCCTAGCTTAAGAATGAGTCATTTCCTAACTTGTAGGACATGGTGTATTAACTGTTGTGTCAAGTCAGTTCTGAACTGGATTACAAAGATGAGCCTCAGGGGTTAGCTCTGCCCTGGAGAAAGCTGCTGTGCCTTCGCATAGACTCTGCTACCCATTTTATTGGCTGGACTTCTGATCATGGCTTCTCCAACCTTTCAAAGATTTCAAGTTCCTAACTCGGTCCATTCTCTCTCCAGACCATGTTTCACATAGATTCAGGAAACAATAAACACAAGAGACAAAAGATGTCAAGCTGTTGTGGCCACATGGCTGCTGGCTGAGAGATAGGCCTGATTCCCCTCCTTCCACTGGGAGGCCTGGAACAGTATTTCCTCCTCACAGGGGAGACTGTGTACTCAATCCTTTTGTACTCAGTACTCAGTAGACAGGTTTTTTTCTTCCTCTTCTTCTTAGAGAAAGCCTAAGCCAGCATGAAACATAGGATAATACTGAATTTGGGGAAGGGCCTCTCCATTATGCATACCCAGCCTCTGTCAGTTTTCACATGCACTAAAACCAGACAGCACACATTGTACCTCATTGACCAGCCTCCCCTCCCATGTATTTGTAAATGTGTCCTTTCCAATGGAATGGAAACTTCATCAAGGCAGACTGAGGAGACTTAGGACAATGCTTTGCTCTTAGCAGATACTTAATGAAATATTGTTGAATTAAATTTCACTGGTGCAATATATACCTTGTAAGGGAATTGATTTTTGTCATAGGACATGTCAAAATGGATGAATTGCTTATGCATAGAATTAGGGAGAGCTAGAGGGGAAAAAAGTGTCAGATATGAAAGGAGGTTTAGGAATCATTTTGTTTAATATGTTTACTTTATGGCAAAACGGTCTGACCTGTAGGGAGGAAATACCTTGCCCAAGGTCACTTAGCTAGTATAGACTGACAAAGTTTTCTAGGCAGTAGCAGAAATTAGATGTTAAGAGATGGGCATTTAGGATATTTCCCTTTTCTTTTTCTCCCTAGCACTCAGCATGGTGTGTAGCATATAGTAGGTGCTTAATGCAGGTTTGTTGACTCACTTTCAGAAAAGTCCTGTCTGACCTCAGTAATTCCTAATTCCTCAGCTTCTGATTTCCTTCATTTCTCATGACAATTTATTTGTCTATAATGTTACATTCTGCATACTTGCTTTTTGACATGTTTCCATATTAACTCATTTCTTTTTTTCCCCTCACAATAAAGATATAATAACTATCTGTTTAACTGAAGTGGAATCTGGAAAAAAAAAACCAAAAACCAAAATGTGTATAGAAGATAATTATTGTTTCCCAAGACTAAAGATTTAAATGATTTTCCTAAAGCACAGATCTGATGGTATCATGTTCCCCTTCTTAACAAACTTGTGTGGCAACTGCTTTGATAATCACATATTAACTCCCTTGTTTAACATTGAAATCACTTCACAAGCTAATCCCCTACTAAATTCCCTGTCTCCTCTAACTTTACTCCCTCTGCTTCTCTGTACCTTGGGACCCAGTCATACTGGCCTACTCATTTTTTAAACACATAAAACGTTTTGTCTCCCGTCTCATGGCCTCATGTAACTGCCCTAACCCCTGACCCACTGTCTTGTGAATGCACATAAAGCTATTGGCCACCAGGAGAATTCAGGAAGAGACTGGCTGGATTGGAGCAAGTCCACCATCACCACTGTCCATCAGTCAGAAGCACGTGCCTTCTGGTAGAGGGCCAGAAGCAGTGTCTCCAGATACAAAGGGCACCTCTCGTAGAACAGTAACTGATTAGGATTTAACAATGATGAGCCCAGCTCAAGAGCATTTACCAGAGGTGCATCTGTCTTCTATTCTTGGTGCAAATGGAATCTAAATACACGTATATTCAGAGTTTAGGGTTTCATGGATTTTGGCACCAAGTTGGGAGTGAGCTGAAACCGTGACTTCTGTCAGCTCTCAAAAACTGCCGTTGATGAAAGCATTCTTCCTCTGAGAAGCCAATTTGAAGCAAATCAAGGTTTCTGCAAAGTTTAGAAAGGATGAACTTACACCTTCGGAAATGACAGACTGATGTAAAGTGTGAGCTCTGGTATTTACACACACATGCCACCCTGCCGAGTTGAGACACAAAGCAGACCCTTGCTTCCCTGCTCTGTCTGCTCCGGTTTCCAAGGCACTTGGTGGTTTGTAATACAGGATTCTTTTGGACACATTTCCAATGGTGTCTGACATAAATGGCCAAGATGAGGTAATACCACTAAGTGGCTTATTCCTTTCCCCCCAATTTTTCCTGTGGCCACAAGGATACACACTGGTTCAAGGTATTCGAACCTTCACACTGTTGAATAAACTAGATTTTAAACAAAGGTCAGTATTGACTTTATGATAGAATTCAAGATACTGGTCATGTCACTAGAATCTACCATGAAGTAATCACAGCTTTTGACACTGACATTGGATTGTAGCAAACCCAAGTCTCTGGTATCAAATAGCGACATTCACTGTACATTTTCAGAGAATCCATCTTGTTTAGACTTTGGCATTCATGTTAAACAAATACTCCCTTCAGATGTCTCGATTTGTTACACACAGTGGAGGAAAGAAGTGGCGAGCAGTTCAGACATAGTTCTATCACTGTCTGCATTTTCTCCACCAAATTATAAACATGTGGAGCTGCTGATTTTAATATCAGCTTTTCCCCCCTTGGGCCAGCATGTTTTCATCTTTGAGAAACACCGTATTACAGTTTACCATCACCAGAGGGATCAAGCGACAATTGGAGCCGCTGTTGCTAGGGACTTGAGATAACAGTCTCACAAGAAACATTTCATTTTTCATAAAAAGGAATGAATGTGTGTAGCTTGGGCATTGGGTTCTATGGGACCCCAGAGGGCAGAGATAATGAAAAGAGGCAAAAAGAAAGTTGCAGAGAGGCAAATTTAGAGTTGCGATTAGGAAAAACGAAATCAAACTTTGAACCAATGAAAGCTATAGAAAACTGAAACAGCCTTGGGGAAACTTGGGTTTCCTCTCATTGGCAGTCTTCAGTTATAATAATAAAACTTGCTCTATATGTCATTGGTGGATTTTTTTCGGGTTGTAGCGAGACACTGAGGTCTCTTTCTCCTCTGGGATTCTCTGACTCTTTCCCTAATGATATTATAAATCCAAGATTTCACCAGTTTCAAGTCAACTGAATGGCCAATGAATGAGCTTTGGAGGTTCAGAAATAACTTAAAAATATGCAAAGTTGATGGGTCCATCCTTCCATTAAATAAAACTATGCCACAATAAATAATCAACTCAGTCAGGGAAGGGAGGCACTAAACCTCTTTTTTCCCTATTAAAGAATCAATCCACAATATGCATTAATAAGCACTTGCTGTGTGTTAGGTTGGTAGAGGTTGGGATGACATCCATGTGTAGAATACTGAGTTTGCCCTCTTAGCACTACGCATTAGGAAAAGCAGGGACAAGCTAGATGGCATCTAGGATAGTGGAGACCTTCAGTCTATGCCATAGGGTAACTGGTTCAGTGAACTTTGAGAAGAGTAGACTTAAGATGGACTTGATATTTACCTTCAGCATTTGAAGGGCTAATGGAAAAGGAGTTAGAGTAGCTCTGCTTGGTAACAGAGAACAGAACAGGAATAACTGAAGAGAGACAATAATGGCAGGGGAGCACAGGTCTGACCACTTCATTGACCTCCTTCTACAAGCTTCAACAGCTCCCCACCACCTCTCAAATAAACTCTAGAATTCTTCCTTTTGGTGTTTGATCACTTTCCCTATCTGGATCCCAACCCTCTTTCTGTTCTGATTTCCCCTTAATACATGCTATGTTCTGACCTAAGTGGCCCATGGGCTCCAAATGTTACATATCCACTTTCTCCTTGTGTGCTGTGTATAGTCTCTCCTATGCTTGAAATTTCTTCCAGGCTTAGATCCCCAACTTGGGAGAATTGGCCCTTTTCAAGGCTCAACTTTCCTGCCTTTTGTAATGATCAATCTTTACTTATTCCATCAATTGTTCCTGTACCAGTACCTTGCATCAAATCACTTGGCAGATACTTCATATTTACTTTTCTACACATGTCCTATCTCTCTCACATTACATAAGCTTCTCAAAAGTAGGGATTT